>CM024616.1:22442620-23042620 GCA_014182575.1 Eucalyptus decipiens
TATGCTGTAAACAGTTGGCCAAATACTGTCTGTACTTTCGACCAGCCAAAACAAGCGTATGACCAATGATTCAACTGTTACAAAAGTATATAAAATAAAAATGATAAGAGCACGTAGCACATTAAATATTGCGAAACAAACTGTTTCAGAAAACATATAAGTAGTTCTATCAGTAGTAATTAACTAGCCATTAAAATCAACTAGGTGATAAAAATGAATTGTGTGAAAAGAGTTGAGCAACGTATGTATTCTGTGAACGTCCTTAAATTATTGAAGAAAATTGCAGTTTTTCTTTTATATCTTGATGTATAAAAGCAGTCGATTACGTAACCCAGCTGCTGATATTTTGATAAAAGTAAATATAGGCAACGGTAGAAAGGCACTAACGGCTAGTGCAATAGTCGACTAAATAACTGCACTACCGACTACCATTACCCAACAAACGGCTTATGTGACAGCCGGAAATTGACCAAATCTCCAACTACTGATACCAATTGAGTGTCTTCTTCAACCTTTTGCTTTTCAAGATCATGTATCCTCTGTGGACCTAGGTACTATGACTATATGTTTGATCTCTCTCTCTCTCTCTCTCTCTCTCTCTCTCTCTCTCTCTCTGTGGATGGATTAGGCGCTTTTCCCCGTCCATTAAGAATTTATGTTATCATGCAAAGAACGGATCTCCGGTGAGAGAGGTCAAAAAATAATTTTTTAAAAAAGCTTCCAAACCAGCATGGAATATCTGATTGCATTTGCCAAGGGCATACGTTTTGGCAATTACATCTTTCTTGCAATTACATTTGAGCTTCTCGAACTTGACAAGTGCTTAGGCTAGCTTGAGTAGTCAGCCAACTGAGCTCTTTGGTAGATTGCACGAAGCTTGAGCTAGTCCCATCCATCTTCTAGCCAGTCGCTAAGGAACCAAGAACAACGATGTCATTAGGCTTATCTATCGTTTCTTTTCCCCTTCATTTTTTCCTCATTTGTACAGGCGAAATAATCAGGGCAAATCTAGCAGCAAATTTGCTACAGTAAATGAAGCAAACCTGGTAACTCGCTATAAATTGTTCTGAACTCGGGAGCCCGGCCCTTTGCCTGGGCATTCTCCACACAACTCAGGCCTTCGAGCCTGGGGACTCTGTCTCCAAACCGACGCTTTTCATAACTCCACCTCATGTGAATCCATCTCGGTGCTTCGATTCTCACCTGAGTCATTGGCAAAAACTTGAGACACAATAGAAATTCTCTTGCTTCTAATGAAGTGACAAGTGAGAAAAATACACATTTTGACTAATGTTGTAGACTCGAATTTCTACACAAAGGTGTGACATCTCATTAAAATTCAGTCAATAGAGATAATGAAAGACCTCGATTTACTTTTTTATTAAACCAAAAGAATTTAATTGAAGATTTTAGATATTTAAAGATTCAATTGAATTTGAGATAATTTCGCAAATCATAGCAAAATTATTCTAAACTTTTATAATCACTATTAGAGGTCCACTTTTTGGCCCTTTTCCCTTCCTTGTAATTGGGTTAATTATCCTCCTATGCCTTTACTTTCAATATTATGTCTAGATGTACCTGCTTATGGTGCCTATTTTATGGGCTAGTAATGAATATCAACTCTTTTCGACAAAAAAAAGAAGTGTAAGATTGAGTTTCCAAACTTTCATTTTCTTTTTCAATCAATTACTCTAACTTGAATGAGAGAGGGCGGGGAGAGGCGGGACCGCCTTTTACATGCAAGTGGTGGCGCCCTTACTTTTGCTTATGGTGGGGACCACTGACCCTTATTTGGTCATGAAGGGCCACCCCGTGCGAGAAAATAGGAGCTGTGATTCTAGCGTGTCAAATTACGAGTCCACTTGCCGAGCGCTCAGGCCCCATTGGGTCAGAATGTTTGACGCCCACACCAGCCCCTCTATCGCCTCAGGCCCCATTGGGTCAGAACTTTTGACGCCCACACCAGCCCCCTCTATCGCCTCTCTCTCTCTCTTCACTCTCTTCTTCTTCTTCTCATCCCCTACCTCCCGCTTGATGCCGCCCACCCCCCATGGCGTCAAGAAGAAGAAGAAAAAGAAGAAAAGGAAAAAAAGAAGAGAGGGAAGAAGAAGAAATAAAGGAAAAAAGAAGAGAGGGAAGAAGAGAGAGAGGTGTCAGAGGGGGATTGTGTGGGCGTCAGAAGCTCTAACGCGATGGGGCCCGGGTGACACGTGTCACCTAGCAAGTAGACTCATAATTTGACATGTTGGAATCAGAAGTCCAGTCAATATTTTCTCCCCCTTGCACCCCACGTTCCTTTTGGCTTTTTTTCCTTGTTGCGAAATTTTTTGCCATATCAACGGTGCCATATGAACAGAATTTTGGAATTATCGAAGGTAATTGACCAAAGAATCCAATTACATAAATAATTAAGTTAGAAGACTTACTTGCAAAACTAATTAGTTCCAATCACATAAGATTCTACAAGGAGATGCGAAAAAGAGTAAAGCCAATTTTCAAGTAACTAAGGACAAAATATTGAAGTTTCGTGGACGATGGTGCATGCCCAATGATACGGAGCTTAAGGAAGAAATTGTATCGGAAGCCCATCGTAGTAGTTATAGTATTTATTTGAGCAATACAAAGATATATTAGAATCTACGCCAGTATTATTGGTAGAATGGTCTGAAGGCATATATCGCTAAGCATGTCGCCAAGTGTTTGACGTGCCAACAAGTGATAGCACAACATTGCAAGCCTGGAGGACTTTTGCAACTTCTTGAGATTCCTGAGTAGAAATGGGAACATATTACAAAGGATTTCATGATGGGATTATCGATGAGTCAAAGAGGTAACGATTCTATTTGGGTCGTGGTTGACAAGTTGGCAAAATTTGAGCATTTTACCATCATACGAAAGGACTTTACATTGGATACATATGCTGAATTGTACCTGCGACATATAGTTTGTATTCATGGAGTGCTAGTGACGATCACATCAGATTGAGACCCCAAGTTTACGGTAGTTTTTTGGAATAATCTGTAGGCTACCCTAGGGACTAAGTTGCAATATAGCACGGCCTACCATCTGTAGACAGATGAGTAGTTTGAAAGGACTACTCAGACACTCGAGGATATGGTGTGAGCTTGTGTATTGGATTTCAAAGGAAGCTAGGAGGAGTAGTTTCGTTTCGTTGAGTTTGCCTACAACAATAGATATCAGCAGAACATCAAGATGGCACCATTTGAAACATTGTATGATAGGGCCTACAAAACTCCAGTCTGCTAGGATGAAGTTGGCGAACGAAAGATTAGGGACTTTGAGTTAGTTCAATAGTTCACGGACATCATCAAAGTTATCTGGAAAGGCTTAAGACTGCCTAGAGCCATCAAAAAAGTTATGTAGATAAACGGTGCAGGCTTTTGGAATTTCAAGTGGGTGAGCATATATTCCTCAAAGTGTCACCAATGCTAGGCACTTCGCATTTTGGCAAGAAGGGAAAGTTGAGTCCAAGATACGTTGGCCCCTTTGAGATTTTAAAGCAAATTGGGACTTTGGCCTGTCGTCTCACGTTGTCATTGAGACTCGCTCAAATATATGATGTCTTTCATGCGTTGATGCTAAGGAAGTACGAATCATATCCAACCAACGTGTTGAACTTCGAGGAAATAGATTTGGACGATAGGGTGTCGTATGTGGAAAGACCAGTGCGGATAGTGGATCGAAAGGAACAAGTGCCGCGGAACAAGACAATTTCCTTAGTCAAAGTGGTGTGGCAACATCATAGGGAGCCACATGGGAAATCGAAGAGATGATAAGGTGTCGGCATCCCCACCTTTTTGAAGAAGTCTTGTAGTAATTCAAATTTCAAGGATGAAATTTTTGTAAGAACGGAAGAGTTGTGATATCTTGAAATTTGACCTTTTCGAATTATATGAAATCATTATTTCATTAATATATTGATTCCGAATCAAATGCGCAACACGAGTTCGATAAGCTAAATAGGACCTCTACTGAAATGATTATTTCATTAATGCACTGATTTCGAATCAAATGCGCAACACAAGTTCGATAAGCTAAACAGGATCTCTACTGAAGTCATGATCAGTAGTTTTACGCGGCCCAAGAAACTATCGACTTCATCAATGAATATGATAGCAGGCTGCTGTTTGTAAGCCAAGCTAAAGACGGCAGCCACTGCAAAGTATCAACGTCATATATTCAAAATAAAAGCACCAGAGTCTGCACTCTGAATATAAGATGAAACTAAAATTTAAAGATTCCCTCTGACGGCAACATTAAAAACCTAGAATATCAAACTCGTTACAATTTTCACCTACTATATGGTCCATGAATAATAATAAATAAAGCACTTTTAACAGTTAGCTTCATCTCTAAAGAAGAAGAAAGAAGAATATGTCCTAGAAGTTACAACCAATACCCCCATGCCCCCATGAAAAACCAAGCTTGCTGCGTGCCATCAAGAAAAGATAAAGAAATTATGTTATATCCAAGAAGATTTGAAGAATTAATTAAACCGAATGCCCCAATGTAATAAAAGCCACTAAAAAACCAATACCACTGCCGAAGCTTTAGCGTCTAATGCAGTTCAATCTGTGGAAGAAGTTTTTTCTTTCTATTAGGGCCAACACATTCAAACAAGTGGCCACTGACTAGCCACAATAAATGAATAGTATTACCTAAATTATGCCTCACCTGATTTCTGTGATCAACTTCACTGCTTAACCATATGTGACTCCTCTAGCCAAAAACTCTATTTGAATTCCAATAAAACGACTTTTAATCATCCAAAATATACTCACTCTGCGCATTCATCTCAGCTGTCACCGTACAAAAAGCAAATACAGACGTGCAAACTCACCCAGTTTTTGAGCATCTCCAAACCATTTGCTCATCAGGTTTGATATCCTCACATTGATAAAAACAGCTCCAGACTCTTTTGCTATAGCATTGGCAAGCATGGTCTTTCCAGTACCAGGTGGTCCATAAAGCAAAACACCTTTTTGGGGACGAAAGAAGTTTTCCATATGAGAAGAGATCAGGTCTTCGAAGCGGAAGAATAACCAGTTCAAAAAGAGCTTGTTTAATGGCTTCCAATCCTCCAATAGAGTCAAATTCCACATCAATATGGTCAGGATTTATGACGTCACATGCTATCACATCCTGAAATTTTAGAGGAGAAAAATTAGAAAATGAACAAATACAAAATCGACTTTTGAAAGTCCGGAAACCTTCATGAGAGAAGAACACTTTTCACAAAACAAGCCATTGACGGCAGCTTGCGAAGTAACCCAGGAGATGAATGATGACAACCAAATAACAAGATAACAGAAAACAATCCCAGCCCCACTGCATATACATAACATATTATCAGTTAACAAACTAGTCAAAACCAATCTAAAATAATTTTGATAGGAATCTGATTGGCATTCGCCATAATCTTAGTACATGTTTGTTAGAAATTGCGGAAGCGTGTGTGTGTGCAAGTGTATGAAATATGGCAAGGGAATATGAACAAACTTTATTATGATAGTTGATGGCAATAGTCATGGTGGAGGATTTTCCCACACAAGGTGGACCTCACACTCTCGGTGGAGGTTTCCCCTCACACATAAGGTGGAGGGTTATTCCCTCTCACTCACAAATGATCAACATTCAAGCCTATTTATAGGCGTGAATCCACCGCCATAATCTACCGACTTGAGTACAATAAAATAATATAAAATTTCATATTCTTTGTCTTCTGCTTGGGCGGCTTCTTCTAGATCTTCTGGTTCCTTCTTCCTTCGTGGTTAAGAGTCAACAATTGTGGGCTTTCTTTCACGTACAAGTTAATAAGTTGAAGCTTGCTTCCTGTTCTTCTCTTGAAAACTCCAGCAGCAGCTATAATATTATTTTAATATGTGCCCCTTCTCTTGATCATCTTGTGGCTTCTTCACGTGTTTCCCATGCACGTAGATTGCATGTAGATTTCTCTAGCTCATTCTAGGATTTTCTTTGATGCTTCTTCACAGAGTCTTCAAGTTCAACTTGGACTCTTCATCTTTCTTTTCTGCACGTGCAATGTTGCCGACTCATTTCTTCTCCATTAAGCTAGTGGTTTCTAGACTTTGTTGAAAATGAATCACAAATTTCCAACACTCCCCCTTGATTCATTTTCGGGATAATCCGGACTTGTGTTGTAAAGTCTCGGACATACCTGGAAATTTTTCTTGTAGTTTATCTCATGTCTTTTACATTGTCTTCGTTCCACAATCCCTTGCATTCTCCTGTCGAACCACTTGCACTTACCTTTGAATGCGCATGTCTTTCTTCAACGATGTCCCATACGTCTCGGGCATCGAAATGTTCTTAGTTGTAGTTGTTAGCTCGGGCTCGGCTCTGGCTCTCATAGGCTCGGCTCGGCTCGGCTTTGGTTCCGCTCGCTCCGGCTCGGCTCTCTTGGCTCTCGCTCGGGCTCTGGCCTTCGATTCTGGCTCTGGCTCCGGCTCTGGCTCTGTTGGCTCTCGCTCGGGCTCTGGCCTTCTTAGTTGAGGATGGTGAGGACAAACGCCCATAACCATCCGATGTGCCTATCTCTGGCTTCACGATCCTTGACACCTGGCTCAGTTACGAACCTGGGTGCAATCGCTCTGATACCATGTTAGAAATTGCGGAAGCGTGTGTGTGTGCAAGTGTATGAAATATGGCAAGGGAATATGAACAAACTTTATTATGATAGTTGATGGCAATAGTCATGGTGGAGGATTTTCCCACACAAGGTGGACCTCACACTCTCGGTGGAGGTTTCCCCTCACACTGGTATAGTTTTGGTAGTAGTTATAATTTTTGGTTTGTGATGTGTGCAAGTGTATGGTATATTTTTGTGGAGGATGAACAAGGGACAATATATAATAATTGAAGGATATAAGACATGAGATATTGGGGAAATAATTTTATTAGTTAAACAAACTAGTTTGATGAAAATACAATGAAGGTCTAAGACCTTTCAAGGTGAAGAGTTCACCCCCACATACAAGGTGGAGGTAACCTCTCACACACACTCAAATGATCATGTACAAGCATATTTATAGGCGTGAATCCACCGCCATAATCTACCGACTTGAGTACAATAAAATAATATAAAATTTCATATTCTTTGTCTTCTGCTTGGGCGGCTTCTTCTAGATCTTCTGGTTCCTTCTTCCTTCGTGGTTAAGAGTCAACAATTGTGGGCTTTCTTTCACGTACAAGTTAATAAGTTGAAGCTTGCTTCCTGTTCTTCTCTTGAAAACTCCAGCAGCAGCTATAATATTATTTTAATATGTGCCCCTTCTCTTGATCATCTTGTGGCTTCTTCACGTGTTTCCCATGCACGTAGATTGCATGTAGATTTCTCTAGCTCATTCTAGGATTTTCTTTGATGCTTCTTCACAGAGTCTTCAAGTTCAACTTGGACTCTTCATCTTTCTTTTCTGCACGTGAAATGTTGCCGACTCATTTCTTCTCCATTAAGCTAGTGGTTTCTAGACTTTGTTGAAAATGAATCACAAATTTCCAACAATGTTCCCTCCTTCACCACTTATGAAATTTCAACAACTTTATGAGGCATTCCCAACAGATTCGATAACAGATTCAGGAATTCAATCAAGGTCTCTACATCCAAGATGGTGCAAGATCATCGATAGTGACAACACCTTACAAAGATGAGACGATAACGGAGGGTCTCATCGTACAGATAGAACCTTAGCGTAAAAAATGAGAACGACAACTGGGACGACGGCGCTAATCCCTCAACTCCTGTCCCACCTTCCATATGAGACTCCTTAGTCCACTTAATCAACTCAACACTATTATAGACAGGAGCTGCCATTAATGGCAAGATATACAAATCTCACTCGCATCAAGCAAAATGAGTATCGTAGAAAAACATATGTGCTCGACCCAGTATCACACTCTAACGTGCTGGAATATCTGCCTCTTTAGGGCAAAGAATTCTATTCAGTCGACCGCAGAAGTAATCGCAGTAGAAGTACCGTTAGGGCTTGGGTGAAGCAATACAGATAATGAGGTTACGGAATCTTGTCAAATCTAAAACGAAATACGGAACAAGCATTTTGTTGGTGGCAAGCAATTCGAGTCATCTTATCTCGGTCATGAACTCATAACAACTTGACCAAAAGCAAAAAGCTCCCAAATTCTCCCCAAAAGCACATCGCACACTGCATAATCCTCCGTCCAAATCATAAAAATCCAAGCTTAGAGCACGCCACCCAAACGTCAAATCCCCAAACCTGCGAGCAGGGCGATACGATCCTGACGAAACAGAATTTCGAAGAGCCTAACCTTGCACGGATTCGTCTGGTGAGGGGGTGACTGAGCCGCTTGGCGATTTCCTTCTTGTGCTCGAGGGCCTTCTTGGAGGCCTCCCAGTTCGGGTGAGGTGGTGGAGCCCTGCGAACATGACAAGGCAGCTGAGGGCCGCGCTGGCCGCGTACAGCACCAGCTTCTCCAGGAACCTCGCCTCTGAGCCTTCCATGTTCAGGGGGTTCTCGCTTGGCAGGTGACGCTTGGCGGGTGATGCTTGCCGACAATGAGGGAAGCCCGAAGAGGCCCTGCTTCTCCTCCGTGTGCAGCGTCCGCGATCCTGGGTGCTCGCGCGAATCAAATTGGCAGCGGCGGTGGCGGTTGAAACCTATCTTCTGGGTGTGCATGTGTTTTCGCTTGCAAGCTCATTGTTAGCCAACCGTTGAAATTACAGAACATTTGAATGGAGCAACAATGTATTTTTGAAATTCCTATTTTATGAATGGAATGCTCTAACAGTGGCAATACCCACAGATTTATGAGACCATTACCATTTGTTTAAATAATTAAATGAAGGTGTTGGTGTGCTCATTTCGTGTTTAGAAAACATTTTTTCAAAATTTGATTATTTATATCATTTAGAAAAATTATTCAACGGAAAATATTTTCATCATTAATAATAATTTAAGTTTAATTATTTTCGTGGGTGATGAAAAAATTTCCATTAAAGAACATTCAAATTGAGCAAAACTTAAAAGATAGGCCAGAAATAAGAGTTTGTGCACTATTTAGCAAATGACGCCCGTGAGAACAATCCAAGAAAAAAAAAAACTCAGTTCAAATGCTATATTGTTGCCAAACTGATAAACCCATGCCGCGGGAGTTGTTTTTTTTTTTTTTTTAGCCTAGTTTCCGCAATGGTTTGGCTCATTTGCTGTTATTTGTTAGCATTTAGGTCTTCATTTTCCTTTTGGGGTTAATTAGAATCTTTAGGGGTTTCAGGGGTATTACGATTTTTGATATTATTGTAAAAAGCTACTCAAAGAGAGGTTGAATGAATTGAATCCAATTTATTCTATGTGACATGCTAAATGACTAATGAAGTAACTATGTACAAAAGCAACTATGTAAAAGGCTGATTTAGTTGCGGAAGGCGTGGTGAGTAGATATGAACCTGGTAGACATACTGATAATAAAAAAACAAAACGAGGTTAGACATAATTTAAGCACGAAACGAGCCCACGTCAATGGGGAGTAAGTTATCGGCCACTTCGTATGCAGTGAGATGCACAATTAGGTAAATGCATATTCCAAGCCTTATGAAATCAAGTCAAAAGGAAATAAATTAGCGAATGAAACCGTACCTATAACAGGCGAGAGGTGGCGCCTTCGGGTAAATTAGCGATGATCATATAAAATGTGAAACGTCGATAAGACCACTTTCTAAAGAAGAAACAGCACTTGATCATTACCACTTAATATAAAACATGGGCTATTTATGGATTTCATCGGTCTAAGTTTGAGGTTGAAACCTATCTTCTGGGTTTGCTTTACTACGTGGAGAGATTATAATTAATTGTTAAAGCATTGCTCACAAGTTCAAATTAAGCATTGTCACCATCATCCTGTCCGGCTTTCAGTCTGTTATCACCATTTTGATTTGGATAAATTCACGTCCTGTCGTTTCCTGGACGAGGTTTACCAAATTTTGCGCTGTATCTCTGCCCATCATTCATGCGTTTATTCCCATTTAATATGCCAAAAGTAACTTACTGGCCTCATACTTTTCCTGGCCACCGTAAGAATTTTTAGAGTAATTAAATATGAAACCACGTCTTCATTTAATAGCTTAAAATTTTAAAATAATAGGCAGCAGCCTTACAAAATTTAATATGGTATCAAAGTTGGAGATCCTGAGTTCAAATTTTTTTAGGCCCATTCGCTCCTCGGTTAAATTTCCATGCTTAGTACTCAGTAAAAAACTGGAGTAAGCATGAGGGGGAAGTTAGAATATTTAAATAAGAAGCCACGTCTTCATCTAATAACTTAAATTTTAGAATAGTTAGTAGTGGTTCCACAAAATCTTACATGGTATCAGAGCAAGCAAGAGGTTCCAAGTTCAAATCTTTCTATACCCCTATTTGTCTCTCCAAGTATATACTCTCATGCTTTAGGCTTAGGCCAAAGTCCATCCTACGTGTAAGGGGGAGTGTTAAAGTAATTAAATATTAAATAACGTCTTCATCTAATAGTTTGAACTTTTAGAACAATTGGCAGTGGCCCCACAAAATTTGATGGGACCACTGCCAACTGCTCTACGGCGGACATTTATTAAAAAGTCAAATTAAGTATCCTTAATCAGCATTTTTGAAATGCTCGCTAAGACAATGCTTATTTTAATAGCAATCAAATAGAAGAATCTCTTGTGCCTTTGGCTGCTAAGCATGCGCATTCTAATCCAAATTTTAAAAGCTTAATTAGGACAACCATCGAGACAATGAAAGGTCAAACGACAAAGTACAGGGATAGTTGGTATTTCACTTGAATCTGTCCACCAAAGAAAATGGTATGAGCTTGCACACGAGCCGTCAGCATTTTATACTATTCCCCTCTAAGTGGAGAGTACAGAGAATCCCTAAAAGTTTGGTGCCTATGGATTAAGGTGGGGGAGCCCAGTTTTGCTCATCATGCGTTCATCTATAAGCTAAATCCCTTCATCTCCGGATATGTTCTACTTATTATAATAATTTAATAAGTAATTCAAAGCACCGGTCAAAACAAGCGGCCACGCATATTATAAGGTAATATGGAAAACTGCACAATTAGTTCTAAACTAACCTCAATCCTAAACTTTTAATTAAACCAATATAGTTCTAAACTATTGATGGAAAGTGCAATGAAGTCCTCTTTACAAAGTTTTATTAGGATTTATATGACGTGAAAATTCTATTATCGCCGGACGTTCTATAGCTTCGAAAGTGTCAAGTTCCATGATTTATCATTGAAGAATCTTCTCTAACTAAAGTTAGATATAGCATTTGATGGTAGGGCAAGTTGAGAGCAATGTGCAAGATCATTTCAACGTGTGCTTGAACCTGATGTATCTTTCTCACAACCTAAATCCATGGTAGAGTGGTACTTATTATTATAATTCCACCGATAAGCTGCTTTCTTGATTTTATTTTTCCATCCAAGGCTCTAATCGAACCTTCCTGACACAGCAACACCTTCATCTTGATCCTCCATAGCCCAAAATTTTGTTGGCCATTGAAGGGTGCCACTTCTAACTTGATAAATGCCATCTCAAACAAAAAGACTGAAGTTCCTTTGCTCTGATACTAATTTGTTGCGGAAAAATGCTAATCAAAGATGTATCAATCTAAGAACAAGTAGCAAATGATGAAAGAAAATCGAAATCACACGAGATGTAGGATTGACGCACCCAAAACGGGGAAAATCACAAGGAAGAGAGGGGTTTAACTATTTTCAACAAAAAGCAAGAAAGTACAATCCAAAAAGCTTTAAAACCACTTGATGAGCCACAAGAGATGAATATCCAACAAGAAAATAAGAAAAAACAAAATAGTAAATAATATAGAGGTTAGGGTTGGAGATGTGTTATTAAATACATTCCTTTTGTAGTCCCTCTTCAAAAATCCCTAAAATAAAGGTGCATGGTCTAAAATACCCTTATCTCTTAATTTGAAAGTCAAAACTCAACACATATTTTAGATGGAAATTCAAAATTTGAAGGTAGTATTTTTTCTAATGATAGGAATATGTTCATGCATGTCTGTGCAATTGTATGTGAGTTGCATGAACATTGCATGTACATTGCACGAAATAAAATATATTAAATATATTATGTATTTTATGTAAAAAAAAATGAATGTTATTATAAGGAAAATTAATTTAAACTTTTGTACAAAATCATGAATTATCTATATAAAGCAAATGGATTACTAGCCTCTGAGCCACTCTTAAGACAAGTAATTCTATGGCAATTTCAAATCACCATTATTCACATAATCACAAATGAAATGATGGGCAAACCACCTAACCCTTTATTAGAGTGGTGGTTATGCTTAGGATTAGGGTTAGGATTAGGGTTAATGATGGTTAGATTATGTGATAGGTGGATTAGGGTGATAACTTATCATTGATAAGTGATAAGCCATGTGATAGCCTATCGTTGTCACGCCCCGATCCTCCGGACTCGTGCCCATCCCTACTCGATCGATATAATAGTGATGTCCCAAGACGCATTGCCCACCATTCATTTTAATATATGCATGCAAAAGCAGATATAAATTCCTAGACAATAAAACAATGGGATAGGAAAGTAGGGCCAACTTTTTCAAACCAAAACAAATCTTTTATAAGAAACAGGTTCATTCACAACATCAGGTTGCTTACAAAAATATCGGCTTAACCAAAAAGGAATTGTCTTAAGACTCTCTACTCAGACAAGTTCACCCATTTTTTGATCTCCACCTTCCCAAGCTTCGGGGCTTCCGTCCTCCACTAACTTCCTCTAAGGACCTAAAAATAGTTATACAATAACCAGTGAGACAAAGTCTCGGCAAGTTCAACCTCCTAAGACCCAATTAGGAAGAAAAGTACGCCCTAAGGGCTTTCTAAGCACAATCAGGCATCAGAGGACTTACTTGGCCTCAATTCCTTCCTGCAAGTTAGTTCAATTCATAAATACTAACAACTATATCACTCAATCAAATTAGATCGAATCATTGATCAATCAACCCAGTCATTACATGTCATCACGACCATCTCTTGGTAGGCCCATTGAATACTATCTATGAATTTGATTAAAATCCAGGATTCCTCAATCAAAGTGAAATATAGACAGTACTATCGTATCTCTAGATGACTTATAGAGCCATCGAGCGAGTATGCATAACGTTCTATCTTTGAGACGACATATAGAGTCATCGAGCCATTATAACATACTTGTGCATAACGTTCTATCTCCAAGATGACATATAGAGTCATCAAGCTGTTATAACATGCCATCGAGTCATACCGTCCTTTCTCCAAGATGACATATAGAGTCATCGAGCCGTTAAGTCATACCGTCCTATCTCCAAGATGACATATAGAGTCACCGAGCCGGGGTACATGCAATTCCTTCTCAAGATGACAGGAGAGTCATTAAGCTATAATAGTATAACGTCTATTCTCCAATATGACATACAAATCATCAAGCCGTTATAGTATATTGTTTTGTAGACACAATCGCTTTACTCTTTTTATCATACTTGATAAAAGTACACGTGTGTGGGTACATGACTGGCCTTAGCCAAAATATAAGATTTTCACTTTTAAACCTCCCATTATTTTTAGCAGTCTCAAAATAGATTTTTGGCGTTATAGACCGATGTCCGGTAATTTTCCACTTAATTACCAAAATTTCCCATTTTTGGAAATTAATACCCACAAACGCCAATCACAATCAAATTGCACATTTAGATACTCAATTAAATAAATAGAGAGCACTACTGCAATCAGCATGAAATTCCGGTCACCGACTATTCCGGGTTAATTTCCAGAAAATAATTAAATAATTAAATAATTATAGAAAATATTAAATATGCATACTTAGGCCCGTAATGCCTAATTATATGCTGGAACGGGCCCGAAAATTTTCGAGACTCATTAAATATATACTAAAGTCTTTTTACTTGCTAATTGCACTAGTTAGCCACCTAACATAAAATGACACTTAATTAAAATCACTAATCTTTTACCAAAAAAAAATTAAATTCACTAATCTAATCTAATCTAACCACATAATCCATCTTAACCTAAACTAATCAACCCCTAGGCATAATTAACTTACTAAGCGAGGATTAGTGAGTTAAACTCACTTGTTCAGCGAGCTGATCAGTGCAAATCGATAGGGACGCGACGGGAGGCGATTCTCTTCAAAGCGGGCCTAACTTTCAAGGCCCGGAACCACCTCAAAACGGGCCGCAAAGCTTCTAGAAAACCCACTATTTTAGCTTCTGTTTTGAGCTGCAAAACAAAGGAAACAAAGCTGGTTCAGCTTCTGCTTCTACTTGCCGGACAGAGGAGAACCAAGGCCAAACGACAAAGAAATGGATTGATCGGAGCTTCGGTGAGTGGGTGGTCGGCAACCGATGGCTCTCGAGGTCAATGGGGGTCTTGTAGATGGATGGAATGGCCAAAGGAAGGGTTGGAATGGGAGAAAAATGAAAAAATAGCGAAATAGTGCAGACGGGCATGGGACTAACGGATCGGCGACTGGTTCCTTCTTGCCGACGTGTCGGATGGTCGGCGGCTCCGTTCGGCGATCGGTGACAACCGTCCGCACGGACTAGGTGTGTTGGTCACAACAATGGGTGGCTCGGGGGCAGATTCGCACGAGAAGTTGACTTTTCACTAAGATCTTTAGTGAAAGGTCGGTTGGAGCAAAATTGGCTGAAGTGAAAATAGAGGAGGAAAACAGTTCGACGGTGGTGTGGTTGCTTCGGCTAGTCTCTCTCTTGGCTACTTAGTTCGAAAATGGCAAGAAGGAGGGATGATGGGGGTCGGCAACATCAGATGAGAAGAGATGAGGAAAGAGAGAGGGAACAAGGGGGCCACAAGGTCACATTTTTCTCTTCAATTGTTTCCCTTGACCATCCTCCACCACCAGCTGCTTCCTAGGCCCAAGTTTAGCCACCCATGCTCCCATCTAGAATTATGTGATAGGTGGATTAGGGTGATAACTTATCATTAATAAGTGATAAGCCATGTGATAGCCTATTTTGAATAATGATAAGTGTATGTGATAGGTTATCGTGAATAGTGATAAGTGCAAGTGATAGGTTATCGTGAATAATGATAAGTACAAGTGATAATCTATCGTGAATAGTGATAAGCACAAGTGATAGGTTATCGTATGTGATAACATATCATGAATAGTGATAAATACTTATGATTTTTTAATTTTTTTAAGTGATATGTGCTTATGATAATCTATTTATAAAAGTGGTAAGTGCTTAGGATGTTCTATTTTAAAGATGATAATTACTTGTGAAATACTATTTTGAAAAGTAATGTGCTAAGTTGATAAGCGGACTCAGGGGGTGTTATTGCATGCTTATTTTGGTATATAAATAATTAATGGGTGTTACATGGAATTATTTTACGGCATTTTTGTGTGCAAAAATTGCTAGTGTTGGATGAGCACTAAACACTCTTGCATTGGTTAATATGAAAGATAAAAATTGGCTTGAGTGGTGATGTACTTGTATGATCACATTAATAGTTTAGTACTCTTATAATTATGAGGGATGATGCCCGATGGATTTCGGATGCCCTCATGTCAACCGAATGCCATTTGAGGATGTATTTGGGAACGAAGCTCCTTAAATGGAATGCCATCTTCAAGTGAGGTTGAGATGTTGCTATGTTTGATTGGACGGGACAATGCCCGGTTATGCCAGAAGACCACCGATGTGAGTGTTGATCTTGACCAAGAGCGGTTGTAATAATTTGGAATTATGGTCTCGAGAATAGCATGTTAATATAGGATGTCATGTGATTCTTGAGATGCTAAATGTGTGCAAAGTGCATGAGTGCTAAATGGGTATTTTGAGAGTGATGTTATGATTTGCACAGGTATGACATAAATTTTATATGAGTTGCATGAGACATGTGTGTGAATTAATTATCATATTAATGACTTATGTGGTAGGTGTATACTTGATCGACCCTATCTATGAATTGAGAGGTATGTGGATTTGTATACCTTGATTTGGACACGAGAGATTTAGGTTGAGGTTAGATCCCCTCATGTTACAATTAAGGCAAAGCTAAGGCAAGGCTAAGGCTTTACTATCGATCTACTATCAATAGTTAAGCTGCATGTATAGAGCTTCTCCAAGACGAAATACTCTCCTACACGAGGTTTAGGGAGTTTACTTACTAAGTTTGTCTCATGATTTGTTGTTTATACTCTTTAGGCCTTCACCTTGACTAGCCCATTCCCGTAAGTATGTTTTGGGATGCTTGTGGATCAAGACATTGAGGTGACCTCCTTCCCGATCGAGGGTTCTGACGTTAGATATGAGAAGTATGCAACCATCATCTGGGTGGATAAGGGGTTGACGAACCTGGTGCTTCATTGGTTCATGGCATGGTATCCATGGTTTGGAGAGGAGTTCTTCAGCCCTCTCCGGGGTTTTGACAAATCGCTAGCCCAGAGACCTGGGGTGCTAGTTGGGACCCCATGGTCGTGGATGTCTTTGACGGTGCCGTCATTGACCTAGAGATGAACCCGGATCAGCCATGGTACTACAACCTAGATGCATACTAGACACGTAGGAGATAGCACCTTTTGAGGTCGCCCTCGTAGAATAAAGGTGATAAGCTAACCCCAGCCTCCTTTTGATGAATCGAAAGGATCCGTGCCACGAACATGTAAATGTGAAGCTTTTGAAGTACCCTGAGCCATGGTACTATAAGTGTTTATTGATATATTCTATACTATCCCTCTTATTGTGGATGGATGGGTGGAGTTGAAGTTTACTTCCGCTTGCGTATAATAGAAAGATAAAATGAATAGGTCGGAGATGCCTCCTAGGACATTACAATTAAATGACCAAAAGGAAAGACAGGGATGTTGCGCATCTAAGAGTCGGGGTGTGACAATGGTGGCCAAACCCAAGTCCATCGAGGCTCGGCCCAAAACCTTGGTGCCCATTCTTGATGCTCCGGCCCCCAAGTTCACGTTTATAAAGGTCATGCTCAAGGCACCAATGCTCGAGCTCTAGTCCTAACCCTCAAGTTCGGTCCACAAAGGCTTTGCGTGGATCCTTGGCACTTTGGTTCGGTTATTGTTAAAAGAACATTTTTTCTTATAAAAATAGTTTAAAAAAATCAATTATTTTGTTATCTTTTTCTTTTCTTTTCTATCTTTCCTTCATTTTCCTTTTTCTTTTTCCTTTTCTTCCTCTTTCTTTTTGCTTTTTCCTCGACTAGCCGCCAATCACGGTGATGGTCGATGAGCTTGGGCCTTGCTAAATCGGGCATCGAGTGACCTCTCAACCTTTGGTGGCAAGGCTCAAGCTCACCTAAGGCCAGTGAGCTTGGTCTTGCCAGATTGAGCATCGGGCAAGCTTGCGGCCTTTTAAGCTTGCTTGGGGCCATCAAGGCTTGAGTTTGCCGTGATAAACTTGAGCCTTGCTAGTCTTGAGTAAAGCTTGAGCTTGTCTGTAGCTAGTTGTTGGTCACCAATAGAGAAGCAAAAATAAAAAATAATTAAAAATACAATTTTTTTTATTTATAATTTTCTCCATTAGATTTTTCAGATCTATAAGCTGTGGGAAATGAAGTAGAGTTTTGTTTTCACTCGGCTTGAAACGTGCCGGACTAACCCCTGTTATCCCCTGATCCAAGGGGAGTTGCTGATTTTAGTCTTTCCATCCCTATTACTATCTCTAACTAAAAAGGTGTCATCAGAGATAAAATTACGAACATCCCTAACGCCCACTAAATGAGTAGCATTACTGTAACTAGAACTTTTACTCCAACCAAATCGAGGCAAACTCTGAATACTAAATATGACCTCCAAATAATAGGGGTCAAGGTCGGCCAATGAGACGATGGGGGATAAGCTTCATCATCAAGAGGAAAATAGCCCGGATCACTAGCTAAGGCCCCTAAATGATCGCTCAGTGATAAAAGAGGTAGGGGTGCAGAGACAGCCAGGAGGTTTGCCTAAAAGCAACCACCCTTGAAAAAGTGCGTAATAGCTCACTCCTATACCTATGAATTTCATTGGACCTAGAAATGATACATTGGAAGAATCTTTTGGGTCTTCCAATATCAATAGGTTGATTGTTTTGCTCTCTTCTATACCAATCAACAAAAAATACTTTTCAGATTTTTATTTTTCTCAGGTTTCCTCAAAACACTGGAAAATAAAGTCATTTTCTTGTAAAATGATGTTCTAAAAAATATTTTTCAGAAATGGTACATTATTCATGAAATAAACAATATTTATATGACACAAAAATTATAGAATAAAATTGAGAGTGGACTTAAAATTTAAGGTTTATTTTTTATTTTTTATGGAATAAAAAGTTTAGACAAAATTGAGAGCGAACTTAAAATTTGGAGGTCTTTTAGGATATTAATCTTATTGGAGAGGATATTCGGATTGGTCCGGAGAGACAAGGCTTCATGTGTCCCCCACCGATTAGAGATTGGAGAGGGAGTATGCTGATGTGGGGTGTGGCAACATCCTCAAATCTCCTCAAAAGTGGAATTGCCACCTTTGAGGGCATAATCCCCCTCAAAAAAGTGGAAAAACACTAGCTTTGTAGGAAAAAACTGATGAAAACAAATAAATTTGTTTGAGACGTGCAAGCGTAAACACTGTTCTTAAGGATAATTCTGCCCCTCAGAGTGTGAAACTTGGTGCGATAGGCTTCTATCAGTTATCCTCCAAAGATACAACATACATTTTTCTATATTCCGCACTAAATATTAGAAGGAACAGAAACAACGTTGTGTATAACCCAATAAGGAAAATGAAAGGTAAGATTTCAAAAGAAAGAATATTCTTTGTTTTATTGAGTGTGTATTTTTAAGATTGCCTTATGAGATTTTATATTTAGACAAAATAGAGCCGTTAAAAGAGCCGTTATAAAATAATGAAGGATTTATTTGAGAAATAAATTAAACATTACAAAACGATTGAAAAGCCGTTATATGACTATTAAGAACCGTTATGTAATTGTTTAAAAATAATGATGGTCTTCAATGCGGTCATAACTTTTATAGAAGCTATTATTATAAATATTTCAAAATATTATTGAAATATCTAACAATCCCCCACATATTTCAAAAGATTTTGAAAAAAAAATTAATATGATGCTAAGTTATTGGAGTGTAATGCATTGGAACTAGTGCTTGTTAGGCTATGAACCAGCCCTAGAAAAAATGAAATATAATTTACGAAATTATTGGTGAAGTTTGAAACTTCTATGAATCATAAATTTCTTTTGTGAATTATAATTTTCATCAATTACATTGCACTTCCACAAACTTTGTTGTTTAACACGGTTTTGCGCTAATAGGCCATGCGCGTGCTTGGTTTATTCATAAGTGCTTTTAGAGATTTTCGCCAAAAATTCTTATAGGAGGGGCCCCACTCCACACTAATACAACACCAATAATGTCTATGAAATTTCATTAAGAGCTTAGCTCAATCTTTTTTTTTCCTTGCAATTTTGCACCATTCTCATCTTAGGATGGACAATAATTTTTAATAGTGCATCACTAGAATAACAAGTGATTTTTTATTACCCATATGAACCTAATTCATGGGATTGCCAATCACTTAGGTTGGGTTACCATCATCGTTGCTTTTTCTCAATTAGCTTAAGTCACATTCCCCTTAATGTGTCATAAATTAATTTTCTTCCCACAGGTTTAGTCAAAGGATTGGCCAAATTCACTTCTAACTTTACAAAATCAATGGATATAATTCCATCTTTAAACAGCTGCTTTACTACATCATGTCTCAATCGGATATGTCTATTTTTACCATTGAAAGTTCGATTCTTTGCAATGGCTATTGTCGCTTGGCAATCACAATGCATAGACATAGAAGGTGTTGGTTTCATTCCCAAAGGAATATTCGCTAAGAGGTTCCTTAACCACTCAACCTCATTGCCAACCAATTATAGAACCACAAACTCTAACTCCATGGTGGGTTTAGCAATTATTGTTTGTTTGGCTGACTTCCAAATTATAGCACCTCCACCAAGGGTGAACACATATCCACTAGTGGATTTTGTTTCATCTGAATCCAAAATCCAATTAGCATCACTGTATCCTTCTAATACAATGGGAAATCCACTATATAAAATACTATAATTCATAGTTCCTCTCAAATATTTCATTAATCTGCTCAAAGCAATCCAATGATGATCATTAGGATTTTGTGTATATTTGCTTAGTCTACATACAGCATAAGCTATATCAGGTCGATTATAATTCATCAAATGCATCAAACTCCCAATAATTTGAGCATACTTAGACTGAGCCACACCATCTCTTTTATTTTTCGTTAATTGGATATTATAATCATAAAGAGTATTCACAGATTTGACATTAAAGTGATCATATTTTTTAAGTAGTCTCTCCACATAATGCACTTGAGTAAGCATTAGGTCAATATTACTCTTTATGATTCTAACACCCAAAATAATATTAACTTCCCCCATGTCTTTCATATTGAATTTAGAAGTCAAAAAACATTTTGTTTTATTCACTACATCAATACACGTACCAAAAATAAGCATGTCATCAACATATAAGCTAATAATTATAGATTCACTATTAATAGTTTTTGTGTATACACATTTATCTACTCAAATAGAGAAAAAACCATTATTAACTAAAACATCATCAAACTTCTCATACCATTGCTTTGGTGCTTGCTTTAAGCTGTATAATGATTTAACAAGTTTACAAACTTTGCTTTCTTGGCCAGGATAAATACAACCCTTAGGTTGCACCATGTAAATTTCATCTTCCAAATCATCATTTAAAAAAGCTGTTTTAATATTCATTTTGTGAACAATAAGTTTGTAAATATAAGCCAAAGCAATTAAAACACGAATTGATGAAATTCTTTTAACTAGAGCAAAAGTGTCAAAATAATCAACATTTTGTTTTTGAATAAAACCTTTTGCAACTAATCTTGCTTTATATTTATCAATAGAATCATTAGGATTATATTTTCTTTTAAAAATCCATTTACAATCGATTAGTTTTGCACCGGGTGGTAAATCAACTAATTTTCAAGTTTGATTTTGTAAGATAGAATCAATCTCGATTTTTATAGCTTCTTTGCAAATATTACTTTTAAGGAAGATATTGCTTCATAATAAGTCAAAGGATCATTATTAATAAGATAAGTATAAAAATCATTCCCAAAAGAGGTTTATTTCCTTATTCTTTTGCTCCTTCTCAATTCATCATTTGAATTTTCGTAAATGTTTTTATGAAAAGGTGCAGGAGAAATATTATCAACACTTAACATAAAAATATTCTCAAAAAATTCTACATTTTTTGTCTCAACTATAGTATTATTATCAAGCACGTCACTTTTTAATACAAGAAATCTATATGCAGCACTATGTTCATTATAACCAATAAACATGTAGTCAGATGATTTAGAGCGTATTTTCCTTTTCTTAGAATTAGGAAACATAACCTTAGTAAGACACCCCCACACTTTCAAATATTTTAAATTATGATGATAATCTTTCCAAAATTCATAGGGTGTTTTATATGTTTTCTTATGAGGTATTTTATTTTGGATGTGACATGCACATAAAATAGCTTCACCCCATAAATTATTTGGAGCATTAGAACTAACAAGCATAGAATTCATCATCTTTTTCAAAGTCCTATTTTTCCTTTCAGCTATGCCATTAGATTAAGGGGAATAGGAAGGCGTATTTTCATGAATTATTCATTTCTTTTCACAAAATTCGTTAAGCAATATATATTCTCCACCTCTATCCGATCTAATTCTTTTTATCATTTTATTCAATTGATTTTCTACCTCAGCTTTATATAAAAAGGAACATATCAAAAGCTTCATCTTTATGCCTAAGCAAATAAACTTTAGTAAATCTAGAATAATCATCAATGAAGTTACGTAATATTTTTTACCTCATGTAGTCATAGTTTGTTTTAAATCTCCTAGATCAGTATGAATTAAACTCAACAAATTAGATTCTCTATTTACAGAAATACAAGGCTTTTTTGTTAATTTTGTTTCGGCACATATTATACATTTATTAAAACATGGGTTTTTAATTCAAGAAATTAAACCTTGTTTTTGCATTTTCTTAATATAAGAAATACTAACATGACATAATCTACCATGCCATAAATTAATAGATTCAGCCAAGTAAGAGAAAGTAGTAACATTTTCATTGATAACATTGGAAATGTTAAGAATAAAAAGTCCTTGATTACAATAACCCTTTCCCACAAAAACATTATTTTTTTCATTATAATCTTATTAGATTCGAATGACACCTTCACCCCAACCTTTCCTAAAAGCGTTACTGAGACTAAGTTTGCCCTTATATTAGGAACATGTAATACATCATTTAGGGCCAAAGTCTTGCTAGATGTGAGCTTGAGAAGAACGTTTCATTTCCCAAGAACTTGAGTTGTTCTTGAATCATCAAGATAAATAATTTCTTCTTCTTCCCTTACTGGCGTGTAGGAGGAAAATGCATTTTTGTTTGCACAAATATGCCTGGTAGCACCTGAGTCTACCACCCACTCTTTTACATTGGCCACAATGTTGGCCTAGGAAATAACTGCAATAATTATATCATTAGAGTCATCTACTTTAACCAAATTGACTTTTGGTTTAGCAGGATTGTTATTTCCCATTATTCTCTTTTTTTACAAATACTTTGCATGATGACTTGGTTTTCCACAAATAAACCAAAAGCCTTTCTTTTTGAAGGTGGGGTGAGCAACCTTGGGTTTGTAATTAGGTTTTTTGTTATAATACCTGTTTTGGCGATGTTGAAATTTGCCTTGCACCAAATTTGCCATGGTAGCAATTTCCTTAGTTTTGTTAGCTTTGTTCTCCTTGTGAGTTGTATCCTCAATGATAATATGCACGATCAGATTGGCTAGTGACAATTGCTTGTCCTTGTGCTTGAGTTGTTGCTTGTAGTTATTCCAAGACTCAAGCAACTTTTCAATCAGCAAGCCTGCAAGAAATTCTTCTTGTAAATTGATGTTTTCTGCCTTCAAGTCCTCTATTAGCTTGTGATATTCATTGATTTGTGTCTTGATCTCCTTATCATCGGACATTTCCCATCGATAATAATTTCTGATTACAAATTTTTGTCTGCCCACATCTTCGGCAGTGTACTTTACAGTCATGGAGTCCCATATTTGTTTTGCTTCCTTGTATGAATAGTAGACATCAAACAATTCGTTAGAAAGAGTACTAATAATTGTGTGCCTACATACCTTATTAGCGTATATCCATTGATCTCGAAGCTTGTTATCAATTGGTTCGGCCTCTATAAGTGCGAAAGCCACGCTGTGCACATCTAAGATAGAGAAAACCCTTTCTTGCCACCTTCTGAAATTGTTGCCATTGAAAACTTCGATTTTCGATATATCGGGGAATGGTTTGGCATATGATATATGTGATAGTGGTGATAGTGCAACTAGACTGATGGAGATTGAGGCATTAGCAATAGTATCAACTTGATGCTCCATGGGATTTATCCTTAAGATTGTAGGAAACAACTGATGATAACAAATAAATTTGTCTGAGGTGTGCAAGCATAAGTATTGTCTTTAAGGATAATTCTGTCCCTCGGAGTGCGAAACTCGGTGCGATGGGCTTCTGATGGCTATGCTCCCAAGATACAACAAACATTCTTCTATATTATGCACTGAATATTAGAAGGAACAGAAACAACGTTGTGTATAACCCAACAAGGAAAAGGAAAGGAAAGATTTCAAAAGAAAGAATATTCTCTGTTTTATTCAGTGTGTAATTTTAAGATTGCCTTATGAGATTTTATATTCAAACAAAATAGAGCTATTAAAAGAACTGTTGTAAAATAATGAAGGATTTACTTGAGAAATAAATTAAATGTTACAAAATGATTGAAAAGTCATTATATGACCGTTAAGAAACCATTATGTGACCGTTTAAAAATAATGATGGTCTTCAATGCGGTTATAACTTTTATCGAAACTATTATTATAAATATTTCAAGATATTATTGAAATATCCAACAAACTTCACGTGTCCCCCACCGATTGGTGACTAGAGAGGGAGCATGCTGATGTGGACCGTGGCAACATCCTCAAATCCCCATCAAAATGGAAGTGCCATCTTTCAGGGCACAATCCAGTTTTTTCACTTCTTTTAGGGGGATTATGCCCTCAAAGATGGCACTTTTTCTACTTTTTAAAGGGGGATTTGAGGGGATTGAATATGATGCCACGCTCCACGTCAGCATGTAGCACTTCCACTTTTTTTTTGGTCGGGAAAAAAAAAAAGTGGAGTTTCATGCGAACCATGGAGGGTGATTTGTCCATGGCACTTCCACTTGAAAAGTCCCCGTCAAAAGGGAAATTCGCTCTCGTCGTCCAAGGGGTTTTGTCGCTTTGCTGTTCGAATACGCCGAAACAACTCAGAAACTTACGAAGCCGTCCTTTTCGTTGCCTTTAAAATCCGCCAAGTTCTGCTTCCCACTCTAGCCATCTTTTTCTCTGATCATTTCGATATTCATCCTCTACTTGGGACTACAAGATCCTCCAGAAGCCTACCCAGATGCCGACCGGCGATCATCCCCACACAAACGCCCAAGGTTCCCCTAACCTCACTGCCCTCCACGCCATTCTCGCCTTTCTTGTTACCGTGCTGGTCAACCTCGTCCAGGTGAAATTCCAAGGGAAACCCGCGTCCCCATTCGACACCAACCCTTTTGCCACCACACTTGCCGTCTTCTCTCTTCTGTTCTATTGCTCATTGTCCCTCGTTGCTCACCTATCGTTGGCTCCCAATTGTTGTGCCCGAGCGTTCCCCATCCTCATGATGCTTGCCGCCACGCTCTCGGTGGCATCCCTCGTGTCGTTGTTGGTCCGGCGCCCCTTTCACTCTTTCCCCTATCTCTTGTCATCAGTGTTGCTTTCCATGCTCCTCTTGTATATTTTCGTCCACATGTTCCATCCTCGCCGACTAGCAGCCCCGCCGCTCTTGCCTTGTACACGCCTGCATGTGAACCCTGAAGCGCCCCAGAATTGGGAACCAATCCAGGTTGACACGGCCCCCGATGTCCTACGGGGTGCCCACCACCAACACACCCCTGGAAACGACTTCCGGATCTGCAGCCGTGGCTCCACTGACAGCGGCTCGTCCATGGCGACGAGGGACAGTGGTCAACTTTCAGATTTGCAACTCCGCCTGACAGTTCTCTCCTTGGACTCGTCGTTGGTAACTCCGCCGGTGACGACGACCGAGGGAGACAGGGAGGTTGGGCTCGAGATGGCTGGAGACGGAGGAGAAAGTATAGATGGGGGAGTAAAGTGAGATGGACAAAAATTTTAAAATTTTTTTTAATTAAATTCACGTCAATATACATGTGTCAAATTATAATTGATTAAAGTTCAAAAAATGCACGCGCTTGCAACCCATTGAATATTTCCTCCCTGGATGTGTTGGAAAACGATTAACAGCGCCGGTGGGAACTTGGGGTCTTGCTTTTGTTGGTATCTAGGGAGAGCCGAATTGTATATTGGATAAATGATTAATTAATAGAATGGACTTATTTGGGGCAAGTTGACATTGAAATTCTTTCCATTCGAATACACAAGGCCTCTTCGGGCCTGCAAATTTGACCATATATGGTGACCTAGATCTAGGTCGTGCGGAGGAGGTTGCGGTCACCTAGTTGCGCCCTCTCCGGGGGTCGCCCGACCTTAAGGGGCCCTTGCTAGTGGTCTCCGAGGGCCGCTTGAGATCTTGCAATCTTATAGATCGGCTGCTGGCGATCAACTGCCCTAGTCGGCCGACTTTTTTATTTTTCTTTTGACGATTTTTTTTTTTTTTTTAATCACAAAAGTCTTTTGTAAGTATAATATCTCTAAATGCTATTTCACTGAAAGGTACTTGATAATAGACTTTCATATTATAATTTAATAAACACAATTTGCATTTTGAAAAACCTACTTAACTTAAAGTCATTTACATTTTTCTAAAGGCTTTTCCAAAAAGTCCAACCAAATACATCCTTAATCCTCATCAAAATTGGGTTCCTCTATCCAAATATCCATTAAAAAGCCAAAAAAAAAAAAAGAGCATGATACTCGAGGGTACGTTTGTTTCATTAAAAGTAAAAGATTTGGAAAATATTTATCTATAAATATTTTCACTTGTATTGTTTGAAAGAATGAATAAACAATAAAGATTTTCGTTGTTTACGGAAATGCTCAAATATAAATCATTGTTGATATTGAAATACTTTTTATTGACTAATTATTTTAAGTGATATAAGTGATTATTTTAAAATATATATATTTTTCGAATTACCTAGTTTTTGTGAAATAAATAGAGCATTAATGCAAATTGATCCAACACCAATAAGAGGTACGGTATAGCTTCTCACGTCATGATGGGAATAGCAGCGAGTCTGATTAAATAGAGTTCCCCAGCTGGCCAACTCCGTACCGGTGTGATTGGATTTGAAGTTGTAAAATGGGTTTAAAAATTCCATTAACAAAAGCTATAATTTCTTAAGATTGAATTGGTAGGTACCCTCAAATTGAACGCTAATAGTGATATCACTTCAAAATGTTTGCTTTTTTCATCAAGAAAACATTGATTGCATTATTTATATTAGTTATTTTGAATTATGTCAATCAGGTTTTAATTGTATTTTGTGTTCTGTATACTTAAGCAGGACAATTTTGGAACTTCATAGAAGTAGTCAACCGGGTTTCGCGAAATAAAATGGAGTGGAATGGAAGGGGGAATTTTTATTTTTTATATTCCTTCAATAAATGTCAAAATTCAAAAGGTATTAGAGTCAAATATGCCTCTACAAAGAAGTATAAATTAGAAAAAAAGGTATAGATACAATTTCAAGAAAAAATTGTCTGTCTCATACTAGGACACTTATGCTATATTTACCTCACACTAATTTTTATGTTACAAAACCGACATGCCTGTGATGTATTTATGCAAATATACCCTTATTGCTTTAACAAAATTGTGGTAAATTTGAGAATATATGCTCACCAAATATGAGAAAAAGCATGGATTCAAAATCGTGATTCTTTCATGGCCTCCGATCAATTTACCAAAATGGCCTTAAAGTTAAATGCTGTAATCAAAAGCAATTTAGAAATTTAATTCTTGCTTTTCAATAGAACAACTTTCTTCCGAAAAAATCCCAAAAATATGAGAAAAAGTTGCCATAATAGTATCATGGAAACACCATCCACAATCATTTCACAAAAATCTAGGCGTGCACAGCAAATCTCCAAGAAAAAGAAAAGACCAAGAGTCAAATGCACCACAACCATCAAAATGTCCAAAGAACCCCACCACTCTCCTTTGTCCCAAAAATCAAGAGTGTTGTTTTGTTTAGTCCTATAAAACTAGTGAAATGAACCAAATGATGAGCCTCCAATTTGGTAATCTCTTGTTCCTACCGACCCTCCAATAAAAGGAACTCCGTTTCTCCATAAAGCAAATTGGACTTTTTCTTTCATTTTTTTTTTTTTTGTTGGTAAAATACTTTTTCTTTCATTTCAATACTATAGAATCTGACTAAAGAACATCGCGTGATTGGCTCCAACATCGGCGGAAGCCTCCCAACCGCTTGCCACTTACATTCTATAATCCACAAATTGGAGACAGAAACAATTTGATTTTGTTGATTTGTCATTCTAGTGCACATGAGTACACGCCCCGAACCAATTATATCCGTCACGCCCCGAATCCCGGGTACGTGCACATCCCTCGGTGGTTGATCAAAATGTGACGTTCCCAAGACGCGTCGCCGACCCTTTCTTTTTATTCACATGCAGAAGTGAAATTTAAATCTATACTTGGACAACAACAAACATGGGATAAAAAAGTAAGACAACCAATTTTCACAAAACACGCTTATAAACATATCAGGTTCAACCTACAAGTTTATACACACCAATCTGTCTCCAAAAAGAAACTACTAAGCCACCTACGCTCTGGACCCTTCAACCTCGGGCTCTAGGTTCTCCACACTAAGGACTTGAAAATACTTAAACCATAACGGGGTGAAAATAAATCTCAGCGAGTCAACACCCTAAATCTTGATTAGGACGAGAATTCACCTAGGGGCAGCCTAAACATGCATCATATAGGACTTACCTCACATCAGCACCTCCCTGCACGTTAGTACATCCCATATATCATATGCATACAGTACATGTATTCAATAACTAGAACACTTCATATCATTCATCAAATATTTGCAACCCAATGGCCATGTCCAACTCAATTTCGTTCCATTTCGTGCCACACAATTTGTCCCATAATCAGGTATGGTTATCTCAATCATTCAAGCGTGTTCCAATTATTTACAACCCAACAACCATGTCCAACTCAATAGTTGGCAGTCATCGGCATAACCGGGCATCATCCTGCTTCGTTGGGCATGGCAACGTCTACATCTATACGGTATTTTATAAGGGAGCATCGGCCTAGCCTCCACTGCGACTAGGATCCATTGTCAATGGCATATGAACTTAATCAAGCATTGCCTACTTGACTTTCATCGGGTGACGGGTTCCGATAACGATCACACGCACATCCATGCTCGGCCAAGAATATCATGCTTTGCACTCAAATACTTCAATTTCAAATAATGGACTTGGCATATTTTTTTCGTATTAAAAATACCCGGTAAAATATTTGTGCGTGGTCACACAGTCAAATCGATCCACAAAATATGATACTCTCCTATTTCAAAATTCCACAATTTTATATAGCACATAAAATATTTTTGGCGTGAAAAACCGACACCTAGTATTTTTCTAATTAAATACCATAAAATCAAATTTTTGCAATAATAATAAAAAATCATCACCAAGTACTCAATTGCATAATTTAGCAACCAATTTCACAAACCAATTCAACCACGACGATCATCGTAAAATTCTACAAACTAGCTATTCTGATATAATTTATGCTAATTATAATTAATTAATTAAATTGCATTTAATTAAATAAATCGCCAGAACTCTAACGCCACCATCATTCCATCGCAGCCCACCATCCACCGAAACCCCACCGCCAGAACTCTAACGCCACCTCCAACTTTTCCCTTCATCCTTGCTGCACGCCTCCACCACAACACCACTGCCACATCACCCCTTCATCTTGCCGCACCATCTCCACGCCAGCATCCCAACTCTAGCAGCCCACCGTCCAACTCCACTCTCCACGTCAGCTCAACCGCCTCACGCCTCTAGCGACTTCACGCCATCACACCACAGCCGCACCTCCACCACGAGCGGCACCACCTAACTACAACAGCCTGTTGGAGAAATCGCTCTAGAAGATTTTGAAGCTGACAAAACATTTCCATCAGTCTAGTGCAGTTATGCTCGCGTCTGAAGGTTTCGACCACCGGACTCGAACTCAAGACTCAAGATTCAAGACTCAAGATTCAAGACTCAAGACTTAAGACTCAAAGTTATTCTCACCGACCGTCTATCGATCCGGTGTCGAAGGAAATCCAAATCGAGGATTATGAGTAAGGATTTCATCTTGATCTCCGGAGAAGATCTTTTGGCTGGACATATACAACGGATTCTTTGATTCGTATCTAGATCAATTGAAGATCCGATAATCGACGAAGTATTCTTGGAAGGTTCTATTCATGGAAACCAAGATCCCGATTGTATGGGCGAACGAGATTGATGGGCTATCATCGATTCCTTTAATAGCTCGGATGATCTTCTTGATTGATTCCGTCCAACGGGTAGATTGGAGGAATTCCTTTGGTAAGTGCCAACGGGTATGATGGCATAAAGGAGTATAAAAAGAAGACGTCTCGATTGTTCAAGTGTGTGATCGATAGAGAAATTCCAGTCTCAAACACCTTGATTATTAGTCGATACGATCGAGCGAAATTGTTTACAAAGAGTATCTATACTTTGTGATACCTTGAGTGAGTGTGGTAGTTTATCTACACCCAAAAGTCAAGGAAGATCAACGCTGTAACATCTCTTTGTTCATAGTGGAATCCAGCCAATTGGCTGTCAGTGCAGAAGAGTGGACGTAGGCTTGAACCAAGCCGAACCACTATAAACCTCGTGTTTAATTATCTCTTTCATTCACTGAGTCTTACGATTGAATGTTATTTGCTGCAATTACTCAATTGTCTAAGTATTGTGCGAAAAATCGTTTATATACCTATTCACCCCCTCTAGGTACTAGCACTAGCTATATCAATTGGTATCGAGCTCGTGTTCTTACTTTATTTGAAGTGTTTTACTTGAGTAAAAGATCCATGGCTAGTATGCTTTGGCACCGGGGGCTGATGGAAGGGCAAAGCAATACCGACCTCCCTACTTTGATGGAAAGGATTACAACATCCGGAAGAACAAGATGAAAGCCTTTCTTCGATCAAAGGATCCTGGAATGGGACGTTGTGGAAAAGGGATCACTCCTACTGCTGCATCGGTATCGAAAGAGGAAAAGAAACAATCGAGATTGGTGGAATGACTCGGAAGAAATCAATAAGAGACAAGCACTCGATGCAAAAGCAATTTACTCTTTATATTGTGCTTTGTCACCAACGAATATAACAGAATATCTTCTTGTGTTACAGCAAAGAAGTGTGGGACGATTACACATCACCTATGAAGGAACAGTCGAGTGAAGGAGACCGGAATCAACATTCTCCTTGGTCAATATGAATCCTTCAAAATGAAACCAGGAGAACCTATAACCGACATGTTTAGTCGTTTTACGATATTGTCAATGGTCTTGAGAACCAAGGACAAAAGATCTCGATCCCATGAAAGTGAACAAGCTATTGCGTGGACTCTCTAAGGATTGGAATCATATCAAGACTTCAATAAGAGAGACGCAAAGAATTATGCCACTATCTGTTGATGAGCTGATTGGAACTCTTCAGTCTTATGAAGTGGAACGAATCAATGAAGATGAAGATTCAAGAGGTAAGAAATCTATTGCTTTAAAATCAAATGATGATTCGACGATGCGATTCTCAAGATGATCTGGATGATGAGGAGCTTGCTCTTATGATAAGAAAATTCAGAAAACTGAATAGGAAAGGAAGAAGGTTCAACTCAAAGAAACAAAATTTTCAAAGACAGCAATCCAAGTCTCGTTGATGATGAGGAACCAAACAAGGATGTAGTTTGTTTGAATGTAAGAAAAAGGGACACATAAGACCCAACTGTCCTCTTCTGAAGAAGAAGAAGAAAGGAAAAGCTGAAAAGTTTCGAAAAGCACTCAAAGCCGAAACTTGGAGTGATACTGAGTGTGAAGAAAGTGAGGATGAATATGCCAATCTGTGTCTGATGGCACAATCAGACTCAGACTCAGATTCTGGATCAGACTCGGAAAGTGAATTTGAGGTAAGTGATCTTAAAATACCTGTCAAAGTCTCTAAATATATTGATGAACTGTGTTTTAATCTTAAGACTTCTCTCAAAAGAGTTTCCGAACTAAAAAGGGAAAACTTAGTTTTAAAACAAAAAGAAAACATTTTAGAAGAAAGAATCAAAAGTTTAGATTTGAATGTTTCGACTCTTAAAGAAAAAGAAGATAATCTTTTAAAAGAAAATACTTTTCTAAAAACGGATTTGTCAAATATTTCAAGGAAATTTTCTATTGGATCGAAAAACTTGAAAAAGTTCTTTCGGTTCAAAGACCTTACTTTAATAAGTCCGGTCTAGGTATGACAGCGAAACAATTCCCTTGATTGATTTTCCTAAAGTAAAAGAAAGAATTAAGAAGAGACCATCGAAAGAGGCTTACAAAAATCATTTCAAGAAAGTCTTTGTAAATCCTGTAGGTCGAAATGCTTTAAGATGTTCAAAGTGTAATAGTAAGGATCACTTTGAAAAAGAATGTCCTATGATTTGGAAGCCTGTTAAGAAAGCATGGCCTTATAATGATTATTCTGCTAACACCAAAGGACCCAAGAAAATTTGGGTACCAAAGAAAGTTTGAGATTTTCATTTGAATGCGGGTCTCCGTCAAGAAAAAGGTAAAATGGTATCTTGACAGGCGGATGTTCAAGACACATGACGGGAGACTCAAATAGCTTCATAAAGCTTATTCAAGTGAACGGAGGAAAAGTTTCATTTGGAGGAAACAGAAAGGAAATATTGTGGGATTTGGAACTGTCAAAATTGGAAATCTCACAATAAACAATGTTTCCCTAGTAGAAGGACTCAATTACAATCTTCTAAGCATCGAGTCAACTATGTGATCTTGGATTCAAGATTTTCTTCCAAGAAGGAACATGTTCGAATCGGTAAAGACTCTACTCAGTCTTTCAAAGGTCGAAGACATGGAAATATCTACCTCCTAGACGTAAAACCAAATGATTCGCATTGCTTAATATCAATTCAAGACGAAGCAAGCTTATGGCACGAAAAGCTCGGTCATGTCAACATGAAGCAATTGGCCAAAATCTCATCAAAACAGCTTGTTCGAGGACTACCAAAATTATCATATCAAAAGATCAATCCATGCACTCCATGCATTTTGGGAAAACAGGTAAGAAATTCATTCAAATCAATAAATCATGTCTCTACTAATCATGTACTGCGGTTGTTGCATATGGATTTATTCGGACCAACCGAGAACCCGAGCATTGGAGGTAAGAAATATTGCCTAGTAATTGTAGATGATTTCTCCCGTTTTACTTGGGTATATTTTCTTGCAAATAAGTCTGAAACATGTTCGTATTTTGAAAAATTTGCTAAAAAGATTCAAAATGAAATTGGATGTGTTATATCAAGTATAAGAACGAGATCATGGAGGCGAATTTGAAAATCAAAATTTTACAAAATTATGTGATGACTCGGAATTAAACATATATTCTCTTCTCCATATACTCCTCGGCGAGAATGGAGTGGTGGAAAGGAAGAATCGATCTCTTCAAGAAATGGCTAGAACTCTGTTAATTGAAAGTAAAATTTCTTCACGATTTTGGGCTGAATCTGTTTCAACAGCATGTTATATTATCAATAGAGTCTTTCTAAGACCTATTCTGGAGAAAACTCCTTATGAATTACTCAAAGGAAAGAAGCCTATTGTTTCATACTTTCATGTTTTCGGATGTAAATGTTTTATATTGAAAAATGCAAAAGATCAAGTTGGTAAGTTCGAAGAAAGATCGATGAAGGCATCTTCCTTGGATATTCTACATCAAGTAAAGCCTACGAGTCTATAATAAGAAGAGCCGATCTGTGGAGGAGTCAATGAATGTCAAATTCCAAGACTCTACGCAAGAAGAATCCGGTCGGGCTCGGCATGAAGAGTCGGAACCCTGCTCCAGACCCTCAAAAGATTACATCTCAAGAAGCTTCTCAAATTCTGGAAGATCAGCATCAAGCTACTCATGAAGACTCAAATAAAGAAAGAGATCTTCAACCAGTTAAATCAATCAGCAACCGGAAGCATAAATCCGATCATCCTAAAGATCTCATTATCGGAGAAATTAATGAAGGAATCCGCACCCGAGATCAAAAAGCGTGAAGAGTCTAGTGCGGTAGCTCTTATTTCCGAAAATTGAGCCAAAAAGCATAGAAGAAGCTCTATCGATGAAAGCTGGATTGAAGCCATGCAAGAAGAGCTCGAGACAATTCAATATTAATGACGTGCAGGATCGACATCTAAACCAAAAGGTAAAACTGTTATCGGAACCAAATGGGTGTTCAGAAACAAGATAAATGAAAAAGGAAAAGTCGTACGAAACAAAGCAAGACTCGTGGCAAAAGGATATTCGCAAGAAGAAGGAATAGACTATGATGAGACTTACGCTCTGTGGCAAGGTTAGAAGCTATTCGTCTATTACTTGCGTTTGCTTGCTATAAAAATTTCAGGTTATTCCAAATGGACGTCAAAAGCGCTTTCCTAAATGGATTTATCCATGAGGAAGTTTACGTGGAACAACCTCCGGGTTTGAAGACCCAAAGAAGCCGGACTCGGTCTTGGACTGAAAAGGCTCTGTATGGTTTAAAACGGGCACCTCGAGCTTGGTACGACGGACTAAGTAATTTCCTATTAAAGAATGGTTTTGTCAAAGGTAAAGTTGATACTACTTTATTTATTAAGAAGGAAAACAAAAGCTTTATACTTGTTCAAATATATGTGGATGATATCATATTTGGATCTCTAATGAAAGTCTGGCAAGAAATTTTCAAAGTCTATGCGGGATGAATTTGAAATGAGTATGATGGGAGAATTAACATTCTTTCTTGGTCTTCAAGTAAAGCAATTGAAGGAAGGTACTTTCATTTGTCAAGAAAAATATGCTAATGATCTTGTCAAAAGGTTTGGATTAGAAAATTGCAAAAAGACTGATATACCAATGTCAAGTTCGTTGAAAATAGACAAAGATGAAGAAGGGAAGAAAATTGATCAAAAGCATGTACGAAGCATCATCGGTTCACTTCTTTATCTTACTGCATCTAGACGACATTTTGTTGAGTGTTTGCATCGTGCAAGGTTTCAATCGGATCCTAGAGAATCTCATCTCAAGGCTGCAAAACGTGTTATTAAATACGTTGCCTCGTCTTCAAGCATCGGTCTATGGTATCCTAAGGAGGGAGACTTCAATCTTAAGGATATTCGAGACGATCTAGCTGGTTGCGAGTTGATAGAAAGAGCACTTCGGGAACACCGCCGGTTGCTTGGAAGCGGGGACGGTGTCTTGGTTTTCAAGGAAACGAGCACTTTGTAGCTCTCTCTACAACGAAGCGAGTATGTAGCTCTTGGAAGCTGCTGTTCGCAAATTCTATGGATAAAACAACAGCTACAAGACTTTGGAATTGAAGACTCATGCACGAAATCGGGTGTGACAACACCGGCGCAATCAACCTCACCAAAAATCCAATCCTTCATTCAAGAGCAAAGCATATAGAGATTCGACATCATTTTATTAGAGATCATATTCAAAATGGAGAAATCTCAATTCAATTTGTTGATTCAAAAAGTCAACTAGCGGATATATTCACAAAGCCATTGGAGAAAAATCAATTCGATTTTATCCGTATCGAGACTCAACATTTTGAAGCTTGAAGAAGTTAAAGTCGAAGAAGCTATACTTCGGACTCTATCCTTCGAGACTCTATCTTTCGAGACTCTATTCGTCGGACTCGAATTCTCGGACTCGGATCTTCATTGTAAAGACGTAAGTTATTCTTTTAATCTCGAAAAGGTACGATCTTTCATTCGATTATATTTGATTAATATAATCTTTAATTCTTGTAAACATGCCTTTTCAAAAAAGGGATAATCTTTTTAAATGGCAGTTATTATTTTTTCAAGAGAGACGACTGTTCACCTTTCTTCGTAACGATTGCTCTTGCCTTTTCAAAACGAGTTATATATACACGGTTTTCACTTTTACTCGACTATCAAAACCCTAAAAGGCATTCTTCTCTCAACCCTGTTTTCTACTTCGTATCAATACTCGAGAAAGTTGTCATCTTTCCTTGGGAAAACGAGCGAAGGAATCTTCCATTGACAAAGAAAGATGTCGTCTTCGAGAAAGTCGTCAAGGATAGCAAGCGGGGGTCCACGAGAGAATGAAAGAGGGACCTACGCACTTCGATCTCACCGAGGAAGATGATTTGTCGAGACAGCAACAACGAGTCTGTTCCCTCTCCACCTCATCACTCACCATCTACCCCACAAGGTGCGGGTCATCATCAAGAGGAAGTCATTCTAGAGGACGTCGAACCGAGTAAGAGCACAAAGACCCTCATTTATTTACATGCTCTATCGTGCGTTGAAGGTTTCGGTTCTCCTCGAATTATATAGATGCTTTTCTTAGAGAAAAGAATTATGGGAATGAGTACAGATTTTTGAAAAGAATGGAGGAATTGGGAATTGCTCCCAAAGGTAAGGCTGAAGAATCACTTGCGAACATTCCAAGTGACCCTCGTGTTTCGGGACCGATTCTAATGAGGGGAACGAAGATGATAAAATGTTTAGTGATTTTCAACCAAGAATGGGCATTGCTGCAAATGTGAAGGGAAAGAAGATGGAGTTGTTTAGATCGAATGATCAGGAGAAGCTGTTCTTCAGTCTGTTGAAACGAGGAGTGATAAACCCCAGGAGTGTTGATTTTGATTTCCTGGATGCAATTAATGTGAACTTAAGGGAAAAGTTCGAATTGCTTCAACTTGAGCAGTTTTGCACAGATACCACTGATGGTTATGCACACTTGACTGCTTATTTCTATTCGAATCTAAGTTTTCTTGATGCAAATAGAATATCATTCAGTGTTCGAGATCAGGATTATGTGATTGATGTGGACATTCTGGCGGACATAATTGGTGTTGAACGAGGACGTTATCAACCAATCAAGGTCTCGATTGCTCGTGCTACTGGGATCTTGTCAAAAACAGAGATACGAGAGGCAAGGATTACCTATTCGAAGATGAGTGCCATCAACATTGTGCTGCACAAAATTGTGATCAAGCGCATCGGGCCAAAGTCTACATCGAAGACGATGTATCCAATTCGGAGGCCAAATTGATGTATGCAATCAACTCGGGGAAGAAGTTCTCTCTGCCTCATACTATTATCTTCCACATGTACCGAGCAATAACGAAGAACAAGGGACAATTGCCTTATCCGAATCTTGTGACAAAGATCTTCAGACACATGAATATCGAACTGCCACACACTCTCTGTGTTAGACCATGCGATAAAATGGTGGTAGGTTTGAGTATGTTGACGAAGATGCGTCTGAAAGAACTTAGCAAGGAATTGGCAAAGTTCAAGGTGAAAACTCCGCTCTCTTCTGCATCAAAGAGAAAAGGGAAGGAGCCAATTCATGCTCCATCCAAAAAGAGAAGATCTCTCATCTTGGAAGATGAAGAAGATGATGAAGATCACTCTATTCTGCCTTTGGTAAGGACTAGACGTTACGTATCTCGATCAACGGAACTTGATCGAACATAGAGAAGAAGAGCTGCGAGAAAAAGGAGAAAGAGGATAAAGAAGAAGAACGAGAGAGAAGAAGAAAAAGAAGATGAAGAAGAAGGAGAAGAAGAAAAAGAAAAGTCTGCTGCTGAATGCGGAGAGAAAGACACGGAAGAGCATGATCATCACTCCACCCATCTTGATGTCTTAGAGACGGGGGAGTTGGCGAGAAAGATTTGGATGCCTTAGAGTCGGGGGAGTTGGGGAGCAAGAAAGATCCTCACCTCATGCTGCTCCGGAGAAGAGGTTCGGGCGATCCATTGCACCGAAGAACATCGGGATACATCATCAAATCTGCAAGGTCATACGGAAGCACCATCATCTGCATTCACTCCATCTGAGAAAGTAGATGCTAGTATGCAGACAGATAATTCAGCGGATTTTCAGCGTATTCTTGATATTCTTCTGGAAATGCGGGGACAAATCTATGCTCTGGACTTTGAAATTCAAGCTCTCAAGAATGCTGGCCAAGCATCTTCAGTTACCCTGGAAGACAGAATGAAAGACCTCGCTCTGCAAATTCAAGCCAATGCCAAAGGAGAAGAGGTAGCAAAATTAAGGGAAGAATTGAAGAGGCTCGAAGGCTTAGTACAGTCCATGGGAGACTTCCAGATCGTGCGCATTCCCAAGCAGACATGACTCTTTTCTCACCTTTTTTTTCCTGATGACAAAAAGGGGGAGAAGAAATTTGAATCAACCATCTTTTTCAATCCTTAATTTTAAATTTGTTTTTGTGATTGTGAGTTTTTAAGTTTATTGAGAATGACTTGTGTGAACTTGAGTACGGACTGAATTTGGCTGTGGATTATGATGATTATGATGCTTGACTGTTGGCATTTATATCGTTATATGGTATTTCTCATAAAAGTCTAACCAATTTTCTGTGGATGCAGAGTCTGGTTGTTTATTAAACTCTTATGAGATAGCCATATTGCTTGAGAAATGTTTTTGCGGGTCAAGGTTGTTCAAATCTACGGGGAAGTTTTGTCATCATCAAAAAGGGGAGATTGTTGGAGAAATCGCTCTAGAAGATTTTGAAGGCGACAAAACATTTCCATCGGTCTAGTGCGGTTATCTGCGTCTGAAGGTTTTCTGACCACCAGACTCAGAACTCAAGACTCAAGATTCAAGACAGCCCCGCCACCATCCGTTCGTCTCACGCCACCACCGAGCCTCCCTCCCCTTGACTGAGAGCTTGAGGGGCTGACACCACTACCATCGAGCCTCTGTGCAAGCCGCGGTTATTTCATGTTTTCATTGCCGTCGCCGCGAGCCCGCCACCATCGAAAACCATGAGTTAACTTCCTAATCTTTGATTAGGCCATTTATTATGCTTATGGGGTGCTTAGATTAGTACTAGTTTGAAGATTAGTGCTAATGAGGATTAGTTTTAGTTAATCCTAGATTAGTGTTAATCATGATTAGGTTAATTAATCATGGTTAAGTTAATTAATTAGTGTTATGTTAAGTAATCATGGTTAGGTTAATTAAATTGGTTTAGATTAATTTTAACTGTGATTAGTTTATTAATCATGTTTAGATTAATTAATTACATTTAGCTTAATTTAATTGTAATTTATTTAATTAATTGCAATTAGCGTAATTAGTGACGGATTAGTCAACACGTAGAATTTTACGCTTATTTTCTTGGATGAAATTATTTGTGATTTTGAGTGCTACATGTACAATATTATGTGAATTGTTTTCTATGATAATTGTCTATTATTATTGCAAAACAAATGATTTTATGGGCATTTAAATAGAAAAATGCGAGGTGTTGAGTTTGGACGCCAACTTTTATGTACTATATAAAACCGTGGAGTTTTAAAATGGGAGTGTACTGAGTTTGACGGTTTGATTTTGAATATGACCACGCATGATTATTTTACCAGGATTTTTAATAGGAAGAAAAACTGGCAAAATTTATTATTTGAAAACAAAGCATTTGAAGGCAAAGTATGGTGTTCTTGGTTAAATATGTGCTTGTGTGATCACCTAAAGACCCTAATGCGTTTACGTGGGGTAGTGAACCTATCCTGATACGTTTACGTGAGATGATACCTAACTAAGTTCGGATGCCCCCAAGTCAACGGGATGCTGTTCGTGGATGAATTTCAGAACGATGCTTCTTACAAGAATGCCGTCTTGATGCGTTTATGCGGGACGTTGTTGTGCTCGATGGAGCGAGACGATGCCTAGTTACGCCGAATGACCACCGACTCTTGTGTTGGCTGTGGCCCGAAGGGTTGTAATAATCGGAACACGTGTGTATGATTGTATGGTATTGCGCTTGATTATTGGGGAAAAAGTGTTAGGCATGGGATGAGACATGCCAAAACGGTTTTTCCCTTATAATCGCGACTCATGTGAATGTTTGGAGGGTGAGAATTATGTGTTATGGTTATTGATTACACTTGTTGTATTTATTACAGCATATGTGATGTGCTAACCTGTAGGGTTGTGCCGAGGCAAGGTGAGTTTGTTGTGATGCTTGTTTAGGCTGCCTCTGAGACAAATTTGCATCCTAATCAAACCTTAGGGTTTAACTCACTGAGATTTTATCTCAACCTGTTGTGGTTAAACATTTTCAGGGTTGTAGCGTGGAGATATGCTGAGTACGGATGTGGTGGGCATGAGATGCGATACTTTTGGCTGGCCTTGCTATTAGTGGAGTTTAGGTTAACCCTAGTCTCTAAAGGTTTTTGAAAAGGTCGATAGGAAGTGGCTGTAGAAAAGCTTGTAAGTATTAAACTCCTTGGACTAACTAGTTGATAAGGAAATCATTGTTTTTGGGGAAATTATTCCTAGTGTTTACTATCCCTATATTTGTTTATTGACCGTGAGTTTATTTATTTCGCTTCTACATGCGTTTAATTGAATATAAAAAGAATGGATCGGTGACGTGTTCTGGGATGTCGCATTTTCAATCGATTGTCAAGGGATGTGCGCGAACCTGGGGTTCGGGGCGTGACACCAAGTTCTGATTATACAAGCATTTGAGCAAAATTTCACGAAGTCTGTAAATTTGCAAAAGAAAAGGTTTGAAAGCAAAACTCTTGTTTCTGCGAATAGTCAAACTTGATCATTAGGCACTTTTCACATCACTTGGTCTACTAATCTAATAAATGAATTTTTGTCGGGAAAAGTACCAAAAAAGTTCTAGACCTATTGCCTTAGTACAAATTCAGTCTTAAACCTTTCAATTTGACAAATTTAGAATATTTTCACGATTGTACCAATTTGGTTCACCCTGCCAATTTAGGCCAAAAATTACTAACATGGGCTCTAGTCATTACAAGTAGGACAGCTAATGCTAATAAGGACATTGTAAAATTATTTTGGGATAAGTGTTCAAGAAGTCCTACAACTTGTCACGAAAATGCATTTAAGTCCTAAAACTTGCAATAAGTGCATTTAAGTCCTAAAACTTGTCAAATTATTTCAAACGAGTCCTAAGATTGGCCTTTAGCCTTTCCGTTAAAAATGCTTTGACGTGGCATTTAAAATAATTTTTATTTTCCACGTGAATTTTTTAATTATTTTTTTTAAAAAATTAGATTTAAAAACTAAAAATATAAAATTTATTCATTTTAACTTATTTTCACCAAAAAATTTTAAAAAATTTTAAATATTTATTTTAAAAAAAATTAATTATAAATAAATTTTTAGTTAAAATATTTATTAAAAAACATATTTAAAAAGTTAACATTATTTTTTAAATTTATTTTTAAAATTTTTTAAAATAAAATTTTTAACTTTTCTTTTTAGTTTTTGTTGAAAATAAGATAAGAATAAATTTAATTTTTAATAATTTTTTTATTTTTTTAATCCTGGACTATTTTTTGAATTTGTTTTTCTTTCTTTTAGGGACTATTTTTTCCTTTTCCTTTTTTTAATAATTTTTTGATTTTTTATACTTTTGAATGTTTTCCTTTCTTCTATTTTTTTTCCTTTTCCTTTTTCTTTTGGACTACGCCAGTACTGGCCATTGTTAGTGATCAACCATAGCCAAGCATAGGGTCACTCTAGCTGGGTCTAGTGAGGGCCGACCTCGCCCAAGTCGTGAAGGTTGTGCCCACGCTAGATCCCGCGAGGGTCGTGCCCTTGCCTAATTCGATGAAGGTGACACTCACCTGCCCAATCACTAGCCATGGCTAGTACCGACCATAATGCAAAAGAAAAGACAAGGAAAAAAAAGGAAAAAGAAAAAAATTTAAATATAGTGAAAAAATCGAAAAATTATTTTAAAATGTCCATGTCAAACATTGCTCGTCCTACATAGCATGGTCGACATCCATGTCAGCAATTTCTAGTAAAAATTGACTGAAATGATTAAATGGTACTAATGTGAAAATATTTAGAATTAAATTTGTCCAATTGGAATGTTTAAGGCTAACTTGATACCAATGCAACAAGTTTAGAATTTTTTTGGTACTTTTTCTGATTATTGTATGTCATGCATAATCTTTCATGTTATGAGTTTTTTTAATGTCCTCCGGGGGCACACTTATTAAGATATTAATTAAGTATCCTTAATAGGAGTTCCGAAAACGCTGGCTAAGACGATCCTTATTCTAACAGCAATGAAACGGAAGAATCTCCTATGCCTGGGGCGGCTAACAATGCACATTCTAAACCAGATTGGAAAAGCATGATTAGGACAACCATCGAGACAATGAAGGGTCAAACGACAAAGTACAGAGACGGTATTTCACTTGAATCTGTCCGCCCAAGAAAATGGTCTGAGCTTGCACACGAGCCGTCAACATTTTATACTCTTCCCCTTTAAGTGGAGAGTACGGAGAATCCCTAAACGCCTGGTGCCTGTGGTTTGAGGTAGGGAAGCCCAATTTTGCTCGTCATGCGTTCATCTATATGCTAAATCCCTTCTTTTGAGATATGTCCTTATTATAAGAAGGGTTTCTTTAACAACTAATACAAAGCACTGGTCAAAACAACTAGCCACACGTATAATAAGGTTATAGGGAAAACTGCACAATCAATTCTCAACTAACCTTTGTCCTAAACTTTTAATTAAACCAATTTAGTTTTAAATCATTGACGGAAACTGCAATCAAGGCCTCCTTACAAAGTTTTATTAGGTTTTATATGACATGACAATCCTTTCATCGCCAGACATTCTACACATTCAAAAGTGTCAAATTCCATGATTTATCATTGAGGAATCTCTTCGAACTAAAGTTAGATATAGAATTTGATAGTAGAGCAAGTTGAGAGCAATGTCTCACAACCTAAATCCATGGTAAAGTGGTATTTATTACTAGGTAACTCTTTGTGCTTACTACATAAGCACCCAAAAATTAAAGCATGAAACGAGGTCAACCAAGAGCAGTCGTTATCATCTTACACGCCCTTTCAAAACAACAAAAGAATTTTCTTCTCCACCATCGACAGTTCAAAGAAAGCAGTGGCCAGTTTTAGTTGAAGGAGATTTTACAATCGTCAAAGTCGGCATGAGTGCCTTTTTGTTTGGCTCTTCATCAGTGATAGAAGTGGCAAATTGTAAAAAGAGCAACATTAATATAAGTACGCACACGCAGAGAGAGAGAGAGAGAGAGAGAGAGAGAGACCTTCTAAATTAGAAGATATAAATTTATTGCTCATGCAATAACATCACATAATATTTGCTAGTGCTGTACTTTAAGTAATCTTATTGCAATAATCACCATCTACGAAGAAGAACCCCAACAAAGTCTGCATACATAGTTTAATATGTAATTGGTCGGTGGGTTAAGATTCTCAAAAAGTCTACATAGTTTAATATGTAATTGGTCAGTGGGTTAAGATTCTTAAAAAGTCACTCTCTCAAGCCTATAAATAGCCATGCAGAGTTCGAGTGCTTCTTTATTCAGTTGACTACATTCCGTCTTACCTATTCCATCTCATTGCTCACCTCAAAGTAGAAAATCAAAATTCCTTTTACACGCTTTCTCTGGCTATGGCTGATCTCCAAGTCATGTCGAAATTCGTGATCATTTTCACCTTCATCACGTTCGGTGCAATCCTAACTTCCGAGGGAAGGTCGATCAAATCAGCATGGAAGGACGAACTCCATGCGATGAATACGACCAAATGCATGAACAAGCATTGCAATTTCTAATTCCAAGTTAGTCTCCTATGAACGATGATCATTCATACGCAGGGAAGGAGACAGTTCCTTTGCCTATAGCACATGATCAGGCGGCCAATTTGGACGAGTCAGATGCAGTGTTTGTTGGAAAAATATGGCTTTGAAATGGGTTGAACAATGAAATCGGATCGAGTATAACAACTCGGACTTTAAGGCGTGATATTACTATCTTTAAGGATTTATTTGCCCCACAACATTGCTAATAGTCACCGGCAAAAATCCTCCAGTATACAAAAAAGTCTTGGATGAGAATACTAAATAGCAATTCTAGTATTTTTCCAAGGTATCTCTAGTAAACAATCGAAAAATTGACTGCAGTTTTTTAGAAAGAAGACTAAAAAATGACCACACTTTTTCTTTCCGAAAAATGACAAGTATATATATGAAATGGTCTTGCAACTCTTCGTGAAAATTGCCAAAGAATGAACCAACACGTCCTTTAGAAAATTGTTCGAATAAACAAATGTGACTCTTTGGAAGAAGTCGAAAACCGAACAATTGCAACCCTTTGGAAAAAGTTGCAAAACCGAATAAGTAATTTTTCCAAAAGTTGTCTTGAAAAGACAAACAAAATTCGGAATAATAATTTTTTTAAATAGAATTTCGAAATTTCATTTTATATTTCATTTCTGAAAATTCTCAAATTAAAAGGCAACTTTTGAATTGATTAAAAATTAATAACATAAAAAATAAAAATAAATAAATAACAAGGGCGTGCTAAGTGCTAAGTGCGCCAAATATTCGCGCACCCACACACAGGTATGGTGGGGTCTAGCCCCACCCAATCATTCCTTTAAATACTAAAAGGAAATCCCACACTTTTAAATTGGCCCACTCCTTCCCACTTTTCCTATGTGGGACAAGGAAAACACTCAGTTTGTTTTAACAAACAAACCTCCAACAATCCCCCACTTTGTTTGTAAAACAAAGATTTCAAAATTAAAATTTTAAAAACCATACAACCAAAATTTCAGTAAGATTAATATACATACATAAAGGTCTCTTTCGAGTTAAACCTTTACTTAGTGCAAGTATCTCAAAGTTCTATCAAAGTGACAAGTAGCTTGGCTTTAAACTTGTACTTTTATGTAATAGGATCGGACATACCACACATACACTAACCTCTTGTTTCGGCGAGAAGTTCTATATTACTCCGCACTATTATGGTCTTGTGCTTGATCCCGTTTCATGAGCTCTCTAGAAAGCAATCCTCACTTTCGTAAGAAGCGGCACCACTTCTAAGCTCATATAGGTGAAGTATCTACTATGTGTTTCTATTACTATTAACACACTACAAAATTATATCATACTTCATTAAGAATTCAATTCAACCTACAAAACGTAACAAACGATACTGACTTCTCATATCAAGACTACGTCAATATCAAACAATCACATTCAGTAACTTGTTCTTACCCATTAAACCTTGTAATTAGTGATGTTCTAAAAAAAGGTTAGGTTACCATTATTGGTGATTTCAATTAAAGGGTTTTAGCCCCATTTCTTGTGAGGTCGTTATTACCATATGTCTTGGTAAAGCTTTCGTCAAAGGATCGGCAAGATTTTTACTTGACCTCACATAGACAATTGTTATGGTACCATCTTTAATCAAATGTTTTACATATTCATGTCTTAGACTAATATGTTTAGACTTACCATTATATGTGCTACTATAGGCTCTTGCCAAAGTGGCCTGACTATCACAGTGGATAGAAATAGGAGGCATATGACTATGCCATAATTTGATATCCAACAATAAATTTCTAATCCATTCAGCCTCTTTCCCAGTTACTGCCAAAGCAATAAATTCAGATTCCATTGTTGAGTGAGTTATACATGTCTGTTTCTTGCTCACCTAAGATACAGCATCTCCAGCTAGTGTGAAGATCTATCCAGAAGTGAAACGCTCATCACCCACACTTGTAATCCAACTAGCATTAGTGTATCCTTCTAATACAGTCGGATAATTATTGTAAAACAATCCTAAATTTTTAGTTCTCTTATGATAACCAAAAATTCTAGTAATAGCTCTCCAATGTTCTGTACTTGGATTACTAGTATACCTACTCAACTTGCATACATAATAAGCAATATCGGGTCTAGTACAATGCATCGCATACATTAAAGACCCTATAGCACTTGCATGTTCTAGTTGTGCCACCGCTCTAGCAGTATTATAATTTAATTTAATACTGGAATCAAATGGAGTACTTATTTCTTTAAAACCAAGATGTTGAAATTTATTTAATAATTTTTCAACATAACTACATTGGCTTAAAGAATAACCCACACTATGTTTCTTAACTTTAATACCTAAGATAGTATCTACTTTACCCAAATCCTTCATTTTAAACATGGAAGTTAGATACTTCTTAGTCTCATTAATTCCAATCATATTCGTTCCAAAGATAAGCATATCATCAACATACAAGCACACTAAGACACCATAGTCTTTAGTGAATTTAGAGTATATACACCTATCGGCACTACTATTGATGAAACCATTTGACAATATGATTGAATTAAACTTTTCATGCCACTGCTTAGGAGTTTACTTAAGTCCATAAAGAGACTTAATCAATTTACATACTTTTCTTTCATTTCCAAGAAGAACAAAACCCTCCGGTTGTTCCATGTAAATCTCCTCATTTAAGTCTCCATTTAAAAAAGTAGTCTTAACATCCATTTGATGAACACAAAGATCATAAATGGAAGCTAAAGCAAAGAAAACTCGAATATAAGTTATATGTGCAATAGGAGCATATGTATCAAAATAATCTATTCATTCTTTTTGTCTATATCCCTTAGCTATAAGTCTAGCTTTAAAAGCTTGAATGGAACCATTAGAATGATATTTTCTAGTAAAAACCCATCTACACCCAATAGGTTTTGATCCTTTCGGTAAATCTACTAATACCCAAGTATTATTGGACATAATTGAGTCCATTTCATCACTTACAGCTTCTTTCCAAAAAGAAGCATCTCTAGAAGACATAGCATCATTAAAGCTTCTAGGATCATCTTCTAAATTTAATACTAAAGGGTATTTATTTATCACGTTATTATCTCCATCTCCTTCAACAAGCAAAACATGAGTAATAAAATCGAGACCTAAGTCTTTTATTTTCCTAGCTCTAATACTTCTCCTTGGTTCAATCATGTCTTTAGAATTATTCGTTTCTTTCTCTTAAAAATCACTTTGAGTTTCCATAGATATTGAATTATTTTCAATAATTTCAGAACTTGTAAAACATTTATTCTCAAAGAATTCAACGTCTCTCAATTCTACAATAACATTAGACTCTAAATCAAGAAGCCTATAAGTTTTACTATTTTCAGCATATCCAACGAAAACACTTTTGATAGCTCTAGGACCGAGCTTTGTACTCTTAGGATCTAGAGCTCGGTAGTATGCCAAACATCCCCACACTTTAAGATATAACAAATTTGGCTTTCTAGCTTTCCATATTTCATAAGGGGTTATGTCATTTTTCTTGGAATGTATTCTGTTATGAATATAGCATACAGTAAGTAATGCTTCTCCCCAAAGATTAATTGGTAACTTTGAATTTGAAAGCATATAATTAACCATTTCTCCAAGAGATCGATTTTTCCTTTTAGCTGGACCATTTTGTTATGGAGTATATGGTGTTGAAGCTTGATGAATAAAACCATGTTCTTCACAAAATGAAGAGAATTCATTTAAGAAATATTCTCCACCTCTATCTGATCATAGAACTTTAATTTTCTTTTCTAATTGATTCTCTACTTTAGCCTTATATTTCTTAAACATGGTAAATGCTTTATCCTTCGATCTCATGAGATAAATATATAAGAACCTACTACAATAATCCACAAAGGTAATAAAATACATTTTACCTCCACGTGTTAGCATATCATTAAATTCACAGATATTACTATAAACCAAATCCAATAAATTTGAATTTCTTTTACCACTAGGAAATGGCTTCTTAGTAAATTTTGACTTAGCACATATTTCACATTTATCAAATTCACCATTAAAATTTATCAAGTCTAATTTTCTCATATTCTTCAAATAATGAATATTTATATGTGCCAACCTACTATACCATAAAATTGAAGATTCGACAATATAAGCAGAACTAGAAATATTATTATTGATACTCAGTTGATACATACCATCATTGGCATAACTCTTCCCAACAAACAGCCCATTTTTCGACAAGATAACCTTGTCGGATTCAAACAAAACTCGAAACCCCCTCTTACAAAGTAAATCAATAGAAACTAGGTTCTTCCTAATTTCGGGTATAAATAACACATTAAGAAAAGTTATATTTTTTCTAGAAGTGAAGTCTATCTCCACCATGCCTTTTTCAGCAACCTTTGCAAGAGCATTATTCACCATCAGGACCTCTTGAACATTTGAGTCAACAATCTCTTTAAATTGCTTGAACATGTACTTGTCCTTGCACACATGGACTGTTGCTCCAGAATCTATCCACCACCCGGATTGGACAGTGGTAGAATTAATTTCAGAAACATAGCCATCGGATCATTGATTTCAGAAATTTCCATGTTCGAAAACATGATTGAAATAATGGCTACATAATTTTCTTCAACCAAATTTGCATCTGCTTTCACCACCAGAATGTTCTTGTCCTTTGAAATGCTCTTGTGGTGAATGCAATCCTTGGCGTAGTGTCCCTGTTTGCCACAAACAAAACAACAACCCTTTTGCTTCTTTTGTGTTATCTTGAATTTATGCCCCCCGCTTTTTACTTTGAAGTTCTGGCCGAGTTTGCATTTTTTATCCATAGCATTCACCTTGGAATTGGATAAAATAGAATTATCATGTAAACGTGACTCTTCCTCAATGCAAAGATGTTTTTGTATTTGCTCAAAAGTAAAGTCCTCCGACTTGTGAATCAGCCTTTTTCCATAGTCTTTCCAACTTGGAGGCAATTTCGCCATAATTGCTCCAACTTGAAAAGCTTCTAGAATATCAATCTTGAGGGCACGATTCTTATTCACAATCACTTGCAATTCATCGACTTGTTCCAGCAAAGGTTTAGTATCAATAAACTTGAAATCAAAATACTTTGTGATTAGATATTTGTTTGTACCTTGCTCCTCTACTTTGTACTTGAATTCCAGTGCATTCCAAATTTCTATGGCCGACTTCATTTCAGTGAATAAGTCGTACAGACGATCAGAGAGTGTATTCAGAATGTGTCCTCGACAAAGTAATTCATCCTCCGCACGTTTCTTCTTTTCCTTATTAACCCTCTCAATGACTTCCACACTTGGCTGTCCTCCCTCGACAATAGGCTTAGGATTTTCTATAGGCACCAAGTTAGGATCCAGTATTTAGGAAATCTTCAGAGCAGTGAGTAAGAACATCATCTTGTCCCTCCAGCAAGAAAAATTGTTCCCATCGAATCGGTCCAGTTTGACCATATCTTGATTCATAACTTTGATTGTCTCCGACTCCATTGTAACAAAATAAATCTTTAAAATTGTTGGAAAAATATGGCTTTGAAATGGGTTGAACAATGAAATCGGATTGAGTAAAACAGCTCAAACTTTGAGGCGTGATATCACTATCTTTAAGGATTTATTTGCCCCACAACGTTGCTAATGATCACCGGCAAAAATCCTCCAGTATACAACAAAGTTTCGAATGAGAATACTAGATAGCAATTCTAGTATTTCTCCAAGGTCTCTCTAGGAAAAAAATCGAAAAATTGGCTGTAGTTTTTTAGAAAGAAGACTTGAAAAATGACCACACTTTTTCTTTCTGAAAAATGATAAGTATATATATGAAACAGTCTTGTAACTCTTCGTGAAAATTGCCAAAGAATGAACAAACACGTCATTTAGAAAATTGTTCGGATAAACAAATGCGACTCTTTGGAAGAAGTCGAAAATCGAACAATTGCAACCCTTCGAAAAAAGTTGCAAAACTGAATAAGTAATTTTTCTAAAGGTTATCTTGAAAAGACACAAACAAAATTCGAAATAATAATTTTTTTAAATAGAATTTCAAAATTTCATTTTATATTTCATTTCCGAAAATTCTCAAATTAAAAGGCAACCTTTGAATTGATTAAAAATTATTAACATAAAAATAAAAATAAATAAATAACAAGGGATTATTGCTAATTATACCGCAGGCGTGCTAAGTGCGCCAAATAATAGCGGACCCGCACGCACCCAATCATTCCTTTAAATACTAAAAGAAAATCCCACACTTTTAAATTGGCCCACTCCTTCCCACTTTTCCTATGTGGGACAAGGAAAACACTCAGTTTGTTTTAACAAACAAACCTCCAACAGTGTCAAGGATGATTTCCGCCCCCACAACCCCTGGGACCAGCCCTGGAGTGGGCAACTCTTTCATTGGCTCAAAGAAGGGAGTTACTAAAGCAAAAGCTCCGAGCGATGATGAGGGGAGGCTATCCATCACAGAGATACTAGGCGATTTCCGACCCACTACACCAGGTCACAGCCCCGGTGTCGGCCATGTATTTGAAAGCAAGATTGATGAACCAAAAGCCTAGATACAACAAAATAGAAAGTTAAAGTTGTGTCGCGTAAGCCCCGTCATTTCTGTTTCAGTTAGGTCTCATGTCCCAGAACGTCTTTCTTTCGTGCCCTTGGAAATGGTTCTAATTGGTGTGTATAAAATTATCTGTCAATTTAGTATTGAACTATGTAATTATTAAGTGAAAAATAACGAGGTTTCCTTGGAAAGCAACTGTCTCAGTCTAAAAAAAACTGCTAATTATTCCGAAGTGTGCATCAGTTATAATATGCGTTACAAGTTATATGAGATTCCAGTCTTCCGTTGTACTACTTTCTTCTCAATCCTTCCCAATGTCAGATGATGTTGTGAACAGGAAAAGTACAAGGTCAGTAAAGTTTTTTTTTTGGTATATTTAGAACTTAAATGGGAAATAAACGCATGAATGATGGGCAGAGGTACGGCATAAAATTTGCTAAACCTCGTATAGAAAAACGACAGGACGTGTATGTATCCAAATCAAAATGGTGATAACAGACAGAAAAACATATAGGATGATTGTGAAGATTCTTTATTTGAACTTGCGAGCAATACTTAGTATGATCTCTCCACGTAGTAAAGCAAATCCAGAAGATAGGTTTCAACCACACGCTTAGACCGATGAATTCCCTAAATAGCCCATGCGTTAAGTGGTAAGGATCGAGTGCTGTTTCTTCTTCAGAAGGTGATCTTATCGATGTTTCACATTTTATATGATCATTGCTAATTACCCGAAGGCGCCCCCTCTCGCCTGTTATAGGTACGGTTCCGTTCGCTAATTTATTTCCTTTTTACTTGATTTCATAAAAATTGGAATATGCATATACCTAATTGTGCATCTCACTGCATAAGTAGTTGCCCAGTAACCTACTCGCCATTGATGTGGGCTCGTTTTGTGCTTAATTATGTCTAACCTCGTTTTTCTATTTTTATCAGCATGTCTACCTGGTTCATGTCTAAAGTAAATAGAAAACGTCGACTTGTGTTAGTTTGAAGTCAGTCTCATTCAAGTTGTGTCATCTCATATTCTTCTCCATAACTCTGTTTAATAATGTATTACGTAACATCGTAGCTGATAAATTCATAGAATTTGAATTGAAAAAAACTATAAAAGTAGGTCAGGAATAAGTGTTTGTGCACTATATAGGATGTGTCTAGTAACATTTTTGTATTTGAAAATAATTTCCTTTTAGAAATAGTTCTTTTCTATTTTTACTCTCTGAATCAATTTTTGAGTAAAACAAAGCATTTCATAACTGCACAAAATTTCCACTTCCAAAATAGAAAATGAGTAGGAACTCATTTAGCACAACTCATAAGTTTTTTATAATATAGAATTTCTTTCAATTTTTTAGCAATTTTTTTTTTTAGATTTTTCTTTATTTCTTTTTTATTTCTTTTATTTCTTTTCCCTCTCTTCTTCTTCCTCCTCTAGCCGGCCTGGCAGCATCAAATTGTGCACAAACTCTTATTCCTGACCTACTTTTAAAGTATTTATCAATTCAAATTCTATGAATTCATCAACTACGACGTTTACGTAATACATTATTGAACATATTTATGGAGAAGAATATGAGATGACACGATTTGAATGAGACTGACTTCAGACAAACAGAAGTCGACATTTTCTATTTACTTTAGATATGAACCAGGTAGACATGCTGATAAAAATAGAAAAACGAGGTTAGACATAATTAGGCACAAAACCAGCCCACATCAACGGCGAGTAGGTTACTGGGCAACTACTTATGCAGTGAGATGCACAATTAGGTAAATGCATATTCCAAGTTTTATGAAATCAAGTGAAAAGGAAATAAATTAGGAACGGAACCGTACCTATAACAGGCGAGAGGGGGCGCCTTCGGGTAAATAGCAATGATCATATAAAATGTGAAACATCGATAAGATCACCTTCTGAAGAAGAAACAACACTCGATCCTTACCACTTAACGCATGGGCTATTTATGGAATTCATCGGTCTAAGCGTGTGGTTGAAACCTATCTTCTGGATTTGCTTTACTACGTGGAGAGATCATACTAAGTAATGCTACCAAGTTCAAATAAAGAATCGTCACAATCATCCAATATGTTTTCCGTCTGTTATCACCATTTTGATTTGAATACATACACGTCCTGTCGTTTTTCTATACGAGGTTTAGCAAATTTTATGTCGTACCTCTGCCCATCATTCATGCGTTTATTTCCCATTTAAGATCTAAATATACCAAAATATAACTTACTGACCTTGTACTTTTCCTGTTCACGACATCATATGACATTGGGAAAAATTGAGAAGAAAGTAGTACAGCAGAAGACTGGAATCTCATATAACTTGTAACGCATATTATAACTGATGCACACTTCGGAATAATTAGCAGTTGGTTTCCAAGGAAACCTCGTTATTTTTCACTTAATAATTACAGAGTTCAATACTAAATTGACAGATAATTTTATACACACCAACTAGAACCATTTCCAAGGGAACTAAGGAAAGACATTCTGGGACATGAGACCTAACTGAAACAGAAATGACAGGACTTACGCGACACAACTTTAACTTTCTATTTTGTTGTATCTAGGCTTTTGGTTCATCAATCTTGCTTTCAAATACATGGCCGACACCGGGGCTGTGACCTGGTTTAGTGGGTCGGAAATCACCTAGTATCTCTGTGATGGATAGCCTCCCCTCATCATCGCTCGGAGCTTTTGCTTTAGTAACTCCCTTCTTTGAGCCAATGAAAGAATTGCCCACTCCAGGGCTGGTCCCAGGGGTTGTGGGGCGAAAATCATCCTTGGACACTGCATCTGACTCGTCCAAATTGGCCGCCTGATCATGTGCTATAGGCGAAGGAACTGTCTCCTTCCCTGCGTAAGAATGATCATCGTTCATAGGAGACTGACTTGGAGTTAGAAATTGCAATGCTTGTTCATGCATTTGGTCGTTATTCATTGCATGGAGTTCGTCCTTCCATGCTGATTTTATCGACCTTCCCTCGGAAGTTAGGATTGCACCGAACGCGATGAAGGTGAAAATGATCACGAATTTCGACATGACTTGGAGATCAGCCATAGCCAGAGAAAGTGTGTAAAAGGAAGTTCGATTTTCTACTTTGAGGTGAGCAATGAGATGCAATAGGTAAGACGGAATATAGTCAACTGAATAAGAAGCACTCGAACTCTGCATGGCTATTTATAGGCTTAAGAGAGTGACTTTTTGAGAATCTTAATCACTGACCAATTACATATTAAACTATGTATGCAGATTTCATTGGGGTTCTTCTTCTTCGTGGATGGTGATTATTTCAATAAGATCACTTAAAGTACAGCACTAGCAAATATTATGTCATGTTATTGCATGAGCAATATATTTATATCTTCTAATGCGTGTGCGTACTTATGTTAATGTTGCTCTTTTTACACTTTGCCACTGCTATCATTGATGAAGAGCCGAGCAAAAAGGCGCTTATGCCGACTTTGACGATTGTAAAATCTCCTTCAACTAAAACTGGCCACTGCTTTCTTTGAACTGTCGATGGTGGAGAAGAAAATTCTTTTGTTGTTTTGAAATGGGCATGTAATATGATAATGACTGCTCTTGGTTGACCTCGTTTCATGGTTTAATTTTTGGGTGCTTATGTAGTAAGCACAAAGAGTTACCTAGTAATAAATACCACCTTACCATGGATTTAGGTTGTGAGACATTGCTCTCAACTTGCTCTACTATCAAATGCTATATCTAACTTTAGTTCGAAAAGGTTCCTCAATGATAAATCATGGAATTTGACACTTTTGAATGTGAAGAACGTTTGGCGATGATAGGATTGTCATGTCATATAAAACCTAATAAAACTTTGTAAAGAGGACTTGATTGCTGTTTCCGTCAATGGTTTAGAACTACATCGGTTTAATTAAAAGTTTAGGACAAAGGTTAGTTTAGAATTGATTGTGCAGTTTCCCTATGACCTTATTATACGTGTGGCTAGTTGTTTTGATCAGTGCTTTGTATTAGTTGTTAAAGAAACCCTTCTTATAATAAGGACATATCTGGAGATGAAGGGATTTAGCATATAGATGAACGCATGACGAGCAAAATTGGGCTTCCCCACCACAATCCACAGGCACCAGGCGTTTAGGGATTCTCCGTACTCTCCACTTAGAGGGGAAGAGTATAAAATGTTGACGGCTCGTGTGCAAGCTCGGACCATTTTCTTTGGCGGACAGATTCAAGTGAAATACCAACTGTCTCTGTACTTTGTCGTTTGACCCTTCATTGTCTCGATGGTTGTCCTAATCAAGCTTTTACAATCTGGTTCAGAATGTGCATTGTTAGCCGCCCCAGGCATAAGAGATTCTTCTGTTTCATTGCTGTTAGAATAAGGATCGTCTTAGCCAGCATTTTCGGAACACCTATTAAGGATACTTAATTAATTTCTTAATAAGTGTGCCCCTGTTGGACAAATTTAATTATAAATATTTTCACATTAGTACCGATTCAGTCAATCCAATCAATTTAGACTAGAAATTGCTGACGTGGATGTGACCATGCCATGTATGATGGGCAACATTTGATATGGACATTTTGAAATAATTTTTTGATTTTTTTACTATATTTAATTTTTTTTCTTTTTCCTTTTCTTTTCCATTTCTTTTCTTTTGGATTATGGTTGGTACCAGCCATGGCTAGTGATTGGGCAGGTGAGTGTCACCTTCACTAGATTAGGCGAGGGCATGACCCTCGCGGGATCTAGCATGGGCACGACCTTCACGGCTTGGGCGAGGGCGGCCTTCACTAGACTCGACAAGAGTGACCCTATGGTTGGTTGTGGTTGATCGCTACCCATGGCTGATACTACTGTACTCCAAAAGAAAAAAGAAAAGGCAAAAGAAAAAGGAAAAAAAATAGAAGAAAGGAAAACATTCAAAAATAGTTTAAAAAAAATTGAAAAATTATTAAAAATAATTTTACAATGTCCTTATTAGCATTAGCTATCCTACTTGCAATGACTAGAGCTCATGTTAGCAATTTCTGGCCTAAATTGGCAAGGTGAACCGAATTGGTACAATTGTGAAAATATTCTAAATTTATCAAATTGAAATGTTTTAGACTAAATTGGTCCTAAGATAATAGGTCTAGAACTTTTTTGGTACTTTTTCTAAGAAAAAATCATTTATTAAATTAGTAGACCAAGTGATGTGAAAAAAGCATTTAAGCAAATGGGTGGGTCATATTCAATATAATTCATTCACGCAATCATATCGTTGTTACGTGGGTCGTTTAAGATTACCATCCTTTCCACTATTTAACTAGATATGGTCATTATTCATCTTTACTGCTCATAGATATTACTAGAATATTTGGGCAAAGTTTGTAGTTGAAAATGATGTTGAGTTTGCTTTGTTTTGTAGAGATGATAATGCCTAACAAAGAGCTTTTAAGATGCCTAGTAAATGTAAGGTCCAAATAAGCAATCAAGAGAAGCATTAATTGATTTTTCATGAAAATACAAATCCATTTTTTAGAACCAACCCCAATAAAGTGAGAAAATTATCAAAAAAATCCTAAACCTATTACAATTTTTCCAAATTAGTCATACATTTTTTTTTTTTTGGGAAAATTCAATCTAAACCTTTTGTAATTATGTCAATTTAGTCAATTTGGCCAAATATGGTCGACGGACAATTTTTTGATAATATTTTATTTTTTTTTGAAAATTTTCTTTTATTTTTGACTATATTTTTTTCCTCCTCCCTCCTTCTTCCTCCTTCTTCCTCTTGCTCCGATGAATGGCCAAAGGAGAGAGCCATTTGCTGGAATGACGTGGTCGGCTAGTGGCTAGCTCTTCTCATTGTCGCTAGACAAGGGTGAGCTTGCCTAGCCATTGGTGAGGCTTGCCTTGTTAATGGATTGGCAAGCTCGACCTCGCCGTAACTAGGTGAGGGCGAGCTCACCTAGCCACTAGCAAGGTGATTGTCACTGGATTTGGGCAAGGCCCCTTACTAGTGGCTGTGCGAGCTCACCCTTGCCCAACAACGATGAAGTTGAGCTCATCGAGTCCTCCAGCAATGGTGCGGTCAAGCTTGTCGATCCATTGGCGAGGCTCGCCCTCGCTAGATCCGGTGAGGGTTCGCCTTGCCAGTGGTTGAGCAAGCTTGCCCTTGCCTAGTAACAGTGAGGCAAGCTTGCCATTGCTAACCACATTAGTCCGGGGATCGGCTCTCCCCTTTGGCCGGTTGCTGGAGCAAGAGGAAGGAGGAAGGAGAAAAAAAGAGGAAAAATAAAATTAAAAATGAATAATTTTTTAAAATAAAATATTATTAAGAAATTGTTTGTTAGCAACGGTCGGTGTCCACGTTAGTGCTAGTTGGTGCCCATGTCAACACCGGTTGGCAAATTTGATAAGATGGATTGAATTGGCACAATTACAAAGGTTTAGAATTAAATTGACACAAAAAAAAAAAAAGATTTAGTATTGATTTGGAAAAATTGTACTAAGTTTAGGAGTTTTTTGGTAATTTTCCCCCATTAAAATTATGACTTCCATGTGTAAAATAAACTAGCAATATGGACATTGGAAATAAAAGAGTTTAAAGAAAGATAAATTGCAAATGGGATCTATGGAGATTCGGCTTAGGTGTGCCCACTCCTCTCTTTTAGCTCTAATTGCCCAAATCAACTAGATTTCACTAGTTACTCTAAGAGTACAAATTCCAATTTGTTAAAAATATAGAACTTGTTGCCACATGGAACTTGATTTCCTTCTATAGCAACCCTACTATAGCTTGATAATTATTGAACCTACACAATATTGTTTACACACTGTAAATATAGCACGACATGTCTTCTCCCCAAACTATAAATCACACATCTACTATAACATCCTAGATTTTCAAACTTTTTTTTTTTTTCAAACCTATTTTCTATTGAATAAATCGAGCATTTCATCGACGCGCCTATAGGGCTGTTCTCAAAGCTGATCACTCTCGAGATAACTAGACTATCCAATGAAGCCATCAAAGAATTTTAATGCGATAGACCTGAGAATTCAACCAGGAATAGGCTATTCAACCATACTTATCTTTAGAGGTCATTACGGCACAATTAACAATTGATTTGAGATCAAAGATAGGTCGATTCGACTAAGATGTGTGGCTAATCGTGGGTGCCGCCACTAAATTGGAAAATTCTCGTTGATCGGCACTTGATTGATTTTCTATCATTTTGGTACCCTATGTCCGTATTTGAACCCTCGAGATTTTCATGACAACCGAGAGTCGCCAATGTGTCGAGTGAGTTTATTGTGGCTTGAAGAAAATCGATCACGGGTTATTTACACTGAAAATTTCTAAAATTTACCCGGTAGCCTAGGTCACGCTAAAAATGTGCCTGAGTGAAATTAATCGCGAATTTGAGTCCGATTTAAAAAATTGAAAGTTTTGTTGTGTCACAATTAATTTTAGGAGTGTCGGCTCAGTCTCCTAAGATTTTTCTGCAAACTGAAAATTTTTGGCAAAAAGTTGTCCTATGGGCCGTTTTTGTTTAGAAAAAGGCAGGGATCATTTTTTTTATCACAAAATTGGGAAGCAAGTGGGTTGTATTAGTGAGGAAAAATATCGATATGATTGAGGACTCAAAAACGGGATTTATCGAGGCCAATCATGTTGATTTAAGCAAGAATGGGTGTCCAATTGAAGAGAAAATTAAGAAAATTCGTATGTCCCCCTATGCCTATGGTTTTGGACCATTTCAAGGGTTGTATTTAAAGCATTGTTGGCTGAATTGCAGCGAAGGAGGTGCCGGTGGCTGAGGATGGTTAAGGGGGAACATTTGAAGAGAAAATTGGCCAAGGTGGACCCCTTGTCCCCTTATTCCTTCCTCTCTCCCCCTCACTTGCCGTCCATTGCCCTCTTTCCCCTTGTTCTTGTTGTTCGAAGACCACCGGCTAGCAAAGAAGCCGCTAGAGCAAGCCAGCAAGCCACCGCCCTCAGTCGTTCGCCGTTTCCACCACCGCTCGCCGTTCCAGCTTGTCGTGCCTTAGCCATGTCCAGCGGAGTTGCTCCGCCCAACTCGCCATTCCTAGAGGTTGTCTTGCCATCCAAGAGGTTGTCCAACTGCCGTGAGTGGTCGTGGGAGCCACCAGAGCCGCCATTCAGCTCACTGAGTGCCCGTGCAACCTCTGCCGGTCTCTCCTCGCCAAATAAGCCCCATTTTTTCTATTTTGCAGCATTGGACAAAGAGTAGGAAAAGTGAGTTTTCCAGCAACCTTCGGGCCCATTTTGAGGTGGTTCCCGACCTCAGTTGCTAGGCCCGCTTTGAAGGAAGTTGTTCCCCATTGCGTTCCCGTCAATTTGAACCGACCGACTCACCGAACAAGTGAATTTAACTCACTAATCATCGCTTAGTAGGTTAATTATGCTTATGGGTTAATTAGATTAATTAAACATGGTTTAGGTGGATAGATTAAACTAGATTAGTTAATTTAATTATCTGATGATGTATGTTAGGTGGTTAGATAATGCCATTAGCGAGTAAATACGTGCTAGTATTTATTTAACGAACTTTGAAATTTTTCCGGGTTCGTTTTGGTGTCCAATTAGGCATTATGGGCCTTAGTTGGATTTATTGGCATTTATTTAATATCTTTCATAATTATTTATTTATTTATTTATTTTTCGAAAACTAGGTTGGGATAGCCGACGATCGGAATTTTATGCTGATTATTGTTGTGAAATTTTTTTATTTATTTGAGCTCTAATTTGTGCTAAATTAAATTAATTGTGATTTTAGGATTTTATTCCTTAATTAATTAATTTCGGTAATTGATTGGAAAATAACCGAGCGTTGGTTTACAATGCCAAAAATATTTTGGTGGACCATATAAAATGGTGGGATTTGTGGAAGTGAAATTATTATATTTTGGTTAAGGCCAGCCATGTACCCAAACACGGCTATTTTATCGAGAAAGATAAAATATGTTGAATTAATTGTATAATTGGGATGGTATACTATATCCGCCTACGGACGATATATCAGCTTAGCAGAGAGCAGTATACCAGTATATTATATCAGCCTACGGGCGATATGTCAGTTTAGCAGAGAGCAGTATACCTTATTAGTTTATATTAAGTATGTCGGTATACTATATCAGCCCACGAGTGATATGGCAACTTAGCAGAGAGTAGTATACCTTATTAGCTTATATTAAGTATTGTTGGTATACTATATCAGCCTACGGGCGATATGGCAACTTAGCAGAGAGCAGTATACCCAATCATCATAGAAGCGAGATATACTATCTATTTATCAGCTTAACAGTGAGCAATCCTGATATGGATGGACGTATAGATAGTATGAGATGAGCCGACCAAGAAATAGTCGAGATGACATGTAATCTACTAGGTCAATTGATCAATGATTTGATATGATGTTATGAATAGATTGATTGATGTGATTTGAGACATCTGTAAATGATATTGACTTGCAGGGTGGAACTCAGGCCAAGGTAAGTCCTCTGACCCGTATTGTGCTTAGGTAGCCCTTAGGGCGTATTGACTTCTTAATCGGGTCTTAAGGGGTTGAACTTGCCAAGACATCGTCTCACTGGTTATTATATAACCATTTTCAGGTCCCTAGTTGATAGTGGTGGAGGACTTGAGGCTTGAAGTTTAGAAGGTGAAGCTCGAAGAATCGGCGTTCTTGTTTGACTAGTTAGTCATAGGATAATTATATTTTAGTAAAAGTCGGTTCTATTTTTGTAGGCTTCTATGTATAAACTCGTGTGTTTATAAAAGGTCTTTCGTGAAAAATTGATCCTACTTTCCTATCCCATTGTTTTATTGTATGGGGGATTTTATTATGCTTCCGTATGCGTATAAAACCAAGAATGGGTTGACGATGCGTCATGGGACGTTGCTATTTAATCGACCAGTGAGGGATGGGTGCGCGCTCGAGGATTGTTGCATGACAGTTATAATTGATTAGCGAACGGATATAAGTCGATTTGACAAAAGTACGTAGTCGAATTGCGGGTGGTTCTGCATGATTTCGATATTCGCGTTGAACAGCAATAACCCGATTTTCTATCGATATTATACTTGGGACACGTGATTGAAATCTCGCGATTTTAGAACAACTGAAAGTCGTCTACAATTCAGAGATGCACAAATGTGAATCGAAAATTATCAACCACCAATCAAATGTGCTAACATCCCTAAAAGCTATCAAATATGTTAGATTGTACTAAAATCACGGTCGGTCGATTTTAACCACGAAATTGAATTCAGTTTTGGGAATCGGACGTTCGAGCGTGTCACGATTCATTTATAAGACGTTGTCTCATCTTTTGGAGAATTTTCATCGAGTCCGAAAATTTTGCGGAAAAACGATTTTTGGACAAAAGAAATAGAAGTGGAAATTCATATGGGCTAAATAATTGGATTTTTCTACCCTATTTTTGGCTGATTTTTTGGGGAAATTAGAGCTAAACTTTGAGTGGTTGGACACTTGACCTTGAAGGATGAAGACTTTGGGGTAAATGTGATGATGGGCTTGATATTTTGCAAAGCTTCCCATTGGCTTACCAATTGACTTTTTTTCTTCCCTTCTCTCTTTCTCTCTCTCTCTCTCTCTCTCTCTCTCTCTCTCATCCCCTTCCTCTTGTGCACGTTCAGGCGCCCATCTTTCCATTTGCTTCTTCTTCTTACTTTTTCCTTTTTCCTTCATGTCCATTCCTCTCTCCCAGCTGCAACAACCTTCATCTTTCTCCCCACAACCAACGAACTCATCCCAACACCAGCAGCCCCCACTCCACCGCCGTCCATCAACCACCCATCCACCCACCGCTTGACCACCTCCACCAAGACCACCATCCCTCCGCCTCACCACCACCCAACCGCAACTTCAGCACCGCTAGTCACCACCACTGCCATTGTCCAGTAGCTCCAAACTGCTAGCTACCACACATCCAGCAGCCACTGGAACTCCACCACCGTCTGTTCCACCATCGACCAGCCTAGCTCACCCCGCTACCAGCATCCATTTTCATTGCCCACCTTCATGCCACAGCAGCCATCAAGACCAGCCCAAGCCAAGCCCCTCTTGGCCATGAGCTTCCCCTTGTCGCCACAACCTCCGTCAAGCCTCCGTTCGAGACACGGTAGTCTCGAGTTCTCGTCACCGTCACATTGCCGTCGCCATGAGCTTGCCGCCGTCCTAATCCAATGAGTTAACTCCCTAATCCTTGATTGGGATGTTAATTGCGCTTAGGGGGTTAGATTAGTGCTAAGATGGATTAGTGTTAATTAACCTTGGTTAGGTTAACAAGCTTTGGTTAGGTTAGTTAACGATGGTTAGTGAGCTTGGTTAGGTTAGTTAACCATGGTTAGATTAATTAATTGTGGTTAGGTTAATTAAGTTGGATTAGCTTAATTAATCGCAAGTTATTTAATTAATCGTAATTAGTGTAATTAGTGACGGATTAGCCGTTTCGTAGGATTTTACGCTCATTTTCTTGGATGTGATTATGCGTGAATTTGACTACTGCACACACAATATTATGTGATTGGTTGTTTTATGATAATTATCCATTATTATTGCAAAAGATGGTTTTATTGGCATTTAAATAGAAAGAAAAATTAGGTGTCGGGTTTGGACATCAAAACTTATTTACTCAATAAAACAATGAGTTTTTAAATTAGGTGCGTGCAAATTTTAATGGATTAATTTTGAATACGTGAGCACCTACAAATTTATTTCAGAAAGTTTTGAACAAAAAAAAGGGTTGAAAGGTTTATTATTTGAAGATGAATTTTGGTGTTTTGGGCTAATTGATGGAAGACAAGAAATGTGTTTGATTGATGACATGCTTGCATGGTTACTAAGTGGAACCCGTCTTGATGGGTTTACGCAGGATGATGCTCCTTTGTGGAATGCCGTTTAGGCAGAGGATGTTAGACGTTGCCATGCCCGACAGGGCGGGACGATGCCCAGTTACGCTGGATGACCGCCAACTTTCGAGTTGGTCATGGCCGATAGGTCGTAATAATCAGAACATGCCTGACTGGTTGTGTTATTGCGCTTGATTATGGGGCAAAATTATGTGGCATGGTATGTGGCGTGTCATAATAGTTTTACCTTATAATCAGGACCCATGTGAATGTTTGAATGATGAAAATTATGTGTTCCGATTATTAATTATGCTTGTTACATTGATAATAGCATATGTGATGAGCTAATATGTAGGGACGCGCCGAGGCGAGGTGAGTTTTGTATGGTGCGTGTTTGAGACCGTCTTCGAGGCGAATTTGCATCCTAATCGGGATTTAAGGTTTTAACTCACTGAGATTTATCTCACCCTATTGTGGTTAACCATTTTTCAGGTCCTTAGTATGGAAATACGTCCAATCCAGTTTGGGGTTCCATGGGAAATGGACTCAGAGTCTACCTTTTTCCTTATCCCCGGACCACCCAGACTCTTGAGTTAGTGGTGACTATGGTTTGGGTTGATGAAGGTCTCCTTCATGTGGTACCTCATCACTTCAAAGCTTGGTTCATTAATGAGTGCAATGGTGCTCGGGAGAGTCCCCTATAGGATTTTGATGGACAGCCCATTGGGACGGAGGATGGGGAGGTAGATCACCCCGTGGAGATCGACATCTCAGATAGTGTCATAGAGGATCCCAAGCTTGAGTCGAAGGGATTCGGGCTGTAGATTGATTAGGGGTTTTCTTTTTTAGACAAACTTGTGTATATAAAATTATAGGGTTAACTTGGTATGTTTATAAAGTGTAGTTTGTGAAAAATCACTAGCATGTTTTTACTCTCCTTGTGTTTGATAGTTGGATGGGTGTTTATTTAATTCGCTTCCGCATGTACTTGATTGAAAGATAAAAAGAATAGGTCGGCGACGCGTCATGGGACATCGCATTTTTAATCGACCACTGAGCGATGTGCGCGTACCCGGGGTTCGGGGCTTGACAAGGTGGGTTGCCAAGGTTATTTGGCAATTGTAGTTGATACGTTAGTTGAGGAGCCAAAGATGGAGGACATCGCCGTGATGTAGGAGTTTTCTGATGTGTTTCCTAAGGAATTGCCTGGTTTGGCCCCATAAAGGGAGATTGAGTTCATGATTGAGTTGGCCTTTGGGATGGAGCCAATTTCTAAGGCTCCTTACCGCATGGCGCTATCAGAGTTAAAGGAACTGAAGGTATAAATGCAGAAGTTGTTGGACAAAGGATTTATATGTCCTAATGCATCGCCTTAGGGAGCACCAATTCTATTTGTAAGGAAGAAAGATGTTTCGTTGCGCCTTTGCATCGACTATCGGCAACTCAATCAGGTAACAATCAATAACAAGTATCCGTTGCCAAGGATTTGGGGGAGGAAAAACTCTCTCTAAATGGGGGGATAGGGTGTGTGGGCGCCGGTATGTTAAAATAAGAAATGCATTTAGGCAAGGCGCTGATTTACTGGACTACCGCCGATAGTTCCTATCAGAAGCTTGCTTCCTACTAGTTGGACAACTAACTTATGTCTTAGTACGTTCCCGGGCCACAACATAACATTGGGGAAAATTGAGAAGAAAGTAGTCCAGCAGAAGACTAGAATATCATGCAACATGCAACATGCAACGCATATGATAGCTGATCCACATTTTCAGAATAATTAGCAGTTAATTTGAAAAGAAATCTTTTCATTAAATGATTACATAGTACAATACCAAATTGACAAATGATTTTATACACACCGAACAGAACCATTTCCAGAGGACCTGAGGAACAACATTTTGGGACGTGAAACCTAACTGAACGAGAATTGACTAGACTTACAAAATACAGCTTCAACTTTCTAGTTCGAAGAATTTAGGGTTTTGGTTCCTCATTCTGAAATACATGGCCGACACCGGGGCTGTGACCCGGTCTGGTGGATGAGAATTCGTCTGGTGTCGCCATAACGGTTAGCCTTTCCTCATCGCCACTTGGAGCTTTTGGTCGAACAACTTCCTTCTTTAAGCCAAAGAAAGAACGGCCCACTCCGGGGCTGTCCCCGGGTTCTGTGGGGCGGAAATCATCCTTGTACACTGCCTCTGACTTGCCCAAATCGGCCGCCTGATCATGTGCTGTAGGTGAAGGAGCGGTTTTCTTCCTTGCATCAAAATGGTCGTCATTCCTGGGAGACTGACTCGGAGTGAGAAATTGCCATACTTGTTCGCGCACTTGGTTTTTGTTGTTTACGGAATGGAATTCTACCTTCCATGCCGATTTCATTGACCTTCCCTCGGAAGTTAGAATTGCATGGAACGCGAAGAAGGTGAAGATGATTGCGAATTTTGATATTACTTGGAGGTCAGCCATAGCCAGAGAAGTGTAGGAAAGGAAGTTTAATTTTCTACTTTGAAGCGTGCAATGAGAAGAAATGGGCAAATTGGAATATAGTCAACTGAATGAGAAGCGCTTGAACTCTGCATTGCTATTTATAGGCTTGAGAGAGAATGACCTTTTGAGAATCTTAACCCACTGGCCTATTACATATTAAACTATGTATATGGACCTCATTGTGGTTCTTTTCTTGTTTGCGGTTGGTGATTATTGCCATAAGATCACTCAAAGTGCATATTACACTAGTATATATTATGTCCATATATTATGTCCATGCTCTCTCTCTCTCTCTCGTTTTGCGCTTCACCATGTCAATCGTTGATAAAGACCAGGACGAAAGAGCGCTCTCGTGCTTATGTTAGTGTTGTTCTTTTGCGCTTCACCACTTCAATCATTGATAAAGACCAGGACGAAAAAGCGCTCTCACCGACTCTGATGATTTTAATATACCAGTCTAAAATCTCCACCATCTAAAACTGGACAGTGGACACTGCTTGTTTGATCTTTTGATAGTGGTGAAGAAAACCTTTTTATTTTTTATTTTTCTAGTTTATGAATATTCTCAAGGGCAGACAACGACCGTTCTTGGTTGACCTTGTTTCATGGTTTTCAAAAGAGTTTTGGGTGCTTATAAGTAAGTAACATAGGATATCTAATAATAATTACCTATCTACCATGGATTTAAATTGTAAGAAAGATACATCATGTTTGAGCAAACAAAGAAATGATCTTGCACGTTGCTCTTAATTTGCCCTACTAGGGAATTCAGGTAACTTAAGTAAGAGAAGAGTTCTTGATAATAAATAATGGAGCTTGACCAATGACCAACAATCACTGGATTGCTATGTCGAATGAATTAGGCAAGATTTGGCGGAGTAGATATAATTGCATTTTCATTCAAAAGTTTTGGACTATATTAGCTCAATTAAGAAGGTTGAAGACTCAATTAGTTTCTGTACAATATGTAGGACCTATCTAGAGACTATATGATTTTAGCATAGAGAAGAACCAAAGTGAGCAAATTTGGGCTTCGCCAATTATATGTACTCTCCAGTTAGAGGAGGAGAGTATAAAATGTTGACAGTTACCATTTTCTTTGGTGGACAAATTCAAGTGAACCCTAACTTATGTACTTTGTGTTTTGATAGGGAAAGTATAAAATAAGTTCTAAATTTATTGCACTTATGAATTCAGTCTTCAACTTTTCAATTATTCCAATTGTTTTCTAAACCTTTTGACAATTTGTCAATTTTGTCCATCCGACTAATTTTGGTTAGAAATTATTGATATAGATGACAGCCGTCCTATATGATATGACTAGCATTGACGTGGATAAATTTTATAAATTTTTAAATTTTTAAATTTTTAAACTTTTTCTGCATTTTTAATAGTTCTTTTCCTTTTTTTTTTTTTTAACAACTCTCATTGGCCAACCTTCGCTAGCTACAAGCGAGGGCTAGCAACCTTATAAAAAAATGAGAAAGGTTTTAGAAAAATTAAAAACTATTCACGTTAGTGTTAGTCATGTCATGTATGACAACCAATGTTCATGTCATTGAGTTTTGGCCAAAATTGAGTGGATGGATTATATTGGTGAATCATCAAAAGGTTTAAATTCAATTGACACAATTAAAAGATTTATAATTGAATTGGTATAAGCGTAATAAGTTTAAGATTTTTTGGTACTTTTCCCATTGTTTGACCCTTCATTTCTTGATGGTTGTCATAATTAAGCTTTTAAAATTGGCTTAGAATGTACAAAGACTTATTTGTGATTGCTAATAATAATAAATAAATAAATAAAGGACTGTTTGGCGAGTATTTTCAAAATATTGATTAAGTAAACTTAGTTTACGTTTTTTATAATGTTTTTAGAGAGTACTCATTGACCTAACTCATAAGATAAACAATTGGGCATACTAACATTCATTTATTAAGTTGGTATACCCAGTGATGCGAGAATAACATTCAAGTGAAAGGGTGGATCATATTCAATATCCAACAAAATTCTGTCACATCATATTCAATATCTTTATTCTAAAGATAGATGGTTTCTTTAGCAGTTGTAATCATGACTTAATATTCACTTTAATAGGTTGGGGCATTGAGTCGTATTTAAAAAAAAATCACAACTGGGGCAGAAGCACATAAATGTCGAACCCCTTATTTAATCCATGCACCACCGTCCCATGAAGATCGAATCGCGGTGGGACATCATTCCAACTGTTTGAGAATTCCTACGAGATCACGACATAATGTTGTCAAAATTAACATATACTAACAATTGTTTGTATTTGTCCTCTTACATGACATATTCTCTCCATTATCAGAACTATTTGATGAATAAATGAAATGAACAATCAGAAAATAATAACGCGTTTCCTTAAAGTGCTTTCTTAAGTAAAGGTAATGCGATTGGGAAACGTGAGAAGATGGACTTTTTTCGTTAAGTATATAAAAAATATACAATTTATTTTGTTTTACTATCTTGGAAATACCAATCAGAAATTAAAGAGTTTAGAGAAAGAGAAATTGCAATCAGGATTTGTAAAGATTCGGCTTAGGTGGCTCCTTACTTCTCTCTTTTAGCTCTAATAGCTCAAATAGGTCGAATTCCATTGGGTACGCCAAGAGTACAAATAATACTTTGTTAAAAATGTAGAACTTCTTACCAAACGCAACCTGATTTTTTTCTATAGCAACCCTGCTATAGCCTAAGGAACCATTAAACCTTTTAATAGTTGTTCTCACACCTTGTACACACAGCGCAACAGTTCTTTCCCCAAACTTTAAACCAGACCTCTAGGTGTTCTGAAAAAGTCGCTTGCACACTTTATCTCTTAAATATATAAATGCCTTCACTTTAAGTACAATCACTTTTTTTTTATTTGTTTATAAATGGGTTTGTCACTTTTGCCAACTCTTTGAAAGAACACTCAAATGAGTATTACAAGCTTACAAAAGAGATGGACTCAAGAACATCTCAAGCATACTCAATTTCTCGTTATCGCCCTTTTCGATGTTATGACTTCTTGCCAAGTTTCTCCAATTTGTAGCTCCAGTGTAAACGATGTACTTGAATCAAGTAGGCATTATGTCATCTTGTACTCTGTGAACAAATATTGGCAAAATTCCTTGAAACACGTGCAGAATCTTCCCTCGAACTGGGATGTCAATCAAATTTTCTTTTGATGGCGAGTTAGCTTTTATTGTTAGCAGGTTTTGATCACGCTCGCTAATTTCTTGAGCGATTTACTCTATGATTTTTCACATAAATAATCTTGGAATATCATATCTTATTGTTATGAGCTGGGTCTTCAGTTGAGAAACTCCAATATTCTTCAAATCTATATATGGAAAAGTGTCCGGCGATTAGGTCTAACTGCTTTGTAGATTCAAGATTTTGCTTTTAGATCCTTCATATTGCAGATTTCTGGACTTTCTGAAATTTTGCTCAAAATCCTTATACAATCAGAAGTTAGTATTGACATGACTAAGTTATCATTCTCAACACATTTAAATGAATTCACTAAATATTTGGATTAAGTTTAGTTATCGTCAAAATCCTTCAGGTCTTCTCCAACATTAACAAGGCCTAACAAATAACAATATCACCACATGTAAAATAACACATAGGCTCATCTTTTGCTAATTGCTGTATGGCATTTGGCTATACTAGTGTATGTCTAAATATCCTATATAAGTCATGCTAGAGAGTGTTTTTCTTTTTTTATGGTCTAACGGCACATATTGCAAAAGTGTTGCTGTATTGAAAGATGCAATATTTCAATAATCATTGTGATTTAACAATTGAAATTCCACTAAAAAAACCCAGCAATTAAAATAATTAAAAAATGATCCAATGTCTCTCGGATCAAATTAATCAAAGTCTTTGCGATAATAATTCGGACAAAATTCTTGATTTTTATTAACGACCCACTCATACCATTCTATGAGTATTACAAATCAATTTTTTGCCTAAATAGGGAAATTTTAGTTTTTTTTTTAAAGATCTGTGGCCAGGAGTAATTATTAAATAAAAAAATATTTGGGACTCTCAATCTAAGTTACTTAAAAATTTCAAACATCAATTAATAGAAATTTAAAAAGGTTATTGTTCTAAAACACATCAAGCATTTATTCAACAAACTAAACATCTAGGATCCACGTAGGCGTTTGGAAGACAAACACTTGTAAAACAATGATTCACTAAACTTAACAATTGAAATTTTCACTGGGCTGTGACTTGAACAACACCAGCTTAAAATACAATATAATGATCGGAATTCTTATTTGAATAATGAACTAGTGAAAACAAAAAAAAAAAAAAAAAGGAATAATGAACATGAACTAGTGGAAAAAAAAAAAAAAAAAAGAAAATGAACTGAAAACATCATTAGGACTTGAACTGATTTGAATAATGAACTAGTGCACATTTTCTATTTCAAGAAAGTTTAGTTTCAATCAGGTTAATGCTTGATTTTGATCTTTTGAAGTTTAGAGCTCTCATCTAATCTACTTTATTAGTAGCTTTGTCCATTTTGATTCTAAAATAATTTCATAAAGTTCGGCGCATATGTTTGACGGCCATAATTTATTATAAGAGGACAAACTTTTGATTATTAGAAATAACTCCAGTTGTATTAAACGCAAATCTTGTAAGATTCGAAGTTCTGAAATTATCTAAATTATTGACAAGTGGGAGTTTAGAAAATCTATATGCAAATGATGAACGCACATTCTAATACAATTAAGTATTAGAAGCCCATCGTTGTTAATACAATTGGAACTATGTGTCACGCCCATCCCTCGGTGGTCGATTAAATTACAACGTCCCAGGATGCGTCATCGACTCATTCATTTTAATGCGCATGCAGAAACAAATAAATAAATCTCTAGACAACAGAAAAATGAGATAGAAAAGCAGGGCCAAATTTTTGAAAACTACATACAACACACTTTATATACACATCGGACTAAGTCATATACAATACTAGTATATATTCACAGGTCTAACAAAACAAAAGAGCTACTAGTCCTCTAGGCGTTCGAATCCTCAACCGAAAGCTCCGGAGTCTCTAGCTCCGAGGAACTCGGGTCTACCACTGAACCACTAAGAGGGTCAGCCATACCCTTGTCAAAAACGATCTCTAGCATCGACATAGGAATCTTAGACTATGGTAGGGGACCTTCTTTGGGTCCATCTCACCCGTAACGATACCATGATTTGAATTGATTGGGTACCCTTTGGGATAGACTCGCATCTACCTAGACAGTAGGATCTCACAAGTTCATAGACCCAGTCTCCTTGGCTCCCAAGAAGAGGAATATGAGAGATCTATTTGGTAACCTTCTTCAACTAGCCGAAACGCTTAGGAGGAACAGTCATCTAAAGACTTGTAAATGTTAACCCACGACGGGGTGAGACAACATCTCAGCAAGTCCACCCCTTAAACTCCGATTAAGAAGGAAATATGCCTAAAGGCCATCTAGCCACATATAAGATAGGGGACTTACCTTTGCATCAATTCCTTCCTGCAAGTCAGTAAGATTTAATACTCAACCAATCATTTCAATTCAATCAAATCATTGATCAATCGATTCACTCGATTCCATACCATCAATACCATCTATAAAATTCGATCCATTCAAGCACTACTCACTCTAAGTTGAAAATAGATGATATAGCTCACCAAAGCTTATAGATATATAAAGATGCTCACCGAAGCTGCTATATATTTATATTGCTCATCAAAGCTGTGCGGTACTTATAATGTTCACCAAAGCTGTGTGATACTTATAATGCTCACCAAAGCTGTGCGATACTTATAATGCTCACTAAAGCTGTGCGATACTTATAATGCTCACCAAAGCTATGTGATACTCCGATTTTATTATACCCGATAAAATAATCATATGTGGGTACACGGTCAATTTTAGCCAAAATATAATAATTTCCCTTTTTAAAAATTCCACCATTTAATATAGTTCACAAAAATATTTTTGGCATTATAAACCGACGCCCAGTGTTTCCCGATTAAATACTGAAATTACTCAATTTTGGGATAAATTTCCAATATTACAAATATTACTCAAATAGCACAAATTAGTATCCAATTAAATAAACCAAGTACACCACTAATTGAGTTGGCCCTTGAGACGGAGCCAATTTCTAAACTCCTTACCGTATGGCGTTATAAGAGTTGAAGGAACTTAAGGTGTAGATGCAGGAGTTGTTGGACAAAGGATTTATATATCCTAGTGCATCACCTTGGAGACAAGTGATGAGACTACTAAGGAGTCAAAGAGGTAATGATTTCATTTGGATTGTAGTCGACAAATTGACCAAGTCGGCTTACTTCATTGTGGTACAAAAGGATTATGCTATGGATCGGTATGCCAAGCTGTACATGAGGCAAATTATACGGTTGCATGTTGTTCCAATAACATTCACTTTTGATTAGGATCCCAAGTTTACCGCCTTATTTTGGAAAAGCTTATAGACAATGATGGTAAACGAAGCTGCAGTTCAGCATGGCTTATCATCCACAGACTAATGGACAATCGGAGAGAATGATCTAAACTCTCAAGGATATGCTATGAGCTTGTGTCATAGATTTCAAAGGAGGATGGGAAGATCAACTACACCTTATTGAGTTCACGTACAACAACACTTATCAACAGAGTATCGGAATGGCACCATTTGAGGCATTATATGGACGTGCCTGTAGAACACCCATCTATTTGGATGAGGAAGGAAAAGGAAAAATTACGAGCCCAAGCTAGTGCAACAATCCATGGATATAATTTAGATCATTCGAGAAAGATTAAAGATAGCCCAAAGTCACCAAAAGAACTATGTAGACAAACGACGGAGACCTCTAGAGTTCTAAGTTGGCAATCACATGTTTCTCAAGGTGTTGCCAATGAGAGGTTCATCTAGTTTTGGTAAGAAAGGAATGCTAAGCCCCATATTCATTGAACTTTTTGAAATTTTGAAAAGAATTGGGACTTTAGCCTATTGGTTGGCACTATCACCAAATCTTGCCCAGGTTCATAATGTGTTCCACGTCTCTATGCTAAGAAAGTATGAACCAGACTTGACACATGTGTTAAGTTATGAAGAGATCGAGGTGGACGATAAAGTGATGTATGTCGAGCAGCCAAGCGAGTTATAGACGAAAAAGAACGGGTGTTGCATAATAAGGTCATTCCCTTGGTCAAAGTCATCTAGTAGCATCACGGCACCAAGGGAGTGACATGGGAAAGAGAGGACATTATGAAGAGCCAATACCCCCAGGAAGTGGTTGATCCTGCAAATTTCGAGGACGAAATTTCTTTAAGGGGGAAGAGTTGTGACCTCCTCGTTCTGACTCGGTTTTTCAGAATGGAATTATTCTGGCAAGTGATCGTCGGACGAGAGTGTCTTGAGGATCAATAGGCCATGAGGACATCGGGAAAGGCCATTTAGGGGCGAAAAATCAGTTTTTCATCGGTAAGAGTATTTGAGTGCGGAAAAGTGGAAACATGCCATGGGCTCGGACCCATTGGGCCCGGGCCCAAATGGGTGGCCAAGGGAGGCCCATGGGCCCTTCAAGCCCATCAAGCCCACTTTGAACAAAATGTTGGCATTAAATGCACAAAAGAACGTGAATAGTGCATGAATAGCACGAAATCTTAGTGAAATGACCAAAATTTCCCTCCCATTAGACTAAAGACAAAAGGGTAAAAATGGAAAAGGGCAAGGAAGGGGGCGGCAAGGAGGAAGGGAAAAAGGCTACCTAACCTAGCCTAGCCTTCACCTATGTACTTGAGTGCAATCTCTTCATTAAATGCTAGATCTTTGCTTCTAAAATTGGATAAGCTTGATGGACAAAAGACAAGGGAGTTGTTGGGCATTTATGGAGACAAGACCTCTCCTTTCTCTCTCCCTCCTCTCCCCTTACGCCGACCATCTCTCTTCATCCTCTCACTCACATTCCCTCTTCAAAATGTCATATCTTCATTGAATGGAAGCCTTAGGTTAAGAGATGTGGAAGATTTGAGGGGCAAAGTATTTCTCTCTTGAACTCTCCTTTCTCTCCCTCACGTTGGATAGCCGAACCTCCCCAAGCCATTCTCATCTTCATTCAAGCTCAATCTTCGCTTATTTCCTTCACCGAAGGCCATACCGACGCAAACTACCACCAAACCGCCGCCGAGCCACCACTAGAACGTTGACCAGCCACCATCCAATACAAAGGATGTGACATCCCAAAATTTGGCCATGTTTCAAATATACGAAATGGTTTTTCGTCGACGCACTTATGGTTATTTTACTCGGAGCTGGCCACTCACGAGTTAACTAATCTATTAGGTGATGCCGTTAAAGGAGATAATTGTGACAGACTAGAGAATTCAATCGAAACCGACCACTTGACCATAATAACCGGCAAGGGTCATTACGACACCATTATAAATCGATTAGTGAACGGATATAGGTTGATTCAATGAAATTACATAGTCGAATTGCGGGTAGTTCCGCACGATTGTGATATTTGCGTCAAACGGCAATAACCCGATTTTCTATCGATATTATATTTGGGACACATAATTGAAACCTCGTGATATTGTGACAATCGAGGGTCGTCTACGATTCGAAGATGCACAAACATGGATCGAAAATTATCGACCACGGGTCAAACATGCACTAAAATCCCTAAAAGCTACCCGATAGGTTAGGTCGTACTAAAGTTGCGTTCGGTCAATTTTAACCACGAAATTTAATTCGGTTTCAGGAATCGAATGTTCGAGCGTGTCATGGTTTATTTATTGGACGTTGTCTCATCTTTCGGCAAATTTTCGACGAGTCCAAAATTTTGCGGAAAAATGATTTTCGGACAAAAAGAAAATAAAAAAGGAAATTTGGATGGGTAGAGAAATTGAATTTTTTTCTGCCTTAAAAAGGCTTTGATTGTGGAAATTAGAGGAATTTTGTGATTGGTTGGACACTTGACTTTGGGGCATGAAGACTTTGAGGTTTATGTGATGATGGGCTAGATATTTTCCCAAGATTTTCATTAGCTGGCTTGTTTTTTTTTCTTTCTTCCTCTCTCTCTCTCTCTCTCCATGCGTGAACTCCCTAGCTGTCGCCGACCACTCTCATCTGCCCCATTCATCTTCCCATCCTCACATTTTCTTCATCCCCTCGACATCACACTGCCACACCATTTCTCTTATACACCATCACCACCACTCTCCTCATGCCAGCACCCACCAGTAGCATCACCCTCTCCATTCCACTACCACTAGCCCTCCACCTCCACGTTCTAACCAACCATCACCCCACCACTACACCATCGTCCCACCAACAGCTCCACCTAGCTGCCAGCGTCCATTTTCAACTGCCCACCTCCACACAACCACCGAAGCCCAACAGCTTCACCAGCCCATCGTCCAACGTCCAGCTACCGTCTCGACCAGCAGCACCACCGCCCACCTGCAGCCAACACCACCCCATCCTAGTCACAGCAGCACCCGCCACCACCTTTGCCCGTTCCTCCTTAGCTAAGCACTTGTAGGGCAGCCACAGCCATCGTCAAGCCTCCATGCAAGCCATGGTTGTTTTGTGTTTTCGTCGTGCCATGTTGCCATCGCCGTGAGACCGCTACTGTCGAAAACCGTGAGTTAACTTCCTAATCGTTGATTAGGCTGCTTAGGGGATGTTTAGATTAGTGCTAATTATGGTTAGATTAGTCTTGATGAGGATTAGTTCTAGTTAATTCTAGATTAGTATTAACTAAGCTTGGTTAGGTTAGTTAACCTTAATTAGGTTAATTAACCATTGTTAGGTTAATTAAGTTGGTTTAGCTTAATTAATCATAATTAGTGTAATTAGTGGTGGATTAAGCGTCATGTAGAATTTGACGCTTGTTTTCTTGGATGGAATTATGCGTGATTTTGATGGTTTGTATGTGCTATGTTGTGCAATTGATTACTTGATGGTAGTTATTGATTTTAGTATAAAACTCGGTTTTATGAGCAATTAAATAGAAAAATGCTAGGTGTTGGGTTTGGATGCCAACTTTTATGTACTATATAAAAGTACTATATAAAATCATGGAGTTTTAAAATGGTAGTGTACTAAGTTTGATGGTTCGATTTCGAATACATGACCACGCACAATTATTTTAGTGAGATTTTTAATGAGAAGAAAAATTGGCCAAGTTTATTATTTGAAAACAAGGCTTTTGAACGCAAAGCATGGTGTTCTTGGCTAAATATGTGCTTGTATGGTCAATTAATAGAATCTGTCCTAATGCATTTACACAAGATGATGCTTAATTAAGTTCGGATGCCCCCACATCAATGGGATGTTGAGTCGCAGTTAAGGCCAGGCTGATGCTGCTTTATGGAATGCTGTCTAGGCAGGGTGTGCTAGACATTGCCATGCCTGATGGGCAGGGACGATGCCCGATTACACCAGATGACCGCCGACTTTTGAGTTAGCTATGGCCGATGGGTCGTAATAATTGAAACAAGTCTGAATGGTTGTGATACTTTGCACTTGATTATGGGGCAAAATTGTTAGACATGGTATGGAACGTGTCATAACGGTTTTATCTTATAATTGGAACCCATGTGAATGTTTGGAAAGTGAGAACTTTGTGTTCCGGTTATTGATTATGCTTGTTGTATTTATAAGGCATGTGTGACGCGCTAATATGCAAGGACATGCCAAGGCGATGTGAGTTTTTGTCACACCCCAAACCTCGGGTACGCGCACTTCTCTCGGTGGTTGATTAAAAATGCAACGTCCCAAGACAGTCGCCGACCCCTTTCTTTTTATCTTTTGATTAAGGACATGCTGAAGCAAATTAAATAAACACCCAGTCAATAAACAAACAATAGGGATAGTCCAAAAACAACATATTCATTCATCAACTGTTAAACCTAGGAAGTTTAATACTTACAAGCCTTCTTACGGCCACTTAGGGTGCGCATGATAAAATTTCTACTTTTCTATTTTTCTGTTTCTCTTTTCCCCGGAATAGGTTTGGAACAGAAATCCGTTTAGTAACACAATTTGATTTTTCTATTTTTGACACAGATTTCTATTCGAGAAATGGATTTGAAGAAGAAATCATAAACTAAAATTTTTAACTTCTCAATTTCTGAAATAGCCAGAAATCAATTTCTGTTCCAGAAATTTTATCATGCGCACCCTTACTACCGACCCTTTCAAAAACTTTCAGGGACTAGGTCAAACTAAACTTCACTAACAATAGGGCCAGCTAAAAGGTGTCGCATCTCGCGCCCACCAAATCCACACTTAGCAAATCTCCACGCTACGGCCTTAAGAAAGGTTAACCACGACGGGGAGAGATAAATCTCAGTGAGTCAATACCCTAAACCCCGATTAGGACACAAATTCGCCTCGAAGGCGTGACCTAAACACGCACCATACAAAACTCACCTCGTCTCGGCGCATCCCTACTTGTTAGCTCAACACATATGTTATTATTAAGGCAGCAGGCGTAATTTAATAACCGGAACACATGTTTCACTCTTCAAACATTCACATGGGTCCCAATTATAAGGCCAAACTATTATGACACGTCTCATACCATGCTACAAAATTTTGTCCCATAATCAGGCACAACTATCACAACCATTCAGGCATGTTCCAGTTATTACAACCCAACGGTCAAGGCTAACTCAAAAGTCGATAGTCATTCGGCATAACCAGGCATCATCCCGCCCAATCAAGCACAGCATCATCCCGCGTATTCATACACATCAGGACGGCATTCCAATAAGGAGTATCAATCTGATCTCTACCGCAACTCGACATCCGTTGACATGAGGCATCCGATCTTAATCAAGCATCGTCTCGCATATTCATATGCATCAAGACGGGTTTATCACCCCGCATATTCATACACATCAGGGCATTTATGTGATCACATGAGCATGCCATCACTCAAGTACATTGTTATCTTCCTCATTAGCTAAGAACATCAAAATCTCTTTTTCAAATAAACCTTGCAACCCCCTTTTTTTTTGTTCAAAACCTTTCGAAATAAATTCATACGCAGTCACGTTCTCAAAATCAATTCGTCAAACTTTGCACACTTCTACTATAAAACCTCCTCGTTTTATTGAGCAAATAAAATTTGGCGTACAAATCCGACACCTCATTTATTTTCTATTTTCTTTTCCAACCACCTTCTTTTGGAACTAAACTTGGGTAATCCCCTTTTTTTCTTTAAAACTTTGGGAAAGAAATTCGTAGGTGCTCTCGTACTCAAAATTAATCCATCAAATTTTGCATGCACCTAATTTAAATCCTCATTGTTTTGTTGAGCAAATAAATTTGGGTGTCCAAACCCGACACCTCATCGTTTTTCTATTTAATTGCCCATAAGGCCATCTTTTGCAATAACCATAAGGGATAAGTGCTACACAATTCTTAAAACTTGTCACGAAAATGCAATTGAGTCCTAAAACTTGCAAAAAGTGCAATCAAGTCCTAAAATTTATCAAATTGTTTCAATCGAGTCCTAAAGTTAACGCCATCGACTTTTTTTAACGGAAAATGCTAACTTGGCATTTAAAATTAATTTTTATTTTCCATGCGGCTTTTTAATTATTTTTTATTCAATTTGAAAAAATAGATCTAAAAACTAATAAAGAAAAGTCAAATTTTATTTTTTAAAAATTGTTAAAAAAAAAAAAAAGCCGACGATGGTCATCGGCCCCTCCGGCAATGGGTGGCGGCTGCCATTTTTTTTTTTCATTTTTTTAACAATTTTAAAAATAAATTTTAACTTTTCTTTTTTATTTTTTAAATCTAATTTAAAAAATGAATAAAAAATAATTAAAAAGCCATGTGGAAAATGAAAATTATTTAAAATTCTACGTCCACGCCACGTCAGCATTTTCCGTTAAAAAAGTCGATGGTGTTAACTTTAGGACTCAATTAAAACAATTTGACAAGTTTTAGGATTTGATTACACTTTTTACAAGTTTTAGGACTCAATTGTATTTTTATGACAAGTTTTAGGACTTCTGTAGCACTTATCCCTAATAATAAACAACAAACATAGAACAATCAACCTCGTGATATCACACATAAATTCTCAGCATGCCAAAAGTCAACCAAATCACAAAATATACATCTTCCAGCAAACAAGACACCAAGAACAATCACAACACCACTACCAGCCTTTACTGGCAGAAACCAAGTTCACTCGCGTGTCTCTATGATTAATTCCATAAACATAACCAAACAGTTCAGAAAATTCTTAAATTTGGATATGTTATAAAGGACACTTAAATGAACACTTAAACGAACACTTTTCATGAAGACACATTGACCCATATCTTCCTAAAATAAGAGCAATAGATCGCTCAAACCATTATCAAAACTGTGTCTATGTCCAGAAATTATGTTTTCCAAAATTAGTTTGATTCAAGGTTGAAAACTTGTCTGTTTGCTTTGAAATTTGATTATGTTAAACTACAAGATGTGGTGAAAATGGGCTTTTTATCAACGCGCTTATGGCATTTTTTTCTAAGCTGATCACTCACAAAATAACTAATTTATCAGGTGAAGCCTTTAAGAGATATAAATGAGACAAACTTGAGAAATAATAATATCAAAATTAATTAAATTATAAAGATTCGTTTAAAAAAAAAAAATTAAAAATTTAAAAAATTAAGAAAAATAAAATAAATAAATAAATGCAAGGGTCAATATGGCACCGTTATAATCGATTAGAAATTTTTTAAAATTTTCAGAAATAGGTTGATTTTTATAGAATGGCGTTTTTTTAATTAAATTGATTTGGAGCTCCGGGTGATTTCACCTGATTACAAAATTCACGTCAAACGGCACTAAATTGATTTTTTTGTCGATTTTGTACGTAGTACCCGTAATTGAAACCTTGAGATTTTTACAATAACCGGAGTCACCGATGAGTCGAAGATGCACAAACGTGAATTGAAATTTATCAACCACGGGTCAAATGCTATAAAATTCATAAAAGCTACCCAGTAGGTTAGGTCACGCTAAAATCGTGTCCGATCAAAATTAACCACGAAATTGAACTCGGTTTCGGGAATCGAAAGTTCCATTGTGTCACGATTTTTTTTTAAGACGTCGACTCATTCTTTGAAGAATTTTTGGCGAGCCCGGATTTTTGGCGGAAAAATCAATTTGACAAATTAATTTGGTGGGAAATTCGAATGGGCAAAATTAAGTGGATTTTTGGCCTTCAAAAGGGACTAGTCTATGAAGGCAAGTCTGGAAATTGGCATGGGCTTCCTCCTCAACAAATTTGGCCATCAAATTGGAGAGATTTGTGAAGAAATTGAAGGGTAATTGGTGCAAATTCGTAGGGCTATGGGGCTGCTGCAATTTGGTCTTCAATTTAGCTCTAGTTGGTGAAGATGTGAGAGGAAATTGGCCTTGGGTGACCAATTGATCAAGTTGACTCAAGTTGGCTGAAGATAATAGTGAAAAACACTCAAGTGCCTAGGATATTTTGGTTTGACTTCCTTGGCTTGTGTCCCCTTATCCCCCTTTCTCCCTCTTTGTTCCCCCTCCTCCCTCATACTCAATCAGCTCCTTTCTCCCCCCTGTAGATCACTTATTCTTCTTCTTCCTCACTTCCTCACCCTTGATTGTTGTTGAACCACCATTTCCAGCCCTTACATAACCAGCCAGCAACTTGCAAGCCACCGCTAACTACTTGTCGGTCATTCAAGCTATTGCGAGCCTAGTCCGCCTACGGGCCAACAACTAAGTCACTAGCTCCTTTGCGAGCCATCCCTGAGCCCGTCGCCAGCTCACCTCCGCCGTAGGCCAACTCCTTGACGCCACCTCCAGCCTCATGTCCCCGTCCCAACTCTGGCCAACCACTCATCCAACTCTACCAAGCCCTGCGACCAACCAGCTGACCCGAAGCAAAACCAAAGACCAACTGCCACCGTGAGCCTTGTGGGCTTTTTTAGCCTTGATTTGGCCTCCTTTGGTGTCGCCATAGACCCGAGTTGTGGTCGCCGTCACACTGCCATCACCATGAACCGGTTTTTGCGCTAAACCGGTGAGTTTATCTCATAATCTCTAATTAGGATGCTAATTACACTTAAGGGTGGATTAGTAGGCTAATTAGTGGATTAGTTAGGCTAATTAGGATTAGTGGGATTAGTTCATGTAACTAGATTGATTAGAATTATTTAGTTAGGTTAGTTGTTTGTTAGGTGGTTAGTTACTTAGATTAGTTAGCTTAGTAGGTTATGTAGCAAGCTTAGTTAGGTTGATTTAATTAGTTCAATTAGAATGGTTAGGTTAGCTTATGTTAATTTAATTAAGTGTTTTAATTTAAATATTTTGTAATTTAATTAATTATTTATTAATTAGCGGAAATTATACCGAGATAGCCAGTTGTTAGAATTTCATGCTGATCGTCGTGATTGCATTGGTTTGTGCAATTGAGTGCTAATTTATGCAATTGAATGCTAAGTGATGATATTTGAATTATTATTTCAAAAATATGGAATTTTGGTATTTAATTAGAAAAATACCGGGTGTTGGTTTTTGACGCAAAAAATATTTTAAGTACCATATCAAATCGTGGAATTTTTAAATGGGAAAGTATCATGCTTTGTGGATCGATTTGACTGTGTGTCCACGCACAACTATTTTACCGAGTGTTTTTAATATGAAGAAAATAGGCAAGTACATTATTTGAAATTGAGGCATTTAAGTGCAAAGCACGATGTCCTTGACCGAGATTGGATGAACGTGTGATTGCTATTGGAATCCGTCACGAAGTGTTTATGTTGGACAATGCTCATTCGGGAATGCCCCATGTCAATAGATGCCGGTCGTAGTGGAGGTTAGGCCGATGCTCCTTTGGAAATGCTATCTAGATGTAGACATTGCTGTGCCCGAATGAATCGGGACGACGCCTTGTTATACCGGATGATCGCCAACTTTTGAGTTGGCTGTGGTCGTTTGGTCGTAATTAATTAGAACGCTTGAATGAGTGAATTAGCCGCGCCTGATTATGGGACAAAATTGTATGGCACGGAATAAGACGTGTCATAATGATTTGATCTTATAATCGGGACTCATATGATTGATTAGTATATGAGTTGAAGTGTTCCAATTATTGATTGCATATATTGTATGCATATGTTATATGAGCTTTACTAACGTGCAAGGAGGTGCTACGGCAAGGTAAGTCTTATATGACATGTGTTTAGGCTACCTCTAGGTGAATTTCCACCTAATCGAGGTTTAGGGTGTGGACTCACTGAGACATTGTCTCACCCTATCGTGGTTTAAAATTTTACAGGTCTTAGATGGAGGTGCGCCACGTACATTTTGGGTGGCCACGAGAGGTGGAGACCAAGCATACCATACTCCCTATCCACGGGAACCTTAACTTAACCCGTGAGCTCATCATGACTACCATTTGGGTTGATGAGGGCCTATCTCAGTTGGTACCTCATCGATTCAAGGTGTGGTTTCATCACGGGCCCAACGGTGTTCAGGAGGGCCCCTTGGATGGCTTTCGATGGGCTTGTCGTCGATGATGAGTATGTGGAGGAGCTTGACCTTGTTGTGGACGCCGATATTATAGCTAATATCGAGGCGAACCGGTTGCCCGAGGGTGAAGAGCCCGTAGTAGAGGTAGCTGGCGCACTAGACATCAACATCCCTGACGGTGTCATGATAGACCCATATCCCAAGTAGATTGGGTCCGGGGTAGGGTTAGCCTAGTAGCTTCTTTTGGGCTTTAGACTTCTATATATAAACCTGGTTTGTTTATAAAATATGTTTTGTGTAAATTTGTTATCCTGCTTTTCTATCATATGTTGATTGTTGCCTAGAGATTGTTATTTCGCTTCCGCATGTGCATAAATTGATTGGGTCGGTGACGCGTCCCGGGAACATCGCAATTTGATCGACCACCGAGGGATGTGCTGTGTGCCCGAGGTTTGGGGCGTGACAGTGACTGAATGTGTGCTTAAAAAATCTCTGCCTTACTTGTAAGCCATGTCAATTTGAATCTCCACTTTAACTCAGCCGAATTTGGAGATGTTGGTGAGCAAAACATACAATAAGATCTCCATATTTCAAACTTGATCTACTTGGACATTTTTTATGTTAACAATGATAAAGAAGAACAATATTGGAACTCAAAAGGTATTAGAGTCAAACATGCCCCAAAAAGAAGTATAAAAGAGAAAGAAAGGTAAGGATACCCTTGAAAAAAAAATTAATATGTGCAATTTTAGAGGAAAAGAATAGGCCCTCCTCCCTACGAGGAAATGATTGTCTTTCCCTTGAATCAATGGATTTGCGATTCCCATTCGAATGCCCATTGAATTGAGAATATGCTCACCAAATATGGAAAAAAAGAATAGTTTCGAAATCGCAGTTCTTTTAAGGCCTCCGTTAGATGTACCAAAATGACCTAAAAGTTAAATGTTTTAATCGAAAGCAATTTAGAAATCGAACTCTTAACTATATTGAAAAGTTTCGCTTTTTCTCTCTCTCTCTCTCTGTGGACAAAGCCACTCAACTGCCAAAAACTCTCCCTCTTTTGAAACTCTCCTGTAGGCTCTTAGCTTTAGTTTCCAAAGCTGAGTCTACTTAGTTTTTTATTTTCCTTTTTATTGCTTTAATTGTCTTTTCTTTTCTCTCCGAATATGGTTTGGTAGTTTGTGTGTGTGAATATATTTCTGCAACTGATCTTGGGTGAACATGGAGACCAATTCGGCCATTTGTCTAGTTGACAACCACCGAAGAGGATGTTCGTTATGTGGCACCACAACCTCGAAGATTAGGTCACTCTCTTCTCTTGATCTAGATTTAGGTCTAGATCTGGAAATTTTACTCTTCCAAAATATATATAGATATAGATGTTCCTTATAGGTATTTAATATGTGTTCCTTTAACATATCGATGCTGCAATGGTGATGAAGACATTGAATTCAAACGTGCATTGCAAGCCATTGCAAAAGGAGTGAAAGATCTCAGCATATGCTCATCACTGAATTTGATGATTGGCCATCGAACGTTTGCATTGGCAGATATGTCCTTGAGGAATGAGAATATGCTTCTAACTACATAGTATGCTTTATTATTTGCTTTATGGCATTTGTTTTGTTCCGCAATTATTCAGCGTTTGCTAGATTTGAAAGCCTTCTATGTATGTGTTGACTATTATATTGAGAATTGAATGGAATCTTTCTTTTGACCAAAAAAAAAAAAAAAAAAAAAGTCGAACTCTTGCTTTCCACCCGAAATCTGAGAAAAAGTTGCCATAATAAGTATCAAGGAAGCACATTCCACAATCATCTTGCAAAATCTAAGTTAGCACAGCAAATCTCCAAGAAAAAGAAAAGATCAAGGGTCAAATGCATCACAACCATCAATCTGTCCAAAGGAAAACCCCACCACTCCTCTTTGTCCCAAAAATCAAAGTTGTTGTTTTGTTTAGTCCTTCAAAACTAGTGAAATGGACCAAATGATGAGCCCCCAATTTGGTATTCTCTTGTTCCAACTAACCCTCCAATCAAAATGGAACTGAATCTGTCCATAAAGCAAATTTGATTTAGTTGGCTCCTACACCGGCGGAAGCCTACCGAACGCTTATCACCAGCATATTATAATCCATGCCACTAGCATAAAATGCAGACAAAAATATTTTGGTGGAATCAATTAAACTATGATAGAGTCGTCAAGGACTGGTCTGATGGTGACCTTTTGCCAGAATTTTCTAAAGAATCTATGAGTTGTTGACCGATTGTCCCGTGTGGAGCATCCGCTGGACCAACTAAAACTAAAAGGGGCAAAATCATAATAATTGCTGTTCTTACGACCAAAGATAAGAACACAGAAAGCCAACTGGATAAAAATCTATGCTCTGCAAGTTTTATGAGCCAGACAAATCCAAATCTTTAACATGTGCAGGTGATCTTGACTCAGGGTTAAGTTGGTGACCTTCAATTTCAGTGCTAAAATTTCTTTGACGTCTAATCAACCATACCAACTAGCACCCATGAGAGGTTAATGCTAGAAAATTGTAATATAAGAATCTTACAAATTTCATCTGTTGCATTTGAGGTCTTCCAAGCCCTTTTATCGATTTGGTGCATTATGATCTACTTAACTTGTCATGAAGAGTTTAAGTTGCTGAGAAAACCTCATAATATATTTTAAAATTGACTGAACTATCTAGTGTTCATATTGATTTTGATGAATGTAAAAAGTGTTTACATTTCAGGTAATATTCATGTCGAAAAGGATTCTTGATGACTAAAAGACCTACATGAACAAGTCCAGGAAATGAGGAGTTCATATTGACTTGGAAACATCAAGTTTTTATGTCTACAGAATCCACATCATTGTCGTTATCAAAATATCTCATTAAGAACAATTGATCATATCGATGAAGTAAGAAACAACGAAGTGTGTGAATATCAGCATGTCTACCAGGTGAATATCAATGAAACTATGCTAGATATAAGCAAGATTTATACTCAAATATCAACAAGGCTCTGAATATCATCGGAGTACGGCGATGGCTGAATATTAGCAAAGCACCTATTCTACCTGCGACGAAACTCTTGCTATGAACTTCAAAAGCATTATATTTTTTCTCATAGCTTTGAAACTCGTGATCTGGCATGGATTTCAAACTTTAAAAGATATTGATTAACTTTCAATCTTAAAGATTATTTTTGCGATATATTTAATCACATAAGATATCTTGATTGATTAACAATCATCCTAAGACAAGATTCTTTCGTTAGATTAAACACTCCACTTGTGGAAACCAAGATTTGTTTGTATGGGGCGACCCAATTGAGGGAATCTATTACCGTTCAACCTCAATGGCCACCCTAATCTTCTCAACAACAGTCCAACAGCTAGCTTGGAGATTGGTCTTCTTGAAGATTGTTCAAATGGAAAATTATGGATGCTGAGGAGTATAAAAGAAGGCTAAGGCATCGAAGAGAGAGAGAGAAAGAGAGAGAGAGAGAGAGAGATTCCAAAGTCTAAGAGCATTTCACATATTCTCATTTTGTCTTTCGAAAGCATTCAATTGTAATCTTTTGAGAGGTATTGGTAGAGTGATGGTTTGTGTTTAGGTGGGAGATAGTGAATCCTATCAGCTTGTGCTTAAGTACAAGCAACACTTGCTACATGAACTTCTCATTGATTGATTAGTGGAATCCAACTAGTAGGCTTTTAGTGTGGGAGATGCACATAAGCTTACACTAAGCCGAACCACTATAAAACTCTATGTGCAAAGTTTTACTACTCGATAACTTGAATAATAATAGAAAACAATCATATTCTTATTCTATTTTACTCGCTCCTCATCATATTAATCTTGACACTAAATTTTCGCAATAGTCTGTTTGGATTTTTGAAATCACCTATTCACTTCTCTCAATGTGATATTATTAGCCTACCTCATGAGTAACATTGTGACAGCCCAAGGGAAGGGGAAGGGGTCCTCTCTAGTCCCACATCACTTAGGGGGGAGTCTTGGGGCTAGTTTATAAAGGCTTGGGGTCCCTCTAATCTGTGTGACGCGTTTTAAAGCCGTGAGGACTCAGTGTCCAAAGCGGACAATATTACACAGTGGGGCCCGGGTCATTACAAATGGTATCAAAGCCGACTCCTGACCGCGTGTGGGGCCACAACGAGGACGATGTGCTCCTAAGGGGTGGAGAGTGTGATAGCCCAAGGGAAGGGGAAGGGGTCCTCTCTAGTTCCACATTGTTTAAGGGGGAGACCTGGGACTAGTTTATAAAGGCTTGGGGTTCCTCTAATATGTGTGATGCATTTTAAAGCCGTGAGGACTCAGTGTCCAAAGCGGACAATATTACACCTCAGTGTTCAAAGCGGACAATATTACACAATGGGGTGTCTATCATGGTCTTTTTCAAGAAGAATTGAAGGAGTAAAGTTGTAAGCTTGGAGATGATAGCATCGTTGGCAACAACAGAGTTAGCATTAGAGGCATCAACAATTTGGGCTAGTGAGCAATGTAAGGGTGAGAATGGGTCTAGGGTAGAAGCAAGAACTAGACCAGGCCAGTCATAGGAACTAGTCTTATTCCAGGTTCCCGGTTCCAAAAGAAAGAAGGAAACGGTACTATATGGTTCAATTCACGGGTTCCTAGGTAGGAACTAGATTAGGAACAAGGAATCTAGAAATTGGAACAGAGGAACCAAACATGAGTTAACCTTGAAGTCTCTCTTTGCTCTTGCTAACAATAACAAATGCCACCTCTCTTTATAGATATGGATTATCATTAAGAGAAGATTATCATTGGTAAATAGAGTTTTATAAGGTAAAGTGGAAATATATGGTGAGGCTTTGTCACGCCCCAAACCTTGAGTGCGTGCACATCCCTCGATGGTCAATAAAATTACGACGTCCTAGGATGCGTCGCCAACCCAATCAATTATGCACATGCGGAAGCATATAATAATTCACAAACAATACTCAACAGGGGATAGAAAAGCAGGACAATCAATTCACAAAAGCCACTTTTATAAACACACTAAGTTTATATACAAGTCTAAACCAAAAAGAAGCTACTAGGCTACCTTACCCTAGATCCTATCTACTTGGGATTCGGGTCTATCACGTCACCACCAGGGGCATTGAGCTCCTCAACATACTTGCCATCAACGACAGACTCATCAAAGCCATCCAAGGGGCCCTCCCGAACACCATTGGGCCCGTGGCAAAACCATGCCTTGAATATATGAGGGACCAACTGAGGTAGACCCTCATCAACCCAAATAGTAGTAACCACGAGCTCACGGGTCCAATTGGGATTCCCGTGGATAGGGAGTACGGTGCCCTCGGTCATGACCTCTTGTGGCCACCCAAAATGAACGGGTCGCGCCTCCATTTACAGACCTGAAAAGATAAGCCCACTACAGGGTGAGACAACGTCTCAACAAGTCTACGCCCTAAACCCCGATAGGAAGGAAATACGCCTAAGGGTGGCCTAACCACACAACCACAGAGACTTACCTCGCCTTAGTTCCTCCTTGCACGTCAGCATAGTTCACATCAATTGGAACGCCTCACTCAATCTCAATCAATCATAGGGATCTCGATTATAAGGTCAAATTATTATGACACGACCCATCACATGCCATACAATTTTGTCCCATAATCAAGCGTGTTTAACTCAATCATTCATGTGTTCCAATTTTAATCACGTCCTACTCGACGTTTGGTGGTCTTCTGGTGTAATTAGGTATCGTCTCACCCCATTGAGCACGGCAACGTCTACCTTGAGAAGGCAATCTCGAAGGAGCATTGGTCCAGGCTCTACTATGACCAGCATCTGTTGTCCAGGGGCATTCCATATAAGAGCAACATCCACTCGACGCACATCGGGGACGAGTTCTCATAACTATTACATGATCATTCAATTCCGGCCAAGGACACCATGCATTGCACTCAAATGTTTCAATTAAGATAATGCACTTGGCTTATTTTCTTCATATTAAAAACACCCAATGAAAATAATCGTGTATGGATACACGGTCAGATCAAACCTTAAAAAAATCGATATCCTTCCTTTTAAAATCTCACTACTTGATATAGTATTTCAAAACAATTTTTGTGTCAAAACCCAACACCCGGTATTTTCTAGTTAAATACCGAAATTTCATAATTTTGAAATAATTAATCAAAAATCACAATCACCACTCAATTGCACAAATTAGCACTCAATTGTATAAACTAATCACACCACAACAATCAACACGAAATTCCGGCTACGAGCTATCCCGGTATAATTTCTGGAAAATATTGAATAATTAAATAAATTACAAAATTAATTAAATAAATACAAATTAAATCAATAAATACACACTTAGGCCTAAAACACTAATTTAACCAACTAAACGGGCCTAGAAAAATAATGCACCTATCTAAATAAATAGTACAATCTATTTAGCCCTTAACTAATCTAATCTAACCATCTAACAATCCTAATTAACCAACCAAATCACTAATTAAACTAAATTAACCACCTAAACCATACTTAAGCTAATCTAATTAACCCTTAAACATCATTAAGCTCCTAAGCAAGGTTTAGTGAGTAACTCACTGAATTAACGGACCGGTGAGTTCATGGCAACGGCGACGCGAAGGTGAGTGAAACACAAGCCTGCGACAACACCAAGGGAGGTCCAAATAAACGAGCCACGAAGTTTCAACCCTTGCTGGAACATCTACTTTTGTCCAAGGCTGAACCGATGGGGATCAGGGGCAGAATAGTAGATGGTCGAGGCAGGCGGGAGGCGGGCGGCAACGGCGGACTAGGCGAAGGCGATGGTGGCTTGGATGAGTGGCCACGCGAGCTCAAGGACTAGCGACGGCAACCAGGGCGAACGGAGGGCCAGAAAGCAGACGCGAGACGGCGAGGATGCGCGGCTCGAGCTCACGAGTGACAGTAACTGGCGATGGCTCAACAGGCGTGCATAGACGATGGCTGGTTGGTCTCCTCTAGTTTTATGCTGGTCTTTTCTGCTCTTGAACAACAACATTGGAGAGAAGCTGAGGAAGAGGAAGAAGATGGCTACTGCAGTTGGAAAGGAGAGGGGACAAGCCTTCAATGCACACCAAAATATCAAGAACACTCAAGTGGCTACCCCACCACCTTGCCATATCCACAACAGCTATTTCCTCCCAAATCTTCCTCAACAAGCCATAGAAGTAGCTGAAATGTTGCACCCCACATGGACCTACGAATTTTGAACATTTCTCTTCAATTTAAATCCAATTTCACCTCAAATTAATCCAATTGGTGCCCAAAAATTTCAGCCAAGGTGTCCACATCAAATACATGATTTTCCTCACCAATGAATCCAACTTGACGACCAAAAGTGTGCTAAAAAACAGTCCTCTTAATTTCCCAATCAAATTTCGCCAAACTTTGAATTTTCGCCAAAAACTTAGGTTTGCAAAAAAATCTTCGAAGGATGAGTTGACGTTCCTAAAATAAATTGTGACATGACAAAACTTTCAATTTCTGAAATCGAATTCAATTTCGCAGTTAATTTTAATCGAACATGATTTAGCGTGACCTAACCTACCGGGTAGCTTTTATGAATTTTTAGCGCATTTGACCGTGGTCGATTATTTTCAAGCCACGTTGTGCATCTTCGACTCATTGACGACCCTCAATTGTCGTGAAAATTTCGAGGTTTCAAATACGGGCATAGGGTACAGAAATGATAAAAAAAATCGGTGTAGTGCCGTTCGATGAGAATTTTGTAATTAGGTGGAATCACCCACACTTTAATCACATGTCTTAGTCGAGTTGACCTATTTGTGGTCTCTGGTCGATGTTGACAGTGCCATATTGAATCTTGTAGATTAGCACGGTTGAGCAGTCGGTTTCTGATCGAATTCTCAAGTCTATTGCATTTAGATTCCTTAACGGCTTCACTTGATAAATTAGTTATCTCGTGAGTGATTAGCTTAGAGAAAAAGACCATAGGCACATCGATGAAAAGCCCAACTTATTCAATCGAAAACAGAATCAGAAAGCTAGGATGTCACAGGTTTCCTAATAATTGTTATAGTCTAATTAATAGCAATTTTACTTTAAAACTATTGTTAAGTAATTCGCTATGTTTATTGTTTCTTTTAATTTCCAATGATTAGAATTTAGAGCAATTTTTCATGGATAATTGAGGACTTAAGTTCTATAATTTAGGTTTTATGTTATGTATCTTGAATTTTTTATTATTTATATTATTGTATGCATTCATCTTTTATGGATTGTTGTGATTAACAAATGAGGATTTTTGTTGTTGCGTTCATTTTCACTTTACTTAACAAAAATGAAAGAAAAAAGAAAGAAAAAAATGAAACAACAAAAACAATAGTCAGTTCCCGATTAGACCCTAAAATGGATTTGATAGGGTAGGTTATAGATTCTAAAAACTTGGGAATTAGCTCTGACAAGGTACATTGTAGGTTATAGATATAACTTGGACCGACCCCGAAACTGTGCACCCCTAGAGCAGTGTAAATCAGCACCAACATATCGAAGCCAAAATGTGAAGATTGCGTGAAGCAGGAGCAGTTATTGTTTAATGAAATTTCAATTATGACTCTAACTGCAATTTACGTTTTCTTTTACTGCATCCTTGTTTGATTTAATTCAATTAGTTTAGTTTTCACAAATTCTCAAAATCAGCTTCATGAATCCAGAATTGAGCGGTGATTCCTTTCTTGATTGTCAATCGTCTTTTTACTATGATTGTGATTGTCTGCTTTCTAAGTTTTGTGGAACTTTTAGAGCGATCAAATCGGAAGAATTGAACCTGTCAATTATCTCTGAAGGGCTATAGTTGTTTTTCAGTTATTTTCTTTTTCCTCTAGTTTGAAATTAATCAAGAGTTCCATCGTCTGAAGGGATAGATATTAGGTATAGTTGTCTATTTTATACCCCAATTTATGGAGTAAATTGCTGAAATGCATCGCAAATTCAAACGGAGATCATGGCGGTAAAAGAAAAATAAACCGTGAAGCCGTGGTTAACTTCTCAATGTTCTTTTGGCAGAAAACATAACAAAATGGCCTGATTAAAAGCATAATCATGTTGGGGCACTTCATCAAACAAAAAAAATCGCAGTCTCAGTATGTAAAGCAATCGAAAAGAGTGTGGCTGTTCTTTGATGGAAAATTGCAAAGAAGAATTATGGACTTTAACATTGGAGATAATGGGAAGTTCAAGAATTTAGGAAGGATTTGGAGTGGACTTCGCTTTAGGGACCTAATTGCATTCAATGAGGGCATACTAGGTAAACAAGCATGGAGAATAACGTAATGTAGTGTGGATCTTTATGTAGCCAGCTTTTGAAAGAATATACTATTCCTAACTACAATTTCTTGCAGGCAAGGAAAAGGATCTTGATCCTTTCGGAGATGTGAATGTCTTCTTATGGGAAGAGATGCAATATCCCCAGATGTAATGTGGTCAGTTGGGAATGGTTAAAGAATCAACATCAGAGAAGATAAATGGCTTAGAAGTGGAACAATTGAGGGGAACCACGGGAGGTGGCCAAGTTGATTATCCGAGAGGAGTCGAACTGGAATGAACGGATTGTGTAGAATATGTTTGAGGAGCAGGCTGTAAAAGATATACTCAGTCACACTAGTATCACAACTGACAAATGATAAAATGGTGTGGGTGAATACCAAGTCTGGCAATTACTCAGAAACGGTTACTGCAACATCAGAAAGGAAAATGTAAATCGATTCTCGACTTAGAATCAACATCCTATCAGCCTAATAAAACAAAATTCAGCGCGCAAGTACTACTCAAAGATTCGGTTCTTCCTATGGACTGCATGCCAGAATACTATGCCACCGAAGCCAACCTGTGCTTCGTATTGAAACCGAAAACTATTAAGCATATGTTTCTTTTATGTCCATGCACAAAAGCTGTTTGGTCAAATCTTTCTTTGCATATCAGAATCACAAGATAATGGTTAACCAGACTAAATGAATGGCTTATTGCATTTCAATAACAATCCAAAGAACTCACCTTTGTTCGAACTTGTTGTGGTTCTATGGCTCATATCAAAAACTCGAAACTACTTTGTCTTAAAGAAAACAGAACCCAGATCCAAACCACCTTGTGGAGGTAGCAATTGCAATGAAAAAATTAATTGGGGAAAGTGAAAAAGAATAACGGCCATAAAAGAGACTTACCCCAACGGTGGAAACCCCCAGCACCACGTACTTTCAAAATCAACATCGACAGATCTTTTGTAGAGGAATCATCGAACAGTGTAAACACCTGTGTCTATAGAGACTACACAGGCCGCCTAGTGTGGCCAAGAAGGTTATGTTCAAGAATCCTTGTGAAGTAGGTGCGGAAGGAGTTGGTGTTTTGATGAGACCCCGGTTATAGTGAAGTTCCAGCATGGCTTGGGCTTGAACTGAAAGTTCTCTCTTGTGGTTGATCCCATGAGAGGCTGTGGGAAGAGTAGCGGCAAAGTTCAAATTCCAGCAAAACAATTGTGACTTGACTCAAACATCCAGCCAATATGGAGACGCTGAAAATATTTCTCGAAATTGAACCCGTAAAGGAAACCCCATCCAAGTAGGCTTCCTTACTTGAGTAGGTTTCCTATCTTGGATCCAAATATTTTCATTGTAAGAGGTGGATTTTCTTTGTGTAGAGTATCCAAGAGACAACTTCTTTGTGAATTAAACTCTAAAGCAATCCAAGCGCTTTGAATATTCAAGTCAAGCATATTAAATCTTGTAAGTATGATTTGTGAATTCTTTTGTGAGATTCAAAGATTGTTTCTTGACAACCTAAGTGCTTAATAATGTGTGAATGTAATTGGGAGCTAAGAAATACTTAGAGTGTTTGAATACCTTGATTGTGGTAAAATCATCTGTGCTTTCCTCAATAATGCTCCATTGAACCACAAAAATTCGAATGTAATTGGTGCCATAAGAAATACTGAGAGTGTTTGAATACCTTGATTGTGGTAAAATCATCTGCTGCTTTCCTCATTGTGAAATAGGTCCTATCAATCGAACCACATAAATTCGGTTTTTAAAAATAATTTTCTTACGGGATAAGTACACTAATGGTGCCATAAGTTGTCAATTTATTGAAAAATTTAGGGTTCGGCGCATGGACACTTTGGTGGAAAGTCCAATAGAAAATTTGAGGTTTCGTCGTTCGTTACATTTCTTTTGTGGGGACCGAATAGAAAAATAAGGCGTGGAGGGAAAAATGGGGCTCAACTCGGGGGGAACAATGGTGGGACCGAATTTATTTAATTGATTGGACTGCTTCTGTGGGGAAAACAGGGGGACCGAATGTGATTGAATTGAAAAATGGGTGGTGGGACCTCACCTTGATTATTCAACTTGGCTTCTTTTGTTTCTGTAAAAGCACTGAATTGGGGAGATTAGTTGCATTTATGTCTTGACAACAAAATGACAATGACCTCCATGTGAAGTTGTTGATTCTGTGATGTGGTCCCAACAAGTAATGACATTTGTTTATTTATTTATTTATTTATTGGGTGCAGCATCGACATGGACGCGAATCAGGTAGGCATCATTGTTTGCTATGGTGGAGAGTTTCTTATTGGCAGATGATTGGGAATATCTTGGTGGAAATTAAGGTACTATTTATGTCAATGTTCAGAAGCCATCATATATTGATTTTCTAAGGGATTTTGTGTATTTTTTACGATGCAAGGTGCAAAAACTACATTATTGTGTTCTTGGGAAAGAATTGAAGGATGGGTTGAGATTTTTTAATGACGATAATGGTATTAAGGATATCATTTACTATTATCTTCATGGGGAAGAAGCTAAGGTATATGTTGAGTATTATAGTGATGGTGAGGATGAGGATGATGATGAGGATGATGAGGATGGTGAGGATGAGGATGGGGATGAGTAGACCACCACTGAAAGAGGAGAAGTGAGGGATCCTATTCAAGCGAGTAATCAGGTCGGGGATGAAAGGAGAGAACTCACATTGATAGAGATGAACAAACGGTGACATGTCACGAAAGCTTGGGTGAAGATTTGGGTGAAGATTTGGGCCAATTAGAATGGGAAATTGCTTTATCCGCGGAAAATGAATATTTTGCCTTTTCATAAGTGCTGATGATGGACTGAGACAAAAGCAAAGGGAATTTCTGGTTTCCTTCAGCAAAGAGGCTGAGCAAGTAAATGGGGATGGAGTTCTATGATGTTAAATTCAAATATTTTCTTTCAACATCGTAAGAGAATATGCGCAGATAATGGATTTTCAAATTGGATTTGTGAAGAGTATCATTCAAGATCAACAAAAGGTAATTTCATTGTCAATTTGACTTGAATTAATTTTTGTACTTCTAATGCCACATGCAATCCAAGCACTTTGAATATTCAAAAAGTACCAACATGGTTGATTTCATATTAAATCTTGTAAGTATGATTTGATAACAACCTCAGAATTTTTAGAAGCCGGTTTTGTTGATGATATTCAAAGATTGTTTCTTGGACTAACAACCAAACATAAGTGCTTAATAATGGATATGAGATTATTCAAAATCGAATGTAATTGAACAAGGTGTTCAGCTAAGAAATATTCAAATGAAGTAAGAAAATCTGATTACCTAGAGTGTTTGAATACCTTTTGATTGTGGTTGTAATTTCTCATTTTATCAAAGATGAAATGCTCATATTGCCGCAAGGAAGGGCACAATAAGAAAGGTTGTGAGCTGAATTTATAGTAAAATCATCTTGTTGGGCCTAGTGAAGATAGGACTTTCCTCATTGTGAAATAGGTCCTATCAATCATGCATTTGTAATTTGATAAGTTTTCTCCATTTGTTTCCACCATAAAAATGAATAGATGTCTAATTATTCATTGTAGTTGGTCATGATCCTGATATAGTACATTGTTGTAAGGCCTTCTAAATGGCCAGAAAAATGCCCTGTTGTAGGCTCAAGTGTAGGGACAGGGACTAGAATAGGCAAGACAGCAACAACAACTGAGTCCACTGTTGAGCAAACGAAAAGAAAAAAAGTTCATATAAGTTGTACATTGCTGTGTTTGTCTTTTATGGGCTGGATTTTAAATTTCTTATGTATTTCTCGGGTGAAAAGACGAGCAATCGCATAAGTTGCAGAGGCTGCTCCCCCATCTGTTGCTGCTGAAAATGATGCACCACAGCAAACAAGAGGGGCTATTGGAAAAATATTAAGGCAATATGGTTATGGGATTTACACGAGAGGACGAATCCGGAATGACTATTTTGAATGTAAGAATTGTAGGCCTCAAGCATTTAATTTGTTGTACTTCAATTCATTTGGTTGACAATATCGCTATGTTCTTGTAGCCTGGGAGAACTTCGAAGGTACTTCTCTCTCAAGGTGGGCCAACTTAAGAATCAAGGGCGCAGCCAAAGAAGAGAAGAAGACAGTGAGAATAGCTACAAAACAGCCATCCAAACATAACCTAGCACCAGTTCCATCTCAACCAACGATTGGGCGCGATAGTGATGATATGGACTAACACATGACACGTGCTAGAACAAGAATAGCCACCATCAAAAACAAGGAAAAGGAGGTGACAGAACGTCCAGTTAAAGAACCTACACATCCAGTTTGAAAGAGTGCTCGGATTATGAATCAATTCAAAGCCCCAAGACGAAAAGGAGATTAGTAAATTGCATTCCAACTCCAACCTTCCATTTCGGTTTTTAAAAATAATTTTCTTACTTTGGTGTTGCTCATTTTTGCAACAATGATGAATGAGTAATCGGCTAACTATACATGCAACAAGATGCACAATTAAGTTAAGTGTCCATATTCCAAGCTTTCTGAAATCAAGTTAACAGGCAATTATTGAGTGAACAAATTGAGTGAACAAAAAAAATTGAAGTATGTTGGGGATTTAGGGTTTTCAATTTCCGATTCTACTCGAACTTTTTGTTGTTTGCATGCTGATTACCGACGAGAGGGTGGTGGCTTGAGTAAAAGAGATTATCATAGAAAATATGAAATTTGGATAAGAACACTTTCTACCATAACCCATATAGGCTTTTTATGTAATTTATTGGTCTAATTTTGAGGTTAAGACTATCTTTTGGGTTTGCTTTACTTTGCAAACAAATTATACTCGATGGTCAAAGCATCGCGCACAAGTTCAAATAATGCACTTCCTCTTTTTCCTTTAATTATTTCGCTGTTATTACTATTCTGTTTGTTTTCCTGTCTATTATCACCAATCTGACTTGGATACATTCATGTTCTATCTTCATTTGCAGGGCACCAGTTATATGCAAAGAGAACTTTGAGAGGATAAGTCATGAAGATCATGTAGGCCGGTTTCAATATTTAAGTTCTTTACAGAAACATATAAATATTGGTGCATTATACCTTGTTCAACTTCCAAGTCAAAGGTAGTCATGTCGTTCTGTGTACGAGATTTAGCAATTTTTCTGTTAAATCTCTGCCCATCATTCATGTGTTTATTTCCCTTTTAAAATCTGAACATAACACAAAAACTTCTTCTTAATACTTTGCCTGGCCACAACATAACATCGGGGAAGATTGAGAAGAAAATAGTACAGCCGAAAACTGGATCATCATACAACATGCAACGCATATGATATGACAGTTAATTTCTAAAGAAACCTTGTTATTTTTCATTAAATAACTACATAGTTCAATACCGAATTGACATAAATTTCATAAACACCAAGCAGAACCATGTCCGGAGGAACTGACGAATAACATTTTGGGACATGAGACCTAACTGAACCAGAATTGACAGGACTTACACAGCATAGCTTCGACTTTCTATTTTGAAGTTATTACGCTTTTGGTTCATCATTCTGAAAATCATGGCCGACACCAGGGCTGTGACCTGGTCTAGTGCCTTCGAAATCGTCTAGTGTCACCAAAACGGTTAGCCTTTCCTCATTGCCGCTCGGAGCTTTTGGTGAAACAAGTTCCTTCTTTAAGCCAACGAAAGAATGGCCCACTCTGGGGCTGCTCCCAGGGGTCGTGGGGCGGAAATCATCCCTGTCCACTGCCTCTGACTCGCCCAAATCGACCGCCTGATCATGTGCTGTAGGCGAAGGAATCGTCTCCTTCCCCACATCAGAATGATCATCGTACGTAGGAGACTGACTCGGATTGAGAAATTGCGATCCTTGTTCGTGCATTCGGTCGTTATTCATTGCACGGAGTTCATTGTCCCATGCTGATTTTATGGTTCTTCCCTCGGAAGTTAGGATAGCACCGAATGCCATGAAGGTGAAAATGATCACGAATTTCGACATGACTTGGAGATCAGCCATAGCCAGAGAAATCGTGGAAAAGGAAGTTTTATCTTCTACTTTGAAGTGAGCAATTAGAAGAAATAGGTAAGACGGAATATAGTCCACTGAATGAGAAGCACTTGAACTCTGCATGGCTATTTATAGGCTTGAGAGAGTGACCTTTTTGAGAATCTTAACCACTGACCAATTTCATATTAAACTATGTATGTAGACATTATTGCGGTTCTTCTTCGTGGATCATTATTGCATTAAGATCGCTCAACGTGCATCCCTCGTATTTATTATGTCCCTGTTATTATTTCATCTAGTTTAGTAGATCTCTCTCTCTCTCTCTCTCTCTCTCTCTCTCTCTCTCTCTCTCTCTCTCTCTCTCTCTCTGCACTGTGTGCGTGCTTATGTTAATGAAGACCCGAACGAAAAGGATCTTGCAACGATTTTGATCATTTTAATATACCATTGTGAAATTTCCATTCCGCTCAACATGAAGGGTGGGATTGGAAAGTCAGCACCCAACCCGAACGGTGTTTGTCGCCTTTGTGGGAAAAGACATGGATCGGCTCCGTGTTATACCAAGACGGGAGCTTGTTTTAGATGTGGCCAATTTGACCATCACTTAAGAAGATGTCCGCATAGGTCGATGGGACCTCAACTGTTGCTACCGCCGCCACCGATGGGACAAAACAGAGGAAGTCCGCCACAGAACGCACTGCAGGGTATGATGAATAGGCCTCCAGGATAGGGAAGGGTGTATGCTGTCACCCGACGAGAGGCAGAGGACTCACCAAACGTGGTCATAGATATGGTCTCGTTGAATGACCATACTACTTATGCTTTATTTGACCTTAGAGCGATGCATTCATTTATTATTGAGTAGTATGTTAAGTTGGTAGGATTGAGTCTAGAATCATTGGGATCAGTCATTAGTATATCTACATCGTTAAAGGATAAGGTGTCATCTACAGTAGGTTGTCCTAGTTGCAAGTTAGTTATTGGTGAACGAGAGGAAATGATAGATTTGATTGTGCTGGCCATGTATGATTTTGATGTAATAATTGGCATGGATTGGCTCACCAAGCAACGAGCTACTGTAAACTATTATTGTAAATCGATTCAGTTTAACTCGTTAGCAGGTGAAAGTTTTGAGTTTATTGAAAGTCGAGGAGTTCCCTCGATTACCTTAATCTCGTCGCTTGAGGCAATCCGTTTGTTAGACGGGGGTTGCCAAGGTTACCTGGCAACTATTGTGGATATGACAGTTGAGGAGCCGAGAATGGAAGACATCGCCGTGGTACGAGAGTTTCCTGACGTGTTTCCTAAAGAATTGCCTGGTTTGGCCCCAAAAAGGGAGGTGGAGTTCGTGATTAAGTTGGCCCCTGGGACAGAGCCAATCTCTAAGGCTCCTTACCATATGGCGTTGTCAAAGTTAAAACAATTGAAGGTGCAGATGCAAGAGTTGTTAGAAAAAGGATCTATACACCCTAGTGCATCGCCTTAGGGAGCATCAGTTCTATTCGTAAAGAAGAAAGATGGTCCGTTGTGTCTTTGCATCGATTATCGGTAACTCAACTAGGTGAGAATCAAAAATAAGTACCCGTTGCCAAGGATTGATGACGTGTTTGACTAGTTACAAGGAGCATCAATATTTTCCAAGATCGACCTGAGGATAGGATAGCATCAGCTGAAGATCAAGAAAGAAGACATACCGAAGATAGCTTTTCATACGTGTTACGGCCATTATGAGTTCACCGTAATGCCGTTTCGTTTAACCAACGGCCCAGCTATGTTCATGGATTTGATGAATCGATTATACAAGGAGTATATGGATCAGTTTGTGATAGTGTTTATCGACGACATATTGGTGTACTCGAGAAGTCTAGAGAAGCACTAAAGACATCTAAGAACAGTACCTCAGACTCTGTGAGAACATGGATTGTATGCTAAGTTTAGTAAGTGTAAATTTTGGCTAACTCGTGCGGCTTTCCTAGGTCACGTGATTTTTGGTGAAGAGATTTCCGTGAACCCGACTAAGATCGAAGCAGTTACCAATTGGCCAAGACCGGTGATAGTGACAGAGGTCAAAAGTTTTTTGGGATTAGCAGTTTATTACAGACGATTCGTGGAAAGATTTTCTGCAATAGCCATGCCTCTGACTCAATTGCTGAAGAAGGAAAAGAAATTTGAATGGACAAATAAGTGTAAGCGTAGTTTTCAAGAGCTTAAGCAGAAGTTGACTACCGCACCCGTGCTGACGATTCCATCTGGACCTAGAGGATATGAGATCTATAGTGATGCATCATTCAAAGGACTAGGTTGCGTTTTAATGAAACATGAAAGAGTTGTTGCATACGCGTCCCGTCGAAGGCCTCATGAGTTGAATTATCCGACGTATGACTTAGAACTCACAGCAATCATCTTCGCTCTAAAGATTTGGAGACATTACTTGCATGGAGAAAAGTTCTAGATCTTTACCGACCACCAAAGTTTAAAATATTTATTCTCTCACAAGGAGTTGAACATTCGACAACGTTGTTGGATGGAATTTCTTAAGGACTATGACTTTGACATCTTGTATCATCTCGGGAAAGCTAATAAAGTTGCAGATGCGTTGAGTCGGAAGTCTTCAATTGTGCAGATGGTGATCCAAGAATGGATCCTACTTGAAGGAGCTCGAGATTCGACTTTCAAATTTGAGGTAGGCCACATTTCAAGTCTTATGGCCACCCTTAGAATTGAACCGAAAGTGTATATAAGGATCAAGACATTGTAGTTGATAGATCCTGAGATCCATAAATTTCTACAAGAGGATGCGAAAAAGAGAAAGGTTGACTTTCAAATTTCTGAAGACGGGACACTAAAGTTTCATGGGCGTTTGTGTGTACCTGATGATGCAAAGCTTAGAGAGGAGATTTTGTCAAAAGCTCATCGTAGCAATTACAACATTCATCCAGGCAGTACGAAGATGTATCGGAATCTGTGTTAACACTATTGGTGGACTAGTATGAAGGTGGATATCGCTAGACATGTCGCCAAGTGTCTAATGTGCAAGTAAGTGAAAGCACAGCATTGCAAGCTCGGAGTACTCTTGCAACCTCTTGAGATTCCTGAGTGGAAGTGGGATCATATCACAATGGATTTTGTGATGGGATTATCGAGGAGTTAGTGAGGTAATGATTCCATATGAGCTGTAGTTGTCAAATTGATGAAGTCTACTCACTTCATCATTGTATGAAAGGATTTTACATTGGATAGGTATGCAAAGTTGTACATGCGACAAATAGTACGTTTGGACAGAGTACCAGTGACGATTACGTCAAATCGAGACCCGAAGTTCACAGCAACTTTCTGGAAGAGTTCACAATTGCCTTGGGAACGAAGCTGCAGTTTAGTACGACCTATCATCCGTAGACGGATGGCCAATCTAAGAGGACGATTCAAACCCTCAAGGACATGCTGTGAGCTTGTGTGTTGGACTTCAGAGGAAGCTGGGAGGAACAGCTTCATCTAGTCGAGTTCGCCTCAACAATAGTTATCAGCAGAGCATCCAGATGGCACCTTTTGAAGCGTTGTATGGAAGAGCGTGCAAAACTCTTGTGTGTTGAGATGAAGTTAGGGAACGGAAGATTACCAGCCCTAAGTTGGTTCAGAAGTCAGTAGACACTGTTAAAGTCATTCGAGAAAGATTTAAGACTGCTCAGAGTCGCTAAAGAGTTATGTAGATAAGCAGTGAAGACCATTGGAATTCTAAGTTGGTGAACACATCTTTCTTAAAGTGTCACCGATGATGGGTACTTCGCGCTTCGGCAAGAAAATGAAGTTAGGTCCAAGGTACGTCAGTCCCTTTGAGATTCTGGAACAACTAGGGACTTTGGCGTATCATCTTGCGTTGCCACCAAGACTAGCTCAGGTGCATGACATCTTCCACGTATCAATGTTGAGGAAGTATGAGCCTAACCTGACCCACGTGCTGAATTTTGAAGGATTAGACGTGGACGAGAGAGTGTCGTATGTGGAGAGACCGGTTAAGATCGTGGATTGAAAAGAGCAACTGCTGCGTACCAAGATGATCTCTTTGGTCAAAGTGATCTGGCAACACCACGAGACAGAAGGAAGCAAAGAATCAATGAGACGACAATATCCCCACATTTTTGAAGAAGAATTGTAATGGTTTAAATTTCAAGACAAAATTTTTATAAGAGGGGAAGAGTTATGACATCTTGAATTTTCAACCCCATCTCGATAAAATAAAATGGGCTTTTCATCAACGCACCTATGGTCTTTTTTTTCTGAGCTGATCACTCACAAGTTAACTAACCTATTAGGTGAAACCGTTAAGGAATATAATCGCGATAAAATCCCTAAAAGCTACTTGGTAGGTTGAATTGTACTAAAATCGCGTCCGATTGATTTGAACCACGAAATTGAATTCAGTTTTGGGAATCGAATGTTCGAGCATATCATAAGTTATTTTTAGGACCTTATCTCATCTTTTGGGAAATTTCCGTCGAGCCTGGAAAATTGAAGAAAAATCAAAATCGGCAAAAAGAAATTGTGAAAATTCGGATGGGCAGAATTAAGGGACTTTTGGGCTGCCAAATTGGGTTAAATCATGGAGATTGTATGGCAGCTTCAAAGGGATAATTTGACCGCCAAAATGACTTGATTTGGTGTGGAATTGAAAGAAAATATATGGAAATTCGTATGGCTGCTGAAGAGGCATTTTTGGTCACTAAAAGGGAATTGTTTGTGAAGATTTAAGGGAAAAATGCCCATTGGTTGCCACCAAGACTTTGTAGGGCTAAAGACTTTGTGGCCATTTCACTTGAGTGCATAGGACATTTGTGCATGGATCCCATTGGCCACAGGTTGGACTTCCAAGGCCTCTTGTCTCCCCCCCACCCCCTCCTTCAAGCTACGACCAACCCCTTTACAGAAGAACTTCTGCCATTTCTTCCTCTGCATTCTTTCCTTCAGCTACTACAAACTCCATTGCACCATCTCCATCCCATCGCAAATCCACCTACCCACCATCAACGCTAGACGCAGCCAGCAATCCGTTGGTTCCCTCCGTCCAAGTTGCACCGTCCGTCTCCACGCCATCCAGCCTAGCAACCGCTTGTAGTCCTCTCAACCACTAGCCTGCCGAACTATGACTGCCGTTGCTAGCTAGCCTCCCCTAGCTGATCGTTCACGCCTCACTACCCGTCCCTATGTCCGCCAGCCCGTTCTAGCCATCCGACCAACCACCGAACTCCCTCGATCCAGCTCTTCCAAAATCGAGTCCAGCAGCTCAAGCCATGAGGCTTGCAAGGCTTTTTCAGCCCTTCCCAGCCCTCCGTTGGAATCACTGTAGGCACGGGATCTCATCGCCATCACACCACCGTCGCCGTGAACCCGTTTTCTCGCTAATCTGGTGAGTTAACGCCATAATATTGGATTAGAAAGTTAATTGCACTTAAGGGTTTAGTTTAGGATTAGTGCTAATTAGTAGTTAGATGAACTAGCCTAGTTAGCTTAGTTTGGTTAGTGTAATTAGTTAGTTAGGTGATTAGTTAGGTTATTTAGTTAGCCTAATTAGATTAATTAATTAGTTCAATTAGATTAGTCCGGTTAGTTTATTTAAATTAATTAAGTGATTTAGTTTAAATAATATGCAATTTATTTAATTAATTAAAATTAGCATAAATTATGCCGGGATAACCGGTTATCGAATTTTATACCGATTGTTGTGGATGCATTGATTTGTGAAATTGGTTGCTAAATTATGCAATTGAGTGCTTGGTAATGATTTTTTATTATTATTGCAAGAATACGATTTTATGGTATTTAATTAGAAAAATACAAGGTGTTGGTTTTTGACACCAAAAATATTTTAGGTACTATATAAAATCGTGGAATTTTGAAATGGGAGAGTATTACGTTTTATGGTTCGATTTGACTATGTGACCACGCACAATTATTTTACCAAGCATTTTTAATACGAAAAAATTGGCCAAGTCCATTATTTGAAATGGAAATATTCAAATGTAAAGCACAATGTTCTTGGCCAAGTATGTACCGGTATGTGATCACCTAATAATCTGATGTGTTTATGTGGGGTATTGAACTCATTCTGATGCATTTACGTGGGATGATACCTGATTAAATTCAGATGCCCTTGACAATGGATGCCGGATCACAATAGAGGCTGGATCGATGCTCCTTATAGAATGTCGTCCCAATGCATTTACGCGGATGATGCCGTGCTCGATGGGGCTAGACGATGCCCGGTTATGCCGGATGACCGCCCACTAATGAGTTGGCCATGGCCGTTGGGTCGTAAATAACGAGGACACGTGTGAGTGTTTGAGATAGCTACGTCTGATTATGGGACGAAATTATGTGGCACGGAATGGCACGTATCATAACGATTTAGCTTTATAATTGGGACCCATGTCATTATTTGAGAAACAAATTGAGGTGTTCCAATTATTGAATACATTTAATGTATGTATATATTATATGAGATGTACTAATGTGCAGAAAAGTGTTGAGGCGAGGTAAGTCCTATATGGTGCATGTTTAGACTGCCACTAAGTGAATTCTCATCCTAATCAGGGTTAGCTACTTGTCTTTTTCACATGGCCTTTCCTTTAGCTTTAACCTTTCACTTTTAAGACTTAACACTTGTTTTTTATTCTAGACAACAAATTAAAAATAGATCTAGAAAGGACTACCTAGAGAGTGTAAAGTCCCACACCAAACATCTAGGTAAAGAACACCTCAAGTGCCACAACTTGGCATGGGAGAATACATAAGTACTAAAACTTCCAAAATGTACACTTAAATGCCATTTTTTTAGAAAAATTGAACACTTAAGTGTCAACTACGGCAAACTTGTTGGAAATCCAACATGGCATTGTTCTATTAATAAAATTGATCTACGTGGCTTGACGAAATAACCACTCAACGATCCTTGTCTAAAACGACGCCGTCCTCCATGTTCACTTAATTGCCAGTCATGGTTAAAAGGATTGCTTAAGTGTCAAGGTATAGCGTAAGTGATCACTTAAGTGCCACTTTAGTTAAAGGTGAACACTAAGTGCCAAGTTTTGCAAAATGTGATCACTTAAGTGCCAAAATGATGTCATTTAGCGTCATCTTGTGTAGTCTACGTTTATAGCGTGATGTCATTCATCCATGTCTAAGTGTCATAACTTACGAAAGATAAACTTAAGTGCCACACTTTAAGAAAAGTGGGACACCTGAATGTCACCTCCGGTGAAGTCGGCCGGAAATTATACGTGGCAATTAAATATTAATATTTCTCATCGAGGTGGCTCATCAGAGAGCTGACTCAGCTCTGATTCACCCAAAACGGAAAATATAAAAAATTAATTAATTAAATTTATAACAAAAAATATATTTTTTAATTTAAAATAATTTAAAAATTAAAAATTAAAAATTAAAAAAAGGAGGAGAAGGAGGAAGGCAACCGGTGGCGAGGGGGCTAAGCCCTCGCCGCCACCGCCGCCTCCCCACCATCGCCAAAAGGTGGAGGAGGGTCGGGTGGGGCTACTAAGCAAGCCCTCAGGGCTTGCATGCCCTCGCCCGATCCGGGCGAGGGCACACAGCCCTCGCCCTCGACTAAGGCTCGATGACCCTAACCCTCACCCCGCCCTCATCGGGCTACCTCCCTCCTCCTCCTTCCCCCCCCCTACCTTTTTTTCCTCCTCCTCATTCCTCCTCCTCAGCCGCCGGCTGCCTCCCCTTCTCCTCCTTCCCCCTCGCCGGATCTAGGCGTGGGCCGTGAGCCCTCGCCAATCTAAGCGAGGGTGGGTCGGCCCCCAGTGGGCAGCAGCCCTTGGCTCAGCTGGGCGAGGGCCACGACCCTCACCTCAAATCGGGGCGAGGGCTCGCAGGTCCTCTTAGCCGGTCGGCCGGGTTGCGAGCCCCCGGCTAGGGCTCGGCGACCCCGGTCGACCCTCCCCCCTCCGTTGCTGGCCCTTACCAACGGCGATGGGGAGGCGACGGCGGCTAAGAGCTCAACCCTCGGCCACATCCTTTTTTTTAATTTTTTAATATTTATATTTTTTATAAATGTTTTAAATAAATTTAATTAATTTTTTTTTATATTACTTTTTTACCACGTCAGCATCAAAACGACGCCATTTTACACTTGCTTCACTAGAAAATTGACACGTCAGCGTTTTAACCAAATTTTGGCTTGGCATTTAAATGATCAATTTTGCTCCGATTTTGGCATTTAAGTATACCTTTCGTAAGTTATGACACTTAAATATCACTTTCTACCAAGTTATGGCACTTCAAGGGTCCACGTCTCGTATATAGTTTCATGATTGCCAAAGACAATTGATGGAGCTTGTGACATCCTAGTTTTCAGTCCTATTTTTTATTGAATAAATCAGGCATTTCATTGACGCGCCTATAGGACTGTTCTCAGAACTGATCACTCTCGAGATAACTAGGCTATTCATGGAAGCTATTAAGGAATTTTAAGGCAATAGACTTGAGAATTCGACTAGGAATCGACTTCTTGACCGTGTTCATCTTTAGATACCATTACGGCATAGTATAAAATCGATTTGAAATCATAGATACACCTATTCGACTGAAATGTGTGGCTAATCGTGGGTGACACCACTAAATTAGAAAATTCTCGTCAACCGGCCCTAGACTTATTCTTCTTTCGTTTTGGTACCCTGTGTCCATATTTGAATCCTCGAGATTTTCACGACAACCGAGAGTCACTAATGCATCGAGTGGTTTCATTGTGGCTTGAAGAAAATCAACTACGGGTCATTTGCATTAAAAATCTCTGAAGTCTACTTGGTAGCCTAGGTTGCGCTAAAAACGCGCCGAATGGAAATTAACCGTGAATTCAAGTCCAATTTTAGAAATTGAAGATTCTATCATGTCACAATAAATTCTAGGAATGTCGACTCATCTTTTGAGGAATTTTCGATGAGTTTGGGATTTTTACGAAAAATCGTTTTTGGACTATTTGGAAAACGAATGGAAATTCAGATTGACCAATTTGAAGGAATTTTGGCATCTAGTGTGAGTGAATTGGTAAATGGAAATTGTTTGAGCTTTTTCTGAATTCAAATTGGACCTCAACCAGATTTGTTTGTTCAGAAAATCGGATTCCGAAAAGAAAATGAATTAGAATTCGGAATTGAAGGAAATGGCTCTTTTTGTTGCCCGAGATTTGTTGTTTGAGCGAAATTTGATGCAAGAACGGAAGTGCAGATCAAGTGCTCTAGCATGGGAATTTTTAGGGATCAAATTGGACTAAACAAGAGCAAGTGGGACCAAGATTTTTAGGATGTGCATGACAAAATTTCTAGAACAAAAATTAATTTATGGCCAGAAATTGAGAAGTTAAAAATTTTAATTTCCGATTTCTTATTCAAATCTATTTTTGGAATAAAAATATTTCTAGAAATAGAAAAATCAAATTGCGTTACCAAACTAATTTCTGCTTTAAACCTATTCCGAGGAACAGAGAAACAGAGAAATAGAGAAGTAGAAATTTTATCATACGCGCCCTTAGGTTATCGGATTTTTTTTTTTCCATTTTTATTTCTCTTTTTTTTTTCCCCCCCCCCATGCGCACGTTTCCCCCTTTTTGGTCGCACTCTCTCTTTCTCTCTCTCTCTCTCTCTCGCTGGAACCTCCCCCACCGACACTCCCTCCTTTTTCCCTGTTGTTCTCCACTTTGCTTCTTCCTTGTTTTGACTTTTTCAAACCTTATCCTCTCTCCCTCTCTCTTATTTTGCCCAACCGCCCTTAGCCTCTCTCGGTTCTCTCTCCCTCTCACGTTTGCCGCCCTAGTTTCTCCTTGTTTCGCTGCTGTCCAGCATCCCATCGAAGTAGATCGCACGGAGCCAAAGCCACATCGCTAGCTCGCCTTCCTCCTTCTTCCATGAGGAGTCCCGTTCACGATCGAGCTCGGTGTCCCACGCGAACTCAACCGCGCAAATCAGCCCGCCAGCTGAGGAACCCGAGCAGAACCCGTGAGGCCTTGCGAGCCATTTTTTGGGCCCGAGCCGTGCCTCATTGCCGTCACCACTTTGGAGAGGATCGAGCCTCATCACATCCCCGTCGAATTGAACCGAGCAGTTCATTAAACGAGTGAGTTTTGCTCATTAATCCTCACTTAGTTGGCTAATGATGCTTAAGGGTTATTTAGATTTAATTAAGTGCAATTAGGTGGATAGATTAGATTAGAATAATTAAATTAGAGACTTATCAATGCATGTTAGGCAAATGATTAGTGTAGTTAGCAATGAAATAGATCATAGTATTTATTGAACAAATCTTCGAAATTTTCTAGGTCCATTCCGGCATCCAATTAGGCATTATGGGCCTAAATTGAATTTATGGTATTTATTTAATAATTTCCATAATTATTTAATTAATTAATTATTTTCCGAAAATTAGGCTGGGATAGCCAACCATCGAAATTTTATGCTGATTATTGTGGTGCAGTCTATTTATTTATTTGAGTGCTAAATCGTGTTGAATTGATTTAATTCTAATTTTAAGATTTTATTCCTAAATTAATCAATTTTAATAATTGATTGGAAATTAACCGAGCGTCGGTTTACAGCGCTAAAAATATGTAATTGGCTGTTGAAACTAGTGGGATATTAGTAAAGATGAAATTATGATATTTTGCTTAAAGCCAACCGTATACCCACACACAACTATATTTTTATCGGGTATGATAAAAATTAGAAGTTGATTATATGATTTGAGTGGTATACTACATCGACCTACAGGCGATAAGTCAGCTTTGGGTGAGCAATATACATTTTTATCAGTTTTGGGTGAGCATATATTATCAGCTTTGGGCAAGCATATATAGTATACTATAATAGCTTGGAGGCCCTAATCATTCAGTTTGAGCGAGCATATATACAGTATACTATATTATCAGCTTTGGGTGATCAGTCCTAGACTAAAGTTGGACTTTATAGATAGTATTGAATGTACCGACCGGGAGAAGGTCGTGATGACATGTAATCGACTAAGTTAATTGATCAATGATTTGATCTGATGATGTGAATTGATGTGTTTCCTTATACATCTAATATATTGACCTGTAGGAAGGAACTAAGGCCAAGGTAAGTCCCCTAACTCGTGTTGTGCTTAGGCAGTCCTAAGGTGTATTGGCTTCCTAATCAAGTCTTAGGAGGTAGAACTCGCTGAGACGTTGACTCACTGGTTATTGTATAACTATTTTCAAGTCCCTAGGTGACGGTTGTGGAGAACCGGAAGTCCCGCAAGTTGGGAAGGTGGAAGAATTGGAATCGGCAAACCTGTCTAGCTTGTTAGTCATAGGACAATTCCTTTTTGGTTAATCCAGTATTTCTGTAAGTGACCTAATGTTGTGAATAAACCTGTTTCTTATAAAAGGTTTGTTTGGTTTGAAAGGTTGTGGAAAATTGGCCCTACTTTTCTATCACATTGCTTTATTGTCTGGGGTTATTATTATATGCTTCCGCATGCGTATTAAAATGAAAGGGTTGGTGATGCGTCCTAGGACGTCGCTATTAATCGACCAAAGGTGAGGGATAAGTGCGTGCCCGAGGATCAGGGCGTGATAGAGCTGCCATATCTCCTTTCGGAAAGTACACTAGAAATTGTGCCAAAGAGGGGCAAAATCTCATTCTTCAAAAGGATTATTAGGATTTAATTACACAAAAAGATTAACAATTGTCTAGGTTAGTGAAATAGAGGAGATCCTTTCGAGTATTGCGTGCTTGTTGTGGCTATGTGAAGGTATTCTTTCCTAAAAACTTTTTGATGGATCCGCATATTCTTCTTAATAAAGTTAAGCTATCTTAGATCGATGTATTGGCAACAAATGGAAAATCTAGCCAAGATTGACAATGCAAGAGATATGCTGTTAATCGTTGGCCAAATGCGATTTGTGCTCTCGACCTATCAAAACAGGTGTGCAACCAATGGTTCGACCACTGAAAAAGGATGTAAATGGTATATATGTATAAGAATTATAAGAGCACATAATACATTAAATGACACTAAACAAACCGTTTCGGAAAACATATAGGTAGTTCTATTAGCAGTAATCGAATAGCCATCAAAACCAATATGGTGAGAAAAATGGATGGTGTGAAAATGATTGATATATATATATACAAAATTCCTTAAATAATTGGAGAATTTTGGTGGTATGTCACTTACATTTTGAGGTGACAAGTACATGTCCCAGCTACTGATATTTCTGATAAATGTAATTAGACAACAGTGGAAGGACACTAAAGGGTTAGTGCAAGAGTCAATTAAACAACTGCCCGACCAAATACCATCACCCAATGAGCGGCTTATGTGACAACCAGAATTTGACCATATCTCCAAGAACTGATAGCCATTGAGTGTCCTCTTCAACGTTTTTGCTTTTCAAGATCGGGTATCCTCTGTGGACCTTGGTACTATGATCATGTGTTTGACTTATCGGATTCTGCTTTGTCAGGGTCAGCATTAAGGCTTTTTTTTTCCCCTCCACTGATAGAATTAACGTTTTATGCAATGAATAGAGGGGCCGAAAAATATATATATTAGAAAAAGCTTCCAACCGGCATGGAATATGTGACTGCATATGCCTAAGGCATAAATTTTGACAATTCCAGCTTTCTTGAAATTCGATATTTGAGCTTCTTGAACTGGACAAGTACTTAGGCCAACTTGAGTCAGTTAACCGTGTTCTTGAGGTAAATTGCATGAAGCTTGACCTAGTCCAATGTATCTTCTAGTTCAGACACTAAGATTAAGCTTATTTATCGTTTCTTCTCCTCTTCGTATATTCCTCATGTATACATGCAATTCCAACAATTGCAACCCGTAACCAATGGTTTCAAGTTTAGATCCTATATTTAGTTTCATGATATTATGGGATATGATCCATGATGATAGTAACAGACTGTTGGTTCTTGTCGTAAAAATATTGGTGCCTTCACTTGAGGAGATCACCAAAAGAGAGTTTATCTTCTAGTCCATTAACGTATCCAATTGGAACAATCTTCACTCAAAAGTTTAAACCAATAATTATTGTTCAACTACAATATATTAACTTATTCACCTTACACCACATCTCTAATATGAAACTTTTTTTGCCAAACAACCTCACATGTGCACTTAAAAAATCTCTTCCTCACTTGTGATCCATCTCAATTTGAATCTCCACTTTAGCTCAGCCTAATATGGTAGATGTTGGTGAGCAAAACATCTACCCTTCTGACTCCGCTCTAATCACCTTGGCCTAGCCAAGAACAATTAGAAGCGGGGACACCATCCATTACTTCAATTAGGGAGTTACATCCAAGATTCATTTTTTGAAATATTTCTGCAAATGCCAATGCACATCAGAAGTGGGCTACCAATAACCGTCTACTCTAATATCACTAGTTTGGTCACGTAACAAAAGTAATATACCTTCATTTGGAGAGATCATTAAGAGGAAACTCAAGTTTGATCCCGTCAACATATCCATTTGGATTCACATTCACACATTAGATGAATGCAATCAAAGTCCAATTGATAGAGATAATGAAAGAGTCTATTTACATTTTATTAGATCAAAAGAATGAATTGAACATTTTAGCGATTTAAGAGTCAATTTAGTTTTAGAAAATTTCGTACATCATAATGAATTTATTCTAAATTTTTAGTGTCAAAATTAAAAGTTCACTTTTTGCCCCTTCTAAAGTATAAGTTTGAGTTTCCAAACTTTCTTTCTTAGTTCAATCGATTACGCGAGGATTATCGACCCTTGTTAAGTACTCTCGTTCACTATTTATCCACTGTAATTGACCAAAAAAAGTCCAATTGCATATGAGAAATTGAACTCTTGCTTTTCGATAGAGCAACTTTCTTCAGAAAAATATCCAAAAAATATGAGAAAAAGTTGCCAAAATAGTATCATGGAAGCACCTTCCACAATCTTTTTGCAAAATCAAGTATGTACGGAAAATCTCCAGTAAAAGAAAAGGTCAAGGGTCAAATGCACCACAACCATCAAACTTTCAAAAGGAAAACCCCTCCACTCCTCTTTGTCACAGCAAGATCGAAGTTGTATTTTGTGTAGTCCTTCACAACTTAGTGAAATGGACCAAATGATGAGCCTCCAAATTGGAATAATCTTGCCCCTAGCAAACCTCCAATCAAAATGGAACTCTCCCGACCGCCTGCCATTTAGCAAATTGATACTTTTTTATTTAAATACTAAAGAATCTGACTAAAGAACATTGCGTGGCTGGCTCCTGCCCCAGCGGAACCCTCCCGACCGCCTGCCACTAACATTTTATAATCCACAAATTGCAGACAAAAATATTTTCATTTGGTTGATTTGTCAGTTTAGTGCGCATGGAATTTCGGTGGAATTAATTAAACTATAATAGAGTCGTCCAGGACTGGTTTGATGGTGACCTCTTGACTCTCAAGGGATAATTTCCCAGAGAATTTATGAGTTGTTGACCGATTGTCCACACGTGTAGCATCCCCCGGACCAGTCGAAACTAAAAACGGCGAAAGCATGACTTTTTTCTTCGAAATATGATCACAAAAGTCAAATTATCTTAAAATCTATGAAATACTCTGTAAATTTCTTGAACGAGTTAAGTTTAGGTCTTTAAATTGTGTTGATAATCCTAATTATAGAACAATTTGCAAGGCGCAGTTTAATTGATGATCTCTAAATCCTGTGCCGAAAGTCCCTTGACACCTAATCAACTACATTGACCCTAAGAGATTGACAATAAAAAAATAATTCAATTATGATACAGGAAACATATAAACTTCATCTGTTTTGTATGAGGTCTTCCAAGCCCCTGTTATGATTTTGTGCATTGTGATTGACTTCACTTATCATAAAGAGTTGGAGTAAGATCCACTGAATACAAATTTTATGCATTTTGCTGATACTTTGGCGACAACACTTCCATGAGTGTCTATAATTGTGCTTCTCAAGAAGAATTGAAGCATGGAAATGATAGAATTGTTGGCACATAAAAAATACATATTAGTTAACAGGCAATTTCTATATAAATCGGACATATTTCAGAAACAAAATATTAGTATCGATGTGTTGTTATTGTTGTTGTTATCTTGTTGTTGTGTTATATGTGTTGCCAATGATAAATTTTATAGCAATCAACCCAATTGGTGTACAATTCCAAGTAAAAGCCAAAATATGATGATTATTGCAAAGGCAGTAGCAGTCATTTGCTGTTTTAAATTCCGTCAATTTATGGTGAATAAGCAATAATCTATAGGTACGTATAAGTTGTAGCATAAGGAGAAGAAAGATACACAGCGTATCAAACATCTCTATTTCCAATGTGTATTTTCTTGCAATTTACGTTTTCTTTTACAGTATCTTCGTTTGATTTGGTTCAATTAGTTCAGTTTTCCACAATTTCTCGATAGCAACTTCACGAACCCAAATTTGAGTTGTGATTATTTCCTCGATTTTCAGTCGTTTTACCACTATGACAATTATTGTCTGTTTCGAGTTCTTCGAGTTCTTCGGAAAAGTTTGAGCAATTAAATTGGAAGAATAGAACGTCTCAACTATCTCTGAGGAGATATGGCTCTCTTAGTTATTTTTTCTTTCCTCTTGGTTGAAATTAATTAAGAGTTCCATCGTGTGACTTAATATGAACATTAAATATAGTTGTCTGTTTTAAGCCCCAATTCACTGATTTAATTGCTGAAATGCCTCGTGAGTATGAATGGAGATCATGGGGGTGAAAAAAATACACCACAAAGCCGTTGCTCACCTGTCTAGGAACGTAACAAAATGGTCCAATTGAAAGCAGCATCATGCCAGGCTACTTGATCGAAACCCCCCAAACCCCAAAAAGAAAAAAAAAAACAAACATTGACCTACATGAATTAAGACTACAATTACCTCGATACAGTGCAAACGCAACCGAGAAAGTGAGCACAACCCAATTACTCAAGAAGATTAACTTGAACATACTTCATTCTGGTTCGATTAAGCTTGTCTACTTGTTCGACTGAAAAAGGCGTTCTCATTTCATATTGAACTCAGAGAAAGATAAGTTGTGTTTATGTTGCTAACATATAGTAATTCATCCAGTTTCCCGAAATATGCAAAGTGTATCAAATGCAGCACGACTTAATTAATTCAGACATACTTATGTTAACACTCACAAATTTGATTCTTCTCGTAACATTCCATTATTCCTCCTTTACAAAAAATATTGGATTTTTTTCATCAGCTTTTTTCTTACCAAATTTATACATCAGATTAGCGTTGTATTTATATGAGATAGTTTCTCCATGTCAGCTATGGTCCTCTCACAGATAGCTCAACTTGCTTAATTACAAGTCGTGGTCGTCGCTAAGGGATCTCTCTTGTCTGCAATGTATCCACCATTTTCTATTAATAAAATCTAGAAAAACCTTAGATTTTGTTAATTAATATTTTTCAATAGGTACTACTGCGTAACCTTGCTGATTAGAAGTTTTCAAGGAGTGCAAATGCGTTACCTGCCTTGATATTATTTTTCTCCGCAATAATTAGCTAGCTAGATGTTTTCGGTACTTCATGTTAATTAAGAAAAGAGATTGATAGTCTAATGTTCAAATTAGGGTCACTAAGCAAGGAGTAACCCGGAAAAGTTTTTCATTACAGAAACAATTGGTAACCAAAGAACTACAACCAGCTGGTGCATTTATTACAATGCTGTTTTATGTACATACACGATTACTGACACTCTTTACTCCAGCAATAGCTAGAAAATATAACCCCTTGACTATCACATGAACTATAAGGCACGCCTGTTTGATATGTAGCACAAGAGGACCATTTGGTGAGCAATCACCTCTGAGTTACACTGAACTTAACAAAACCCTAGTTATGAACTTCATGTCCGACGCTCGGGCTGTGGCCTGGAGATGTGGACCCCAGACTGCTCGGAGGCGATGGCTGTGAGTCTTGTGACTCAGCCCCAACTTCAACCGAAGCTGTGGCAAGAGGCAAGCCGACACTTTCGACGTCGTAGTTGTTTAGGTGGCTGCCATCTGAATTCATGCTATTGTTCTCCAAGGTTTTTCTGGCGCTAAGAAGTACCATCTTCTTGGTACTAATTTGGAGCTTTGTAGATATGTTTTGGCTTGTTTTTTTCATTTGCCTTCCAACAGTAGGTTGAATTTGCTGGGTAAAAAATAATAGCACCAGGAGGCAGGAAAAGAAAAGCTTAGGGGCCATAGAGAGAGAGAAGCTGAGCCAGATGCCCTAATTCCAAGATCTTCATGGGTATTTATAGGGCTGAGAGGATCGTGAAATTGTTCTATTTCGCATAATTAGTGCTCAAGACCTTGAGAAGTGGCAAATTATTATAGCGAAGAATAAAACAAGTGGGAACTACATCTCTGGATGGAAAATATTAAATAATGTTTCTAGAAGCCTGTTAAGGGTTAGGAACTACATTTTTGAAAAGGGATTGATACCATAAGTGTCATAATTATGATATGGCGCTCATGTCATAACTTATGGATCAAGCAATAGAATGTTATAACTTCTAAATAAACTTCACTTAAGTTTTATTGGCATTCTCCCTCATTGGAAATTTTAATGCGGCATTAATCTTACATAAATGGTTTGGACATAGCTCGTCGGAGAAATGAAGTAAACAAAATCATGCATAAACAACATTTTTTTGGCCCTTCTGTTGTCCTAGATAAATTGGCTTTATCTATAAAATATATATACAATAAGATCGGTTTTCTTTTTTTTAAAATCTATACACTCATTTAAGCAACATAATCAACGCCACTTCAACAAGCTAAAGGTTTATGTCTGACCAACCAAATTTTCTTCTTTCTTATTCTTTGCCTTAGAATAATTGTATAAACAAACATAATATGTGAAATACAAAATAAATCATAATAAATATCATTAATAGATGTTTTTTTTTTTTTTGGTAAAAGGTAAGAATTATATTAAGGAAAGGCCAAATGTACAAGAGATCTCGACACCAGGAACTTGCACTCCAAATGTAAAAACATAAGAAGTGGAAGGGTGACGGGATGCAAAAAACCGCAAGGACGGCACAACAACTGCAGCAACAAGGCCAAACTAAGCACGGCTAGGTCGACCGGCTACCAAACAGAGACAAAAGCAAAGAGGAGGCCATCGTCAGTTCGAGGACCTACGGGTCCCCATTGAAAATAATAGGGTCTAGGCTCCAACTTCTCTGCAACCTTCTGTTTCTGAAATTGTCTTCGACGTTCGTGAAGGTGATAGCCTTGTCTCGGACCACTTTGAAGAGGTGGTTCTTCATGGCCGGAACCGAGAGAGGCTGGCCTCTAAAGATGATGTTATTCCTGTTTTTCCAAACGATATGACAAAGCGCGCCAAAGGAAAAGTGGGCAATGCACTTGTAGAAATCTTTCCCCATTAAATAGGTAGCTGCCCAACGGAGGTTCTCCCCCCAAGCTCTATTACGCCGGGGTAAATTGCATCCGGAAGCCCAAAAGAAAGCAACGCTAGCCGTGACACGCGGTCAAAAAACAGGTGGTCAAGAGAGTCAGGCATATTCTTGCAAAACGCACATGCAGCACTTCCAATTATACCATATGACAAAAGGAGGTCCTGGGTAGGAAGCCTACGCTTGGCCATGAGCCAAAGATTGAGCTGATATCGAGGTACTATGGCGTTGTCCCATATGAAGGAGTTCCAATGGATCCGTGTCCTCTTCTTCCTGATGAAGTTCCACGCCGATGCCATAGTGAACTGGCCCGAAGAGCTTTCTCGCCAACAGTAATGATCCGGGACATTCGTCAGGGTCGGAAGAGGATGACCCCACGTTTCAAGCACCAACCTGAGAGCTTGGCCAGCATCTAAGAAGAGGTCAGCAACACAAGCTTGTCTAGAGAGCCCTGAGCTATATATAAGAGAATCTGAGAAGATCAGGTTCAAGGGCCCTCTAGGGTGCCAATTGTCAAACCACAGGGAGGTTGTTTGGCCATCGCCAATTTTCCAGTAGAAGGCCATTCTGAAATTCCTTCTTAGGTTCAACAAACTCTTCCAGGCCCAGGATCCAGATGTTGGCTTCCTAGCAACCCAAAAGTTCTTATTTTTTAAGAAAGTGGAATGGACCCATCTACACCATAGTGCTTCCTTGTCGGAGAACAAAAGCCAAATATGCTTTAGCATGGTAGTTTTATTGCAATCTTGGAGCCTCCTAATACCTAGCCCTCCTTCATCCTTTGGAAGGCAAACTTCATCCCAGGCTACCTTAGCACCACCCCTGCCTAGGTCCGGACCTTTCCATAGGAATTGTCTAAATATTTTCTCTATCTGTTCCATCACAGCTATAGGTAAAACAAAAACACTAGCCCAGTAGGCTTGTATAGCATGAAGAACTGACCTGATAAGCTGAATCCGACCAGCAAAAGAGAGGAATCGGTGGGTCCAAGACTGAACCCTTGCGGAATGCGATTGACCAGGGAACAACAATCTGCTTTATTGATCCTCGAAGTGATAATGGGAACCCCAGTGTACTGAATCGGCAAGCTTCCTTCTCGAAAGCCCAACTCTAAGATAATATTATTCCTTAAGGAGGGATTGCCACCCGCCAAAAAAATTTTGCTCTTGCACGGGTTAGGATAAAGACCACTCCACGAGGAGAAGATATTAAGACCTTCCTTAAGGAGAGTTGCCGTAGGAAGGTGCGCCTCACAAAAAAAGGAAGACATCGTCCGCAAAAATAGATGTGAAAGACCCACTGCCTTGCACCTCCAGAAGAACTTGAAATCAGGCCTCGAAGAAAGCTTCAGAATGATCCCTGAAAGCACATCCATGACCATTGTGAAAAGGTAAGGAGAGATGGGATCACCTTGGCGAAGACCTCGACCGCTCGCAAAAAACCCGTGGAGTTCTCCATTCAAAGCAATTGAAAATTTTGGAGTGCGTACACAAGTCATAATAAGTCTAGTGACAGACTGAGGGAAACCAAAGGCCAGCATCACATTTTCAAGGAAGTCCCAATCCACAGTATCATAGGCTTTTCTGAAGTCCACCTTTATCACACATTTAGGAAGATAAGGCTCAAGGTGGAAGCTAGAGAATAGCTCCTGAGCCAGCAATATATTGTCCCTGATTCGCCTACCTTTTACAAAAGCAGTCTAAAAGGGGCCTATCGTGTTCTTCAAAGCTAGGGCCACCCGATTAGCTAGCACCTTTGTAATGCACTTATAAATAGTATTGCAACAAGCGATAGGCCTATAATCCTCCACAGAAGTGGCGTTGGGCACTTTCGGAACCATTACCAAGATGGTATTGTTAATCTCCCTCAAAAGTTTTCCGGAGGTGAAGAAATCCAACACTGCAGTCGTTACTAAAGGACCAACTGTGTCCCAGTTTTTTTTGAAGAACTCCGCTGTGAAGCCATCCGGCCCAGGAGCCTTTCCCTTAGGCAGGGAGAAGATAGTGTTCCGGATCTCCAACTCTGTAACTGGTCGAGCAAGAAGCGCAGCCTGATCAATCGAAAGTGGATGGTGGATAACCTCCCTCAGGTCCTCTAACGAAGGTCTAATGATCTCCCCTTGTGGCGCCAAGAGGTCCTCAAAGAACTCTACAAATCTCCGTTGCACCAGCTGTGGCTCCGTCACTAGGTTCCCTGAAGAGTCGAGGACGGAAAGGACTCTGTTCCTCAATTGTCTTTTGTTGACATATTGGTGGAAAAAGTTGGTATTTCGATCTCCCTCCTTGAGCCATCTGACCCTGGACTTTTGCCTGAAGAACGACTCCTCCGAGGAGCGCAACTCTGCAAAGATACACCTTTGGTTCTTTTCCACCTCAGCAAGGTCAGCAGAAAAGGGATTTAGCTGTAATTCTGCTTGAGTGGCCTCCATCATCTTCCGCGCATCAAGAGTTCTGGCAGAGATATTAGAGAAGGAATCTCTATTGAGCTGCTTGAGCCGACATTTAAGAGCCTTGAGCTTAGACACAAGCCTATACATAGGGACACCACTCCCCGGCGCATCCCACACTTGCGAGACAATCTCATTGAACTCCGGGTGCTTCATCCAGAAGTCGAAGAACTTGAAGGGCTTCCTCCGATGAGTCGGATTAAGCACCTTCACCACCATAGGCGAGTGATCCGAGATTCCCGGAGCAAGGAAGGAGGCTTCTGAGTAAGAGAGATCCAAGCTCCACTTGGCGTTCACTAGAACCCTGTCAATCTTCCTTGCTTTCCTAGAAGGCCCTGAAGACGTAGTCCAAGTGTATCTAAAACCAACAAACCTCAAGTCTTCCAAAATCGGCTTGCTCCAAGCACTTTGTCCAAACTCATTAAAACAAGGGAGCCAATCTTCGGAGCCACCGACCCGGTCCGATGGATCCTTAATAGCGTTGAAGTCCCCCAAGACAAGCCAAGGAGTGTCCTGGAGATGGGTGCTTTTCAGAATGATATCCTCCCACAGCGGTCTCCTCAGTGAAAAAGATTGATCTCCGTAAATAAAAGAAACACAGCAAGCCACTCCAGAGTCCAGGCTCTCAAGGTTCCCATGAATCGCCTGCTTGGTAAGAGAGAAGGCTTCAAACTTCACTCTCACGGGGTCCCAACCGACCCAAATTCTACCCCTAGGGAAGAAGTCATAGTTTGCAATCCAACACCAATCCCTCAATAGGCCTTCGGATATGGAGTTAAAGCGATCCCGTGGCACCTTAGTTTCCACCAAACCAATGCAGCACAAGTGGTTCGAAATAATAAAATTACGAATCTCCGCTTGCCTAGTCGGTTCAACCATGCCTCTAATATTCCAGCATCCTATATACATATGTACAAAAGAGGAAAAGAGGAAGGGTTACCTCCTTCTCGGTGGCTTGCGACGGCTCGGAGGGGGAGCCGTTCGAGCCGATGGAGGAGGTGGATCTGGGGATAGCACTAGGGGCTTGTCCTGGGTAGTCTCCTCGTTGCTTCTAGATGGAGGAGCCTTCGGCGATAGACATGGAGGAGCCTTCGGCGATAGACAAGGCGAGAGAAGATCATCCTCTGAGCTATCTAAGTGGTTGACAGACTCATTCAACTCCGCTCCACTCCCTAGGCCCGCATCTGGATGGCTAATGGGGTCTTCCTCCATTGTCGAGGTGGGGTCATCCACCCTGATTAGGGCTTGAAGTCCACTCTGAGCCCTCCGAGTAGAGGTTGATGGCAAGCTTTTAAGAGCTGCTGCTGTCTGCTTGAGGGATGGTTCCTCTTCTCCAGAGCTGACTGGATGGTCCAAACATGTCTCCTTAGGAGGGGGAGATTTCTTCTTCTTTCCCTTGACTTGTTTCCACCCCAATTCAGCCTCATTCAGATCTACCACCAACATCGGGGAAGTCTCAGGGGGACGGGCCTCCACTGAGGGGGAGGGGATGGGCTGAGCCTGCTTCTGTCCTTGCACTACCTTCCGACCAGCTAAGGAGGCTGCACAATTGTGCCCAAAGGAGCCACACTTCAAGCATTCCGCTGGCTTCCACTCATACTCGATGGCAATGGACCGAGTAACTCCATTTAGTCTTGCCCTGGCCGAGGGGAACCTCGGCTAATTAACTTTAAGTTCCACGCAAACTCTTGCGAAAGAAATCCTTTGAGTTTGCTCCGTGCGTTGATCAACAAATAAAGGTTTGCCAACAGTGCTCGCGATGGCGCTAATTGCCGGGGCTGTCCAGAGGTCAAGAGGTAGGTTCTTCAAGCGAATCCACACTGGCACCGTGGTTTGCTTCTCCCTTTTCAACTCTAGGAGAGGCTTCCATTGTTGCAAAACGAGTGCAACTCTTGCAACCGTTATAGGACCTTCTTCCAGAATCTTCCTTTGGAACTCGGGGTCAGGGATGCGGAAGAAAAAGAAGCCCTGGTCATCGGCGAAAACCTCAACAAGCTTCGGACCCCAACTTAGCTTGAGCGTGTTCTCCGTGAGTTGGAACGGCAAACTCTTTCCTACATAATACCCAACCAGGCACTCATGCCATTTGGGATCCACCGCATCTAACACTTCTTCAGGGAGATCCGCCACTGGGATATCATCCTCAAACGAAGGAGGAACAAAGGTAAGGTCATACCCTTTTGCTGCAAGTTTTGCAACATTTGCCCACGACCGGACAGCCGGGGCGTCTGGTTTTCTCACTTGCTTTTGCGAGGCCTGGGGCCGTTTGGAAGCCGACCTCGCTCTACTTCGTCCTCTCGAACGCCTATCACGGCCTGCATCTTTGGGACGACCACGGTTTGAGGTCTCCGCTAATGCAGGAGCCTTACCCGTGAGCATGGAGGGCCGGGCCTCCTTGTTTCGATTGAGGGGGCTAGAAGCCTTCTCCGTTTCAGCTCTCAACTGGGCCGCATTACTCGGCTCACCACCCACAGCAGATGGAGCAGCCATAACAATAAAACCCAGCCAACTAAACCAGAACCCTCTACACAGCAGCCATCAAGAAGCGAGAGACTAACCGGGTGCTGTGATCGGACTGACCAGCTCCTTAGCAGGGATGAAGACTCTTGTTCAGGGCTGTAGCACGACCAGGAAGGTGCTGGGACGCCTCACCCCCCTTCGAGCTAGGCCGGCGATGCACCAGCAGCCGTTCGGAAGCAGAGGCGCAACACAGCAGGGTCGGGACAGGGGCAGACGCACCAGCAGTCGTTTAGGAGCAGGGCCGAGGCACAAGGCTTACCTGGAGGTGCTGGGACGCCTACCAACCGCCACGAGCAGGCCCGAGTCGCACCAGCAACCGCACCTCGAAGGATCGAGCAGCGCAGCAGCAAGGCGTTTCTCGAGCAGAAGGGCAGCTTAGATCTTGCCACAGAGAGGAAGAAAACCAGATCTGTTCGGTGAGGATCGAGGAGCTTACCAGAGGAGCTGAACCCCCAAATTTCACGCCAAACGGAGGTCTGGAACGGCCGGATCAAGATGATGAAGCCGGCGAGAAATGGGTCAAAAACGCAGAGGAAGAGAGGGCGATGAACAGTACCCTCGCGTGCTTTTGGCCATTCCCTTGCCTCCATTAATAGATGTTCATAGGGAAAAGTACCAAAAAATCTTTAACCTATTATATTAGTATCAATTCAGTCATAAACTTTTCAATTGAACTAATTCAATCTTAAACATTTTCACATTAGTACCAATTCAATACATTCGACTAATTTATGCCAAAAATTGTTGATATGGCACGATCAACATTGACATGGACATTTTTAATAATATTCCAATGCTTTTTAAAAAATTTTGAATTTTCAAAATCATCTTTTCTTTTTTTTTTTTTTTTTACCTTTCACTTTTCTTTGCCTTTTCTTTTTGCCGGTGGCCATCACTAGCACCAACCACAGCCTTGGTTAGTGAGGGTTGACCTCGCCTGAGCCACCACTGGCCATCCAAGCAAAGCCCCTTCACCAAATTTGGTGAGGTCAACCCTTACTTGAGCCAAGGTGACCTCACCATGCCTTGCTTGAGCAAAAGTTAGCTTCGTTGAGCCTCGCTTGGGCAAGGGCAAGGCCTAGCGAGCATCACCCTTGCCTAGGCAAGGGTCAACCTCCTCAATGCAAGATAGACCATCGCCCATGTAATGACCCGGGCCACACTGTATAATACTGTCTACTTTGAACACTGAGTCCTCACAGCTTTAAAACGAGTCATGCAAGGGCAGAGGTGCGGCCCACTAGCCCGCCGCTTTGAGGCATGCACACAGCAACCTCCTCTCTCACGGCTTTGTTTTTCAGCGCAGCGGAAGCGTATGTGAAACCCGTCACATAGATTAGAGGGACCTGAGCTTTATAAACTAGCCCCAAGACTCCCCCTAAGCAATGTGGGACAAGAGACGCACCCCTGCGCTTGGGCCGTCACATTCTCCCCCCTTGGGAGCACAACGTCCTCACTGTGGCCCACACGCGGTCGGGAGTCGACTCTGATACCATTTGTAACGACCTGGGCCCCACTGTATAATATTGTCCGCTTTGGACACTGAGTCCTCACGACTTTAAAACGCTCCATGCAAGGGCAAAGGCACGGCCCACTGGCCCACCTCTTCCAAGCCATAATATTGTCCGCTTTGGAGGCATGCACATAGCAACCTCCTCCCTCACGGCTTTGTTTTTCAGCGCAGCGGAAGCGTACGTGAAATGCGTCACACAAATTAGAGGGACCTAAGCCTTATAAACTAGCCCCAGAACTCCCTCCCTAAGCAATGTTGGACAGGAAACGCACCCCCGCACTTGGGCCGTCATAGCCCAAGCGAGGACCTTACCCTCTTCCAGGTGAGGCTCGAGCCTTACTTGGCTGTGCTAGACGACTAGCGAGGGTGACCTAGGCAAGGTTAGTCCTCATCGACCATGGCTATGGCCCATGGTCGATGATGGCCATAGGCAAAAAGAAAAGGCAAAGAAAAGTGAAAAGAAAAAAATATTATTTTAAAAATTCAAAAAAAAATCGAACAAAAATATCAAAATATTATGAAAATGTCAACATCAGCGCCGATCGTGCCACGTTAGCAATTTTTAGCCTAAATTGGCTTGATGGACTAAATTTGTACCAATGTGAAAATGTTTAAAACTAAATTGGTTCAATTGAAAGATTTATAACTGAATTAATTCCAATATAATAAGTTTAGGACTTTTTTGGTAGTTGTTAGCTTCAAGTGCAATCTTCAAATGCAATCTCAATCTAATTTACACAAGAGAGTCGGGGTTAAAAATCCCATCCGAGTCAAATATAAAGTTGACACTATATTAAGATAGTCTCCCCCATCTATGAACTTAAGTTTTTCTATTATTATCTAACATTACAATTCAATTCTATTGAAGTTTTCTTCGAAGGTCATAAAAGATTCACTAGAGTTAAAGGGAGAATATGTATGCACAGCATCAAGTCACTTGTGTCTCGATGATTAATTTTCAAATATTTATAGAGAAACTAGGATACATTCGTTACACATAAAATGAATGATTTAAAATATATTTTTCTAAAAATGATTATTTATATCACTTACTGAACAAAAACTATTTTCATCATACACAAAATAATTAGACATAAATTATTGACAAATAATATAAACATTCTTCATTAACTAATTATTTCAAATAATACGAGTGATGTTTTTAGGAAATTACTTTCCAAATCAATCATTTTCTAGTGAAATAACGAAGTCTTAGACTAACTTGACTTTACAAGGGAGAATTGTTAAAAAGTTCCGATCTTTCATCTTGTTGTTTTCGAAATTAAATATTCATCTAACTTCACATCTACTTTTCAATACATCTCTTTTTTGTAAGAACTATTATCGAGACTATTAATTTTTATTCATCTTATTGTTTTCGAAATTAAAAATTCATCTAACTTCACGTCTACTTTTCAGTACATCTCTTTTCTATAAGAACTATTATCGAGATTATTGATTTTTATTTTTATCTTTTTGGTCTGGTATTTTTTTTATTATTATCAATTTTATAAATTTATCACACTAACTATCATGGAGTGATAATCGAGGTCGGGACACCTGGAGTGCCATAACTTGGCACGCCGGGACACTTAAGTGCCATAACTTTAAAATGGTACACTTAAGTGCCATCATCGGAGCAAAATGGGACACTTAAGTGCCACTCCGGCGAAAATCCGGCCAAATGGCTGACGTGGCAATTTTCCGGCGACCTTAGTCCAAAACGGCGTCGTTTTGCATGCGACGTGGCGGAGAAAACACGAAAACGACGCCGTTTCGTGTCTACGTGTAATTAATAATATAAAAATTAATTAAATTATAAAGTATTCAAAAATTAAAAAAAATTTAAAAATTTTAAAAAATTAAGAAAAATTTAAAAGTTTTAAAAAATTAAGAAAAAAAAGGGGGGTCGAAGGGGCGGGCCGAGGGCCGAGCCCTCGCCGCCGCCGCCCCGCCGTCGCAGGAAGGGCCGGCGACGGAGGGGGAGGGTCGGCCGGGGTCGCCGGCCCCCGGCCGACCGACGGCGAGGGCTCGCAGCCCGCCACCGGTCGGCCGGCCGACCGGCGGCGAGGGCCCACGAGCCCTCGCCCGATTTGGGGCGAGCCGACCGGCGAGGGCCGCGAGCCCTCGCCCAAATTTGGGGCGAGGGTCGCGGCCCTCGCCGCGATCCGGCAAGGGCCGCGAGCCCTCGCCATCGGTCGGCCGGGGGCCGGCGACCCCGGCCGACCCTCCCCCCTCCGTCGCCGGCCCTTCCCAACGACGGCGGGGCGGCGGCGGCGGCGAGGGCTCGCCCTCACCCGCCCCTTCGACCCCCTTTTTTTTTTTAAATTTAATTTTCTTATTTTTTTAAAATTAAAATTTTTAAAATTTTCTTATTTTTTTAAATTTTTTAAATTTCTTAAAATTAAAAATTTTAAAAATTTTAAAACTTCTTAAAATTAAAATTTTTAATTTTTTTAAAATTTTTTAAAATTAAAATTTTTAAATTTTAAATTTTTATTATTTTTTTATTATTTTTTATGCTGATTTGGAGCTCCGGCGAGCCACGTAGGCGAAAAATAATATAAAAAAAATGCCACGTAGGATTTCCGGCAAGGGTCGCCGGAGGTGGCACTTAAGTGTCCCACTCGAAAAAAAAAGTGGCACTTAAGTGTACCGTTTGGAAGTTATGGCACTTAAGTGTCCCGGCGTGCCAAGTTGTGGCACTTGCGCTATACTTCTGCCAGTGATAATCGCACACACAAAGATAACCCACATGTGAGTATTATTTTCCTGTCTAATTCCGTCAAATTATTGCAAAGTGGTAAGAAAGAAGTTGAAGATAATTGTCTAAAAAGTCATAAAGTTATTGTACATAGGCCAACTCAATTCTAAACATTTCAATTTAACAAATTTAGTCATAAACTTTTTAACGTTGTACTAATGTAGTCCTACCGATTAATGTTGGCTGAAAATCACTGATGTGATATTCAAGTCAACAAAGGTCATTTTACAAGACACGTTTAGTCTTGATGTTGATGATTTTTATAATTTTTTAAAAAATTTCTGAAATTTTGCCAATCCTTTTCTTTTTTTTTTTCCTTTTTTTTCTTTTTTTTCTTTTTTTCCTATTTCTATACGCTTGTCACCAATGCCTTAGCGAAAGGAAAAGACAAAAAAAAAAACAAAAAAAAAATTAAAAAATCACAAAAATCGTATGCATTAGCATCGTTCGTCCATGCTAGTTGTGCCACATAGAATGACTGACGCTAATTTGACAACCACGTTAGTTATTTTCAATCAAAATTGACTAAAAAGATTACATTGAATAATATCAAAAGACTTAGGATTAAATTAATTAAATTAAAAAATTTAGGACTAAATTGAACGCCGCACAATAGGTTTAGAACTTTTTGGATAATTTTCCCAAATAAGTCATCAAAACTACAAAAACATATATGAATCCAGAGTCATATATCTTCTCATGAACATTAATTCTTGAACAAATGATGGAGAGCCTCATTCATCATAATGTTTTCTACCTTTCAAAGCTCCAAGAAGCCAATTCCCCGAAAAGGCACCATTAATACAAAGAGAATATTACCAAAATAGTTAAACCTATTATAATTTTTCCAATTCAATCCTAAACATTTTGCATTTATGACAATTCAGTCCACCCGACCAATTTTGGGTGGCCAATGCTAACGTGGACACAACCGACGATGGCTATTGGCCGACACTGACATGTAAATTTTTAAATTTTTATTTTCAATTTTTTTCTCTCTTTTTTTTTTTTTTTTTTTTTTTGTTGTCTCTTTTCTTCTTCCTTTGGCCCGCCACCGGACCGGCCAACGGTTAGGGCCAATGAGGTCGACCTTGTTGGCCACTAGGTTGGCAAGGGCGAGGGCGAGAGCAATCCTTATCATTGTTAGGCAAGGGCAAGCCCCGCCATCATTGGGCAAGGTTGAGCTCACCCAGCCATGGCAAGGCTTGCCCTCACCAACTCACCATCGCGACATTGTCTGAGTTCTCGCCCAGCTAGATCTAGGGGAGGGCAAACTCGACCTCGCCCAATGATAGCAAGGCTCGCCCTCGCCCACGATGGCGAGGCTAGCCTTCGCCCTCGTCATCACAACATTGGCCAAGGTTTTGCTCAACCAGATCTAGGTAAGGGTGAGCTTCACCATGGCTGGGTGAGCTTGACCTTGCCCAATGACAGCGAGGCTAGCCCTTGCCCTCATCGTCGCAGCTATGGCCAAGGTTTCACCTAGCTAGATCTAGGCGAGGCTCACCCTCACCCTCGCCATCACCCTCGCCCTCGCCCTCACCACACTCGCCCAACTGGATTTGGGTGAGCTCAACCTCGACATCACCACCCCAGTGATTGGCAAGGCCTAGCCTCTCAACCAACTAGAGGAAGAAGAAAAGAGAAAAAAAAATATTAAAAAAATTAAAAAATTGATATGTCAACATCGGCCAAACGGTCGTGGCCATATGGTGTCCACATTAGTAACAGCCAACCAAAATTGGCTGGATTGACTAAATTAACACAAACATAAAAGGTTTAGAACTGAATTGGAAAAATTACAATATGTTTAGGACTGTTTTGGTAATTTTCTCTTAATACAAATGTCTATTGAATGACATTATTTTCCAAATCAAAACAAGAACTAACTTTCTTAACTAATTGGTCAGACAAATTGCAAAGTAAAAGTTAAATCGTCCCTTAGGAAATTACAAAGAATATAGGTACATACAGAGTTTAAGTTGTACCAAGATTTTTTTTTTTAGAAAAAAAATTGGCTACCAATATTTCTTGCAAGTTGTAATAACCTATAAATGAGATCTAACAGAGGCGTTGTTTTCCTGACTTCATCAATGTAATAAGGCTAACATTATTTCAAACACAAACATTAGACAGACGTCATCATTCAAAGGATCCTCCTCGAAATTTTGCAAACAAATCAAAAGGTCAAGGAAACAGAGACGGCATAAAATCAGAGAAGGCCTTGAAGAATCTAGCTATTTAATTATGGCATCAGATATTCAAACATCACATCTCTGAAGTGACTACCATGGGACCAAACTCTACAGGACTACTAAAGGTAATAAAATCAAATTTCAATCATAGCTTTTGTTTAATTAATGCAGAGCTACTCCAAGCTCCCTAAAAAGAGAAGACTGGACAAAAAGGAGAATCAATTCCATTATAGCACATGAACTTTATACATAGGCCACATACAGAAATATTCCAGAGTAAGAATATCCTCTCAATTTATTGAGAGTAACTGTCTTTCAATTATGTCATGGAGGATACGGTTAAAGCAAAAAGTTTCTCTTGAAAGGGCCTAATGCTTTCTTCACTGGTAAAAACGAAAGAGGACCAGAAACCGAGCCCACCACCTGCCGGGGACCCAGCCAGAACAAGAGGCCGAAAGAAAATGAAAATGAAAGAAGTTTGGTACAGATTTAGACTTTGTAAGTATTGTCGCCTGTAAGTTACATAAATTATCGTAGTAATCTAATAGCCTCATCTGTGAAACGGGTAAAAGTATTGGCTGTTGGAAGAGAAGCAGCAAAGTTCGAATTCCGGTGAAACAAAAATGACTTGACTTGTAAGACAAGCCAATATGGAGATGTTAAAAATATTTCTCGAAATCAAAGTAGGCTTTCTTACTTGAGTAGATTTCCTATCTTGGATCCAAATTTTTAGCACTCTGAGCGCTAAACGAGGTGCGAAGATAATTGGGAGATGGAAACACTGAGAATGTTTAAGTGCCTTGAGTATAGTTGTAATCTCTATTTTATTGCTCAATTTATAGTAAAATCATGTGTTGCTTTCCTCTTTGTGGAATAGGTCCTATCAACTAAACCACATAAATTCGGTGTCTAATTTATTTCCTTGTTCGGTTGTTGCTTGTTTTCACAACAATGATGAATAAGTTATCGGCTAACTATAATGCAATAAGATGCGGAATTAAGTTAAAAAGTACCCATATTCCAAGCTTTCTGAAATCAAGTTAATAGGCAACAATCGAGTGAACAAAAGCGTGCCTATAACCGGCGAGAGGGTGGCGGCTTGAGTAAAAGAAATGATCATAGAAGATATGAAATATGGATAAGACCAATTTTTGAAGAAGTAACGGCACTTAATCCTTGACACTTACTATAACCCATATAGGCTTTTTATGGAATTTGTTGGTTTATGTTTGAGGTTGAGACTATCTTTTGGGTTTGCTTTACTATTTAGAGAGATTATACTTAATGGTCAAAGTATCGCTCAAAAGTTCGCCAATTTGATTTGGATACATTCATTTTCTATTCTTCATTTGTAGGGCACTAGTTATATGCAAGGAGAACTCTAAAAGAATAAGTCATATGAATAATGTTGGCCGGTTCAAGATTTAAGTTCTTTAGAGAAACATATAAAAGATTGGTATGTATACCTTATGCAACTTCCTAGTCAAAAGTAGTCATGTCGTTTTCTGTACACGAGGTTTAGCAATTTTTATGTTAAATCTCTGCCCATCATTCATGTGGTTATTTCCCATTTAAAATCTGAATATAACACAAAGATCTTCTGTCCTAAAAATTTCATGGTCACAACATGACATCGGGTGAGATTGAGAACAAAGTCGTAGTACAACGGAAAACTGGAATATCATACAACATGCAACGCTTATGATAGCTGATACACAATTCCGGCATAATTAGCCGTTCATTTCTAAACAAACCTCATTAATTTTCGATTTATTACAGAGTTCAATACCGAATTGGCAGATAATTTTATACACATCAAGCAGAACCATTTCCAGAGGAACTGAAGAACAACATTTTGGGACATGAGACCCAACTGAACCGGAATTGATAAGACTTACACAACTAAGTTTCCACTTTCTATTTTGAAGTATTTAGGCTTTTGGTTCCTCATTCTGAACAGCATGGCCAACACCGGGGCTGTGACCTGGTCTAGTGGCTCCGAAATCATCTGTTATCCCCATAACGGTTAGCCTTTCTTCATCACCGCTCGGAGTTTTCAGTCGAACAGCTTCCTTCTTTAAGCCATCGAAAGAATGGCCCACTCCAGGGCTGCTCCCAGGGGTTGTGGGGCGGAAATTATCCTTGTCCAATGCCTCTGACTCACCTAAATTGGCTGCCTGATCATGTGCTGTAGGCGAAGCAACCAACTCCTTCCCCGCATCAGAATGATCATCGTTCGTAGGAGTCTGACTTGGAGTGAGAAATTGCAATGCTTGTTTGTGCATTGGGTCGTAATTTTTGCATGGAGTTGGTCCTCCCATGCTGATTTTATCAACCTTCCCTCAGAAGTTCGAATTGCATCGAACGCGATGAAGGTGAAAATGATCGCAAATATCGATATGACTTGCGAATCAGCCATAGCCAGAGAAGCACGGAAAAGGAAGTTTGATTTTCTACTTTGAAGCGAGCAATGAGAAGATATAGGTACGGCGGAATATAGTCAACCGAATGAGAAGCACTTGAACTTCGCACTTCTATTTATAGGCCAGAGAGTCTTTGTGAGAATCTTAACCCACTGACCAGTTACATATAAAAATTATGCATGTGGACTTCTCTGTCGTTCGTCTTCTCGTGGATGGTGATTATTGCAAGAAGCTCATTCAGAGTGCATCACTCATATATTATGTCCATATTATTGCAAGAGCATTATCTCTCTCCTCCCCCCCAAAAAAAAAAAAAAAAAAAAACAGGCCCCTATATCCCTCCCTCCCTCCCTCTGCGTGTTGTGTGCGTGCTTGTGTTAATGTTGTTATATTTACCCTTTGCCGATGATTTTAATATACCCATTTAGAAAACTTCCTAATATATTTGAAGCTTGACAAAACCTTTAATAAGTGTCTGTTGAATCTAACAAAAGTATTTTCAAGTGATATTCATGAAGAAACGATATTCAAACTCTAGTTATTATCATTTGGATATTACGTCTGAAATTCTGATTATTCACTTCATGGACATCATGGATATCATTAGAGTAATATGAGGATATCAGCAAAGCTTACATGTGAATATTGTCAAAATGTTTGGCATCTTTAGACTCTATGCAAAGTCTATTTAAACTCAGGGAGTATTTAGACTTAGACAGTATCATATGATCGAGAAGTCTATTCAGACTCAAAAACCTATTAGACTTTGTTCCAAATATCATCAAACTTAGAATTGTTTAGACTATTTTCCAAATATCATTAAATTCATAGACATATTCAAACGCAAATTCCAGTTCTTATAACTATATAGCTAGTGATCTGGCTTATATTTCACTTATAAAAAATAATGATTTATCTTGAATCTTAAAAATTGTTTTGCAATGATATTCATCAAAAACCTTTGCACTGATGATCATTCTACTGTCATTGTTCAAACTCAAATCTTGACTACTTTACTTCCAATTTAAATTTGTCAAGATTTTTTAAAATCACCTATTCACCGACCCCTCTAGGTGATATTGCTAGCACCAACGATACCATTGTAAACTTCCAACTAAAATTTGCCACTGCTCCCTTTGACCTTTCGATTGTGGTGAAGAAAACTGTTTTGTAGTTTTGAGTGGGGCATGTATTATGACAACGACTATTCTTGATTGACCTCGTCTCGTGGTTTCCAAAAGAATTTTGGGTGCTTATATAGTAACCACAAAGGACAGCTAATAATAAGTGCCACTCCACCATGGATTTAGGTCGTGAGAAGGATACGTCAGGTTCAAGCACGCGATGAAATAATCTTGCACATTACTCTTAACTTGCCCTACAATCAAATGCCTCACCTGACTTGAGTAAAAGAAGAGTCCTCAATGATAAATTTTGGAACTTGACACTTTGAATATGTATGACCGTTGATAACGACTGGACTACCACGCCCGATAGATCGGGCAAGACGTGACCGAAAAGATTTGATTGCACCTTCCTTCGAAGATTCAAGAATACATTGACTCAATTGATTGATTTTTGCACAGTAGGTTTAGAACTAATTATGCATTTTTTCATAAACTTAGAGTGCGTGTGATAACGATTCTACTTCTTACCAAAATTATTTTGTTGTTCTTGGAAATAGGCTTAGAACAAAAATTTGTTTGGTAATACAATTTCATTTTTCTATTTTTAGAACAAATTTCGAGACTAGAAATAGGTTTGGAATGGAAATAAAAAGTAAAAAGTTTCTATTTCTCTATTTCTAAAATGGAAATGAGAAATAAATTTCTCATCGCTCGCGCTCACTTTACTAGCCGGCTGCTCACCTACTGCCGCCCGCCATTTGCCACCACCAATCACCAACCACCGTCTGCTGTCCATCAACAGTCAACCGGCAACCAATTAGCAGTCAACCGGCAGCCAGCCACCGATCGCGTGCGTCGGTTGCTAGCCACCACTACCGCCTAAGAGAGAGAAATTTTATGTTATTACCATTTCTTTTCTAGGATAAAAATTTTGTTTTGTTATCAAACACGTATTTTTACTCAAAAACTCATCTTGGGAATAGAAATATAAAAATCTATTTCTAGAACATAAATTAATTTTTCAAACGGAATGATTATCACTAGTGTCCTTACTCTATATATAATATATCATGATTGTTTCGATCATTTCTTTGGAATAATAGGTAAAGAGAACCTCCTTACAATAAGGAGGATATATCAAGAGATGTCGACATTTAGCGTATAGATGATCACATGACGAGCAAATTTGGGCTTCCCCACCACAATCCACATGCACCAAACATTCAGGGATTCTCTTTACTCTCCACTTGGAGGAGAAGAGTATAAAATGTTGGCCGCTCATGTGCAAGCTCAAACCATTATCTTTGGTCGACAAATTCAATTGAAATACCAAATGTCTCTGTCCTTTGTTGTTTAACCCTTCAATTTCTCGATTGTAATCATCATTAAGCTTTTAAAATTGGTTTTGAACGTGCATGCTTAGCCGCACATATAAGATTCTTTTGGTTGATTGCTAACAAACTAAGGATCATCTTACCGAAATTTTTCAGACATTGATCAAATATACTTAATTTAGTTTCTTAATGAGTGTGTCTCTAGAGTACATTTACAAAACTCATAAAATAAAGAATTATGCTTCGTACACTAAAATTTATTTGTTAAGTTGTGAGGTGAGAATAGCATCTTAGCAAATGGGAGGGTGATATTCAATATCCAATAAAACTCTGTCACATCACTTTGTGTACTATTTAGTAGACCATTCTCAGCAAATCTAGCTTTACTCTAACAATAGATAATTTCTTTAACAGTTGTAATCGTGACGCAATGTTCACTTTAACAGGGCATTGAGTCATATTTAAAGGATTCAGTTGGAAAAGTAGATGACTTTTAGAGTCTGGAAAAAGTCGGTTGCTGTTAAGGTGAGTGAACTTATGTTGCAGAAGCACATGTTGTAACCCCTTGTTTAGTCTATGCACCCCCGTCCCATTAAAGTCGACTTCCCGTTGGAAATTATTCCAACTGTTTGAGACATCGTATGAGATTACAACATAATTTTGGCAAACTCAATATATATTAACAATTGTTTATATCCATCCTCTTACATGAAATATTCTCTGCGTTGTCAGAGCCACTTAATGAATAAATGAAATGAGCATATTCAGACAATGTTAACCTGTTTCCTTGAAGTGCTTGCTTAAGTAAAGGAAATGCAATTGGGAAATGTGTGAAGATGGACTTTTGGTGTGTAGTACATAAAATTAACGCATCTCATTTGGTGTTATTATCTTGGAAACATGAATCTTGTATTTATGACTAGCAAAAGAAATCATTAATTTAGGAAAAAAGATAAATGAAGAATTTGACTCATTTGATGAAATGAATTTAAGTAGTTGTAGGATGCGGGAGATATAATTCAAAATTTTAAAATCTACAAGAGATTTGTGCAATCATATCATTGTTATGTGGGTCATTTTAGATGACCATTCTTTCTATTGTCTGAATACCTATAGTCATTATCCATCTTTACCGCTAATAGATATTACTAGAATATTTGGGCAAAGTTTGAAGTTGAAAATGATGTTGAGTTTTCTTTGTTGTAAGAGATGATTGTGCTTAACAAGAGCCTTTAAGATGCTTATTAACTGTTAGGTCTAAATAAGCAATCAAAAGGAGGGTGCATTGATTTTTCAAGAAAATACACATTAATCTTTTAGAACCAACTTTAATAAAAGTGTTGCTTCTAAGCGCAAAATGAACTAGCATTATAGCCATAAAAAATTGAAGAGTTAGAAGAACGATCAATTGCAAACGAGATTTATGGAGATTCGACATTGGGGTGCCTACTTCTCTCTTGCAATTAACAGCCCAAATAGACTGGATTTCACTAGTTAAGCCAAGAGAAAAAAAATAGCGCCGTGTACAACTTGTTGCCATACTGAACCTAATTTTCTTCCATAGCAAACCCACTATAGCCTAAGTAACTATTGAAAATTTCAATAGTCGTTCTCACACATTGTACACATAGCACAATAGGTCTCTTTCCCAAATTATAAATCACACCTCTAAGTGATTTTATAGAGTCACTTGCACACTTTATCTCTTATCAATACAAACGCCTTCACTTTAAGTATAGCTACTTTTTTTGTGTGTGACAAATGGGTTTCTCATTATTGCGAACTCATAGTAGAAAACACTCAAATGGGTCTCACTAGCTTACAAAGAGACAGACTCGAGCATCTCAAGAATACTCAGTTTCTCTTGTTGTTGCCCTTCCCGACTGTATGACATTTGGAGAAGTTTTCTCCAATTTATGGAGCTGCAATTCAAATGTTGCACTTGAATAAATTAAGCGTTATGTCATCTAATTCTCTTCATAAAAATCTTGGCAAAATTCCTTAAAAACATGTGCAGAAACTACGCTATCAATCAAATTTTCTATTGGTCATCTTTTATTGATGGCAAGTTTTTGTCATGCCATCTCACCAATTTCTTGAGCAAATTAGGCTAAATAATCTGGGAATATCGTACTTTTTTGTTTTGAGATGGGTCTTCAATTTAGAAACTCCAGTGGTCTTCGAATCAATATAAGAAAAGTGCCCGTTGATCAGGTCTGAATTTTTTGCAGAACCAAGATTTTGCTTTTAGACTCTTTTCTTTTGCAGATTTACAGACTTTTGTGAAATTTTGCTCAAATGCTTGTACGATCAGAACTAAGTATCAGCATGATTAAGAAATGATCCTCGACACACTTAAATGAACTCATATTTGGATAAAGTTTAACTATTGATAAAATCCATTACGAATATATTCCAACATTAACAAGGCCTTGCAAGTAACAATATAACCACAAGTAAAATGGCTTGTGGGCTCATCTTTTGCTTATTGCCATATTGCATTTGCCATACTAGTGTATTGTCGAAATTTCTCAAGAATATGAGTCGTACTTAAGAGTGTTTTGAGGGAACTTATTATGAATACTTAGTAAGAAAAATTTTGGCTTACGACATATTGGTTACTCATATTACGAAAGTGCTGCTATATTGAAAGATGCAATATTGCCTTATATAAATACTGAACTAGTGCACATTTTATATTTTAAGAATGTTTAGTTTCAATTAGGTTGAATGCTTGATCTTGGTCCTATGAGCTTTAGAGCTTTGAAATATTCTAGTTTATTAGTAATATTGTTCATTTTTATTCTAAAAGAACTTCATAAAGTTCGGAGCAAGGCCATTATAAATTTCAAGAGGAAGAACTTTGGAATATGAATAATAGCTCTAGTTGTGTCAAACACATATCTTGTAAGGTTTAGAGTCTTCTAATCATCCATAAGTGGAGGTTTGGAAAATCTATATTCAAAAAATGGATGCGCTTTGTAAAACTATTAAGTTTTAGAAGTCTACTATAGTTAATACGATTGGAACCATTGTCCAAATGTTCAGAATCCATCCTGCCTCAAGGAGTTCAAACCCATTTCATGCTGCAACGTCCTATACAAGATTATATCTAAACTACTTGCAGAACAAATAAGTTGTATGCTTCCTTCTATCGTTGGTCTCAACCACACTGCTTTTATCACTAGACGACATATCTCAGAGAATATCCTACTATGCCAAGATCTGTTAAACAACTACCATAAGGGAGACAAAGTAATCATGTGACCATAAAGATTGATCTCATGAAAAACTACAACATGGTTCATAGGGATGCAGTCATCAAGATCCTAAAAGCCCTAATTATACCTCAGTACTTGGTTAATCTGATAGCCGAGGGCATCACCAACCCAAGGTTTTCAGTGAACTTTAATGGCGCATAGGTTGGCTATTTCAATAGCTCCAATGGGCTGCAACAAGGTGATCCTCTTTCCCTATACCTCTTTGTCCTGGTTATGGAAATTTTCAATAGAATTGTTAGTACGAAAATTACTGCATCTTCTTTCAAATATCACTAGCGCTGCAAAATACAAAGGATTACTCACTTCTACTTCGCATATGACTTGTTCTTATTTGCTCATGGAAATGTAGAATGCATCATTTGCATTGTAGATGCCCTTGAAGAATCCGCTACTCATAGGACTACAGTTTAATCTTGAGATGCCAAATCTTTTTCTTTGGGTTCAACGAGGCTGAGAAGCTCCTTATACTGGACCACACGCCTCTTTCCACAAGTACCCTCCTTATCAAATACTCGGGTGTTCCCATTGTTACTGGAAGACTCACTCATACAAACTACAAGAGTCTTACTGATAAAATCTTAAAGAAAATTGAAAGTTACGACATGAAGCATGCAAGTTTGGTCCTTATCTCCATTTGCATCTATTGGATGCAAATGTTCTTACTTCTAAAGCAAACTATATAAAGATTAAGAAGAGGATTCGACAATGCTTATGTTTTGGTTCTAAAGCAAATCATGGATCACACAAGGTTGCAAGGCAAGTAATTTGCTCACAAAAAAGGAAAGAAGGATTAGGATTGCCCAAACTGAACATATGGAACAAAGTTTTGTCAGGTTGCACACTATAGAACCTCATCAATCATATATCCTCTTCCTTTTAGAGCATTTGGATTCACAATACAAAATGCAGAGGCACCCCAATTATGCGGCTCAACATAAGGAGTAGTATGGCTTGGAGTCGGGGATGTCTCCTCAAATTGCGACCTGTTCTAACCTCAATTATATCTAACCCAATGTATTGTTGCCGTGGTAATAGGGGCCCAATTTTGGAGTAGTACAACCTGATTTGAAGCAATAGCATCAACAAACACGATAATTGGCTAGCTAGTTTACATAGATAAACTAATGACAACAAAAATCATAGCACAATGTTTGACCTCAGTTGATATCCAGTATAACTTCTGCAGGGCCAGTATAGAAGATAAAGCACATCTATTCTTCCAATGTAATTGGGTGCAGTATCCTTGTGCAAGGTGAGATTAGGCATTCTTAAGTAGATAGAATGAGGAACTCCAATAAATGACTATGGCAATTGTAAGGACCCAGGCCTCCCATTGTGTAATATTGTTTGCTTTAAGCTTTCGGCCCTCACGGCTTTAAAACGTGTTACACAGGTTAAAGAACCCAAGCCTTATAAACTAGCCTAGGACTTCCCCCCTAAGCGATGTGAGACAAGAGATGCACTCCCTCCCTACACACATCCGGGGACCGAGGCGCGGACGCACGGCCATCCCTCCTCCCCACGCACCACCGCCTGGGCCGTCACGGTAACAAATGGCAAAGATTTAGTTACGAGACTTCTCAATGTATTTTCCCTTGCAACCATATATTGCATTTGGATGGAGCGCAACCATAGACGATTTAAAATAAGTCAACCGACATCCATATTATTGGCTAAGGTGCATAAAAATGTAAGAGGTAGAGTTTCACTCCACCAAAAAATTAGACCTTCCTAAACAAATGTTGTATTGGCTACATGTGGAGAGTCTTTACCTCCATCTTTTTGAATTATTAACTCTAATTGTAATGTTGGGGATGCCCCTAAGCTATTGCACTTCATCTTATCTATGATTTACAAGATATCCCTAAGAGCAATTACTTTTTTTTCGAGATAAATACACTAGAAGTGCCAAAGTCATATATAGCATTTACTTTAGTGCCAAAAATAAAATTTATCACTTAGTGCCACTTATAATTTTAAAAAAAAAAAAAAAAGACCATTTCAGTGCTAACTCCAATCTAGGTCACTGGAAATTTGACGTACATATATTTTATTAATTTCTCGATCCTACATGGCTCGCCGGCTTGTCTAGTCAACATATAACCCTTAAAACAAAGTCATCCAAAAGTTGTAAGTAGTAATCATTTAAGTGTCAAATTTTGTTCAAAGTTATTACTTCAATGCTAGTCGTTGTGAAAAAATGATCACTTCAATGTCAAGCACATCACATGAAAATGCCATGTGGACTAGAGTTTTTAAAAAATTTGCCAAGTCATATTATAAATTTAATTATAAATGACACGTAATCAATTTGGTATGAATTTCTCGCCATTGACACTTAAGTGATCGTTTTTCTCCGATTTAATACTTAAGTGAGTCAACGAAAATTTGTAATACTAAAGTAAATGTTGTACATAACTTTTGGTACTTTTAATGTATTTGTCCTTTTTTTTCACATGGCCTCTCCTTCAGCTTTTAGCTCTCACTTTTAAGACTTAACACTTGTTTTTTATTCTAGAAAACAAATTGAAAATAGGATCCGGAAAGAACTACCAAGAGAGTGTAAAGTCCCACGCCAAACATCCACTTTAAAAAGAAGTATATATTACTATTAGTTAATTGCAACCATGTGGCATCTTTTTCTACTGTCATGTGGGTATCTTCATGATTACAAAAGACAGTTGACGGAGCTGTCAGAGCTCCTTTAGGAAAGAATATGCTTGAAATTATACCGAAGAGGCACAAAATGTCAATCTTCAACAGGATATTAGGATTTAATTACACAAAAAAATTAGCAGTTGTCTGGGTTAGTGAAATAGAGGAGATCCATTCTTGTATTGCGTGCATGTTGTGGTTATGTGAAATATTCTTTCCTAAGAAACTTTTTGATGGATCCGCATATTCTTCTCAATAAAGTTGAGCTATCTTAGATTGATGTGTTGAGACTGAATGGAAAATCTAGTCAAGATTGACAGTGCAAGAGATATGCTGTAAACCAATAGACAAATACGATTTGGGCTCTCGACCTACCAAAACAGGTGTGCAGCCAATGGTACGACCATTAGAAAGAGGATTAAATGGTATATGTGTGTAAGAATTATAAGAGGGCATAACACATTAAATGACATCAAACAAATCATTGTGGAAAACATAAAGGTAGTTCTACTAGCCATCAAAACCAATATGGTGAGCAAAATTAATTATGTAAAAATGATTGGACAACATATATATCCTGCGAAAGTCCTTAAATAATTAGAGAATTTTGTGGTATGTCATTTACATTTTGAGTTGTTAAGTACATATCCTAGCTACCGATATTTCTGATAAATGTAATTATACACAACAGTAGAAGGACACTAAGGGTCAGTGCAAGAGTCAATTAAATAACTGCCCGACCAACTACGGTCACCCAACGAACCGCTTATGTGACAGCCAGAATTTGACAAAATCTCCAACAATTGATAGCCATTGAGTGTCTTCTTCACGTTTTTGCTTTTCAAGATCATGTATCTCTGTGGACCTTGGTACCATGATCATATGTTTGACTTATCGGATTCGGCTTTTTCAGGTCAGCATTAAGGTTTTTTTCCACTCCACTGATAGAATTAACGTTTTATGCAATGAATGGACCTCTGGTGAGAGGGGGCAAAAAAATATATATGTTAGAAAAAGCTTCCTAACCGGCATGGAATATGTGACAGCATATGCCGAAGGACAATTCCAGCCTTCTTGAAATTCGATGTTAAGCTTCTTGAACTTGGCAAGCACTTAGGCCAACTTGAGTAGTCAGTTAACCGTGCTCTTGAGGTAAATTGCATGAAGCTTGACCTAGTCCAATGCATCTTCGAGTTCAGTCACTAAGATTAAGCTTATCTAACGTTTCTTCTCCTCTTCGTATATTCCTCATGTATATGTGCGATTCCAACAATTGCAAATGACCCGTAACCAACGGTTTCAGGTTTAGATCCTATGTTTGGTCTCATGATAATATGAAACGTGATCCATGATGATTGTAAAAAATTGTGGGTTCTTGTAGTAAAACTCTTAATACCTTCACTTGATAAGATCACTAAAAGACAGTTTAAGTTTGAGTCCATCATCATATCCAATTGGAACAATCATCACTTAAAAGTTCAAGCCAATAAATATTCTTCAAATAAATGTATTAACCATTTCACCTTACAGCACATCTCTGATGTGAAACTTTTTTTCCAAACATCCTCACATGTGCGCTTAAGAAACCTCTCCCCCACTTGTGAGCCCTCTCAATTCAAATCTCCAATCACCTTGGCCTAGCCAAGATCAATTGGAAGCGGGGGACACCATCCATTACTTCAATTAGGGAGTTACATCAAAGATTCATTTTTTCATATATTTCTCCAAATTCTGATGCACATCAAAAGTGGGCTACCAACAACCGTCTAATATTACGAGTTTGGTACCGTGGTAGAAGTGATATAGCTTCATTTGGAGAGATCATTAAGAGGGAACTCAAGTTCAATCCCGTTAACATATTTTAGATTCACATTTACACATTAAATGAATGCGGTCAAAGTCCAATTGATAGAGATAATGAAAGAATCTATTTACATTTTATTAAATCAAAAGAATTAATTGAACGTTTTAGAGATTTAAGAGTCAATTTAGTTTGAGACAATTCCATATATTATAACAAATTTATTCTCAATTTTAGTGTCAAAATTATAAGTTCACTTTTTAGCCCTTCTCAAGTATAAGTTTGAGTTTTCAAACTTCCTTTTCTTAGTTCAATCGATTACTCGAGAATTATCGACCCTTGTTAAGTACTTTCATTCACTATTTATCCTTGGTAATTGACCCAAAAAAAAAATCCGCTTGCATATGGGAAATTGAACTCTTGTTCTTCAATTGAGCAACTTTCTTCGGAAAAATATGAGAAAAAGTTGCCAAAATAGTATCATGAAGCACCTTCCGCAATCATTTTGCAAAATCTAATATGTACGGCAAATCTCCAGGAAAAGAAAAGGTCAAGGGTCAAATGCACCACAACCACTAGACTTTCAAAAGGGAAACCCCACCACTCCTCATTGTTACAGCAAGATCAGAGTTGTATCTTGATTAGTCCTTCACAACTTAGTGAAATGGACCAAATGATGAGCCTCCATATTGGTATTCTCTAGCCCCTAGCAAACCTCCAATCAAAATGGAACTCTCCCGATTGCCCGCCATTTGGCAAATTGATTTTTTTTTTCATTTGAATACTAAAGAATCTGACTAAAGAACATTGCGTGGTTGGCTCCTACACCGGCGGAACCCTCCCGACCTCCTGCCACTAGCATTTTATAATCCACAAATTAGAGACAAAAACATTTTCATTTTGTTGATTTGTCAGTTTAGTGCGCTTGGAATTTCGGTGGAATTTCGGTGGAATTTATTAAACTATAATAGAGCCGTCCAGGACTGACTGGTTTGATGGTGACCTTTTGACTTTTCAAGATAGAATTTCTCGGAGAATCTATGAGTTTTTGACCGATCGTCCCACGTGTAGCACCCCCAACCAGTTGAAACTAAGAAGCGGAATAGCCTGATTTTGTTTTTCGAATATGAGCACAAAGGTCGAATCATCTAAAAATGTAAGAAATACTCTGTAAATATCATGAACTAGGTAAGTTCAGATCTTTAAACTATGTTGATGATCCTAATTACAGAACAATTTGCAAGGCATAGTTTAATTGATGTTGTCTAAATCCTGTGCTGAAAATCTTTTGACACCTATTCAACTACACCGACCCTGAAAGATTGACAATAAAAAATAATCCAATTATGATATAGGAAACATAAAAACTTCATCTGTTTAGTATGAGGTCTTCCAATGCCCTTTAATGATTTTGTGCATGGTAATTGACTTCACTTATCATAAAGAATTGGGCTAACATCCACCGAATATTAATTTTATGCATTTTGCTGATACTTTGGTGACAAAATGTCCATGAGTGTCTATGATTGTCCTTTTCAAGAAGAATTGAAGAAGGAAAATTGTAAGCATGGAGATGATAGAATCGTAGGCACATAAAAAATACATATTAGTTGATGGCCAATTTCTATGTAAGTCAGACATATTTCAATAGCAAAATATTAATAATGTTGTTGTTGTTATATTGTTATTTTATATGTGTTGCCAATGATAAATTTTATAGCAAGCAACATAGTCAGTGTACAATTGCAAGTAAATGCCAAAACATGATGATTACTGCGAAGGCGGGAACAGTGATTATTGTTATAAATGCCATCAATGTATGGTGAGTAAAGCAGTTATCTATAAATACGTATAAGTTATAGCAGAACGGGAAAAAAGACTCTCACAAACAGCATATCAAACATCTCTATTTTTCAATGTGGCTTTTCCTAAACCACTAGGGGTTTGCCCCAGTGGCCCCCCTTCCAACTTGAAAGGGGGAGATGAGGGGTTTAAATCCCCACCTTCTCAAGGGGAGATTGGGGTGGGGACGATTTCATTTCAGGAGTAGGTTTCAACTCCCACGCCTTGCAAGGAAGCAGGGCAAGTAAGTGTTAGAGTAGGATTAGAGTAGGACTGACAATGAAAAAAAAAGGTGGCTTTTCCTGCTATTTTCGTTTTCTTTTACTGTATCATCATTTAATTTAGTTCAATTGGTTCAGTTTTCCACAATTTCTTGGTACCAACTTCACGAACCCAAAATTGAGTGGTAATTATTTCCTCGATTTTCGGTCGTTTTTCCTGATGACCATTATTGTCAGTTTCGAGTTCTTCGGAAAAGTTTGAGCAATCAAATTGGAAATAATAGACCGCCTCAATTATCTCTAAGGAGATATGGCTTTCTCTCAGTTTTTTTTCTTTCCTCTAGGTTGAAATTAATTAAGAGTTCCATCATGTCATGCAATATGAACATTAAATATAGCTGCCTGTTTTATGCCCCAATCACTGATTTAATTGCTGAAATGCCTCGCAAGTATGAATGGAGATCATGGGGGTAAAGAAAATACACCACAAAGCTGTTATTCGCCTAACTGGGAACTTAACAAAATGGTCCGATCGAAAGCCAAATCATGTCGGGCTACCTGATCAAAGAAAAGAAAAAATACATTGACCTAAATGAAATGAGGTATACATTTAACTCGATTCAGTGCAAATGCAACAGTGAAAGTGAGCACAACCCAATTATTCAAGAAGATAACTTGAATATACTTCATTCTGGTTCCATTTTTTTTTTTTTTTTTTGGCCTAAATTCTGGTTCCATTAAGCTTGCTTAATTTTTTGGCTGAAAAAAAGGCTTTCTCAGTTCATATTGAACTTGGAGAAAGATATGCCAACATATAGTAATTCATCAAGTTTCCGAAATATATTGAGTGTATCAAATACAACATGACTTAATTAATTCATACATATTGACATTGAAACTTGCAAATTTGATTCTTCTCATAACATTCCATTATTCCTTCTTTACAAAACAATATTGGATTTTTTTTCATCAGATTTTTTCTTACCAAAAATTTTATACATCAGATTAGCATTGTATTTATATGAGATAGTTTCTATGTGTCAGCTATGGTCCTCTCACTGATAGCTCAGCTTGCTTTATTACAAGTCCTGGTCATCGCTAGAGGATCTCTCTTGTCTGCAATGTATCCACCATTTTCTATCAATAAAAATCTAGGAAAAATCCTAGATTCTAGTAATTAATATTTTTCAACAGGTATTACAGCGTAACCTTGCTGATTAGAAGTTTTCAAAGGAGCGCAAAATGCGTGACCTGCCTTGAAATGATTTCGCTCGGCGATAATTAGCTAGCTAGATGTTTTCTGTACTTCATGTTAATTAGGAAAACAGATTGATGGCCTAATGTTCAAATTAGGGTCATTAAGCAAAAGGTAACCCGGAGAAGTTTTTTATTGCAGAAACAATTTGTTACGAAGGAACTACATACGGAAATCTTTATTACAATCCATGTTTCATGTACATACACTATTACTGACACTCTTTACTCCAGGAATAGCTAGAAAATATAAGACGCACGTGTGATATGTAGCAAAAGAGGATCATTTGGTGAGCAATGACCTGTGAGTTACACTGAACTTAACAAAACCCTAGTTATGAACCCCATGTCCGATGCTCGGGCTGTGACCTGGAGACTTGGAACCTAGACTGCTCGGAGGTGATGGCTGTGACTTGTGTGACTCGGCCCCAACTCCAACCAAGGCTGCGGCAAGCGGCAAGCTGACACTTTCCATGTCGGAGTTGTTTAGGTGGCTGCCATGCGGATTCATGCTGTTGTTCTCCAAGGTTTTTCTGATGCTAACTAGTACCATCTTGTTGGTACTAGCTTGGAGCTTTGCCAATATCTTTTGGCTTGGTTTTTTCATTTGCCTTCCGACAATAGGTTGAATTTCCTGGGTAAAAAATAATAGCACCAGAAGGCAGGAAAAGAAAAGCTTAGGGGCCATAGAGAGAGAGAGAGAGAGAGAGAGAGAGAGAGAGAGAGAGAGAGGCTGAGCCAGATGCCATAATTCCAAGATCTTCATGGTTATTTATAGGGCTGAGAGGATGCGAAATTGTTCTATTTCTCATAATTAGAGCTCAAGACCTTGAGAAGTGGCAAATTATTATAGCGAAGAATGAAACAAGTGAGAACTACATCTTTGGATGGAAAATATTAAAGAATCTATCTGGACACTTGTTAAGGGTTAGGAATTACGTAACCCTTAACAAGTGTCCAATAGGTTTTTCTATTATTTTCTAACATTACTAGTCAACTTTGGTGAACTTTGCATAGAAGGTCATCGAAGATTCACTAGAGTTAATAGGAGAATATGTACACGCAACCTCAAGTCACTTGTGTCAATGATTATATACATATATATAAACTAGGATGTATTTGTTTCACATAAAATGAATAATTTAGAACAAATTAAAAATAATCACTTATATCACTTATAAAAATGAGTGAACAAAAAATATTTTCATCGTACACTAAAATAATTAGACATAAATTTTTGTCGATAATAGAAACATTTTTATTACTTAATTATTTCAAGCAACACAAGCAATTTTTTTAGAAATGTTTTTCATATCATTCAATTTCCGTGAAATAAATGAACTCTCAAACTAACTTGACTTTACAATGGAGATTTTTGTGAAAAAGTTTTGAACTTTCATATTATTGTTTCCAAAAATAATATTCATCTAACTTCACGTCTACTTTTAAGTGTATCTCTTTTCTATAAAAACTATTATCGTGTTATTGATTTTTATTTCCATAGTATATATTATTATCAATTTTATAAATTTATCACACTAACTATCTTAAACTAATAGTCACACGCACAAGGATAGGCCACATGTGAGTAATATTTTTCCGTCTAATTCCATCAAATTATTGCAAAGTGGTACCAAGAAATTTGGAGATAATTGTCTAAAAAGTCATAAACATATTGAACAGTGGTCAATTCGATACTAAATTTTTTAATTTGATCAATTTAGTCTTAAATATTTTGAAGATTTGCTAACATAATCACACTGGCCAATTTTGGCAGGAAAACGTTAATGTGGCAATCAAGTCGGTGAGTGTCATCTTACATGACATAGCCAATCCTAATGTGGACAATTTTTGCAAGTTTTAATAATTTTCTAAACTTTTCATTCTTTTTTTTTTTGTTTTATTTTCTTTTCTTTTTTTTTTTTTTTCTTTTTCCCCATTTCCATCCACCAATCGTCGAGGCCTTAGCAAAAGGAAAAGACAAAAAAAATTCAAATAAATTTTAAAATTACAAAATCATCTACGTTAGCTTCGATTGTCCACGCCAATCATGTCACATAGAACGACTAGCATTAACTTGACCGTCACGGCAGTAATTTTTGACAAAAATTGGTTAAATGATTATATTGAAAAATTATCAAAAGATTTATGACTAAATTCACCAAATTAAAATGTTTAAGATTGAACTAACTGTAGTATAATAGGTGTAGAACTCTTTGGACAATTTTCCCAAATAAGTTATCAAAGTTACAAAAACATATATGAATCCATAGTCATTTATCTTCTCATGAACATTAATTCTCGAACAAATAATGGAGAGCCTCATTCATGATATTGTTTTCTACCTTTCAAAGTTCTGAGGAAAAATAGAAAAATGAGTTTTGAGAAGCTAATTCCCCTAAAAGGCACCATTAATACAAATCACCATCAAATAACGTTACATTCCTAATTAAATCAAGGACTAATTTTCTTAACTAATCGGTCAGATAACTTGCAATCTCTAAGTAAAAATTATATTGTCGCTTAGGAAATTACCAAGGATTATATTTCTATAAATTTACACTAGTTCTTTCGTACGATCCGAGGAAATTAGAACATTTACACGATAAGTTAAATCTTCACCTGAGGAAATGTCAAGTCCGTGCATTGCATAGCCTTTCCGTAACCATTCCTCTTGAAAAGGTTATGTATCCAGACCACATAATCCTATTTTACACTTCCCACATTTACCATTCATATGTATGGCTTTATTTTTAGCAACTCATAGTCGACTGTCCATGTTAATAGTGAGATGTGGGATGCATAGAAAAAAAGTTATACGATATGTGTTGAGATAGAAAGCCATATATTGGAGAATTAGTGTGGTGTTAAGCAATTAATATTTTAATTGGCATATAACTCAATGACTTAAATTTTTGAGTGAAAGTAGATTCAACTGAATATATTGAAAATCCAGACTTGGGCTCCCTCTTGCCAATCTCCCCAAATGAAGGTGTCACGCTTAACACATTAAGAGGTTGATATTGTCAACATTCCCCATGCAAATCTCACTCCATTTGATATATAATAATTGAAATTCGTAATTAAATCGCAAATTAGAAAATCATTTCTATGAAGTTCCTCCTTTTCCACCATAAACGCTGATGAAAATTCTCAATTGGATTGTCATAACCATTTTCAAAATTGGGCCATAAATCAAGCCGGTCCCAAAAATTCGGTATGGCGCAACCAAAGATTGTTCCTCCAAGTTCTTTGGCTTTTAAATTTCTTTCACCAAAACAAGGGCACGAAGATCCACTGGAGGACTACTAAGCCAATTATGAACAATGTGTTTGCAGCATACATTTAGGGCAGGCAGTAAGTATGCAGATTAGCTCGCTAACTTGCAATACATGCAGTATGATTGCTGTCCTTTTTTTTCTTTTTAGGCATTGCCGCCAATGTAAACCTGGAAAATATAAATCTTTAGCGCTATCAATATTTAACACGAGTTCCATTTTTCAACAGGTAATTAACCGGGTACAGTTACATTTAATCGCATTTGTTTCATAAGTGGGTGAATCATATTATATGCAAATAATAATTATCCCGTAATCCCTGAAGTTTTAATTTGTTTGATATAATCCATGAATTTTTAGTAAATGCTTAATGTAGTCCTTGAATAAGATGAAAATATCCAATGTTATTCTTCCATTAAATTCAAGTTCAAAAATCATATTAAACAATTTTACATAATTTAGGGACTAAATTGAACATAAGTTCAAGGACTACATTGCACAACTTAAAACTTCAAAAATCATATTAAACCATATTAAACAAATTAAAAATTGAGGGACGATATTACATATTAGATCAAAGTTCAAAAACTATTTATATTATTTCCCCTTTCAAGATGAATGATGTGTTAACTAACGCTAACAGACAATTAAGAGAGCACATTAACTTGTAATTAGACGATAGAGTTTAACTTGTCCAAAGAATTTTGCTCTTTAAAGAAACAGTTTTGGCTACCAATATTCCTTACAAGTTGTAACAATAACCTATGATCGAGATCTAATAGAGGCCTTATCAACCTGACTTAATCAATGTAATAAGGCTACATTATTTCGAACACCAACATTAGACAAACGTCATAATTCAAAGGATCCTTCTTGAAATTTCAAAAGCAAACTAAAAGGGCAAGGAAATAGAGAAGGCATAAAAAATCAAACCATTAATGGTGATTAATTCTGAACTTCATTCTCACTCTCAACCTCATTACAACCTCAATACAATTTCGTTTCAGTAAATGTACACTGATTCTATTACAACGCTAAACGTAAGGATCAGCAAGGTGTTGATTCTTTTGCTAGGATCAACAAGGTGTTGATTTATAAAGAGAGGGAAAGAAAAGGAAACAAGAGTCATACCATTCTCATCCAAAATTTCACAAAATTTCAGCAGACCTGCATGCAAGGTTGGCCCGGCGAGAGTATCAAATGAGCCAAAATTTGGTCGTTGCACTGTACCATTGCAGCCGCTCAAATTTTGGGACATCATTATCGGTGTTGGTTAGCTTCTGCAGTAACAACTATTTGAGAGAGCTTGACTGCATATCTACACAGAGCACACTATCCTATAAGTTAGAAGTTTTCTGGGAGTAGTCGTCATGGATGAAGCTCTCATAAACCGTTCCGCTGAGTGCTCGGTTGACTTTGTCCCAGTTACTAATCAAGTCAGATACCGGCCCTTTGTGTATCTTAACCTGACGGCTCGTGAGTTCCATTACTGGCAGATTAAGGAATTCTTGAACATGTTTTAGTTTCTGCAAAAGAAGTATAAAACAAGCGAGGAAAATAATTATAGGTGAGAACTAACATCTTATCTGTGCGAGTCAAATTTTGCTATCAGGTGTACTGGGAGAATCCGCAAAATAATTGACTGGAAACAGACCTATAAGCTTCACTACTTACAGTTCGGTCTTTTATGAGATCCTCATAATACAGAATGATGTGTCTCGTGGTGTTATAAAATGCTAAAGCTTTAGCAACTGTTGCCTCTACTTCCTTCAGGTCATCTATCAAAGATGTGGAATTAATTGTTGGCTTGTAGGTTGAAAGTGTATCAGCCTGGAAAATGTAGCCAAATTACAATAGGTACATAAAAGCAGAGAGAGAGAGAGAGACCTCTTCCGGTGAATGCACATGAGACTTGTGGGTCCCATTGAGTAATTTGGCATGCCGATCATAGGAATTAGCAAGCACCGAAACCATGCGACGTAGAAGATTTCTTCTGAAGAGAAATACTACAGACACACCCCTCCGATTCAAATACTCTAGAATTTCTTTGTGGTGTTCCATTAATCCCCGCATCAATCACAAAAAAGTGGATGACCTATTGCACTGTACATTCATTGAAGCAAACATGGGAGGACAACAGATATACTTAATTGGCCTGGATAGATACTCTGTTTACAGAAGAAAGACTGAGACAAAGTTAAACACCTTGATGATGATGATGATGACGATGATGATGATGATGATAAAGACAGCGTTCAGAAGCTTTTGCTCAAAATGTCATTTCTATTCCTACCACATAAGTAGTTATAATAAGAACCAAATACATTCTACTCTATTATTAATCCATCTTTGAATCGAATACGCGATTCCTGAAATTCTCGTCATTGAAAACATCTGACAATAAATGTAGGTAACATTACAGGACCCAATAAAACAAGGTCAAAGAAGATAAATGGAAAGAGCACAGCTCAATGGTGATGTTTTTTACAGAAAAATTGATTGCAGTACTTGGATAAGCTGCTTCTCAGTGCAACAGTAAACTGCTGTGTCATATGTCATTCTAAGTAAGAAAAGGCCAGTTCATCAGATAAGGCCTTGAAGAATCTAACCATTTAATAATGGCATCAGATGTTCAAACATCACATCCCTAAAGTGACTTCCATGGGACCAAACCCTACAGGACTACTAAAGGTAATAAAAACAAATTTATTGGAATCCATCCTGTAAACTTCCAAGTATTGTTTAATTGATGCAGAGCTACTACAAGCTCTCTACAAGAGAAGATTCTTAGTCCTTTTTCCAGGATAAACCTGGACAAAAAGGAGAATCAATTCCCTTATAGCACATGAACTTTATACACAGGCCACATGCAGAAATATTCCAGAATAAGAATATTCTCTCAATTTATTGATCGTAACTGTGTTTTAATTATGTCATAGAAGATACGGTTGAAGGAAAAGTTTTTCTTGAAAGAATCTAATGCTTTCTTCACTGCTAAACACAGGGGACCAGAAACTGAGTCCACCTCCTCCCAGAGGACCCAGCCAAAAGAAGAAAATGAAAGAAGTTTGGTACAGGTTTAGACTTCGTAAGTATTGTCATCAGTAAGTTACATAAATTATTGTAGTAATCTAATAGTCTCATCTGTGAAACAGGTAAAAGTACTGGCAAAAAAGAATTATACAAAATGCATTGATACTAGTTAAGCTGACAACCATTCAAGGATGGCTAACATGTACATATAAATTTTATAACCATATAAAAATACATATACAGAGAGCATGCCACTAATTTGAAATTGTCAGAAGCCATATCTAAATATTTAGCGTATAGATGATCACATGACGAGCAAATTTGGGCTTCCCCACCACAATCCACATGCACCAAACATTCAGGGATTCTCTTTACTCTCCACTTGGAGGAGAAGAGTATAAAATGTTGGCCGCTCATGTGCAACCTCAAACCATTATCTTTGGTCGACAAATTCAATTGAAATACCAAATGTCTCTGTCCTTTGTTGTTTAACCCTTCAATTTCTCGATTGTTATCATCATTAAGCTTTTAAAATTGGTTTTGAACGTGCATGCTTAGCCGAACATATAAGATTCTTTTGGTTGATTGCTAACAAACTAAGGATCATCTTACCGAAATTTTTCAGACATTGATCAAATATACTTAATTTAGTTTCTTAATGAGTGTGTCTCTAGAGTACATTTACAAAACTCATAAAATAAAGAATTATGCTTCGTACACTAAAATTTATTTGTTAAGTTGTGAGGTGAGAATGAATGGGAGGGTGATATTCAATATCCAATAAAACTCTGTCACATCACTTTGTGTACTATTTAGTAGACCATTCTCAGCAAATCTAGCTTTACTCTAACAATAGATAATTTCTTTAACAGTTGTAATCGTGACGCGATGTTCACTTTAACAGGTTGGGGCATTGAGTCATATTTAAAGGACATTTCAGTTGGAAAAGTAGATGACTTTTAGAGTCTGCAAAAAGTCGGTTGCTGTTAAGGTGAGTGAACTTATGTTGCAGAAGCACATGTTGTAACCCCTTGTTTAGTCCATGCACCCCCGTCCCATTAAAGTCGACTTCCCGTTGGAAATTATTCCAACTGTTTGAGACATCGTATGAGATTACAACATAATTTTGGTAAACTCAATATATATTAACAATTGTTTATATCCATCCTCTTACATGAAGTATTCTCTGCATTGTCAGAGCCACTTGATGAATAAATGAAATGAGCATATTCAGACAATGTTAACCTGTTTCCTTGAAGTGCTTGCTTAAGTAAAGGAAATGCAATTGGGAAATGTGTGAAGATGGACTTTTGGTGTGTAGTACATAAAATTAACTCATCTCATTTGGTGTTATTATCTTGGAAACATGAATCTTGTATTTATGACTAGCAAAAGAAATCATTAATTTGGGAAAAAAGATGGATGAAGAATTTGACTTATTTGATGAAATGAATTTAAGTAGTTGTAGGATGCGGGAGATCTAATTCAAAATATTAAAATCATCATACAAGAGATTTGTGCAATCATATCATTGTTATGTGGGCCATTTTATACCGCCATCTACGAATATTTTTCCCCAAACCGGGATGAACTGCGACCAAGCCACGTCATCCTATTGACGGCATTTCTAGAAGAATAAAGGTCCAATCAGTCTCGCCACTACTGCGACCAAGCCACGTCATCCTATTGACGGCATTTCTAGAAGAATAAAAGTCCAGTCGGTCTCGCCACTACTGCGACCAAGCCACGTCATCCTATTGACGGCATTTCTAGAAGAATAAAGGTCCAGTCGGTCTCGCCACTACTGCGACCAAGCCACGTCATCCTATTGACGGCATTTCTAGAAGAATAAAGGTCCAGTCGGTCTCGCCACTACTGCGACCAATTCTTTCAACCAGCACACAACAATTCAAAATCGATCCATGTACACTTTACATGTCACTCACATACTCCAATTTCAATATTAACCCTTCCAAATTCAATTTCGGTGTCAAACTCGACAAGTGGGAATTTTTGAATAAAATTCCTATTTTTTCACAATCAACATTCAATTTGCAATATTTACTCATCAAATTCAAATTCTAAACACACAGCAACGATCGGCACGAAATTCTAAGCAAATAGGCTCAAAAATAAATTTTCGAGTTTTTTTTTTTTTTAATTTTCGGATTATAATATAATATTATATTTTCCAGAGTTTTCAAGCAATTAAATAAATCAAAACTAAAATCCTATTATGTCCTATCAAGGTTTAACATTAAATAACTCCTTTTAACCTTAATTAAACACACTTTAATATAAACCAATCTCTTAATCAAACTTATAGTTAAATATACTAATCTATCCACCTAAACTTACTTAATTTGAACTAAACACACTTAGGGCATTATTAACACTCTAATCAAGGTTTAGTGAGGTAAACTCACTTGATTAACTCGCCGCTTAGACCAAAACGACAAGGGCGACGCCGGGATCGACTTTTCCAAAGGCGGGCCTAGCTTCCGGGCGGGAAGATGGCCAAAACGGGCCTTGAGTGGGCTGCGAAACCCACTTCTTCTTGCTGCACGGCGAGACCCGAGAGGAGTAGGACGGCGATGGCTAACGGCAGTTGGGGCGGAGGAGTGGCGTAGCTCGGCTAGGCGGTGGCTCACAACGGCTGGGCGCGGCCTCCGGCGACCGACGGCTGCTCGGAATGACGGCTGAGGCGGCTGGCGAGGCGAGGGGAAACGGGCGGAGCAGCGAGGCGTGCACGCGGGCTTCGCGCGGTCGTGAGAGACGGCGACGGCGGCGGTGCACGGCGGCGGCGAACGACGGAGGAGCGGCGACCGAGCGGCGAACGGGCGACACGGCTGCTGGTCCGAACGGCGAGCTCCCCCTTTGCTGGTTTCTCTCTCTCTCCCCCTCTCTCTCCTTCCCAAGGTTGAAGATGATGTTGATTGGTCATCTTTTCAAGAGCCAATCCCCACCGTCCACTTGTCAAGATCTCCACCCTTGGCCTCAACCACCTTGACATCATCCCATGTCATCTTCCACTAATTTCATAATTCCCACAACAATTCTCCAATGGGTCCAATTCCCTTTTCCGCCGAGGCATACCAATTTTTGAACTTTGCACATTATTCTACAATTCTCTTCTAATTGAGTTCAATTAAAAACCACAAAATAATTATCCCATGCTCCTAATAAGATGTGTGACATGACCGAGCTTTCAACTTTTAAATTCAATCTCAATTTTTACGGTTGGATTCAATCTGGTGCGATTTCAGCCCACCTAATCCACTGAGTAGCTTTTGGGGAAATTTTCTTACATCCGACCCGAGGGTGATCAGTCCCCAAGTCTGACGCGGTAAAATTCCTTAATTACTTCACTCAATAGATCAGTTCCCTCGTGAGTGGCCAACTCCGAGAGACGAATTATATGCACAGATGAATTGCCCGACTCAATTGACTGAAAATGAAATTGAGAAAAATCGGGATGTCACATTAGATGACCATTCTTTCTATTGTCTGAATACCTATGGTCATTATCCATCTTTACCACTAATAGATATTACTAAAATATTTGGGCAAAGTTTGAAGTTGAAAATGATGTTAAGTTTTCTTTGTTGTAAGAGATGATTGTGCTTAACAAGAGCCTTTAAGATGCTTATTAACTGTTAGGTCTAAATAAGCAATCAAAAGGAGGGTGCATTGATTTTTCATGAAAATACACATTAATCTTTTAGAACCAACTTTAATAAAAGTGTTGCTTCTAAGCGCAAAATGAACTAGCATTATAGCCATCAAAAATTGAAGAGTTAGAAGAAAGATCAATTGCAAACGAGATTTATGGAGATTCAACTTTGGGGTGCCTACTTCTCTCTTGTAACTCTAACGGCCCAAATAGACTGGATTTCACTAGTTAAGCCGAGAGAAAAAAAAAATAGCGCCGTGTACAACTTGTTGCCATACTGAACCTAATTTCCTTCCATAGCAAACCCACTATAGCCTAAGTAACTAGTGAAAATTTCAATAGTCATTCTCACACATTGTACACATAGCACAATAGGTCTCTTTCCCAAATTATAAATCACACCTCTAAGTGATTTTATAGAGTCACTTGCACACTTTATCTCTTATCAATACAAACGCCTTCACTTTAAGTATAGCTACTTTTTTTGTGTGTGACAAATGGGTTTCTCATTATTGCGAACTCATAGTAGAAAACACTCAAATGGGTCTCACTAGCTTACAAAGAGACAGACTCAAGAGCATCTCATGAATACTCTGTTTTCTTGTTGTTGCCCTTCCCGACTGTATGACTTTTGGAGAAGTTTTCTCCAATTTATGGAGCTCCAATTCGAATGTTGCACTTGAATAAATTAAGCGTTATGTCATCTAATTCTCTTCATAAAAATCTTGGCAAAATTCCTTAAAAACATGTGCAGAAACTACGCTATCAATCAAATTTTCTATTGGTCATCTTTTATTGATGGCAAGTTTTTGTCATGCCATCTCACCAATTTCTTGAGCAAATTAGGCTAAATCATCTGGGAATATCGTACTTTTTTGTTTTGAGATGGGTCTTCAATTTAGAAACTCCAGTGGTCTTCGAATCAATATATGAAAAGTGCCTGTTCATCAGGTCTGAATTTTTTGCAGAACCAAGATTTTGCTTTTAGACTCTTTTCTTTTGCAAATTTACAGACTTTTGTGAAATTTTGCTCAAATGCTTGTACGATCAGAACTAAGTATCAGCATGATTAAGAAATGATCCTCAACACACTTAAATGAACTCATATTTGGATAAAGTTTAACTATTGATAAAATCCATTACGAATATATTCTAACGTTAACAAGGCCTTGCAAGTAACAATATAACCGCAAGTAAAATGGCATGTGGGCTCAACTTTTGCTTATTGCCATATTGCATTTGCCATACTAGTGTATTGTCGAAATTTCTCAAGAATATGAGTCGTACTTAAGAGTGTTTTGAGGGAACTTATTATGAATACTTAGTAAGAAAATTTTGGCTTACGACATATTTGTTACTCATATTACAAAAGTGCTGCTATATTGAAAGATGCAATATTGCCTTATTTAAATACTGAACTAGTGCACATTTTATATTTTAAGAATGTTTAGTTTCAATTAGGTTGAATGCTTGATCTTGGTCCTATGAGCTTTAGAGCTTTGAAATATTCTAGTTTATTAGTAATATTGTTCATTTTTATTCTAAAAGAACTTCATAAAGTTCGGAGCAAATGTTGAGGGCCAATATATATTTCAAGAGGAAGAACTTTGGAATACGAATAATAGCTCTAGTTGTGTCAAACACATATCTTGTGAGGTTTAGAGTCTTCAAATCATCCATAAGTGGAGGTTTGGAAAATCTATATTCAAAAAATGGATGCGCTTTGTAAAACTATTAAGTTTTAGAAGTCTACTATAGTTAATACGATTGGAACCATTGTCCAAATGATCAGAATCCATCCTGCCTCAAGGAGTTCAAACCCATTTCATGCTGCAACGTCCTATACAAGATTATATCTAAACTACTTGCAGAACAAATAAGTTGCATGCTTCCTTCTATAGTTGGTTTCAAACACACTGCTTTTATCACTAGACGACATATCTCAGAGAATATCCTACTATGCCAAGATCGGTTAAACAACTACCATAAGGGAGACAAAGTAATCATGTGACCATAAAGATTGATCTCATGAAAGCCTACAACATGGTTCATAGGGATGCAGTCATCAAGATCCTAAAAGCCCTAATTATACCTCAGTACTTGGTTAAACTGATAGCCGAAGGCATCACCAACCCAGGTTTTCAGTGAACTTTAATGGCGCATAGGTTGGCTATTTCAATAGCTCCAATGGGCTGCAACAAGGTGATCCTCTTTCCCCATAGCTTTTTGTCCTGGTTATGGAAATTTCAATAGAATTGTTAGTACGAAAATTACTGCATCTTCTTTCAAATATCACTAGCACTGCAAAATACAAAGGATTACTCACTTCTGCTTCGCATAAGACTTGTTCTTATTTGCTCATGGAAATGTAGAATGCGTCATTTGCCTTGTAGATGCACTTGAAGAATTTGCTACTCTCATAGGACTACAGTTTAATCTTGAGATGCCAAATCTTTTTCTTTGGGTTGAACGAAGCTGAGAAGCTCCTTATACTAGACCACACGCCTCTTTCCACAAGTACCCTCCTTATCAAATACATGGGTGTTCCCACTGTTACTAGAAGACTCACTCATACAAACTACAAGAGTCTTACTGATAAAATCTTAAAGAAAATTGAAAGTTATGACATGAAGCATGCAAGTTCGGTCCTTATCTCCATTTGCATCTATTGGATGCAAATGTTCTTACTTCTAAAGCAAACTATATAAAGATTGAGAAGAGGATTCGACAATGCTTATGTTTTGGTTCTAAAGCAAATCATGGATTGCACAAGGTTGCAAGGCAAGTAATTTGCTCACCAAAAAGGAAAGAAGGATTAGGATTGCCCAAACTGAACATATGGAACAAAGTTTTGTCAGGCTGCGCACTATAGAACCTCATCAATCATATATCCTCTTCCTTTTAGAGCATTTGAGGAACTCCAATAAATGACTAAGGCAATTGTAAGGACCTGGGCCTCCCACTGTGTAATATTGTCCGTTTTGGGCTTTCGACCCTCACGGCTTTAAAACGCGTTACACAAGTTAAAAAAGCCCAAGCCTTATAAACTAGCCCAGGACTCCCCCCTAAGCAATGTGGGACAAGAGACGTGCTCCCTCCCTGCACACATCCGGGGACCGAAGCACGGACGCACCGCCATCCCTCCTCCCCGCGCACTGCCGCCTGGGCCGTCACAGCAACATATATTGCATTTGGATGGAGCGCAACCATAGATGATTTAAAATAAGTCAACCGACATCCATATTATTGGCTAAGGTGCATAAAAATGTAAGAGGTAGAATTTCACTCCACCAAAAAATTAGACCTTCCTAAACAAATGTTGTATTGGCTACATGTGGAGAGTCTTTACCTCCATCTTTTTGAATTATTAACTCTAATTGTAATGTTGGGGATGCCCCTAAGCTATTGCACTTCATCTTATCTATGATTTACAAGACATCCCTAAGAACAATTACTTTTTTTCGAGATAAATACACTAGAAGTGCCAAAGTTGTATATAGCATTTACTTTATTGCCAAAAAAAAAAATATCACTTTATGCCACTTAAAAAAAGAAAAAAAAAAGACCATTTTAGTGCCAACTCCAATCAAGGTTGCCGGAAATCTGACGTACTTATATTTTATTAATTTCTCAATCCTACATGGCTCGCCGGCTTGTCTAGTCAACATATAACCCTTTAAACGAAATCATCCAAAAGTTGTAAATAGTAATCGTTTAAGTGTCAAATTTTGTTCAAAGTTATTACTTGCTAGTCGTTGTGAAAAAGTAATCACTTCAATGTCAAGCACATCACATGAAAATGTCATGTGGACTAAAGTTTTTAAAAAATTTGCCAAGTCATATTATAAATTTAATTATAAATGACACGTAATCAATTTGGTATGAATTTCTCGCTGTTGACACTTAAGTGATCGTTTTTCTCCGATTTAATACTTAAGTGAGTCAATGAAAATTTGTAATACTAAAGTCAACGTTATATATAACTTTTGGTACTTTTAGTGTATTTGTCCCTTTTTTCAACATGGCCTCTGCTTCAGCTTTTAGCTCTCACTTTTAAGACTTAACACTTGTTTTTTATTCTAGACAACAAATTGAAAATAGGATCCGGAAAGAACTACCAAGAGAGTGTAAAGTTCCTCGCCAAACATCCACTTTAAAAATAAGTATATATTACTATTAGTTAATTGCAACCGTGTGGCATCTTTTTCTACTGTCATGCGTGTCTCTTCATGATTACAAAAGACAGTTGACGGAGCTGTCAGAGCTCCTTTAGGAAAGAATATGCTTGAAATTATACGAAAGAGGCACAAAATGTCAATCTTCAACAGGATATTAGGATTTAATTACACAAAAAGATTAGCAGTTGTCTGGGTTAGTGAAATAGAGGAGATCCATTCGAGTATTGCGTGCATGTTGTGGTTATGTGAAATATTCTTTCCTAAGAAACTTTTTGATGGATCCGCATATTCTTTCTCAATAAACTTGAGCTATCTTAGATTGATGGGTTGAGACTGAATGGAAAATCTAGTCAAGATTGACAATGCAAGAGATATGCTGTAAACCAATAGACAAATACGATTTGGGCTCTCGACCTACCAAAACAGGTGTGCAGCCAATCGTTCGACCATTAGAAAGAGGATGTAAATGGTATATGTGTGTAAGAATTATAAGAGGGCATAACACATTAAATGACATCAAACAAATCATTGCGGAAAACATAAAGGTCGTTCTACTAGCCATCAAAACCAATATGGTGAGCAAAATTAATTATGTAAAAATGATTGGACAACATATATATCCTGCGAAGGTCCTTAAATAATTAGAGAATTTTGTGGTATGTCATTTACATTTTGAGTTGATAAGTACATATCCTAGCTACTGATATTTCTGATAAATGTAATCATAGACAACAGTAGAAGGACACTAAGGGTCAGTGCAAGAGTCAATTAAATAACTGCCCGACCAATTACGGTCACCCAACGAACCGCTTATGTGACAGCCAGAATTTGACAAAATCTCCAACAATTGATAGCCATTGAGTGTCTTCTTCACGTTTTTGCTTTTCAAGATCATGTATCTCTGTGGACCTTGGTACCATGATCATATGTTTGACTTATCGGATTCGGCTTTTTCAGGTCAGCATTAAGGCTTTTTTCCACTCCACTAATAGAATTAACGTTTTATGCAATGAATGGACCTCTGGTGAGAGAGGGCAAAAAAAAAAATATGTTAGAAAAAGCTTCCTAACCGGCATGGAATATGTGATAGCATATGCCGAAGGACAATTCCAGCCTTCTTGAAATTCGATGTTAAGCTTCTTGAACTTGGCAAGCACTTAGGCCAACTTGAGTAGTCAGTTAACCGTGCTCTTGAGGTAAATTGCATGAAGCTTGACCTAGTCCAATGCATCTTCTAGTTCAGTCACTAAGATTAAGCTTATCTATCGTTTCTTCTCCTCTTCGTATATTCCTCATGTATATGTGCGATTCCAACAATTGCAAATGACCCGTAACCAACGGTTTCAGGTTTAGATCCTATGTTTGGTCTCATGATAATATGAAACGTGATCCATGATGATTGTAAAAAATTGTGGGTTCTTGCAGTAAAACTCTTAATAACTTCACTTGAGAAGATCACCAGAAGACAATTTAAGTTTGAGTCCATCATTGTTTCCAATCGGAACAATCTTCACTTAAAAGTTCAAGGCAATAAATATTCTTCAAATAAATGTATTAACTGTTTCACCTTACAGCACATCTCTGATGTGAAACTTTTTTTTCCAAACATCCTCACATGTGCGCTTAAGAAACCTCTCCCCCACTTGTGAGCCATCTCAATTCAAATCTCCAATCACCTTGGCCTAGCCAAGATCAATTGGAAGCGGGGGACACCATCCATTACTTCAATTAGGGAGTTACATCGAAGATTCATTTTTTCATATATTTCTCCAAATGTTGATGCACATCAAAAGTGGGCTACCAACAACCGTCTAATATTACGAGTTTGGTACCGTGGTAGAAGTGATATAACTTCACTTGGAGAGATCATTAAGAGGGAACTCAAGTTCAATCCTGTTAACATATTTTAGATTCACATTTACACATTAAATGAATGCGGTCAAAGTCCAATGGATAGAGATAATGAAAGAGTCTATTTACATTTTATTAGATCAAAAGAATTAATTGAACGTTTTAGAGATTTAAGAGTCAATTTAGTTTGAGACAATTCTATATATTATAACAAATTTATTCTAACTTTAATGTCAAAATTATAAGTTCACTTTTTGGCCCTTCTCAAGTATAAGTTTGAGTTTTCAAACTTCCTTTTCTTAGTTCAATCGGTTATTAGAGAATTATCAACCCTTGTTAAGTACTCCCATTCACTATTTATCCTTGGTAATTGACCAAAAAAAAAAAAAAAAATCCGCTTGCATATGGGAAATTGAACTCTTGTTTTTCAATAGAGCAACTTTCTCCAGAAAAGTATGAGAAAAAAAGTTGCCAAAATAGTATTATGAATGCTTTGTTTGGTCCTGAGCAAGACCTTAAAAGGCTAAGAGTTGCACCCCAGGAAGAACCTGGCAGGGGTGAGAGACCCCACGTGCAGCTCTTCTGATCCAAGTTGCCAAAATAGTATCATGAAGCACCTTCCGCAATCATTTTGCAAAATCTATATGTACGGAAAATCTCCAGGAAAAGAAAAGGTCAAGGGTCCAATGCACCACAACCACTAGACTTGCGAAAGGGAAACCCCACCACTCCTCTTTGTCACAGCAAGATCATAGTTGTATCTTGATTAAGTCCTTCACAACTTAGGGAAATGGACCAAATGATGAGCCTCCAGATTGGTATTCTCTTGCACCTAACAAACCTCCAATCAAAATGGAACTTTCCCGATTGCCCGCCATTTGGCAAATTGATAGTTTTTTTTTCATTTGAATACTAAAGAATCTGACTAAAGAACATTGCGTGGTTGGCTCCTACGCCGGCGGACCCCTTCCGACCTCCTGCCACTAGCATTTTATAATCCACAAATTAGAGACAAAAGCATATTCATTTTGTTGATTTGTCAGTTTAGTGCTCTTGAAATTTCGGTGGAATTTCGGTGGAATTTATTAAACTATAATAGAGCCGTCCAGGACCGGTTTGATGGTGACCTTTTGACTTTTCAAGATAGAATTTCTGGGAGAATCTATGAGTTTTTGACCGATCGTCCCACGCGTAGCACCCCCAACCAGTTGAAACTAAGAAGGGGAATAGCCTGATTTTGTTTTACGAACATGAGCACAAAGGTCGAATTATCTTATAATGTAAGAAATACTCTGTAAATATCATGAACTAGGTAAGTTCAGATCTTTAAACTATGTTGATGATCCTAATTACAGAACAATTTGCAAGGCATAGTTTAATTGATGTTGTCTAAATCCTGTGCTGAAAATCCTTTGACACCTATTCAACTACACCGACCCTGAAAGATTGACAATAAAAAATAATCCAATTATGATACATGAAACATATAAACTTCATATGTTTAGTATGAGGTCTTCCAAGGCCCTTTATTGATTTTGCGCATGGTAATTGACTTCACTTATCATAAAGAATTGGGGTACCATCCACTGACTATTAATTTTGTGCATTTTGCGGATACTTTGATGACAAAATGTCCATGAGTGTCTATGATTGTCCTTTTCAAGAAGAATTGAAGAAGTAAAATTGTAAGCATGGAGATGATAGAAGCGTTGGCACATAAAAAATAGGGTTAATACCTTGAAAAACGTACACTTGTGACAAATTTACCCCAAACTATTTTTTTGACCATGAAAAACTCCAAACTGGTAAACTTGTGACAAATTTACCCCGACTGATTATGAAAAACCCTAAAATGGTACATTTATGACAAATTTACCCCAAACTAATTTGTTCGACTGCAAAAAACCATAAACTGGTAAATTTGTGACAAATATACCATATGCTAAATTGGTTTAATACCACAAAAAAATTATAAAAATTGTAAACTGTGACAAACGGAACGTAAAATCCTAAATTGGTATACTGGTTAACCGTCACGTGTCATTTAACTTAATAATTTGAGAATAAAATTTAACAGAAAACTAACATAGGGTAAATTTGTCACAAGTGTACCAGTTTGGGATAAATTTGTCAAAAGTATACCAGTTTGGGGTTTTTTGTGGTCAAAAAAATAGTTTAGGGTAAATTTGTCACAAGTGTACCAGTTTGGGGTTTTTTAGGGTATTATCCCTAAAAAATACATATTAGTTGATGGCCAATTTCTATGTAAGTGAGGCATAATTTAGAAGCAAAATATTAATATTGTTGTTGTTATCTTGTTATTTTATATGTGTTGCCAATGATAAATTTTATAGCAAGCAACATAGTCAGTGTACAATTCCAAGGAAAAGCCAAAACATGATGATTACTACGAAGATGGGAACAGTGATTATTGTTATAAATGCCGTTAATGTATGGTGAGTAAAGCAATTATCTGTAAGTACATGTAAGTTATAGCAAAATGGGAAAAAAGACTCACACAGACAACATATCAGACATCTCTATTTTTCAATGTGGCTTTTCTTGCTATTTTCATTTTCTTTTACTGTATCTTCATTTAATTTAGTTCAATTGGTTCAGTTTTCCACAATTTGTTGGTACCAACTTCACGAACCCAAAATTGAGTGCTAATATTTCCTCGATTTTCGGTCGTTTTTCCTGATGACCATTATTGTCAGTTTCGAGTTCTTCGGAAAAGTTTGAGCAATCAAATCGGAAATAATAGACCGCCTCAATTATCTCTAAGGAGATATGGCTTTCTCTCAGTTTTTTTTCTTTCCTCTAGATTGAAATTAATTAAGAGTTCCATCATGTGATAAAATATGAACATTAAATATAGCTGCCTGTTTTATGCCCCAATCACTGATTTAATTGTTGAAATGCCTCGCAAGTATGGATGGAGATCATGGGGGTAAAGAAAATACACCACAAAGCCGTTACTCGCCTTACTGGGAACTTAACAAAATTGTCCGATTAAAAGCCAATTCATGTCAGCCTACCTGATCGAAGAAAAGAAAAAATACATTGACCTAAATGAAATGAGGTATACATTTAACTCGATTCAGTGCAAATGCAACAGTGAAAAGTGAGCACAACCCAATTATTCAAGAAGATAACTTGAATATACTTCATTCTGGTTCCATTTTTTTTTTTTTTTTTTTGGCGTAAATTCTGGTTCCATTAAAGCTTGCTTAATTTTTGGCTGAAAAAAAGGCTTTCTCAGTTCATATTGAACTTGGAGAAGATATGCCAACATATAGTAATTCATCAGGTTTCGAAATACATTGAGTGTATCAAATACAACATGACTTAATTAATTTATATATATTGACATTGAAACTTGCAAATTTGATTCTTCTCATAACATTCCATTATTCCTTCTTTACAAAACAATATTGGATTTTTTTTCATCAGATTTTTTCTTACCAAAAATTTTATACATCAGATTAGCATTGTATTTATATGAGATAGTTTCTATGTGTCAGCTATGGTCCTCTCACTGATAGCTCAGCTTGCTTTATTACAAGTCCTGGTCATCGCTAGAGGATCTCTCTTGTCTGCAATGTATCCACCATTTTCTATTAATAAAAATCTAGGAAAAATCCTAGATTCTAGTAATTAATATTTTTCAACAGGTATTACAGCGTAACCTTGCTGATTAGAAGTTTTCAAGGAGCGCAAAATGCGTGACCTGCCTTGAAATGATTTCGCTCGGCGATAATTAGCCAGCTCGATGTTTTCTGTACTTCATGTTAATTAGGAAAACAGATTGATGGCCTAATGTTCAAATTAGGGTCATTAAGCAAAAGGTAACCCGGAAAAGTTTTTTAATGCAGAAACAATTTGTTACGAAAGAACTACATAAGGAAGTTGCATTATCTTTATTACAATCCACGTTTCATGTACATACACTATTACTGACACTCTTTACTCCAGGAATAGCTAGAAAATATAAGACGCGCGTGTGATATGTAGCAAAAGAGGATCATTTGGTGAGCAATGACCTGTGAGTTACACTGAACTTAACAAAACCCTAGTTATGAACCCCATGTATGATGAACGGGCTGCGACCTGGAAACATGGAACCTAGACTTCTCGGAGGTGATGGCTGTGAGTTGTGTGACTCGGCCCCAACTCCAACCGAGGCCGCAGCAAGCGGCAAGCTGACACTTTCCATGTCGGAGTTGTTTAGGTGGCTGCCATGCGAATTCATGCTGTTGTTCTCCAAGGTTTTTCTGATGCTAACTAGTGCCATCTTGTTGGTACTAGCTTGGAGCTTTGCCAATATCTTTTGCCCTGGTTTTTTCATTTGCCTTCCGACAATAGGTTGAATTTCCTGGGTAAAAAATAATAGCACCAGAAGGCAGGAAAAGAAAAGCTTAGGAGCCATAGAGAGAGAGAGAGAGAGAGACAGAGAGAGAGAGAGAGAGAGAGGCTGAGCCAGATGCCATAATTCCAAGATCTTCATGGTTATTTATAGGGCTAAGAGGGTCGCGAAATTGTTCTATTTCTCATAATTAGAGCTCAAGACCTTGAGAAGTGGCAAATTATTATAGCGAAGAATGAAACAATTGAGAATTACATCTTTGGATGGAAAATATTAAAGAATCTATCTGGACACTTGTTAAGGGTTAGGAATTACGTAACCCTTAACAAGTGTCCAATAGGTTTTTCTATTATTTTTTAACATTACAAGTCAACTTTGGTGAACTTTGCATAGAAGGTCATCGAAGATTCACTAGAGTTAATAGGAGAATATGTACACGCAACCTCAAGTCACTTGTGTCAATGATTACATACATATATATAAACTAGGATGTATTTGTTTCACATAAAATGAATAATTTTGAACAAAATAAAAATAATCACTTATATCACTTATAAAAATTAGTGAACAAAAAATATTTTCATTGTACACTAAAATAATTAGACATAATTTTTTGTCGATAATAGAAACATTTTTATTACTTAATTATTTCAAGCAACACAAGCAATTTTTTTTAGAAATGTTTTTCATATCATTCAATTTCCATGAAATAAACGAACTCTCAAACTAACTTGACTTTACAATGGAGATTTTTGTGAAAAAGTTTTGAACTTTCATATTATCGTTTCCAAAAATAATATTCATCTAACTTTACGTCTACTTTTAAGTGTATCTCTTTTCTATAAAAACTATTATCGTGTTATTGATTTTTATTTCCATAGTATATATTATTATCAATTTTATAAATTTATCACACTAACTATCTTAAACTAATAGTCACACGCACAAGGATAGGCCACATGTGAGTAATATTTTTCCGTCTAATTCCATCAAATTATTGCAAAGCGGTACCAAGAAATTTGGAGATAATCGTCTAAAAAGTCATAAACATATTGAACGGTGGTCAATTCAATACTGAAATTTTCAATTTGATCAATTTAATCTTAAATATTTTGAAGATTTGCTAATATAATCACACTGGCCAATTTTGGTAGGAAAACGTTAATGTGGCAATCAAGTCAGTGAGTGTCATCTTACATGACATAGCCAATCCTAATGTGCACAATTTTTTTTTTTTTTTTTTTTTTTTTGCAAGTTTTAATAATTTCCCAAACTTTTCATTCTTTTTTTTTTCTTATTTTCTTTTCTTTCCTTTTTTCTTTTTTCTTTTTCCCCATTTCCATCCACCAGTCGTCAAGGCCTTAGCAAAAGGAAAAGACAAAAAAAAATTCAAATAAATTTTAAAATTACAAAATCATCTACGTTAGCTTCGATTGTCCACGCCAATCTTGTCTTATAGAACGACTAGCATTAACTTGACCGTCACGGCAGTAATTTTTGACAAAAATTGGTTAAATGATTACATTGAAAAATTATCAAAAGATTTATGACTAAATTCACCAAATTAAAATGTTTAAGATTGAACTGACTGTAGTATAATAGGTGTAGAACTCTTTGGGAAATTTTCCCAAATAAGTTATCAAAGTTACAAAAACATATATGAATCCATAGTCATTTATCTTCTCATGAACATTAATTCTCGAACAAATAATGGAGAGCCTCATTCATGATATTGTTTTCTACCTTTCAAAGTTCTGAGGAAAAATAGAAAATTGAGTTTTGAGAAGCTAATTCCCCTAAAAGGCACCATTAATACAGATCACTATCAAATACATTACATTCCTAATTAAATCAAGGACTAATTTTCTTAACTAATCGGTCAGATAACTTGCAATCTCTAAGGAAAAGTTATACCGTCGCTTAGGAAATTACTAAGGATTCTATTTCTATAAATTTACATTAGTTCTTTCGTACGATCTGAGGAAATTAGAACATTTACACGATAAGTTAAATCTTCACCTGAGGAAATGTCAAGGCCGTGCATTGCATAGCCTTTCCTTAACCATTACTCTTGAAAAGGTCATGTATTCAGACCATATAATCCTATTTTACACTTCCCACATTTACCATTCATACGTATGGCTTTATTTTTAGCAACTCATAGTCTACTGTCCATGTTGATAGTGAGATGTGGGATGCATAGAAAAAAGTTATACGATTTGTGTTGAGATAGAAAGCTTTATATTGGAGAATTAGTGTGGTATTAAGCAATTAATATCTTGATTGGCATATAACTCATTGACTTAAATTTTTGAGTGAAAGTAGATCCAACTGAATATTACAAACCCAGACCTAGGCTCCCTCTTGCCAATCTCCCCAAATAAAAGTGTCAGGCTTAACACATTAAGAGGTTGATATTGTCAATATTCCCCATGCAAATCTCACTCCATTTGATATATAATAATTGAAATTCGTAATTAAATCGCAAATTAGAAAATCATTTCTACGAAGTTCCTCCTTTTCCACCATAAACGCTGATGAAAATTCTCAATTGGATTGTCATAACCATTTTCAAAATTGGGCCATAAATCAAGCCGGTCCCAAAAATTCGGTATGGCGCAACCAAAGATTGTTCCTCCAAGTTCTTTGGCTTTTAAATTTCTTTCACCAAAACAAGGGCACGAAGATCCACTGGAGGACTACTAAGCCAATTATGAACAATGTGTTTGCAGCATACATTTAGGGCAGGCAGTAAGTATGAAGATTAGCTCGCTAACTTGCCATACATGCAGTATGATTGCTGTCCTTTTCTTTCTTTTTAGGCATTGCCGCCAATGTAAACCAGGAATATATAAGTTTTTAGCGCTATCAATATTTAACACGAGTTCCTTTTTCAATAGGTAATTAACTGGGTACAGTTACATTTAATCGCATTTGTTTCATAAGTGGGTGAATCATATTATACGCAAATAATAATTATCCCATAATCCCTTAAGTTTTAATCTGTTTGATGTGATCCATGAATTTTTAGTAAATGCTTAATGTAGTCCTTGAATAAGATGAAAATATCCAATGTTATTCTTCCATTAAATTCAAGTTCAAAAATCATATTAAACAATTTTATATAATTTAGGGACTAAATTGAACATAAGTTCAAGGACTACATTGCACAATTTAAAAGTTCAAAAACAACGTTATACATTAGGCTAAAGTTCAAAAACCATATTAAACCATATTAAACAAATTAAAAGTTGAGGGACAATATTACATATTAGATCAAAGTTAAAAACTATTTATATTATTTCCCCTTTCAGGATGAATGATGTGTTAACTAACACTAACAGACAATTAAGAGAGCACATTAACTTATAATTAGACGATAGAGTTTAACTTGTCCAAAGAATTTTGCTCTTTAAAGAAAGAGTTTTGGCTACCAATATTTCTTACAAGTTGTAACAATAACCTATGATCGAGATCTAATAGAGGCCCTATCAACCTGACTTAATCAATGTAATAAGGCTACATTATTTCGAACACAAACATTAGACAAACGTCATAATTCAAAGGATCCTTCTTGAAATTTCACAAGCAAACTAAAAGGGCAAGGAAATAGAGAAGGCATAAAAAAAAACCTTAATGGTGATTAATTCTGAACTTCATTCTCACTCGCAACCTCATTACAACCTCAATACAATTTCGTTTCAGTAAATGTACACTGATTCTATTACAACGCTAAACGTAAGGATCAGCAAGGTGTTGATTCTTTTGCTAGGATCAACAAGGTGTTGATATGAAAAGAGAGGGAAAGAAAAGGAAACGAGTCATACCATTCTCATCCAAAATCACAAAATTTCAGCAGACCTGCATGCAAGGCTGGCCCGGCGAGAGTATCAAATGAGCCAAAATTTGGTCGTTGCGCTGTACCATTGCAGCCGCTCAAATTTTGGGACATCATTATCGGTGTTGGTTAGCTTCTGCAGTAACAACTATTTGAGAGAGCTTGACTGCATATCTACACAGAGCACACTATCCTATAAGTTAGAAGTTTTCTGGGAGTAGTCACCATGGATGAAGCTCTCATAAACCGTTCCGCTGAGTGCTCGGTTGACTTTGTCCCAGTTACGAATCAAGTCAGATACCGGCCCTTTGTGTATCTTAACCTGACGGCTCGTGAGTTCCATTACTGGCAGATTAAGGAATTCTTGAACATCTTTTAGTTTCTGCAAAAGAAGTATAAAACAAGCGAGGAAAATAATTATAGGTGAGAACTAACATCTTATCTGTGCGAGTCAAATTTTGCTATCAGGTGCACTGGCAGAATCCGCAAAATAATTGACTGCAAACAGACCTATAAGCTTCACTACTTACAGTTCGGTCTTTTATGAGATCCTCGTAATACAGAACGATGTGTCTCGTGGTGTTATAAAATGCTAAAGCTTTAGCAACTGTTGCCTCTACTTCCTTCAGGTCATCTATCAATGATGTGGAATTAATTGTCGGCTTGTAGGTTGAAAGTGTATCAGCCTGGAAAATGTAACCAAATTACAATAGGTACATAAAAGCAGAGAGAGAGAGAGAGAGATAGAGATAGAGAGAGAGACCTCTTCCGGTGAATGCACATGAGACTTGTGGGTCCCATTGAGTAATTTGGCATGCCGATCATAGGAATTAGCAAGCACCGAAACCATGCGACGTAGAAGATTTCTTCTGAAGAGAAATACTACAGACACACCCCTACGATTCAAATACTCTAGAATTTCTTTGTGGTGTTCCATTAATCCCTGCATCAATCACAAAAAAGTGGATGACCTATTGCACTGTACATTCATTGAAGCAAACATGGGAGGACAACAAATATACTTCATAGGCCTGGACAGATACTCTGTTTACAGAAGAAAGACTGAGACAAAGTTAAACGCCTTGATGATGATGATGATGATGATGATGATGATGATGATGATGAAGACAGTGTTCGGAAGCTTTTGCTCAAAATGTCATTTCTATTCCTACCACATAAGTAGTTATAATAAGAACCAAATACATTCTACTCTATTATTAATCCATCATTGAATTGAATACACGATACCCAAAATTCTCTTCATTGAAAACATCTGACAATAAATGTAGGTAACATTACAGGACCCAATAAAACAAGGTCAAAGAAGATAAGTGGAAAGAGCACAGCTCAATGGTGATGTTTTTTACAGAAAAATTGATTGCAGTACTTGGATAAGCTGCTTCTCAGTGCAACAGTAAACTGCTGTGTCACATGTCATTCTAAGTAAGAAAAGGCCAATTCATCAGAGAAGGCCTTGAAGAATCTAACCATTTAATAATGGCATCAGATGTTCAAACATCACATCCCTAAAGTGACTTCCATGGGACCAAACTCTACAGGACTACTAAAGGTAATAAAAACTAATTTATAGGAATCCATCCTGTAAACTTCCAACTATTGTTTAATTGATGCAGAGCTACTACAAGCTCTCTACAAGAGAAGATCCTTAGTCCTTTTTCCAGGATAAACCTGGACAAAAAGGAGAATCAATTCCATTATAGCACATGAACTTTATACACAGGCCACATGCAGAAATATTCCAGAATAAAAATATTCTCTCAATTTATTGATCGTAACTGTGTTTTAATTATGTCATAGAAGATACGGTTGAAGGAAAAGTTTTTCTTGAAAGAATCTAATGCTTTCTTCACTGCTAAACACAAAGAGGACCAGAAACTGAGTCCACCTCCTCCCAGAGGACCCAGCCAAAAGAAGAAAATGAAAGAAGTTTGGTACAGGTTTAGACTTTGTAAGTATTGGCATCAGTAAGTTACATAAAGTATTGTAGTAATCTAATAGTCTCATCTGTGAAACAGGTAAAAGTACTGGCAAAAAAGAATTATACAAAATGCATTGATACTAGTTAAGCTGACAACCATTCAAGGATTGCTAACATATACATATAAATTTTATAACCATATAAAATTACATATACAGAGAGCAGGCCACTAATTTGAAATTGTCAGAAGCCATATCTACTCAAACCAAAGTGAAAACATATATTTGGCTTCATTCCATTCCATGCCTATTATCGAGGAATGGAGCACAAATTAAAGTGAGATACAGGTATCAATTCTTTTTCACCCTTTGGTCATTGCACTAAAGTACGAATGTGCATTTCTCTTGCAATGGCCATTCAACCTCAGCAAATAAAAAAAGTTACACAACCACCCTTTTGCAATGCAATGCACATTTTCCCCCACCACAACCTCATAATTATATAACTCTTCCCTATGTTTTGCTTAAAGGACATTTTGTTAGCTTTTTAAACACTTAGCCTAACCTCTTTTCCAAAACATGATTTTGTAGTTAAACACCAGATCAGAACAATTATTAGCATATGTATTTTATTTTTCATTTAAGTCACCGGGACCAATCTCAAACAACTTTGCCAAAATCCATTTTACAGTAGTAAAACCACAACATACTCCAATTCAACTGGGATTTTGATTCCAATACTGACTACCATATGCATAGAAAAATATGCTCTGAGTTCTAGTTGAGCAGATTTTACAATGGCCTATCTGAAAAGTAGGATTGTGAAGAGCAAGAATATCAGAGAATTAAGAGGCGTCACTTTTAGAGGATATCAAGACACCTTCGTTTTATGCCCTCAAAGTCACCGTGAATGTAATGATCAATCCAATGGATCCTCTACTAAGGCATCATGTCAGCAAAAAAAAACTACATCCAGTCAAATTTCAAATTCAAACAAATAGCAAGCTTGCAAATGTTTCAACAAGAATAGATTGGCTTTTCAATCTCATTCAATTATTTCTTCTGGAGATGATGTGGCAACTTCTCATGGGTAAAACTAAGATACAAAATTGACTCGGTAAACTGAGAGGATCTGAAAACACATATGGAGCATTCTCAACATGAAGAAATAATATACCTGATTAAGCATCCATTTGAAGCCAACTGCAGCAGAACACTCATTCTTGGAAGCACTGCTGAACCAGTCTAAGTTGTAGACTCTATCCAGCGTTTGTAAGATGGAAGAAATATTTTTCCTCCTATCCCAAACAGAGAATATCTCCCCGTTGGAACTAACATTGACATGACTATTCAAAAGAGTCTCAAACCATCCACTCCCTGATCTCTGCATCGATATGATCGTGAAGAATCGCACTGGATTATGTGAACACTCAAGCCTGTTTATATTAAAGAGAAGAAAATCAGGTCAACACTCCAAACGCTTATTTTCCAATACCAGCAAATGATTCTCATTTACCTGCTAAAAGTTTGAGGTCTTGGGTAATGCATCGAGGGGTTATCGATTTTTCCATATTGCCATTGCAACAGGGCTCCTCAATAATCTGGATGTCCTGAAATCTAGTCCTAGACTGATTGCTTATCTGCCTGATGCAAATTGAGCAGATATATAGTCCACACATCGCCGCGAATAACAATACTATGGTCCTATACAATAAAGGAGAAGATTTCTTGTTGGGCTTTACGATAATTGTATCCTGCCATTCAAATAGAGAAAGGAAGAGTAAATTCAAGTCAATGACCCAAAATTAAAAATTAAAAAGAAAGAGGATGCTGAACGTCACAAATATGGTTGTAAATCTGCTTCAAGCTTGGTTTACCCAAAAAGAAAGCAATACCATATGAGCCCAACACTGAATAGACCAATGAAGAAGATAATAACCACAAGGGGGAAAGGAGCACACCCTACATTTCATATTGAAGAACAAGAAAGAACCCCAAACACTCGCAAGTCCAATCGAATACTCAGTTTAAAAATCACAATGTCCGCACATGCGAAGCTAATTATTCGAGCAGTCATCCCAATCGAACCCTCGTTGCTGCTTCAGCAACCCCCTCCCCTAAAACGACAAAAAAAAAAAAATCATACAAACAAAAACATCAAAAGGAATCCTTTTTTTCCTGCTCAAATGCGCTAATTCTTCGGAAGGAAAAAGCCCATTGTCCTGAAAATCGCAAGCGTGACGGAACTTCAAAGAAAAACCACAGAAGGAAGACCCATTTGCTCATTGAACCAGAAGAGACATACTTCTCTACAGCAAAGAAGAAGTAGCAACAGCAGCGAACGAACAGAGAGGAATAAACAAACAAAAAAAAAAGCGAGAAAGAAGAACCGCACCTTGCCGGAAAAAACAATTGCTTCCGCCATTGCGACTACTCTGAAACGGCGCGAGCGAGCGAGAGAGAGAGACAGAGAGACAGAGAGAGAGAGAGACAGAGAGAGATCGCGGGTGGAGCTCAGATTTATCCGCCACAAGCCCCCCTTCCCCTCCGTGCTCTCAGCTAAAACAAGTCCTCAGCAAGAGTCAGAGGCTCAGAGCGAGAGAAGCAAAAGGTAAAGTTTCGACATTCGGGGTGCCTCGTGGAAATCAAATTCGAGCCCATCACACCCAGGGAGACGTAGAGCGAGTCTCCGCCAGCTTTTTCACGGGTCCTCGCCAATGCAGCACCGCCCCCACCATCCCATTTCTCCACATTTTCCAGAGTAAATTACATGGCAAGCGACCAAAACGCTTTTCCCTCAATTGGGTTCGCCCCAAATCCCACCCAGCTTCGGCGTTTTCCAGAAGGGGAGACGAGACGATGATGATTATGGTTTCCTATGCTGTCGTCCCGTCCCTACACGACAGCAGACGCGATGGCCAGTACCCGTACCCCGTACCCACCGCCCCTAATCTCGCCTGCACGAAGCCCGGTCCCGTTGGAACTCTCGACCGAACTCTGTCATAATTAATCAAAAAATAGAGGCCCTCTGCACTCCGCAGCACCCTCTTCCCTAAACTTTGACTTCGGTTCGATTCCCAAATGATCCGGTCACCATTTATCTTTGACGTTCGAGTGTGTTTCATGCCTGTTTGAAAAGGTTAATTGAGTTGCGCCCTAAATAAAAATAGGTGAGAAAAGTGGGTCGTCGTTTGGAAAGACCATTAAAGTAGTGCTGCGTAGAAAAATCCATAAAAAGAAAAATGCTAATCTCGTGACGAGTGTCTTGGGATATTGTTAAGGCTTTTTTAATTGCGAAAGGTACTGGGAAGTAGTATAATTAAAACTTTACTTTTTTTCTTGTTTGATTATTTAATGGGTACCTCGGGAGCGTTCACTGGTTGAATTCTTGTAAAGGATACACGTGTTGTTATTGTGGTTCTGATTGTTCCAAAGAACTTCTTTGATTCATTTTCTTGAGCTCCATTTATTTCATAAAAATACATGATTTGAAGAATATTTTTTTTTAAATGATCGATTATATTTTGAAAAAAGTCAATACATTTTTCATTTCAAATAATTTTGTTTAAATATATTTGTGGACATCGAAAGTATTTTTCTATAATTTATTTTTGTAAGCACTGCAAATTTTCATTTTTTCCAAAACAAACGGAGTCTTAATATTTAAAACACTAATCTCACGCCTCTTAAAAAATATGACTATTATTTGCTATTTTCTTAAACTCTTTCTAAAAGAATTTAAATAGCACATTATCTTTTTTTCTTTAAATCCTTTCCTTTCATTTGTTTTAGTCCATGATCGCCCTAGAAAAAATATCAAATCTAAAGAGCCGTTTGTTTATGTTTTTTTTTTTTTTCAAAAAGCGAAAAATGACTTTTTATTTTCTCATCAAAATTCAAAATAATTATAGAAAATCATATGTGAAATAAGGTATAAAAACCGGTATCATGTGAAAGCTTTTGGCTGAGTTTGCCACAATATTTAAATTAAGCAAAAAGCAAAACATGAATCTATCTAAACGCCAATATTATTTTTTTTTTCAATTTAGCAGTCGAATAGTCTCCGAGACCACCTTCACGTAAAAATGGATTTCGATAGTCACTAAACAAGCAGCCTCAATTTGAATTTTAAATTCAAGAAAGACCCATCAAATAAAATCACAAAGTTGCTGATAATTTTAAGTTGACATAGCTAATGCACGGGTTTTCGTGAAATTTTTTAAGCTTAATAAAAGGAGAAAGTTATCTTGAGTTTGTTTTATAAGGTAAAGAAGAGAGATGTCAATTAATGAATGGCGGAGCAAATCAGGTTATTGCAAACCTAATTATACACTATATGTTCTTCAGATGAATTCCTCTCTATACAAAATCTTTGAAAATTTGATCAACCGTAAATTCTCGATAGAGCTACATGTTTAGTCAAATAAGAACAAATGAGACCTGTTAGATAAAAAGTTCGAATTTTTTTAAAATGAAATGAAAATTGAGTTAATTTTTGTAGAAGGATGCAACATGGTCTCAGTTGTTTTAAGTGAGCAAGGAAACAAATATCTTAAAAAGAAATCCTTGAACTTTGATTCAATATGCAATGGCGTCCCTAAATTTTTAACTTATTCAGTATAGCCCATGGATTATTATATCATTGGATTTAATCTAGTTTCTAAATTATGTACTTTATGAACTAAATTGAACATGTACTAAAAACTGGGAATCATATCGAACAAATTAAAAATTTAGGGACATCATTACACATTAAATTAAACTTCAAATACCACATCGAATAATTTAGAAACTCAGGAATGACATTGTATAGTGAGCCAAAGTTGTTTAACCATTTTGTATCATTTTCCACATTTAAAAAAAATACACTTTATCCCATCAATTTATCTGTCTTATTTTACTTATAATACTTCTTAATTTGCAATATTTAACCCAAGTTTATAGCAACACGGTATACCTAAAATGGAGAAAATCGTAGTTTAAATAGTCAAACTAATTATCAATGTATCCCATAAAAATCTTATTCTCTCGAATTTAATTTAAATCCCTCTCATCTTTCAATCACTTAAATTAATTAATTTTTATTTCCAAGTATTTTTTTAACTCCCACACCCGCAAGAGGACAACCCAAAGACAAGTTTGAGAGTGAGTATTAGAGTAGGATTAGAGTAGAACCGACCAAAAAAAAAAAATTGTCAATGTATCCCATAAAAATCTTATTCTCTCGAATTTAATTTAAATTCCTCTCATCTTACAATCACTTAAATTAATTTCCAAGTATTTATCTCTCTCCACACAAACTTAAAACTATCTGCTCCTGCTCCATTTGCTAGCATAAAGAGAAGAAAAAATATAATAGAAAACTTCATTGTTCTCCGAATCAAACAATCCAATCACTACCATTTTACGGCATCTCATCAATTATAAAGTAAACCGATAATTGCAATGACACGCTATGTATGTCATGAATGAGTAAGATCGACACGCTTATTTATCTTAAGACAAATACACGACTTCATGATAGCAAAGTTCCAGAAGATATGTTACAAAATTATCTTGACCAAGTGTGGGATTATGACGTCGGCATTTAGCGTGCCGACCAGCAAAGGCTTTTCTGCTTCATTTCGTGGACTTAACCTAATTCCTTTTCGTTTTTCTTTCGTACGTTGTTTTAAGACGGCACAGGACGGCACAGGAGAAGTGTTGAAATTGTCGCAAGCGAATGCTAAGATAATACCCGAAGAACGCGACGTTTATCGCCAGATTCGCGTTTAATATTGACCCTGCTATGTGACAATCTTCATATACAAAGTTTAGGTGCATCGACAAGAAAATAACTTGTGCCATTACTTTGTTTGCGATTGTTATCGTTACCATCGAACCAGATCCATCATTGTTGTTGCCATTGACATTGTCGCAGGTAGACTAAACTTAGTTGTCGCTAGCAATCGTGCCTGTGATTAGTGCTTCCCTATTAAACACCGATATTTCAAATGAAAGGAGCTTTCATTAAATATTTGAATAAGCGTTGCTGTTGACATTGTCGTAGGTAGACTAAACTTAGTTGTCACTAGCAATCGTACCTGTGATTAGTTCTTTCCTATTAAACATCGATATTTCAAATGAAGGAGCTTTCTTTAAATATTTGAATAAGCGAGATGAAGGTTTGTTTTTATTTTGATTTTTCCTTTTGAAAAGAAATTATTTTGCTTTTATTTCAAAGTAAACTCAGTTTCGGTTAGATGATTTTCAAATCTTTTTTTCTGGAAAACAAAACGGGTGGACTGAGAAAGGGAGAGAGAGAGAGAGAGATGAAAGGGGGAGTTCTTGGAAGGAGGAGGTTGTTGTTGGGGTTGTACTTGACTCATATTAATCTTTTTTTTAAGCTCCGTCTATTTCATAAAATATGAGTGATTTAAAATATATTTTTCTAAAAAAATCACATGTATTATTTACAAAAGTGAACAAACAAACAATATTTGTATTGTTCATAAAAATACTTAAATATATATATTGATGTCAATGATGAAAATAGTTTCCATTAACAAATAATTTCAAATGATAAAAGCAATCATTTTTAAGAAATTATTTTTTAAATTACTCATTTTTTCGTGAAACAAATAAAGCCTTAATTGCACAACTTAATCTCAATAGCAAAAAAGAACATTTCCATCATATTTTCAGTTTTGCTTTTTGAGTGAAGTTACCAATTCCCCTCCATTTGTAAAGGCTAGATGACGCCGGATGCATGGTGTGCGGGATGATTCAACGAGCACAAATCAAGCCGCGACGGTGAAAATTAAGTTAGCTTTGCCGGCGCTTTTTCCAATTGAATATTCCCGATAAGATAAAGCCGGGGAATAGGGCTCATGATCAGGCCTTTCCAGGCGTGTATGGTTGTACCGATTAGCAGGAGAGAGAGCATTATTTAATAGAAAAATGCGAATTCATTGATCAAAAAGATTCAAAAAGGACATTCTTCTGGTGCGAGTACGTGACCCCCACCACCAAGAATTTGTGGCTATCTCCCTGTCTCTCTCTCTCTCTCTCTCCACAACTTTACACCTCGTTGAATTATGGATCCCGCCTGCCTCCATCATTGACATCATCGGAGTCGCTCCGAGAGGGCTGGCCCCCGTGCTCCTTTGTCGGTTTTTTCTTTCTTGTCGTTTTCGGACGATTGCATCTTATCTGCTATCTATGGTTAAAGCCTGAAATCGAGAGGCTGTTGTCCTTTCGCATTCGCCACGTGGAACTTCATGTCGCCCTCTGCCATTGTCGTCCGTCACGCGGGAAGACCAATTAGCATGGTTTTGCCCCGTGACCCGTGATCACCCCAATAAGGTTTTGACTTATTCACTTGCCAACTCTAAACTTCTATGTTTTATTAAGTCCAATTTTTTTTTTCAGTCATACTCTAATCCTATTCTAACACATACTCTCGTACTTTACCCTACCTCTCGCAGTCGAGTCGAAACCCACTCAAATGAAATCGTCCCCACCCCAATGTGGGAATTTGAGCCCCAACCTCCCCTTTGAAAAGGTGGCTAGTGTATTAAGTCCATATTAACCAGTTAGTTTTTGGCATATTCATTTTCCATCTCTTAATTTTTATTTATTTTTAATTAAGTTTGAGAGAGCATACCCAAATTTTATCTCTCGTTGAGTTTAAACTACAATTGATAAATTAGATAAAGTATCTTCAGATATAATTTCTTGAATATGTTCCTCGATGTTGTAATTTCGATTTAACTGATTAATTTTCAATTCAAACAAAATTTCTTTAGCTGAGAAAAAAATTAAGCTAAATCAAATTAGAATTAGAATTAAAATATAGAAAACCGCCCAATAAAACCTAAACAAAGTGGATAAGTTAAAACATATGTTTCTAATAACCATAACTGTTCTTACCTTAAATTACCACTTAATTATTCAAGTAATTCAATTTAATGCATCACATAAATTGCAATGAACAAAACTGTTTGTTTGATTTAGTTTTTCAAAATTATAAATAAGGACAAAGCTCGTGAGTTTTAATTCCTTTTTATCATAACTTATTTAAAGCATAGAATTTGTATTTGTATTTTTGTTTTTTATCTTGTGATTTGACTAATTTCGAATATAGCTTCCATAATTGTGTCACGGGCCGAGAGTTTCCTTGGCCTCGGAAACGACCCGCGGCGCCTAGTGAGCGGAATTCGCCAGCCACCCTTTCTTTAGTCTGTTCCACGAACGATACGGTGAATGATTCTTCGTACGAAATCCTACCACGCCCGAGCTTCACTCGGGCGTCTAGTCCATCGAGCAAGGCGGCGCTTCTCTTTAGGCACAACAACCGGTTTCGGCTGCCATGGCCTCGTCGGGAGCGGCATCGCCTCCCGACCGGTTTGTGCACGGGAGGCTCTACCCCGTCTTGAGCTCCAAAGTAATATAATCCTTCTATCCTAGAACTCCTAGCACCAACCGTCCCGACGCCACTCCCACCTGACCGGGCCAGGTTGTGTTCTACCCCTTCTGCCTCACACTCTTCACCAGATAACCCCAAGCGCCACTCACAAGTGTCACGAGTACGGGAGGATTCACGGACCGTGACATTCTCCCCCACTCACTTCGCAACGCCCTCGTTGCGATCTCTGCTCTGTCGCTTCCTTGCATAAATTAACCATTAATGTGCCACTTTTGGGAATTCACATCGAACGGTCACGCTTGCCCAACAAAACAGGTCTTGCTCCATTGGTGGCCTCTTTTGATCTCAAACTCTCGGCCCTTGATCCCGCACTTTTGGCAAGTGTGGCATTTTTCGCCAACCGCATCTTTTGGCAGCACCATTCCGGCTAATCGGCATCTTGACCCCAAAGAGACCAATGGAGGTTCTTTTCTTGTTGAAAACGCAGCAGTAGACCTTTTCTTCGTATTCACCGATCGATCCAGGAACGTTATCCCCATTCAGCAAGGGTTCGGTTCTTCTCTAACTCGCATTCCGCTCGACGAGAAGCCGACTCGTCCTAGCACCCATCCACTAGGACTTATCTGCTTGACCCGCACATGAACGAGGAGTCCGATTCTCCGACTTGCTCACTTGCTTACTGGAGGGATTCCTGCTCTGATACCACTTGTCACGGGCCGAGAGTTTCCTTGGCCTCGGAACGACCCGCGGGCGCCTAGCGGCGGAATCGCCGGGCGCCCTTTCTTTAGTCAAAGTTCCACGAACGATACGGTGAATGATTCTTCGTACGAGATCCTACCACGCCCGGCTTCGCTCGAGCGTCTAGTCCATCGAGCAAGGCGGCGGTTCTCTTTAGGCACAACAACCTGGTTTCGGCCCGCCATGACCTCGTCGAGAGCGCATCGCTCCCGACCGGTTTGTGCACGGGAGGCCTACCCCGTCTTCGAGCTCCTAAGTGATATAATCCTTCTATCTAGAACTCCTACAGCACCAACCGTCCCGACGCCACTCTCACGGACCAGTTGTGTTCTACCCCTTCTGCCTCACACTCTTCACCAGATAACCCCAAGCGCCACTCACAAGTGTCACGAGTACGGGAGGATTCATGGACCGTGACAATTGTATGCTAAAAACTCGCTTTTTCTACCTATTCTTTACGTGCTTAGGAAACAAAAATGTTATAGCATTGTAGATAGCGCAAATATTTCGTGCCAATTACAGAATGCAACACAAGCATTTTCAAGCCCATCAAACTTTTTTTCCCATGGCAATACCCCATTTATTAAACTAAATTAATATATCGATTCATCAGCATCTAAGATCAATTTCCAATTAACATATTGATCAATAGGATAAACCAAATCAAATAAACATTTACCCAGATTACATCCATTTTTGATTGAATATTTATTTAAATCAAAGTGAATATTGGCCAAAATTTGTATTGCTGATAAGCTATCTTAATTTGACCATTCATGAGCAATCACATAAATCTAGGACTCCTCACATTCTCTCTATAAATAGGAGGCCTTTTTTAATCCATTTTGACAAGGACGGTCCGAGAAGAGATTACCCGTTTTTAAATTAATGCCAACTTGATGCGTTCTAATTCCATAATGTAAATTCATTACGGTCGTGATGTCTGCTTCGTATGAATTGAGACCCCCTTTAATTATAATTTACTTTCGAAAATCGCGAACATTATCATTAAATAAGTCTATACTCTTCTCTTATCTCGCATTGCACATTATTAATCATACCAACGAGTCAAAAACACGCATCGAAACTTACCCACGCTTCATGACTTGTTTTTAATGAAGCGCAGCACCTTTTTGAGGGCCTAAGAAAGTTGAAAAAAAAAAATGTTTTTCTTAGGAATGACTATGAGAAATCGAAGCGTGAATTCCTAATTTCGCCTTGAAAGGGTTAGCTTGACTAAGAAACAAACTTGCATAGAGTTCAATTTCTTCAACACCAAATGTTACTCACTCTTTATGTCAAGCCGCCATAGACTTTGACTTTCGTATTAACGATATCTTCAAACTTCATTTATTTAATGAAAAATAAATGATTTAGAAAACATCACTTATAAAAATGAATTGACAAAAAAATATTTTCATTATCCATAAAAATATTTAAATATAAATTGTTGTCGATGATAAAAAAATTTGTATCGACTAAGTATTTCAAATGATAAAAGCAATCATTTTTAGGATTTTCAAAAATCATTCATTTTTCGTATTGTGTGGAACAAGATTAGTCATCAATAACTTGGCAAGACTCTCAAGCCTTTTGCAAATTTTAAATTCAAGAAAGACTCGTCAAAAAACATGACAAGCTTGTTGATAATCTTAAATTGACCTTGTATATCTATTTTCTAATAGCTAATGCACAGATTTTCACGAATTTTTTTAGGCTGAGAGAGGTTGGAAGTTATATTGAGACCGTCTTATAATGTAGAGATTAAAGATGTACATAAAATGAATGACGGGCAAAATCAAGTCCTTCCAAATCTAATTATACATCATCTTTTTGAAGTGAAATCCCCCGTTATTTTAAAATATGTGAGAATTTGATTTGACGTAAATTCTAGAAAGAGCTTCTTGTTCTATTCAAATAATGATAAATCGAACCTGTTAGATAAAACATACCTGTCACAAAAGAAAAGTTTGACTTAAACTCTCTAGAAAAAAAGATAGACTTGTCCCATAAATGTATTTTGCTTTTTATCTTAAAATTCCATGAAGTGTCCGTAACCTTTTGCAAAGATATATTATAGCAATATGGTATACCAAAATGGACGATATCATAATTTAAGTAGCGGAAATAATTGCCCAATGTATCCCATAAATATCCCCCTCTCTGTAACTTAATGCAAATCCCTCTCATCTCACAATCACTTGAATTTCTTTCATAAATAAATTTTCATTTCCATAAATTTTTATCTCTCCACACACCAAAGTTGAACCTTGCTCTTTTTTCTGCTCGTGCCCTTTTCGCTAGTAAAACGAAAACTATTCTAATCAATACTTCATCGTTTCTCTCAAACGATCTAATTACTACCATCCATGCCATTTCATCAATTACAAAATGAACAAATGGCTGCAATGACGCGACACGTATGACATGAACGAGTAAAGATCGGCACGCTTATGCAACTACATGATGGCAAAGCACCGGGAGAGATATTATAGAATTATCTTGACCGACTGTGGGATGTGACGTTGGCATTTTAGAATGCCAACCAGAAAGAGCGGTAGGGGTTTACTGCTTCCTCCAGACTAATAAAAGGGATAGGAACGGGCGTCGAAAGGGAAAGCTGAAATAAAACACGAAGAATACGACTTTCGATGCCGAGTTATCATTTGAATATTTGACCCTGCTACGTGATAATTTCATGGGTCCGGAGTAGGACCTTAAACTGCTCATTCACGGTGCCTCCTAAGGGCCGTGAGGGGAAGTAAACCGGGGGAATCGAAGCCCCTGGGGTGAAACCTCCGAGGAAGATCCCCCTCGTGAAAAAATTATTGTTGGTCGGATACAAAACGACCCGTGATTCGGCCCCTAACGGGGTTTTACACGTAAAAAAGAGGTCATCGGCATAACCTTAAACTGCAGCGCTCTGGGGGGACAACCCCGATAACAAGGTCCCTCGGCATGGGCTGATGCCCACCCCCGTCCCATTTTCGACGGGCCTCCGGTGCACAAGGAGGTAGAGGCTGCTCCCCTGCCTCGAAAAAGATAAGGGCTGGAGTTAACACTCCGTAAGACGTGAGTCCTAAGCAAGACCTTAAAAGGCTTTGACAGCCCGGAAGCAGACGGGTTAGAGAGTGATTATCCCCTCGATAAAACTAGATAACCCGCAAGCTTATCCGCCACAACCCCCCTCGGGGGGTAGGGAAGCCACCTTGGATTTCAGCGGGCTTCCCCGGTGAAACATCCGGACGCGCAGCGCAGAAAATGAAGGGGGTGCCCCGAAAGGGGCACTGTGGTGGTGGCATGATGAAACCTCACGTCTATCGATAAGAAAAGTAAAAAATTGTGCAGGATCATTGAGAATCGACCTACGCATAGTCTGATTAACTCCACTTAATTGGACTAGTTCATGACATGGACCCCGACGCGCTTATCACGATGGGAATCAGAATGAAGTACAAATGAATTGGAACGAGCAACGAGATCTAAATGTTGAGATGCGATGATTTCACATAATGGCTGGATGCGTCGATGCAAAAAAAAAAAAATCTTATGCTTTTCCGAAGAGTATTCTGCATAAGAAAAAGTTGGGGAGTAAGCATCTTAGAGGGGCCCATGATTAGGCCTTTCCAGACGTGGATGGTGTACCAACTAGGAATTTGGCACGACTTTAGGAGGGGAAGTATTTTAAAACAGAGTGCTATTTAATATACATTTATCCATCTTATGTTTTTGTTTCAATCGAAGTGCACGTTGCCCAAAATTCAAATTGCAGGTAAATAATCTCAATCTGACTAATCATAAGCGATCGCGAGAATCAGAGACTCCTCCCCCTCCTCTCTACAAATAGGAGACTCCACTATCCGTAAAGACATGAAGAAATGATTCGAGACCGAATTCAAGTCATCAAGATCACAGTAATCTGTCACAAGGCTAGACCAAAGATTCAAAGGGATTATTCATGTGAATTTTAATTGGTTCAAAACATCTAATTTGTCTGCTACTAATTTTTTTTATCTCCTTTGATTCTTATTTTTTTAGGAAACTATAAATATTACTTTTAAATAAGTCTCTTTTCTGTCTCCTACTTTTAAAACTGTAGAATTTGAATTGATTCAAAGCACCTTTTCTGTCTCCTACTAATTTTGGACCTCCTTTGATTCTGATATTTTTTCAGGAAAACTATAGATATTACTTTTAAAGAAGTCCCGTCCCTTTTCTCATCTCGCAACACGTTACAAACGATTCACGAATATGCTGTAGACTTACCCACTTCACGACTAGTCTATCATGAATTTCAGCACTTTTTAACGGCCGAAGATAGTTGAGCGACGGCCCAACAAAAATTGTTTTTTCCTTTTTCAGGTATGACTTGGAGAAATCAAAGTACGGATACAATTTTCTTTCCTAATTCCGCCTCGAGGTGTCGGCTTGATTAAGAAACAAACTTGTGATGGGAGTTTAATTTCCTCACCGCTAGATGAAACCGAACTTCTGATCGAGAGGCCATGGACTTGCGGGCTATCGATCCTCTCAAACTCATGCGAAACTATGCCTTTCCGGGCCGCAATCGTGCGGAGAAATCGATGCAAAGGATTAATTATCAATGGCTTGGTATGATTTCTGAAGCCCCTTCCACTTCTGACCATCGGTATCAACGACCAGATAGCTTTACAAAGGATTTTTTACGAAACATAATTTACATTTCCCCAAAGAGTTTTAAGAGTTTTAGGAAGGCATTTGCATTTCCCCAAAGAGTTTTAAGAGTTTTAGGAAGGCATTTACATTTCCCCATGGCTCATTTTCCTAACTGAAATTCGAACTTGACCATTAGATCCCATTATTATCGTTATAAAACATCATCGTTAATAGTAAACTAAGGAAAAAACTGAATTTCCAAGACATCGACAATGAATAAAGTGTAATATTATCATAATTCACAACACAATGAATAAGGGAAGATTGAAAGGAAACTATGACTATAACCGCATTTAAATGATGTATAGAGGGTTTAATGGATCGACGCATTAATCCAGGAAGCCACATAACACCACTTGGTATTCACTAGTTCTTCTTCCTTTTTCCTTTTCTTTTTTTAATTATTTTTCACTCATGATGTTATCCTCCCATACAGGCCCTCAACTACTTCTGGCGTTCAAAGCACTTATATTCGAATGAGAACTTTGACGGCAGTAGCTCCAACAAGCTTGCTTGCTTGCTTGCCAGAGAGTCTATTACAACAAAAGCATTGCTTCAAGTTATTGTATTTTTGTACATTCCACCACACCCTGCATCTTTTAAGAGTTTTAGGGCACTCATCCTCATCAATCACTGGTGGCGAAGAGATGATACCAAGAGGTGCAAAAACTCGCACATTCCGACGTTTCACCTAACAAAGCTATGGTACACCGCGAATGAATATGTGTGAAAGAATAAATTAATGTCCCCGAGCACATAAAGACATTAGGTCTCAGACTAAGCAAATAATTGCTGGATGACCGTTTCGGCGTTACCATTGTACTGGGCAAGCAAATGGATGGCATCGGCCCTAGGCAAAGCAAGAAATTCCTGCATCAAACCAAAGAGTAGGTGACCAGTCAAAAGAATGAATAATATGCTAGAGCAAGATTTTTCATCATGAATTAGCCCGAATGCAAATGCTCCCGACCCAGAAGGTCGGTAGCAATGCCAAACCATCCTCTGCAATTATCACACCCTTCAATTTGTCACAAATCTCCTACTACAGGACTTAATTAGAAGTAGCACTGCAGCAATAGAGATTTATTTAAACAAATGGAAGCATCTTACAATCCCTTGAGTTGGAATATTAGCAGATTAGTTCACATTCATGGCATTGTCAACTGAACATAACTCTCTGGTCATTAACATAAGAATATACCACTGGGGCAACTCCCTTCTGGCAGTGAATGGACACTTGGACTTGACTAGTTGGCATTTCTAAACATCGAGCTGACATGACAATAAAAGTAAAATACATTTTACCCTAACCCTACAGACTGGGAACACTTGGCCAACCCCAACATGTATGCCAATTGATGATGTAGAGCTACACAGAGCAGCCACATGGAGAATACGTATTTAGATCAGTCAAGAGCCTCAGCAAGCATCCCATGATATGCTTCATGATACACCAAAAAAGTGTAACAGAAAGGAGAGAATTGATAATAATATCAATCCTCCAAAAGCCTCATCTGTGGCTGATCCATTGAACTAGAAAAGGCCTCTCGCTATTTCCATATTCTGAAGTGCATGTTGTGATGAGGAAATCAACTACCTTAAGCAACTAAGAATTTAAGAATTTTAGCCTGTCTTGAGGCATACCTTCAATTCTCTTAAAACTAACATGAGATCAACTTCGGCTCTAGTGCATCCAACTTTTTCCTCACGTTTCTTCTGGTTCCTTTGATATTCCATTCAAGAACCAAAATCGACATGTTCTAGGAAACTTAAAAAATTGAACAAAAGGGCTGAGACACTACAGTTCACATCACAGTGCACTAGAAGAAAAAATGGCACAGGCATTCATGAACTCACCATGACTTTAAGAATTGCACTTTCATCACATATGCCATCACTAGAAGAAACTTGAGTAGGACTGCTTCCATCATCAGCCATCCTAGGACTTGACAAGGTCGTGACCACTGAGGAACCCTGAGCACTATCAGTATTTGATTTCGATAAAGCAGCTACTCCAACCATGGGGCTGCTAACATCCTTCAAGGAATCAATCCTCAAAAGACTCTCAAAGCGATCTTTACACATTTGAAGTTTGAACCACTCGGTGTGTGTGTGAAGGGTTGCTCTCATTATTTTCATGAGCTGAGGTTCTTCAATCCCGAGGCTTCTACCAATTGCAACCTATCAGACATTAGAGGAGAATCCCAAATGTAAAATTAGTTAAACAAAGTATGCTAATGATTTCAATAAAAAGAAGATGGAGATAGAGCTTTGAATCTCAAAAGCAATATAGATTTGTCAGAATGCTTGATAACTCAGGAACAGTAGTAGAACAGATCCAAATTCATATATTATGGACAACACCCACTTCTTCCTATTGTCTCTCTTGCTTGCAAAAATTCCAAGTTAGACTATCTGGTTTCCTCGCATAAATTGAGATTTTTTTCATGCACCATCTCTCTTTTGCATCAACATTATGTTTGAATAGTAATCACTAAATGAATTCGCACAAAGTATGTCTTCTGGTGATGGAATACCTGGAGTGAAGTTGCAAGAGCATCCAAAGGCAAGCATTTTCCAATTGAAATATCCTCAGGACGGAGTAATGCCAACAAAGTCTCCTTCAAGGGCTTTAATAATGCTGGATCTTTAGCAGCTAAAGGACCTAAGTGGCTGCAGGCAACCTTAAGAGCACTAGAATGATCGCCTGAAGTGACCAACTTAAGAAATTCAACCTGACATAAGCAAAAGTGAATCAATTTATAATGCAGGACCTATCAACATATCCAGAGTCGATGGTCTGAGCCTGGTTAACAGCACGAAATCAACTTACCTGCTTGAGTTGGAACAGCAAAACAGGATTCTGCACAAAGAAATTGGGATCCATAGTGTTAATTTCTTCAACAACTTCAGCTGCCATTCCCTTGCTGGCTAGTTCTTTCATCTCTAAAAGGAATTCATATTTTTCCTCCCCAGTTTGGTTCTCAAAAGTAAATCTTGCGTCTGAACCCTACAGAACCACATTCCATCAGCAGATTGATCTATGAAATACTACATGATTATACCACGATAATCAATACCTCTTGTTCTCTCGATGTATTTGCACAAGACACTGAAGCAGCAACCTGGACTCCCTGTTTGATACTTCTAACAAATGACGTATCAGGCACAAAAATCAAGTCATCATGCCTTCCTCTCCATCGCTTACGTTTCCTCCTCTCACCAGTTCCACGGTTTCTGTTTCTTTGAAGCAATTTTGAATGGTTGAACCGCTGGGAACTGCTTGTGCTACAAAATTCATGGTTACTTGTTGGCTCACTAGCATAACGTAGTTCAATATCAGTACCTTCCCTTGTTATTACTTCATTGTTATTGTCTGAACAACCATCTATGCAGCTGTTGCTAAGGACTTCACCATCAGACTGCTTACCAGCCTGAGATTCATCCAACTCAAGCAAACAATTTCCCGATAAATTGTACCCTGGTTGACCAACTTTTGGATCTTTGGAGATCTTTCCCATTTCGATCTCTGAAGGATAATAAAGGTCAAACAACAAACCATCAGCATTTCAATTTACTAGAAAGCCACACTTAAATAACAGATAAGCAGCCTCAGATTTACCCGAAGGAAATGGAAGACTGGCATCGATAATACCCCTGTAAAGACAATACTCGCGGACGAGCTCATCAAGCATCGGTATATCCAATTTCATTCGACATAGTTCATTCTGCATTATAAAGAAAATTAGACTCAATACTAGCAAAATCAGTCAAGCTTGTCTGGTCTGAGAAGATGTCTCATTGCCATGGCCTGAATATGAAACAAATCACCTGAAAAGCCAGAAACAAATCTCCCTTCGCAAATCTCAAGCTGTCAACAGCACCTTGTCTACTGAGCATAACAGCATGCGCAAGAGATTGGATGTCAACCTGCGCAATGAAGAGACCTAAAGACCATGAGGCAACTGACTCCAATGACAGACTTATCTCTTCAAAAAATATATTTGATCTGTAAATTTAGTTCCTTTATCTGCAAGCACCTCTGCTAAGGTTCTATGGTCTCTCAAGCCATAAACCTAAGCCCCAACTAACATCTAAAGTCAATTTGCATATAAGTTAGTGATTTTACCTCATCAAATGCAGGGAACTTCATACAAGCTTTCTTCGACAGTTGTGGGAGGATCACACTCCTTACGGAGCAATCTTTCGGTGAGGTCTGAAATTGGTGAAGATATTCCCTGGCGTAAGCAAAATTCCCTATGTATGCTGCACCACACAAGTAGGATGACTAATCAAAGGGAAACAGATAGGATGGAAAAACCAAAACAATAGAGTGCCTAATTTACTATTCCCCATCTTTTGCTCCTTTCCCCCTTCTCATCAAGAGAGTGAGTGAGGTGGGAGGACATAAAGCATCAGCCAAGGGTCAAAAATTTTATTCTTTGGGCTGTAGGGTTTTAAAAAAGTTACCTTATCAAATATCTCAGTGTCATCGAAAAGAGTGGATCGTATACATGTAAATGAGCCCTTAATACTGATGACATCAAGCCAGCTATATCAAACCTCTTCTTTTCAGACCACTGTCAAATGTCAACAATTAATTAGTAAATAGTTCAGAACCATGCAAAACTATCATAGAATAGGACAAGAACTTAGTACTCTTGAGAAATTAATGCTCTATCGGTTAGAAGCTTAAGTCTAGAAGACACAATTCGACACAGGAGATCTTATCCTAGGATTACCTTGATCCATTATATCAGTTTGAAAACAAAGGGTAAACAGATTTTAATCTCAAGATGAGTGAAGTTGGCTTAATTGGCGTGTATAAATTGTAATGCAAAAGTAAATCAGCTGCATTAAAAATCTATGGTGAGAACCATAAAATAATAGAAACGCTCCACTACAAAGCAAAAGATGAATGAAGGTAGCATAGGATTTTGGGGGCATGCTATTTGAGAGGATTGTCAAATGAGTAGCCAAATTTTATTAATTCAGGATTCTCAACTTACTGCATGATGAAGAGAGGTCATATTATCCATCAGTATAATCCATAACATGACGTAAGGCCTCCAAAGTAGTGCATTAATAATCACATACATCAAACTGTTGCAAATTTCCAAAAGCAAGGAGCAAGGTCATCCCTAATTCTGAAAAGCTTTACACAGAGTTCAGATGAAGATGAAGTGTCTAGCCAAACATTTTTCTCTTAGCCGATTATGCCTGACTAGGCTGAGTAGGAGATAAAATTCCAGATACACCCATCAACTAACCATCGCAACTTAAAGCTGTGAACATTCTCCCCTTTATCAATTCTATAATTACTTAATTCCTAGTACTTATGACGTCAGCATGAACCTATAAGGGCTTAGGGGAGCACTGTATAACCCCACTCTTAACAATACCACGACAGCTACTAATCACTTGTATGGAAAGGAGCTATCAATTCTATAATTACTTAATTCCTAGTACTTACGATGTCAGCACAAACTTATAAGGGCTTATGGGAGCACTGTATAACCCCACTCTTAACAATACCATGCCAGCTACTAATCACTTGTACGAAAAGGAGATACAGATTTTAAACTCAAACCAGGAAGGATGAGGATGATGCAAACATTCTTATTGCTTTGCCACAAAGAGAGCATCTTGCCCACTTCGGCTGCATTTGGGACTAGCATTTGGAAGGAGCTTTGGGTGTCCAAAGCCCATTTGGCAAAATATTGGGTGTTTAGGAAAAATTTTGAGACTCACCTTGAGGGAATACTGGCCTTTCAAAGACTGAAAGCCCAAGGCGGATCCTAGGCTGCCTTAGACTTTCAACATTTTCGGAAGGCCCTTGTGATTTACTGTTCATCTATGTCGATCGGCATGGTTGCGATGGGTCGGCGACGGGCTGGAGAAAGGCCGGCGTGGTTGCGGCTACCCTAGTATCCGTCGCCAGCCAGTCACACGACCTCCTCGTGTCACCGCAACCCTAGGTGGCACAACCTCCACAAAGGGCCCCCAAGGTTGTGCAACCACGCAGCCCTTGCGGAGGTCGCGCGACCTCCGACGACCTAGATCATCTGGGTTGCCACGACCTCCATGAAGGGCCTTTTGAGGTCGTGCGACCAAGCGGCCCTCACCGGGGGTCACTAGGGGTCACCCAACCCCAGGTGGCGCTTGCCGATAGTCTCTGGCGGCCACCTAAGGTCGTGCTACTTGAGACGTCAGCCGCGGCGATGCCAGCGGCCGCCTGCCCTTCGCCAACCAACTATTTTTTTCCTTTTTTTATCACAAAAGTCCTCTATAAATGTAAATTTCTCCTAACACTATTTTGCTTAAAGATATTTTACAATACACTTTTAGATTACAATTTACCAAACGCAATTTGCATTTTAGAAAATTTCTTTAACTTAGAGTCATTTGCATTTTCTTTCCCCAAAAGTTTAACCAAATGCACTATTCCTTATATTAACACGGTGGAAGAGAATTAAGTCCAAGATTAGCTTCGGTGGTCTGCATATGCACAGCAGGAAATATGATGAGCCTATCACAAAAGTGCTCCAGTCCTTTTTCTTAATCCTTTCACCAAAGTTCCTTGACAGTAATGGGCCACTACCCATCAAGCCTGATTATTAAATTATCCTGGTGTTCATACAATATGTGACTCTGCTCCACCACCCAAAACATCAAAGAATGGAAATGTGCTGAACCCAACTATCAAAAGACAGATGGGAAGAAGATAAGTAACTGATAAATTCTTTTGAGATCTTGTCAAAACCATTAGCCTCATAAGGGAGCAGGAAAATTCTAAGCACCACACTAATTGCTCTAGCATATTGACAGCATGAAAATGCCACATTGTCAGCTTTTCTATTGTCTCATGTGTATAACAAGAAAAGACATGGCTTGGCACAATTGGCTGATATCTATTCTGGGGATAACAAGTTCGGGGCAAATAATCCCTTTGAAATCCCCTAACAATAACCACCAACTTCCATCAATTTACCTATTCTCGGAGAACAAAAGAGCGAAGATTTTACACCCTCCCACGATAAAGATACATTATAGTCTTCCACAAGACCCAATGATACTGAAGACAAATACAGTAGTTAGAGCAGCCCACCTCATCCGCCACAGGAGAAGACTGATCATCCTTGTCATATATAAAGGCAAGAAGAACGTGCTTGAACTCCTCATACGCTTCCTTAAGCAAGAAAAGCAAAGGCATCAGACTATACCCAGATTACTCATCAAAATGAAGTCAATTAAATTCAATCTCCTCGTCATTTCAACCAAGCTAAAGTTTGCAACTGCCTATACCAACGTCCATGGGCTTCCTGCCCCAGCCACATCAATAATCAATGAGCACCTACATGCTTGCAAATCATTTGAGGAAGAAAGGAATTACGTACCGGGTAAGCATCCAGAGCACAGGGTGCAAGAGACGTTCTCAAGCACTCAATGGCGGCATCGCGATCTTCCGCCGTCCCCTTCCTCAACAATTCAATGAATTTCTGCACCAGAACAAGAGCTCAATCAAAATTCCGACACACCTAGCTACCGACCAAATCGACCATCAGCTTCATTCCGGGCAAAGGGTCAACGAAAACCACCGCCGCCCGAAACGGAGAGACTCGAGAACCGGGGCTCACCTGTTTCTGCAGCCGGAAGAGGATCCGGTGATCGTCGAGCACGGAGGGCGCGTGGGACCTGAGGAGCTCGATGGCGGCGTCGATGTCGCCGGCCTCCAGCGCCCGCCGGATCTGCCGGTTGGCCAGCCGCGCGCCGTACGAGGAGGATGAGGACGACGACGACGGCGACGACGGCGACGACAAGGGCGGCGACGCGGCGGGGGAGGGGGCGCCGCCGCCCTCCTCGGCGACGAGCAGGTTCTCGGATTGCGCGAAGTCCATGACCAGCGCGTCGAGGGACTCCCAATTGACGGGGACGACCGAGTCGTCGTCCATGATCGAGCGAGGCGGAATCGTGGCGGCTTTTTCTCGCCCTAATTAATTTTCTCGGGAAAGGTGGTTGGAATCCGGGAAAGCGAGGGAAAACCAAAGCGGCGTCGGAAGCTTCTTCTTTCTTTCTCCATGGGAGAAGGAAAAGGATCGTGGGGGAAGAGAGAGAGAGAGAGAGAGAGGGGAACAGGAAAGGCGGCGAAATGAGGCCAGAGATGGGAGGTTATATAGGTGCCACGTGTCGCGATACGGGGTGGGGTGTCGATGTGGATTACCGCCGTCTTTCTTATTGTCCCGGGGAGAACCGGTCGGAAATGGCTCCTCGTCAGCCGTCGGATTTGCAAAATAAGCAATTTCTACTATTATTCCAAAAGGCCTAATTTTATTTTTCAGTACTACTTTACTCATATTCTAACTTTTACTCTTAAACTTTTACCATACCTCATTCAGAAAGTTGAAAGTTGAAACCCACTCTTAAACTCTTAAAAATAATTCGTCCGTATCTCAATCCTCTGATAATGTGGGGATTCGAACCTCCCACCTTTATCTTTTATGTTAGAAGGTTGTCTACTGGGAAATGCCTAATTTAATTTACTAAAAAACAATCTCTCTAGGTCTGGTCTCATTCTTGTCCAAAATGTTTTTTTTTTTAAAAAAAGATCGATAACCTTTTCTCTAATTTCATATCTACCTCATTAGTCCTCTAAGTAAAAATGTCGTCAATTATGTAACATGGTGGTAATCTTTGCTCTAATTTCATATCTACCTCATTAGTCCTCTGAGTAAAAAAATGCCGTCAATTATGTAACATGGCTTTTCCATCTCAACAACGAATCCACCTTGGGAAGCTGATTTGCGAAGAACTCTAAAAGATGGAGACACTTCTTGCTCCAAGAATTGGGGCAAATTAGAAGCATTCTTTGATCAAGACTCGAAAATAGAGAGAACGATTTCTTTGATTTCTTTGGTCTTGATCACTCCTTCTTGATCATATGCGTGCTTAACAACATGAAGCCTAAGCTAGGAAGCTTCTCCATCCTTCGTACATCCGACCCTCTTCTTTTGTTGCTGTGAATGAGGCTCTCTTGTCACGCCCCGATCCTCCGAGTGCGAGAACATCCTACTCTGGTTGATACAAATGCGACTTCCCAGGACACGTCGCCAACCCATTCATTTTTTTATTATACATGCAGAAGCGAAACAAATCCCCTGACAACATTTAACTTGGGATAAAAAAGCAAGCAATCAATCACAACCAAACAAGCTTTCTATAAACACATAGGTGTCTACAAAATAAACAGGCTCAACAACTAGGGAACTATCCTATGACCAATTTGTCAAACACGTTCGCCGATTCTTCAGCCTCCACCTTTCGAACTCCAGGACTTCCGGTCCTCCACAACCATCATCTAGGAACCTGAAATATTATCCCACAACCGGGATGAGACTACGTCTTAGCGAGTCTTACCCTTTAAAACTCAATTAGGAAGAAAATACGCCTAAGGGCGCTCTGTCCACACAAATAGGATAGAGGACTTATCTCGCCTCGGTTCTTTTCTGCACATCAGTTTAATCAATAAAGATTGACAATCACATCATCCAAACAATTTAATTACTCGGATCGATTCAGCAATCAATCGACTTAGTCGATTACATGTCATCGAAATCATCACACGATCATTCTAACTATTCATTCTCGACTCTCAATCACGGCCTTACAAGCAAGTCTATATGTAGTGGCATCACAGCCCCACTCGGCAATGTTATATGCAGTGGCATCACGGCCCCACACTCGGCAATGTTATATGTAGTGGCATCACGGCCTCACTTGGCATAATTTAGATTTAGTGGCTTTCTAGGTTCAACTCACAACCTCTCACGGTCATCTTCCCATCAAAAACCAACACTAATCAACTTTGGGATAAATCCCCACATAAACATCCATTCAATCAATCGATACAAACTGGACCTACTAACCAATTACGGTGCCAAAAGCCGACACCGGGTATTTTCAAGTTAAATACCAAAACTTCATCAATATCACTCAATTCCACACTTTTGGAATAATTAACCATAACCATCAATCACTCAATTTCTCAATTTAAGCTTACAATTTAAGCAGTCGTTTCCTAATCGAATTCTCAAGTCTATTGCGTTTAGATTCCTTAACGGCTTCACCTGATAGACTAGTTATCTCGTGAGTGGCCAACTTAGAGAAGAAAGCTATAGACGCGAAGATGAAATGCCCAACTCATTTAATTGAAACCGAGAATGGAAAATCGGGATGTCACAACTCTTCCCCTCTTATAAAAATTTCGTCTTGGAAATTTAAACCATTAAAATTCTTCTTCAAAATGGTGGGGTATTGTCGTCTCATCAATTATGCTCCTTCATTTTGCTTTGCAATGCTATCCAAGATCCTCGTGCCAACGAAACATTTCCAAATTAACCGGACCAATTCTTGATTTCCAAATTTACAAAAATGAAAGCTGCAAAAATTTTGGTTCTTTTTTCCACAAAGTGGCTAACTGCCGCGTCGGGGATTCGAACTCCCGACTTCGGACCTGTGAGCTTCATCTCGAATACCACTCGGCTAGAGGCGCCGACAGTGTCCCAAATTGCTTTCTTTTTCCATTTAAAGCCGTAATACTTCTCTGAACCCAAATTTCGATGGATTCTGATTTAAATGCTGCTTCATCTTCATTTCCTTAACCAAACACAATGTCCCTTTCATAGGCGACATTTAAGGAAAAATATATTTCCCCTACTTGAAATTCCAAGGTCTGTGATACTAATCTGCAAGGCTAAACTAGCGATTATGAGCGGTCTCAAATCTGTCTCTAATATTTGCAATTGCATCCACTGACTGTCCACTGACTACTAAACTGACTTTGGGCTGCGACCTTTCATTCTCTGATCTTAACTCAACAACTGAAGTTTTGAAAACTCTGCTCTGCACTGACTAAAAAGGAATTATCTGACTGATCTGTTGAAACCGAGAACCTTTGGTCAAAATCTGACATAACTCTGACACTAACACTATGCAAACAAATTATCTGATGCACAAACACCTCTGCATGCCTAATCCAATCAAGATCCTTCCACACCGCCACAAGGTGGGCTGATTTCATCAGTCTATCAATTACTATCCGAAATGAGATTATTAACACACAGACTCCTCAACAGACCTGTCAAGAAAAACTATTGTGACGTGATCCCACTTCCTCACGGAGATATCAAAAGATTACAAAGGTCCTCTCGAATTGCAGAACGGTGCTTTCACTTGATAGCACCTCTGACACTTGTGACCTGTCAGTGATATCTGTCTTCACAACGGTCTACTAATCCTGTTGATGCAATTTGTAACTCATCTTCATACTTGTTGACACCTAAATTTTTGTGATTTGTTTAAGTGTTTATTAATTGCATTGGAAGATTGGGGATTAATTTCTAACCCCTTAACGAAAAATTTTGTTAAAATTGCATCATATATAGACATTAGGAGCATTTGCTTCACTATGTTTTAAAATTTTAAAAAAAAAAATTATTACAAAAAAAATAAAAAAGAATGAAGAAAAAAAAAGAAGAAAGAAAAGAAAAAAAAAAAAAAATCATTAAGGTATCATGTTTTCATTATTGCACGGCATGTTGAATGGTCTTTATTTTTTTCCAAAATTGTCAAAAAAAAAAAGGTTAAAAAAATCATTAAAAGGTATAAGAAAATCGAATGAGGCCGAGTAATGGGTCTTTCTTCGCGCATGGGCTCGCCCACATGTCTCTTTTCCTTTTCTTTTTTTGCACTTGGGCTGGCCCATCTCCTTTTATTTCAACCCGGCCCGTGCGCATATCATCTTCCTCCCCTCAAGACATCCATGCTTCTGCAAAAAGAGAAAAGAGGAGGGTACAAACAAAAAATGGAGCAACGGGGGAGGAAGGGGATCGGTGTGGCGGTGAGCAACGTGATCCGCGGGTCGGAGGAGGCATTTCGGCCGGCAAGCTGGCAGCCGCAGAGGCCATGCGCGCTTGCCGGCCGGGTATAAAACGAGAGAAGACAGACGCGGAGAGGGGAGAGGAAGCATTTGAGAGAAAAACAGAAGAGTGACTAGGAAGAAAGAGACCGGAGAGAGAGCTCGAGAGGGTAGAGGGCAAGCCAAAGGGAGAGAGCGAGACGAAGGACAGCTTCGCCGTCACCGGTCGTCCGCCCGAGAGTCGTCGCCCATCTCGCGCGCTCCCCTTCGAACCAGGTGGGTCATTCCCGAGTACACCTGCCTGTTTTTGGTGGGGCGTTGGGTGAAGCTTGTGGTCGACCGGTTCGCACGAGCTTCAGTCCCATCCCCGCCCGAAACTCCGTTGTGCTCGTGTTCATTCCTCACACAGCATACGTGTGCTTTTTGTAGTGCTTAATGCAAATATCTGTTTGTGTTTGGTGTTATGGCCGAGACTTGTCATTTTGGTTTAAACTCAAGATAGATGCTGATAAACTTGTTCCCGAGTCAATCTAGAATAGCGTTTGTGAATCATGTGATGATCTTGGCCTGAACCCGAGCCCCGATCGAATCTATGTTTACCCCCCTAGTTACTACGTCTTAAGTGTTTGATAAAATGCCTGATTAAATGGCCGAAGTCTTTGATGTTCTATAATCTAGTTTGATGATTGTTTACCTTTGTATTGTTGAACCACGTCTGCTGTCTCTTTTTTTTGTTGTATTTTATTGTGATTTCGTGGCATGTCTACCATCTTTTTGAGCTATCGCCGGAAGGTCCTCCAGCGGAACTACCTTCCTTCGGCGGGTCCTGTGATTTAAGGCCGTCCTAGACGGCGCTTCTTCCATGTTAGCGTACCCATTTTGCTTGGCGAAAATTTGGGATCGAAAATGTTAGTTTCGACATGGTTATTTCCTTTGATTGTTGTGGTCGCTAGGTTGGGTGTTACTAGCCGGAGTTGGGTGCTTTGGCCGGAGCGATGGTGGAGCCGCGCGGTGTCCGTAAAAAGTGGTTTAGCGTATGGTCTTTTTGTTTTTTATGTTTTTTATTTTATTTCATTAATAAAAAAAAAACGAACGAAAGAAAGAAAGAATAAGATGAAGTTGTAGAGAAGAAAGGCGTTGGGGAAGAAGATGAAGTCCGAAGGAGAGAACGTGTGAGAAGAAGACCAAAAAAATAAAAATAAATAAAAGAAGAAACAAAAGAAAAAGAAAAGTAAAGAAAAAAATGAAAAGTAAAACAAATGGAAAATGAAAGTAAAAAGGGCTTCGGGAAAGAGGAATCGCAGAAGCAAATGGTGCGGGGAAAAGGTGTGTAGTGAGAAAAGATTAACGGAAATTTTAATTTTTTTTTAAAAAAAAAAATTAATTAAAAAATTATTTTTTTTTTTTTTTTATCCAAAATGTTGGATCCGGATTTGGGTTTGGTCCACGGGCCGGGTTGGGTTTACCTGGTCCAAACCCATTTTTATTGAAGTATTAAATATATATTAAAATTTTAAAAAAAAAAAAAAAAAAAAATCAAAAAATCAAAATTTTCAAAAAAAATGATAAAAATTCAAAAATTTTTCTGGAATTTAAAAACTTAGAAAACATTAAAAAATTTCGCTTTTTTTTAAACTTTAATTAAAAGTTTTTTTAATTTTTTTTTTAAAAAAAATTAAATTAAATTAAAATTTTCGAAAATAAAAAATGATAGGGTTTGGTTAAGAATTGCTATGTATTGCCGCTTTAGTGTGATTAAGCCTTTATTTTCTTATATGTTGTTTTTATCAGATGTTTAATTTGCGTGTTTTATGTTTAATTTGCACGTGTTTAATTTTAGGGCAAATAGGATCTTGGTAGGTATAATTATTACTTTATTGATTGTGCACCTGCATGCTCACCTCCTATGTTAGTGGATAGGTATGAAATCAATCTAAATTGCCTAATGAAAATCATTTTGTTAAAATGAACAAGATTAGGTACTGAAAGGGCACTAATTAGTCAATTAGTGTAATCAAGTTCCGATCTTAGACTCTCTGGTTGCGTAGGAAGTGAGGCACGCTCCCATGTCTCACTTGGTTTCTAGCCGACCCCAATAGGCTAGTGGCGACTCCTTTTGTACAAAATTTCTTAAAATGTATCCCAACGTCACGCGGGGTATGGGCTTGGGAGAGCCCACGCCTAATCATGGGCCTTAGGCCCGTCCTTTAGGCAATACCCCTAAACCTGCTCCCTCCCCCCAAGGGTAGGTCGCGACAGCTTGGCGACTCCGCTGGGGACTTGGTTTTAAACTTTAGAGGACTTAGGCCAAAATTAATCTTGTTCAAAATATTTTTGTTTGGCAGCAAAGATAGTATGTGCATCCATAACATATCGAATGTTGATTGTTTATGGGAGTTATAAGGGATGGTGATTTCTAACCTTAGTTTTGTAGGGGTATAAGAGTGAATGGTTTATTCATGTTTGAAGTGCTGATTGTTTTTTTTTTTAAATTGTCATGCATGAGTCTCCTGCACTGCACTACACCATAGCACACACAACCTGCCGCCGGATCTGGGCCGCATAGGATCACCTAGGATGGTGTTGAGGTGGATACCACTCCGACTACAACCGCGTAGTACGAGTCGCCCACTTTAACCCCGAAATTTCTTTCTTCACGTCGAAGGTACCCACCTCGGTCTGCAACAGCGCGACATGAGTCGGTTCTTTGACGAAGCCGGAGTCATGGGTAACCCAACCTAACCGCGACCTTGCTGGTTCAGTCCGGTGATCCCATGGCTCCATTTTGAGCCATTTAGAGTAGAAATTGAACCACCGTCCATGCGTATGTCTATGTCATTGGCTTTGCTACTCAATGAGTAGGGTAAGATTTCCAAATTCTCTCCTTCGTAATTTACTTATTTGCTTTCTTTTTTTGGTTGGTTCATGGCAAATTAGGTTGATCGTAACTGTGAGTAGTATACGATGAAGATACCCGAGCTTTACATCATTGCTACCCCGAAAGCCGAGCTTCGCACATGGTGGGATAGACTAGACCCGACTGGCCATGATTGGGTGCGATCCTATGTCAGACGATTACTTCCTCTCTTAGAAATAGAAACTCATTATGGTGTTGTACAAGCATTGGCACATGTCTGGTGTCCTGAGACTTGCACATTCATGTTCGGTGACCACGAGCTCACTCCAACCCTGGAAGAATACAGCGTTGCCATGGGAAAGCCTTTGGTGTCGGAGTTAATTGGTCCACCTATAGGGGCTGAGCATGTATCAACCTTATCTGATTTCCTTAGGGTTAAGGAGGGTGACGTGAGAAAAGTTTTGAAAGCTAATCGCAAGACCTGCCCGTTTTCATTCCTAAACGAGCTTTTTCAAAATGCCCCATCTTTTCAAAAGAATAGGATCTTCTTGTTAGCTTTCTTCGGGTTCGTGTTATTCCCACATTGTAGGAATGCTATTAACCCTTCCATGGCATGGGTAGTTCGTGAGGTATGTATGGGAAAGGGTTTTGTTAACGCCGTCCTGACTGAAACTTTTCTTTCCCTCACCCGTTTTAAAGAAAACAAAAACAAAACTTTACATGCTCCTCCTGAACTCTTGCAAATTTGGTTCTTCTCTCACGTTAAAGGGTTTGGTAGCATGATGACCGTGAATGACATTTCTGACTCTCACCACCCTATTTTGAAGTTTAAAGATAGGAAGACGTTCGCCCCTGATTATCATTATTCTGAGTGGTTAGCTTTCATGACCAACCCTGGACTTGAAGATTTCCAATGGCATGCCAAATGGCTCCGAGTTCGAGAAGCGCGATTCATATGTGGGCTTACTGGACCTGTTCCTTTGTTGGGAATTACCGGAGTCACTGAGTATTACCCGACTCGGGTTGCCCGTCAGTTCCAAGAGGTTCAACAACTTCCACCGACGATTCAAGAAGACCCGCTTAGGATAGACTTCATTGACGGATGCCAAGACCATGAAGACTCCATTGCGTTAGTCAAGTTGATGTGGGATATGTGCCATCCCCGGAAGCTGATATGGCCCGAAGAGGAGTTGGAAGGGCAAGAGAAGACTTACTATGCCTCAATGGAATACATCCTTAGGCACAAAATCCCAAAGAGCCTACGCCCGAAGATTCCCGATGTGCCATTAAAGACCACCCACCGAGCCGAGATCAAGCGCCTCAAAAGGAAGCTCGAAGAAGCCGAGGAGCGTGCCTCGAAGTCAACCCGAGTCGGTGGGGTTGCCGCAAGCGGAAGCTGTCCTCGTTAGTTAGATTGAGTCAAGCGCGATATGTAGTGGGCCCATGCCCACATGTGTTACAATGTTAAAGAGTTTGTCTCATGTTGCAATATCGAGGGATATGACTCATGATTAGCTTCGTTGTTTGGGGGTTCTCCCTTATGTCTTTTCTTGCGTTATGTAGTAACCTTGCTTTCAATGAAATGAACAAATTGGGGCGATTAGATCTTTGTTATGGACCGACCGCCTAATTATTACTTAATGCTTATATATGCTTATCTATCATTGACCAGGTACTAACAGGTTGTCTACTCTCGTTCAATTGTCAACACGGCTAAGAGGAGATCACCAATTCGCACTCGCGCAAAAGCCATGATGGAGAATGAGGATGTCAGCATACGCATGGCCAACATGGAGAACCAGCTGGCTCAACTCACTACTTTGATGGCCGAGATAAGCCGAAAAATCAGTGAACCTCTAGCCCCGACCATAGCCGGAACCTCTACTCCCATTTTGTCGGAACCCACTCCACCCTCAACTGGAGAACCACACGTCACCGATCCTGCCGAAAAAGGTGCTTCTGAGGAAGCCCCTTCTATTACGCCTGTAATCGTCAATCTGGATCCCCCTCCAAAGGAGGGATCTGCCATCCATTTCGACGAAGAAAATGCAAGACGCTTGGCTAAGATGGAGGAGCGACTTTGTGTCCTCCAAGGATATGAGATGAAAGGAGCGGACAAGCTAACCCCATATGCTAAGGTGAAAGTACCCGAGAATTTCAAGGAGCCGGAATTCACAAGAAAATATGATGGCACCGGCTGTCCTATAACCCACCTCAAATACTATTTAAGGAGGATGGCTCGCTACTCCGACAATGTCCCGCTCCTCATACATACTTTCAAGATAGCTTAGACGGTCCTGCCTTGTCGTGGTTTATTGCATTGGATATTGAAGAGCTCACTGGATGGGAAGACCTCACTGACGAGTTTTTATAGCAATATAAATTCAACTCCGAGATTGTCCCTACAAGAGAGGAGCTAGTTCGAATGGAAAAAAAGGAGGAACGAATCATTTAAAACGTTTGCCCGAGGTGGAGAACAATGGCATCACAAGTGAAGCCTCCACTAGTGAGAAAGAAATGAGGCAGCTTTTCTTGAAGACTTTGCCGTCGATTATTTCCGAGGGATTAGTGTACTGGATGCCAAACATTTTCACAACTGGTGGAGGTTGGTGAAGGGGTTGAATGGGCGATAGTTGATGGAAGAATATCCACGGGGAATAGCAAAAAGTTCTCAACAAGGATAAAGAGTCGGCAGTTGAAGTGGCGTTTATCCAAGAGCCATCTACACCTAAATCAGTGTCGACGCCTTCGCAAAAGCCTAGAGCCATGCAAGGAAACATGTCACGGGGATTTGACGGAAGCAAGAAGTTCCCTCGAAGGGAATTCACGCCTCTACCCCGACCTCTATCAAAATTGTTACCTATCCTCCTCGAAAAGAGATTGGTAGCCAAGGAGGTGCCTAGAGACAATCCCCCAAGATTCCCGGGGTTTGATGTGACCAAGGCATGTGAATACCACATGGGGAAAGAGGGCATGACGTCGATAACTGCTACACACTTGAAATGGAGAGTTCAACACCTATTGGATAAAGGAAAGTTGACCTTCAAAGAAGCTACGCCCAATGTGCAACAAAACCCTTTGCCCGATCATGCTGAAGAAGTGAATATGATTCTTGGGGAAATGCAAGCGAATGAACGACCCTTTGCGGTGGATGTCCCTAAACTGTATGAGGCCCTCGAGCTAGCTGGGCACTATGAAAGAGGGGAGGACATAACCATGGAGGAAAAACTAGAACGTATTTGCAAAATGATAAGCATGGGGTAATCCGAAGTGTCAATGGAGAACAAAGACCACTACCCATGATGACACCATCCATGATTAGCACATCATCTCACGATGCTACTCGCGACCATGAAGTGGAGAAAGCTGAGCTCCCTTTCCCAAAAGAGGATGAACAAGTGGTAATAGACAACACATTGAGAACCGATTTTGAGGGAACCTTTCAGAGCCAGGATCTCCTAGGGAAGATATGTGATAAGAGTGAAGTGTTCGACACATTGGGTCAACCAAGTGGAAAATATGACTACTACGTGAAATATTCGCCTGCCTCGAGTTTCTTTGACGATCCTAAGGACATTGTCCCTGATGGATGGGGGGTATGGATGATCCGATGCCACGAGAGGAGAGGATGGTCACTATGATTGCCCCGGTAGTGATAGAATTGCTTGATGAGGATTGCACTAGCGATGTCGAGACGAAAACCACTGAGCCAATGACGATTGACCTTATGGTTGAAGAATTATCAGCGATCGAAATCTTGGAGGAAAGCCTGACGCCAGTCGTGATCGAACTGCCACCTCAAGGAAAGGACGAGGTGATAATGCTAGAACCCCCCTTGGAATTCAACACTAAGGTGGTACCCTGGGATTACGGGACAAAGGAGGTAGATACCACACTCGATCGGGTCGTTGCTATGTGCCCACCGGGAGCCAAAAGAAAGCCGTGACGGAGGAGGACGCGAGGCAATTCTTAGCCGTGGTGAAAACAAGCGAATTTAACGTAGTGAATCAACTACGAAAAATGCCGGCCCATCTCCATCTTGGAACTAATTCAATCCTCCGAAAAGCACGAAACGCTTTGTTGAAGGTCCTTAACGAGATACATGTCCCGGAAACAATTGATGACACCCAACTACAGGAGTTCGTAGGGACCATCCTTCTGAAAGATCAGATCTCCTTCACTGATGAAGACCTCCCTGCTGATGGAGGTGATCACACAAGGCCACTGCACATTTCAGCGAAACACGATAGCACCTTTGTCTCTAGAGTGCTGATTGATAATGGCTCTGCGTTGAACATATGTCCATTAGCTACACTCCACCGCTTAGGTGTTGAGATGGAAAGGATACGCCCAACTAAGTCCACTGTGCGTGCATTTGATGGGATCAAGAAAGAGGTGCTAGGAGAAATTGAGTTGGAACTACTTATTGGTCCTGTGCTTTTCTTGGTACCATTCCAAGTCCTAGATATACCGACTGCCTTCAACTTTATGTTGGGGAGACCATGGATTCACACAGCTTGTGCTGTTGCCTCCAGCCTTCATCAGAAAGTACGATTTGTGGTGGACAATAGACTCATCACTGTGCACGAGGCAACAAACTTCAAAGTGTACTAGGAAACGGCCATCCCATACGTGGAACCCGAGTGCAAAGAAGAGTCAAGCTTTCAGACTTTCGAGCTAATGTCTATGGTCCACGTTCCTGTGGGCTCTTGCATGGACATTCCTGAATTATCCAAGCCGGCCCTAGCGGTAGGGAAGATTATGCTAGCAAATGGGTACAATCCTGGAGGTGGTCTAGGGTTGCATGGACAAGGGATTCAAAAGCCTATCGAGGCTCGAAGAGTTGAGAAAAGGCTTAGGGTTTGTCGAAGAGCGTGGAGGCCGCGGCAATAGAGGAGGCCGTAGCGAATGTGGAGGTCGAGGTGAACGTGGAGGCCGAGGCGACCGCGGAGGTCGGATTATAAGGGATAGAAGTTGCCAGAGTATTTTCCCTCCTCCACTAAAAGAAACATTCCCAGGACCCCCGAAAATGCTGATGGAAGAAGATGGAGCTATTGACAGTATGGCCGAGATGTTTGAAGAGAATATTGTATGCACCATCCTAGCTTGTGAGGAGGCTGAATCTTCTGGGAGCATTCCCGACCCTTCAAAGTAGGACGGTTCTAGCTCAGCGTAGCTTTTTACTCTATGTTTTCTTCCCCTGCATGGGAACTCGTTGTTATTTCAATTTGCTTGTTTGAGTCGCTTATGATGTAAACTCTGTTAAGCCCTTGACTTTGAGCCGTTGGTCTTGGGTGGAGTATGTTGTAATACGGCCTTATCATTTCCTTTTCAATGAAGATGCATGTTTTATTAAGGACATGTGGAAGCATACAAAACGGTTCTATGATGGTCACCGAGGGCCGGGCTTCTACATGCTTCCTAGTTTCATAATTTCGTAAGAGCAAGGAAATCTGAGGATATGAGGATGAGCTCTCAAAACAGTTTCCAAAAATTGCTTGAAAAATCATTCACAAATGACATACATTTTGTTTGTTATTAATGCATACTAACTCATCTCATTGCATCTCAGGCATTACATTATGCATAATCATGACAAAGATTCGTGTGACTCGGATCCACATGAGGGAGATCTTTTAGAATCTGACGTCGGTGAAGATCTTAAGGGGATCGAGCGTGATTGGAATCGACATGAGGGATCAAAACCGCTGACAGAAGAACAAACGGTTACCATAAATTTGGGCGATACACAGAATGTCAAGGAAATAAAAATCAGGGCATGTCTCTCAAAGTTAGAAGCGGAATGAATGATTAATCTCCTGAAAGAATATCATGATATTTGCCTAGACTTATGATGATATGCCGAGGTTAGATCATGATATTGTAGAGCATGCCCTCCCAACCGATCCTAATGTGCCACCTAAAAAGTAGAAGCTCAGAAGAAAGAAGCCAAAGTTGTCTAAGAAAATCGAAGAGGAAGTCATGAAGTTGTTAAAAGTGGATTTCATTGAAGTGTCACACTATTCATATTGGATAGCGAACATTGTACCTATCATGAAAAAGGATGGGCGGGTCAGGGTGTGCATAGATTATCGTGACTCGAACCGAGCTAGTCCAAAAGACGATTTCCCACTCCCGCATATTGATGTCTTAGTTGACAGTACGGCAGGATTTGAGTTATTCTCCTTCATGGACGGTTTTTCTAGATACAACCAAATTCGTATGAAGGAGGAAGATAGGAGCAAAACATCGTTCATAACTCCTTGGGGAACTTTCTATTACAAAGTGATGCCTTTCGGTTTGAAGAACGCGGGGGCAACGTATCAAAGAGCCATGGTCATGTTGTTTCATGACATGATGCACAAGGAGATTGAAGTATATGTGGATGATATGATCGCTAAATCAACCCAAGATGAAGACCATGTTGAGGTCTTGCGAAAACTGTTCGAACGTCTTCGGAAATTCAAGCTACGCCTCAACCTTGCAAAATGCGTTTTTGGAGCGAAATCTGGGAAACTGTTAGGGTTCATGGTCAGTAGTAAGGGCATAGAGATTGACCCGTCAAAGGTAAAGGCTATCTGTGATTTACAACCCCCGACTACCGCCAGGGAAGTCCGCAGTCTGATGGGACGACTCAATTATGTAGCGAGGTTCATCTGTCAGTTGTCTGAAACAGCGAAGCCATTCTTCAAGCTCTTGAAAAAGAATGCAAAGATTGAGTGGGATGCTGAGTGCCAGAATGCCTTCGAGAAGATAAAACACTATCTCACTCACGCACCGATCTTAGTGCCCCCTCTCCCTAAAATTCCCTTGATTATGTACTTAACCATACATGACGAATCATTGGGAGCCATGTTGGCACAAAAAGACCAAATGACAAGAGAGAATGCGCGATATACTACTTGAGCAAGAAATTCACCATTTCGGAAAGGAACTACACAGAAGTTGAGAGAACTTGCGTGGCTTTAATTTGGGTTTTGCACAGGCTGCGACAATACACGCTTCATCATCGAATCTTATTGGTGACCGAAAACGATCCCATCAGGTATCTCTTAGAGAAGCCGGCATTAGTGGGCAAGTTGGCTAAATGGAAAATCTTAATTTCCGAGTTTGATGTTCAGAGCCTAGGACAAAAGTCTGTTAAAGGTCGCGCCATAGCAGACATGTTAGCGGAAAGTTCCAAGGGGTCTGGAGCATCTGGTGAAGACAATGATGCGGAGGAGCGAATTCTACTTGTATCCAGCAACACATGGACGATGTACTTGGATGGTGCAGTTAACTTAGTTGGGTCCGCAGTGCTTTGGGGCGGTCCTTGTTTCCCCCGGATGGACAACACTACCCCGTCGCCGCTAAATTGACATTTCCTTGTACGAATAACATCGCTGAATATGAAGCATGCATTCTCGGTCTCCAAGCCGCCGTTGATATGAAGATTTAGAAACTGCAAGTTTATGGTGATTCAACCCTTATCATCTTGCAGACCGAAGGCAAATGGCGAACACAGGATTCGAAATTGATTCCATATCATGAATTCCTTGGGGAGTTGACGAAGAATTCCAAGAAATATCATTCAAATACTTACCAAGGTCTCAAAATCGTTCGGCGACGCCCTAGCTACCTTATCTTCGATGTTGCAAGTAGCTAGGGGCTTGGACATTGAACCGTTGAGAATTGAAATCCTTCGGCGCCCGGCTTATTGTATGACGGTTGAAGAGGAACCAGATGGACAACCTTGGTATCACGACATCTTGAAGTATCTACAGAAGGGTGAATTCCCCGAAGGAAGTGAAGCAGCAGACATAAAGCATTTGCTAAAGCTAACATCAAAATTCTTCACCAGTGGAGATGTCCTCTACAAAAAGTCCTTCGACTCGACATTACTAAGGTGCGTCGATGCCAAAGAAGCCAATCGTTTGATGAAGGAAATACACGAAGGGGAGTGTGGCCCCCCACATGAATAGTCACCTCTTGGCGAGAAAGATCATGCGACTCGGCTACTACTGGTTGACAATGGAATCATTTGCATACAACATGTGCGATGTTGTCACCAATGTCAAATTTATGGGGATAAGATAAACGCTCCACCAAATGAGCTTCACCAAATGTCCCAATCTTGGCCCTTCTCTATGTGGGGAATTGACGTGATCGGGCCCATCAATCCCAAGGCGTCAAATGGACATCGATTTATCTTGGTGGCGATCGACTACTTTACGAAGTGGATTGAAGCCAACTCGTACGCCAATGTCACTGCCAAGAATGTAGCCAAATTCATTCGTCGCGATATTATTGCCCGTTATGGGGTACCAAAGGCGATCATCACCGATAATGGGTCCAACTTAAACAACAAAGTTGTAAAAGACTTGCTTGATGAGTTTCAAGTTCGCCATTTGAACTCATCACCATATCGTCCTCAAATGAATGGGGCAGTTGAAGCAGCAAATAAGAACATAAAGAAGATCTTGGTGAAGACGGCTGAAAATTATCGTGATTGGCACGAAAGGCTTCCTTACGCACCGATGGCATACCGAACATCTATTCGCACCTCCACAGGGCAACTCCTTTTCGTTAGTATATGGAATGGAGGCTGTCCCGCCTATAGAAGTCGAGATTCCCTCGTTGAGGGTCCTTTCTCGCCGAAACTTGATGAAGCCGAATGGATACAACAAAGGCATGACCAACTAAACATGATTGATGGGAAGAGGCTAAAGGCAATATGTCATGGTCAATGCTATCGAAACGGGTTGCGAAGGCCTTCAATCGGAAGATTCGTCCTAGGCACTTTGAGGTCAATGACTTGGTGCTAAAGAAAGTGCTGCCAATCATCCCTGATCCTCGTGGCAAGTTCGCCCCAAACTATGAGGGACCTTATGTAATTAAGAAGATCCTCCCGGGTGGTGCTATGGTTTTAGTTGAAATGGATGGCCGTGAGCTGTCTAAGCCTGTAAATGCCGATGTTGTAAAGAAATATTTCCCATGAATGAGATCAAGGCTGTAGAGCCATTTTGCGCATAATCCGAGTTACATGGCATCATGCATGTCATGCATACATCACATACATGCATATTTATTTGTATTTCAGGTATCCAACCAACTCGATGAAGTTACAATAGAATGGAAGAAGTTGATCGTTGCCCTTGAAAGGTTGACTCGAATGGCTACCCAACCTCTGCAAAGGCAGTCGGGTATTCCTTTTCCTTTATAAAATAAAATATATATATATATATATATAGATATATAAATCGAAAATGATGAAAGAGATGACTGAATGAAAGGTAGAGCACCTAGTGTCATTCATATTGTTGCTTTAGTTGTTGTTAATTGCGTCTTCATGAGGGGAACTTCATATGAGTGATTTTGAAAGAACTAAAAAGGAATGTTAATCATGCCAAATAAGAAGTGCTTAGAATGAAGAAAGGTAAGCCATTTCCAAACACGTCCTTCAAACACTTTTGAGAGTTGAGTGAAAAGAGACATTCTCTTAGGACGAATGATTCATTCGCATTGAGCACAAAGATTGAAATGATAAAGGCGTTTCCTTCATCAATCCCAAGCATTGCACTGATCTCTTGTTACCCCTTTGGGCTGAAAAAAAAAGATGATCCTTCAAAGTACCCCTATCAAGAACGACCCTACATTGGGGCAACATAGGTGGTTACGGTCGTGTTGTAAAATGAAAGGTGGAGAAAGATTCTATTATCTTCACTTACATCAATCTTCTTGTGGTAGTTTCAGAGGAATTCTCATCGGAGCTTGACTCATCCCAAGGTGAAGAAGAGTATTTCCTTCTCTATCCAAACACTGATACCCATTGCTTTAACCAATTTGGGCATGATTATTCATTTCGAACCCCGAGCGGTGGTCATCTTTCCTTCATTGGGGCAAGGCATAAGAATTGACCAAACACAATTGACAATCACGAAAAATGTGAAAAGCATCTCGAAAGTCATAAGCTACCAAAGTTCAAAGAGCAAAATGCTCGACAAACTAAGGGGCATGAAAAAAGCAAAGGTGTGCTTGGTAAAAGCAAGGCCAATGCCCGTCAAGAAAAAGAGCCAAAATGCCATATCTTATGTGAAAGAAAAATTATCAAAATCCAAGTGCCTGCGAAAAAAAATCATCGCAAAGGACAAAGGAAATTAGAGAAAAGAGCAAAGCTCTTATGTAGAAATGATCAGTCAACGAACTCTCGAGATGTGCTGTGTTTCAAGATTCAAATGCTTTCGAAAGGTCAAGTGACCCGGTCACGATGCCATGATAATCACCAACTCTTAAAAACCCTATCGAAAATTTTGAGCCTTTCAAGCCTCTCCCAAGCTAACATTACAACCCCCTTCCAAAGTCTCTTCTAATTGGGATGATTTGAGTGAAAATGAGAATACCACAAAGAAGCTACTGCTTGAAGGAGTGGAAATAATTCTATCTTGTCTTATCTTCCAAGTTCTCGACTCATCAACCCAATGAAGATAGCGACGAATGTTCCTTTATTGGCCTCAAAGCAATCATTCCTTTGTGTAAGCCCTAACCAAGCCTATATTGTGATCCTTTCAAAAGACCTTTTTGATCGATCAGATTGTGCTCATTACGAATGTTTCTGGAAGCCTTTGACATAGGTTATGTGAGATACCCTCAGCAATCAGTTACTATTCACGTGAATGGATGGGATCAAGTGGCCATTTTATCGAGAGTGGGTGAGAAACCCCTTCTGACTAAGAAACTCTAGTTTGGCATGCTTAATGAGCCTTTTTCACGAGTTATAGTCATTTTGATAAGAACTTGACTCCTGGAGAATTTGATGATTAATGATGCATTCCCGAAAGATGATAGTTTTGCGCCACATGATGCTTTGATTGACATCAAATGCTTTTCTAAAAAAAAAAAAAAAAGCAGTCGGACTCAACTTGATTAGCTTGTTCAATTAATGCTACAATATTTCCAATACGTCTCTTGATGACGTTTCTAATGACATTTGCTCAAATTGAGTTTCACAGATTTCTTAGTGAAGCCATGCAGGTTTTCAAGGGATTAGCAGATGCTTCCCTAAAAATCAAAGTTCATGGTCAACCTTAAACCATGCCATCTCCAAATGTTCATGATCAAACCATCCATTTCCAAAGGTTCATCTACAAAGGTCATTTACACGTTGGTTTTCCTTAAATCATGTTTATTTTTAAACCACAAGGTTCGAAACCCGTTTAAACACGGTGAGACTTTTCCTAAACCACACGGTCGAAACCCATTTGTACACGGTGAGATCTTTCCTTCCGAAACCCGTTTTTACACGTGAGACTATCACATCCGGTGTTCGTACTATCAGACCTCCCGGTCGAAACCCATTTTTACACGGTGAGACTATCATCCGATCGAAATCCGTTTGTATACGGTGAGACGTTCCTTCCAGTCGAAACCCGTTTGTACACGATGAGACTATCATCCGGTCGAAACCCGTTTTTACACGGTGAGACTATCATCCGGTCGAAATCTGTTTGTACACGGTGAGATCTTCCTCCTAGTTGAAACCCGTTTTTACACGGTAAGACTACCATCCAGTCAAAACCCGTTTTTACACGGTGAGACTATCATCCGGTCGAAACCTGTTTGTACATAGTAAGACCTTCCTCCTAGTTGAAACCCGTTTTTACACGGTGAGACTATCATCCGGTCGAAACCCGTATATACACAGTAAGACCTTCCTCTCAGTCGAAACCCGTTTTTACACGGTGAGACTACCATTCGGTCAAAACCCGTTTTTACACGGTGAGACTATCATCTGGTCGAAACCCGTTTTTACACGGTGAGACTATCACATCTGGTCGAAACCCGTTTGTACACGGTGAGACCTTTCTCCAGTCGAAACCCATTTTTACACGGTGAGACTATCACATCTAGTCAAAATCCGTTTGTACACGGTTAGACCTTTCTCCAGTCGAAACCCGTTTGTCGAAACCCGTTTGTACACGGTGAGACTATCACATCCGGTCGAGACCCGTTTGTACACAGTGAGACTTTTCTCCTAGTGGAAACTAGTTACCACGTAATAAGACTTTCCCATCTCAGTCAAAGGCTATTTTCTTAGAAAGTAAGGTCATCCCTTCACCCCCTTTCTCATCGGTAACCCCTTTTCGTCATTCTCCATGGGCAAAATTTAGGTGTCTCTCGTCTTTGAAAGAAATCTCTTCGAGCCCATTCAAAGAGGGGCAGCTGTTGACACCTAAATTTTTGTGATTTGTTTAAGTGTTTATTAATTGCATTGGAAGATTGAGGATTGATTTCTAACCCCTTAACGAAAAATTTCGTTAAAATTGCATCACATATAGACATTAGGAGCATTTACGTCACTATGTTTTAAAATTTTAAAAAAAAATTTATTACAAAAAAATTTAAATAAAAAAGAATGAAGAAAAAAAGAAGAAGAAAGAAAAGTAAAAAAAAAAAAATCATTAAATCATGTTTTCATTATTGCAATGTTGAATGGTCTTTATTTTTTTCCAAAAAAAAAAAGGTTAAAAAAATCATTAAAAGTATAAGAAAATCGAATGAGGCCGAGTAATGGGTCTTTCTTCGCGCATGGGCTCGCCCACATGTCTCTTTTCCTTTTCTTTTTTCGCACTTGGGCTGGCCCATCTCCTTTTATTTCAACCCGGCCCGTGCGCATATCATCTTCCTCCCCTCACGACATCCATGCTTCTGCAAAAAGAGAAAAGAGGAGGGTACAAACAGAAAATGGAGAGGGAGCAAGGGGATCGGTGTGGCGGTGTGAGCGACGTGATCCGCGGGTCGAAGGAGGCATTTCGGCCGGCAAGCTGGCAGCCGCAGAGGCCATGCGTGCTTGCCGGCCGGGTATAAAACGAGAGAAGACAGACGCGGAGAGGGAGAGGAAGCATTTGAGAGAAAAACATAAGAGTGACTAGGAAGAAAGAGACCGGAGAGAGAGCTCGAGAGGGTAGAGGGCGAGCCAAAGGGGGAGAGCGAGACTGAAGGACAGCTTCGCCGTCACCGGTCGTCTGCCCAAGAGTTGTCGTCCACCGCGGCGCTCCCCTTCGAACCAGGTGGGTCATTCCCGAGTACGTCTGCCCTGTTTTTGGTGGGGCGTCGGGATGAAGCTTGTGGTCGACCAGTTCGCACGAGCTTCAGTCCCAATCCCCGCCCGAAACTCCGTTGTGCTCGTGTTCATTCCTCACACAGCATACGTGTGCTTTTTGTAGTGCTTAATGCAAATATCTGTTTGTGTTTGGTGTTATGGCCGAGACTTGTCATTTTGGTTTAAACTCAAGATAGATGCTGATAAACTTGTTCCCGAGTCGATCTAGAATAGCGTTTGTGAATCATGTGATGATCTTGGCCTGAACCCGAGCCCCGATCGAATCTATGTTTACCCCCTAGTTACTTGCGTCTTAGGTGTTTGATAAAATGCCCGATTAAATGGCCGAAGTCTTTGATGTTCTATAATCTAGTTTGATGATTGTTTACCTTTGTATTGTTGAACCACGTCTGCTGTCTCTTTTTTGGTGTATTTTATTGTGATTTCGTGGCATGTCTACCATCTTTTTGAGCTATCGCCGGAAGGTCCTCCAAATGAACTACCTTCCTCCGGCGGGTCCTGTGATTTAAGGCCATCCTAGACGGCGCTTCTTCCATGTTAGCATACCCATTTTGCTTGGCGAAAATTTGGGATCGAAAATGTTAGTTTCGGCATGGTTATTTCCTTTGATTGTTGTGGTCGCTGAGGTTGGGTGTTGTTAGCCAAAGTTGGGTCTTTGTTGGCCGGAGCGATGGTGGAGCCGCGCGGTGTCCGTAAAAAGTGGTTTAGCGTCTGGTCTTTTTGTTTTTTATGTTTTTTATTTTATTTCATTAATATTAAAAAAAAACGAACGAAAGAAAGAAAGAATAAGATGAAGTTGCAGAGAAGAAAGGCGTCGGGGAAGAAGACGACGCCTGAAGGGGAGAACGTGTGAGAAGAAGACCAAAAAAATAAAAATAAATAAAAGAAGAAACAAAAGAAAAAGAAAAGTAAAGAAAAAAAAAAAAAATGAGAAGTAAAACAATTATGGAAAATGAAAGTAAAAGGGGCTTCGGGAAAGAGGAATCGCAAAAGCAAATGGCGCGGGGAGTGTGCAGTGAGAAAAGATTAACGAAAATACCCTTTTTTTAAATAAATAAAATTAATTAAAAAAATTATTATTAATTTTTTTTTTATCCAAAATGTTGGATCCGGATTTGGGTTTGGTCCACAGGCCGGGTTGGGTTTACCTGGTCCAAACCCATTTTTATTGAAGTATTAAATATATATTAAAAATTTTAAAAAAATCAAAAAATCAAAAATCAAAAATTTTTAAAAAATGATAAAAATTCAATAAAAATTTTCTGGAATTTCAAAAACTCAGAAAACATTAAAAATTTCGCTTTTTTTTAAACTTAAATTAAAAGTAATTTTTTAAAAAATTAAATTAAATTAAAAATTTCGAAAATCAAAAAATGATAGGGTTTGGTTAGGAATTGCTATGTATTGCCGCTTTAGTGTGATTAAGCCTTTATTTTCTTATATGTCGTTTTTATCAGATGTTTAATTTGTGTGTTTTATGTTTAATTTGCACGTGTTTAATTTTAGGGCAAATAGGATCTTGGTAGGTATAATTATTACTTTATTGATTGTGCACCTGCATGCTCACCTCCTATGTTAGTGGATAGGTATGAAATCGATCTAAATTGCCTGATGAAAATCATTTTGTTCAAATGAACAAGATTAGGTACCGAAAGGGCACTAATTAGTCAATTAGTGTAATCAAGTCCCCGATCCTAGACTCTCTCGGTTGCGTAGGAAGTGAGGCACGCTCCCATGTCTCACTTGGTTTCTAGCCGACCCCAATAGGCTAGTGGCGACTCCTTTTGTACAAAATTTCTTAAGAATATCCCAATGTCGCGCGGGGTATGGGCTTGGGAGAGCCCACGCCTAATCATGGGCCTTAGGCCCGTCCTTTAGGCAATACCCCTAAACCTGCTCCCTCCCCCCGAGGGTAGGTCGCGACAATACTGTTTGGACAATGCTGAAGCTGCTACGACAAGTTTCCGATAAGATCTCTTCTTTAATCTCGGTATGATCAGGTACACACAATCGTACTCAGAAATCTGAAATTCAGTTATATTATTCTCGATATCCTCTTGCATAATCTTTTGAGTCTCTGAGTCTGTCCACTGAAGCGTCTGATTCTAACCTGAATATCCGGTTCAATTCTGAGGGTGGTCATAAAATTCAAAGGTGGCCTACCTCAAATTTGAAAATCGAATCTCGAACTTTCTCAAGTAAGGTCCATACTTCTTCATCCTTCCAAGGTGATACTAGATACCATCATCCTAGTCCTTCAAAAGATCTGGTTCACAGTACTATCTCATATTCAATTCCTTATGAGAGAATAAATATTTTGAGACTTTAACAGTTAGCGAAGATCTGGAGTCTTTCTTCACACCAACCATATCTCTAAATCTTTAGAGCGAAAATTATTTCTGCGAGTTCTAAGTCATGCATCGGGTAATTCAGTTCATGCAATCTCAACTAATGGGACAAGTATGCAACAACCTTGACATACTGCATTAGCACGCAACCCAATCCTCTAAACGATGCACCACTATAGATCTCGTAACCTTCAGGACCAGATGGAATGGTCAACACAGGTGTGGTAGTCAACCTCTTCTTAAGCTCTTGAAAACTACGCTCACACTTGTCTGTCCACTCGAACTTCTTTTCTTTCCTTAGTAATCTTGTCAACGACGACGCTAAAGTTGAAAACCCTTCCATAAACCTTCTGTAATACTATGCTAAACCCGGAAAACTTCTAATCTCTGCCACTGCAATCAATCTTGGTCAACTGATTACTACTTCAATCTTGGACGGGGTCCACGGAGATTTCTTCACCTGAAATCACATGACCGAGGAATGCAACACGAGTCATCCAAAACTCGCATTTGCTAAGCTCATCGTAAAATCCAAAAGTACTCAAGGTCTAAAGTATCATCCTCTAATGTCTCTCGTGCTCCTCAGCACTCTTTGAACACACCAGGATAACTTCAATGAACACGATCACAAACTGATCCAAGTATCTAATGAACACTCTGTTCATCAAATCCATACAAACAGCTGAAGGGTTCGTCAAACCGAACGATAATACAGTGAACTCACAATTGCCGTATCAAGTACGCAATGTTGACTTCGATATGTCTTTCTTCATGATCCTCAACTGATGATACCATATCCTCAAGTCGATCTTGGAGAATATTGATGCACAAACACAACAAACAATCTTTCTTCTTCACGAACAGAACGGTGCTCTCCAAGATGATGCATTGGGACGTAAGAATCCCTTATCTAACAATTCCTGCATCTCCACCTTCTGTTCTTTCAACTCAGATAAAGCCATTCGGTAAGGAGCCTTAGGGACTGGCTCTAATCCGATTACTAATTCAATCATGAACTTTATTTCTCTTTCTGACAGCAGACCTGGCAATTCTTCATAAAACACCTCAGCAAACTTATGTACCACGATTATGTTCTCTTTACTTGGTCTCTCAACTGTCGCATCCACTATAGTTGCCATATAGATTTGGCAACTACCCCCAAAACCAAGTCGTCTTCAATGACGAATAATAGGGATTGGAGGTCCTTTCCAACTTTCAGTAACTCAAAACTTGCGTACGCTAACTGAACCAACTGAATTACATTGTTACCACGATTTATAACAGCGGAAAGCTCCTCGAGTCAAATCTTTTTATAAATGACTCCCAGGTCATATATAAGCAAACCCTTCAGGTACAACTATAGTAAGAGATTCATCTTCATTTTACTTTATTACAACAACGGAAACTCCACAACTTTCACTCAAAATCCAGCTGCGCTACTTTGATAATAACTCCTCAAAAACATTCTTCCCTTGATCAATGCTTGGTCAATCCATTCCTATTCCTTTCGCCATCTTAGTGGCGTCATGTCGGCGGTAGCAATGCTCGAGTCCTCTTGGACTTACACGGACTGTTCCTAGCCCAATGGCCATGCTAGCCACATTCAAAGCATGCTCCCATTGTACTTGGTCACTAGGCTGACTCACACTTTTTTTCTCAAACTTGGCACCCAATCAATGAGTCCCCTTCCTACTGTCAAGTGATAGCATGCGCTCTTTCTTGCACTGAAGGCCTGTTCTAAAAACCCCACAATGCTTTCTATGGCGCACTCCTTTTGATCTGTCCCATCGGCCTTCGGGGACCTTTTTCTGAGTAGGTAACCCTGATGGTCACACACAGAACAGGCACCCGTCTTACCAAGACACGGGGCTGATCCATGTCAGCTTCTGTCAGCATGACACACTCCAATTTGATTCATTGCTGACCTAACCATCCCACATTTCCAGTTGAACGGAAATGAGATACTTTTCTCCGATCATAGACTCCTTCCCAAAATGATTTCCATCTCTACTAAATCTGAACCTTGACTCGGATGCAACGGCTTGCTCCTAGATCACAACTCTAGCTTGGGCATCAACAGGCGCAGCAATAACAACAGTGACAACACTGGCGGCGGTAAATACAGTGGCAACAACGGCGGCTCGGTCTTGAGCTTATTGACCCAACAAGCTTCCAAGGAACACTAGCGCCTAAACGATCCCATCAAACCTAGGATCGCTCGATGCTGCAACACTAGTACCGACCTATAGCGGTACTCTCACACTCGCATTGGTCTAAGTCGGCACTTTGCCATGACCACCTCGAGTATCGATCCCTATCGGCATACCACCCCGAGTAACTGGTCTAAAGGTTCTCTTTTAATGAGACCTCTGCTCCTGATCACTCAACTACAGGATCTTTACAGAAACCTGTTTCTCAATTTTAATCCTAGATTAGAATTTGAATGATCATCACCAATCAATTTACCAAACAACTATCAGCCACATGCACCAGCACGAAATAAAAGCCATTCCTACTAACTATCCCATAAACAATCGCACCTTATCACTCCATTCATAGACCCGCTCTGATACCACTTAAACGGGGATGTCACGCCCCGATCCTCCGAGCCACGAACATCCCACTCTAGTTGATACAAATGCGACTTTTCAGGATAGGTCGTCGACCCATTCATTTTTTTTATTGCACATGCGGAAGCGAAACAAATCCCCTGACAACATTTAACTTGGGATAGAAAAGTAGGCAATTAATCACAACCAAACAAGCTTTCTATAAACACATAGGTTTATATATAACACTGGATTGTCTACAAAATAGACAGGCTCAACAACTAGGGAACTATCCTATGACCAACTTGTCAAACACGTTCGCCGATTCTTCAGCCTCCACCTTCCGAACTCCAAGACTTCCAATCCTCCATGACTATCATCTAGGAACCTGAAATATTATCTCACAACCGGGATGAGATTACGTCTCAGCAAGTCTTACCCTCTAAAACTCAATTAGGAAGAAAATACGCCTCACGGCACTCTAGCCACACAAATAGGATAGAGGACTTACCTCGCCTCAGTTCTTTCATGTACATCAGTTTAATCAATAAAGATTGACAATCACATCATCCAAACAATTCAATTACTCGGATCGATTCAGCGATCAATTGACTTAGTCGATTACATGTCATCGAAATCATCAGCACGATCATTCTGACTATTCATTCTCGACTCTTAATCACGGCCTTACAGACAAGTCTATATGTAGTGGCATCACGGCCCCACTCGGCAATGTTATATGTAGTGGCATCACAGCCCCACTCGGCAATGTTATATGTAGTGGCATCACGGCCCCACTCGGCATAATTTAGATTTAGTGGCTTTCTAGGTTCAACTCACAACCTTTCACGGTTATCTTCCCATCAAAAACCAACACTAATCAACTTTGGGATAAATCCCCACATAAACATCCATTCGATCAATCGATACAAACTGGAACTACTAACCAATTACGGTGCCAAAAGCCGACACCGGGTATTTTTAAGTTAAATACCAAAACTTCATCAATATCACTCAATTCCACACTTTTGGAATAATTAGCCATAACCATCAATCACTCAATTTCTCAATTTAAGCTTACAATTAACACAAATCGACCGCACTACTGCGATCGACGCGAAATTATAACGATCGGTCATCTCGGCAAAATTTTTGAAATTATTAAATAATTAAATTCAATTCCGAAAATTAAATAATTAAATATTATATTATAATAATATAATTTAATAAAATAATATTTATAAATTCGAAATAATTAATTAATTTAAAAAATTAATTAGGGCTTAAACAAGATTACACTAATTTAATCATACAATTAGTCCTAATTAAACATCCATTAAGCTAATCATACAACTAATCTAATTTACATTAAAATAATCTAATCTAACCACCTAAACCTAATTAGACAAATCTAAACACTCCTTAAGCATCATTAACTCACTAAGCAAGGATTAGAGGATAAACTCACTCGATTAACGAGCCGAACGGCTTAAAACGACGGGGACGATGCGAGGATCGATAGTCTCCAAGGCGGGACTAGCTTCCGAGGTCGGAAAGTCAACCAAAACGGGCCAAATAGCTGCTGCCATACCCATTTTTCTGCTCACTGATCGCTGCTAGTTGAGGCCAAGAAAGGGCGGATCCGGGGCTAGTTGGGGTTGGGAATGGGCGGAGGAGCTAAACCGGACCTAGGCAGGGCTTCACGGTGGTCGGAGGTGGGCTGGACGGCTCCGGCGGAGCTCCACCGGATCTGAAATGGCCGCTAGAACTTGGCTGAAGCAAGGACGATGGTGAGAGGGAGACGGAGACAGGCGAGCAACGGCAAGGCGACGGCGGTCCAAACGGGGTCGGAGGACGGCTGGATGGAGATGGAGGGAGCTCGGCAGGGCTGGGACGCGTCTCAAGCAGCTCGGAACAAGGAGCTGGGACTGTGGAACAGCGAGAACGCACAGTGATGGGCTCGGGTGCGCGCACGAGCAGCTCTGGTGGCTTGCGGGCGTGCGACATCGGGGCTTTTCGACAGATTGCTGGTCGATCTCTGCTACTGCTGGTGGCATCCGAAGAAGAAGAAGATGAAGATGGAGAGAAGCAGAACCAGTCGCACGGTAGGGAGAGGGAGGAGAGAGAAGGAGGAGGGGACCACTTTTCTCTCTCTCATGGCCCACTATGACCTCATGGATGATGTCACCTTCCACTATCTCCCACAACCTCATTCCAATGGTTGCAATTTCATTTTCCGCCGCGGCATGAAATCTTGTACACTTAATTCAATTAATTCTCAATCAATTCCATCCAATTGAAGCTAAATTAAATTAACCCATGTGTTCTCAACCTTCTTATGACTTTTCCCCATCAAATGATCCAACTTGCATCCCAAAGATTCGATTAAAAACAGCCCTCTGACAACCCCGAACATAAGTGGCCTTACTTTGCTTTTTTTGCCAAAAATCTCGGTTTGTAGAAAAATATTCTGGAGATGAGTCGACATTCCTAAAATGAATTGTGACTTGACAGAACTTCCAATTTCTATAATCGGGTTCAATTTCACGGTTAAATTCAATATGGCGCGACTTTAGCGCATCATAACCTATCAAGTAGCTTTTAAGAATTTTCTGTGCAATTGACATGTGGTTGATTATTTTCAAGCCACAAAGTGCACATTGGCGACTCTCGATTATCATAGAAATCTCGAGATTTCAAATACGGACACGGGGTACCAAAACGATAGAGAAATCGGTTTAGTGCTGATCAACAAGAATTGTGCAATTAGGTGGAATCACCCACATTGAATTACATGGTTCTGTTGAATCAACCTATCTCCGGTCTCTAATCGGTCTGTACCATAATGACCCTTGTAGATTAGTACAGTCGAGCAGTTGTTTCCTAGTCGAATTCTCAAGTCTATTGTGTTTAGATTCCTTAACGGTTTCACCTGATAGACTAGTTATCTCGTAAGTGGCCAACTCAGAGAAGAAAGCTATAGACGCGAAGATGAAATGCCCGACTTATTTAATTGAAACTAGAATTGGAAAATCGGGATGTTACATTTCTAGTAGAGATTCATTTCACTCGAAGGAATTGATTATGAACTAAAGATCTCCATTTGTCAACTGATTTAGCAATGGAATCTAAAGCTCTAGAAAGGTAGATGAAAACATGTGATGTTCAAGGTAATCACTAATTCTAGGGAGGTGTAAATTGACCGAGCTAATGAACTGGAAATTGCTCTAGTAATTTTTTCTATCACATCAAAACTAGGTTGAGGTTTTTCATTTTTTTTTTCGATTCAATAAATTGAGATAAGTTAATTCTTTCGACATGCAACTTGGAATTGAATTTGGCCCAAGTCTATATATCTACTTCAAATCCTCAAGCAAACAATTTTATCAATTTCGAATCCTAATTGCTACATAAATGGAAAAGTGTTAGGCAACAATTCTTGTAGGAGACTTGACAGGGTGTTGAGGCTTAATAAATTCTACTCGCCTCATGACTCCACGGCTTTTGATGAAAGTAGGCACAACTAAATATAGTTATGATAGCAATTACTATTGTCTAATTAAATTGTCATATACCATTATTGCAATTATATATAATTTTACATGTCAAAATTTCGCTATTAAAAAAGTTTAAGGTGTTTCTTGATTAAATAAAAGTCTAATACTAGATTCACAAAACTTATCGAAAGTAAAAGAGTTAAAATAGAACTGCTCCAAATTGAACACACTAATCGGAACTCATTGGATCAGCCAAATTACACAAACTAAAAGTAACATCATATTTCGTTGCCACACTCGGTTTTTGCTGCCGCCTCAATATATGTATTAACAAACATTAAAACGATAGCAAGTCACAGGACGGTTACGGTTGGGTCGCTGCTACACCACGCATGTTATCGTAGCAACCATCCTAACAAAATCAGTTGGGCTTCAAAATTGTTTTTTCCCTGGAGGCCCAAATACTTTTCAGACCTCATCATTCTAAAATATAAATGAGGCCAGAATGTTGGGAGTGGAGGCCCATAAGTTTAGAGACATAGGCATTTTTCAATTCTTTTATCTAAGTTCCTGGAAGCTAACATGAACTAGGAACTAGGCCTTAAGTAAATTCTCCTTGTCTAGGTTCTTGTAAGCAACATGAACTCAGCAAGATTATGCGCTAGAAAAGTTCCGGATTTAGCAATGTTTCTCCGCAAGCTAAGATTGCTCAACGAATTTCTCTGGACTTTGATTTATTTTATTTATTTATTTATTTATTTGTGTTTTTGCCCTAGACACTCTGTCCCATTTATTTGGTCTATAGATAATTGAATGGCAGAGGTATGCGAAAATGTGGGGCTGGCAATATTGATTACAACCCATTGTAATGAAATGATGCGGGACACGAATTAAGGAGGAGGAAATCCGCTATGACACGAAATGCTATGCTAGATCCTCTATGTTGACACAAATCAAGACATGGTAGTGTGTTTTTATCGTAATTCAATTGTTTGAGATAATAACAAAAAAAAAATCAAAATTGTGATGTTTTTATGCTAACGCGTTTAGGACACGCCAACCTGAATTATCAGCTTTAATAAGATGCATCGTCATTGCATTGAATGTAGGATGCATCCCCCTTCGCATCATGCCGCTTGACTCTATAAAGCAACAAAAACCTTATCAAACGACTATCAAAAGGTGATATGGAGTTCTTGTCGGTCATGTGAGATTTTGTAGAACCATTACCAATTGTTCTAAAAGCTTAAGCTTTTAAATGAAAACGTGATTTATTATTTAAATATTCTAACACTCCCCCTCACACTTAGTCTTTTACCTAGTACTAAGCGTGGAAATTTAATTGGGGAGGCGAATAGGGGCCTGGAAGATTCGAACTTAGAATTTTGATACTATGTGAGATTTTGTGGGATCACTGCCAACTATTTTAAAAACTTAAGCTTTTAGATAAATGCGTGATTTATTATTTAAATATTCTAACAAGTCAAACATTTTGCATCAAAGGCCCTTCCACTCCATCCGCAGAGAGAGGATTTTGCGCAAAAGCGAAAAAGTCAAGAACTTCAAAGCAAGGGGAAAATCGAATTACGAGTATTATAGACTGAACCAACAATCGAATTTGAATCTAATTAGAATACCGCAAACTCTATCGAGCTGGATCATCATGCTCCGGTAGTCCCTCTAACAAGTAGAAATCTTTAGGTGCGCACCATCTCCGAGAACGGTACTATAGTCCCACCGAGTCAATTATCACGCGGTTCGCGATAACAAACGACCCTTAATTTTCTCCCAAGAAGATTTAAAACATTTTTCTAGGTGAATAGAAGGCGTGGGCCCCTTTTAAAACGACGTGAGACGTCATTTTCGGCTGAGGCTTCGGATTCGAGGGGGGAAGGGGACAAGAATTGGGAATCCAATGCCGAGCTGAAAAGACGGCCCCTCCTCGTCCGTCCTTACGGCGGTCCCCGGCCCAGGCCCATTAGCGGGGCCCATGGGCCCACCGCGCCTCCGGCTGCCATTAAACGCTAGCCGATGGAGAAAAATTTTGCTCCGCTACACCTCCACTTGTCGCGCCGCGAGAGCTAGACAACGTCAAGATGTCTTGGTCTGAATAATGAAAGTTGTCCAAAGCATTAAAACTTTTGTGCGCAAGTTGTTCCGGGAAGAACGTGGTTGAATATTTTGCAAAGGTCTTGCACGAGGTACGGCTTCGCTTGAACAAGTGCTTGATTCCATCGGGAGGCGGACCCCGGGTTATCGTCTGTATCGCATCAAGCCCTTTGATAGCTTGAAAGTCGGACTGTAATGAGAATGAAATGATAATTGGACATAAGACACCTAGTTTCATCAACTCATTTTAAGTATATTGTCAAAATAAGGGAGCCTTAATGGGTCATACATAGATTGAGAATTGTAAACCTTCTTCGTAGGTAAATGAAGTGCACCGATTATTAATCACATATCGGCGTAAGAAAGTCACATCAACGGAAGCTGACACTAATTAATTGGATCTTTGAAAAGTTCGACCTGGCACCCACCCAGGCATCCACACTTGGGACATAGACTTGAAATCTCATCTATGGATCTCGGTCCCCATGCTTGAATTGCGATCCCTAGTACGACCTCGATCCCCAAGTGGCACAAGCTCTGTCGCTCGCGGTTGCACTTGGGACCTTGACACTTGAACCTTCATACCTAATGGTACGATTCAGGGCGGTGTAACCGGGCTCCCAAACCCGATCCCGACACCTGTACTCGGTACCTCGAGGTCGGGCCCTGGCACCCGTACTCGAAAACCGTGGTGTCCTGATCAATGAGCTCGTACACGAGACCCTGGCCCTGTTGGAGAGGCCTGAGACCTCAACAACCGAACTAGGGACCCCAGCACGTCGATCCAGGTCCCAATTTCCTGATTCAAGGTTCAGGCGCATTCAGGTAAGAAGCCGTGGCATCAAGTGATTAAGCTCCATCGCTCGTAAGTAGCAATTTACGAAACAAGAGACACTCTCTTGTTGCTTGACCCAGAAGATTGTGTTAAGAAAAGAACAAGTAACAACGAGTGGCAGAAGCCCAAAGAACAAGAACCCTCACCCTGCCACTGCATATCGCCATTGCAATTGCCACATTAGCACTCAATTCTCACAATAAACTGCATATTTAGGATAGAACAAAAGGATGGAAAAGTCGTACTTTCATGCTTTTTTCCTTTAATCTAAGTCCCACACTTCGATTTTTCTAATCAAGTTATTCATACAAATAGTCTAATCAAGACCCTTCGGCACTTAATTTGGTAAAATTCAGTAGACATAATCATTGAACAATGGCGGAGTGTGATATAGATAACATTTTCATGATATGGACGCTACCGTGAAAAATATCTATAAAAAAAAAAAAAGTCTTTTTCTTCATTTTATTTATTTCACATGGCACCATTCATGTGGCATCAACGTTAGCAAAATGTTACCCACGTCGCATTCCTTTGTCATTCGACAACCACATTAGTTGGATCTATTCAGATATGGTGTTAACAAGTATAGTGCTAAAGGGACTTGATTAGACTATTCGTGTAAGTAGAAAAAATGGATTTGAAAAGTTCATAGTACAGACATCTAATTGGAAAAAGCGTGAAAGTACAGAGAAGAAAAATACAAATTTTCCAAAAAGAGACCATCACAATGGCCACATTCAATAGATAGGTGCTCCAAACCATGTAGGCTTGTTATTGTGTGGCTAGCAAATGCTGCTGGTGCACCTGTACCTAAGCAAGCACACTACGTGGGGACGACAATTTTAACCATCCTGATAAATATACGTTCTACCTCATCCAAAAAGAAGCCGATAAACCTGCAACCATTGTGCTTAGGGACGGAGTGAATTTTCCCAGCCTAGCATGTAGGGCGGGCCGGGGATGGATATGGCCAGGCCCATCCCTCGAATCCGCCAGCTCGCCCCGACCCGCGTTCCTATGTTTAAATTTTGAAAATTTCTAGTACTGACATAGTTCTTTATGTATAAGTTCTGTTATTTTGGCAATGGAAAGTTTCTTATTTTCTGCATAAATTCCAATACTAACATGAATACCTCCACCGATTTATTTCCTTTTCTCATAATCTATAAAATGAAAATTTTCCTTACTAAACTTCATGCTAATAAATTAAGAATATTACATCAAAAAATTATTGTTGTTGAATAAATAAATTTGAAGCTCTAAAGCTTAAAGTTATTGAGGAGGGGGCAAGTGTGATGTGGAAATCCGTATGTACCTACTAGGGTTGGGGATGGGGTACATAAATATGCCCTACTAGGCAAGGACGGGGGTAAGTCATCTCTAACAATAGTGGGGCAAGAATAGGACCCGCCTTCCTCGTGCCATCCCTTACCTTATATCACCAAAATTTGATTTCACTAGCCACTTTGGCACTCTTTTTAAACCATCTTCATACTATGCTTTGGAGATGGGGGGTGATTAAACTTGGAACAGAAAATGTGAGGAAAATTTAGGTTTTTTTGCGAGGTGAAATAAAAATTGTGAGTGTTTTCCTCTCATTTTGGAGCTTTGGGAGCTGTAAGCCTACCTTTTCAGTGATGAATGCCATCGAAACTATATATGATAGGATTCAACTAGGTTAATCAGTATTCATATATTTTGCACATTATTTTCTGGATGGATGATTTAACGCTTCACGTGGATCTAGTGCCAATAGAAAGTTCATCGACTCGAAAAAGCTAAATCATTTTATTTACAATTTAAGAGTACGGCCACGGAGACCAAGCTATAGAGGAGTTAAAATGGGTACACAACCCATTTATGGACCCATGTTTACTTAAATGGGTCATTAATGAGTCATGCCTTATTTCCCAAGGCATCCATGATAGATTTTAAAAATAAAAAGACTAAAATATATGGGTCTTAAATAGGTCTACCTTGTACCCATTTAAGACCTATTTACCAACTCATTAAAGATAACCCACGATCTAGTCTACCCTACAAGAGGTGGTAAAATTATAATAATTATTTTTTTTTTAATTTTACTTTTACTTTTTTCTTTCCTTTTTTTTTTTCTTTCTTATTCCTCCGGTGGCCGGCACGGCGATGGCTAGTGACCGGCTAGGCGAGCCTCGAGCTTGCTGGCATCGGGTGGGCTTGAGCTCGCCAAATCTGGCGAGGTGGAGGCCTCGCCGATGCCTGGTGAGACTCGAACTTGCCAGCGTTGGGCGAGGCTCGAGCCTCGCCAGATCTAGCGAGGGGCGAGCTCGAACTCGCCAATGGCTGACCAAAAAAGAATAAGAACAAAAAAAAAAGTAAAAAATAAAAAAATAAAATTTATATTTAATTTTATTTATTTTAAAAAAATAATTAATATTCGATTTTTAAAAATAATTATTTTAAAATTATAAAAAATGTCCATTAAATTTGTATTGTATAAAACTATTTCAGCAATACCATTTTTAAAAATAATATTTATATACACACATATATAGCTTTCTTAAGTTTAGTTAAAAAGGTAGGGTATGGGTCGAGTATGAGTCGGGTCGGGTATGGGTAAAAAAATTTGTATTACAATAAATGGGTCATAAACGGATTAAATGGGTCGATTTGGGTCGGACCATTTATGACCCAACTCAAACCCAACCTGACCAACCCATTTAACGGGTCTACCAAGCTACAAGAAGGCCATAACCAAGCTACAAGAAGGCCATAAAACAAAACATCTTGCAAGTCTCGTGAGCTGATAAATCTAGACTTTTAGCCTTTGCATATGGCCCTAACCCAAAAGAGTTTCCACGTGGTTGGTGGAATTTGAGTGAGTTACTTCTGGTTCCTAAGCTGAAAAAACAATGCCGAAAAAAGTAAACTCTCTCAACTTGATGGGGTTAATGGAGCAAGATCCTTCGCATACACCTCCATATTATACTTTGAATGGAAAAATTCTCTTGTCCAATCAGTATGAAAGATTGTCCTCAAAATATCTTTTTGTTCCCTCCATGCACGTTCGTGGAATGGTGATTTTGGATGTAGTGCGTACATAGTACAAAGTCAAATTGCCTGTTTGGCTGTATTGAATTTCGGAAACTCAAACATTTCTTATGGAAGTTTTGGCGCACTTGATGGGAAAAAGGTAAGAAATCATTGCAAGAGGACCGATGATTGAAAACGTAAGTTGATGAAATTGGAAAAGTAACATTTTTTTGGGAAAATTTTGGAAGATTCTCAAAATTGAAGATCTTTGATGGCTTAAGTGATCTTGATTATGATTGTAGGAGCTAGAATTTGTTTGTTTTAGTGAGGTAATTTCGGCAAGATAATCGAATGGCTTCTTCTCATCTTAGGTCGTTCTAAAACAAGATGTCCTGTTCTATGGGGAAAAGAAAAAAAAAGATGGGAAAAAGTAATCAACGTTAGCGACCTCTCTTTAGTCACCGCATGTTTCACATTTACTATAAAATGTTCGATTTGAGTTATAATTGCAAGAATTTTTCTAATGTTGATTATATAATTAATATTGTAATTTACTATTTTACAGTATTGATCTAATAAGATGATATATAAATTTTTTTAATTAGTCTAATTATAACTGACTAGTGTGAGCCAAGTTAAACCTAATGTACAATAAGAGGGTCTGATTGAAAATTCTATAAATAATACTAAAATCTTTCCTCTAACCCTAACATACATAGTTATCCTTACATAAAGAGTGTTTACTAAACGCTAAAGATGGAGGGCATTTTATTAAGTCAGTGATACATAGAACAATAGAAGAGAAGTGCTTAAGCTTTGAACCGTCACGATTCCGGATAAAAAATGATGGATTCAAAAATAGGTATGTTAATCTCTTTACCCGCTATATGTGTTCTAGTTATGGAGATCCGCGGCTTATAATAATTATTGCAAATCAAAGAAGAGAAATAAAAGGGAAACAAGCTTTATCATAGAAGCCAGCTGGACAGGGAGAGTAAGAAAAGGAAGTAGAATATTCAAGCATAAAAAAGGAAAGTCAGTGCACGTGGTACTTTTTGTTGGTCGAAGTGCACATGGTACTTGATTCAAACTCTTTCATGAGTCACACATTAGAGTAAGCAGAATAATCACTAATGAGAAATGGCACTGATTTTCATTCCTTTTCTTGAACGAGAATCTTACTAGTTTAATGCTCTTAGTCTTCGCAAACAAATTAAAAGCTGAAGGATTGCCTTGAGAGTTTCGTCATCCCAATCCTGTCACAGTGCAAGTACGTACAAAGCCAGATGCTTGCCTTGACCAAAGTACAACAAATTAATCAAGATTTTCTAAGATCGAGGAGCAATGACAAAGAATGAAACCTAACACCAAGACTTCTCTAAATCAATCAGAAAAAAATAAGCCTCGTGAGATGAACCGCTTTCTTCTTTTTTTTTTTTTCTCTTTTTGGCCAATAAGCCTTATACAACTTGGCCAAGGTGGTACTTGATGTCATATCTTAATCTGGTTATACTAATTTCAGACGCAACGTGATTCGATTGGTAATTGATCAATGATATTTTATAGATGACTATTCTTCTACTAATTTATCAATTCCTATGCATGGAAATTAATCAATCGATACCCTTATGCGTTATTGCAAGGTTATAATGAGCAAACTTTTCTTACAACACGGGTAACCGATAATTATCATTCACGTTCACTCCAAATTTATGAAATCTAATAATTTATTTTTGTTCAAAGGTGGGGAGTAAAGCAATTAAATGGCTTTGGCACGGACTCCAAAGGGAGAAAACTGATGCTGAGGGCTGATTGGGCTAGAGGACGAAGACACCCACCCCGCCTCCCTCTCCCCCAAGAGACGGTAATCAAAGCCTCCAAAATGGACCACGTCTCTCTCTCTCTCTCTCTCTCTCTCGAGTTCACCAACCCTTGAGGCAACGTACGATCTCTTTCCTTTCCTTGGCATGCACGTTGCGCAAACACATGCAGCAAATGGTCCAGAGCCAGAGGGGGTGGCTTGGCTTCCTTCCGCAATTATGACGAGTTTCCAGGCGGGCGGGGTTCCATCTTTTGTCGCCATCCCCGTTTGACAAAATTCCCCAGATGCGAGCCGTTTGTATGCTTTTGATGCCTGCCCGTCACGATCCCCTCTCTCTCTCTCTCTATTTGCCTCTCTCTCGGCGCTGGTGCGTGCATGTGCGCGATCCGCCGAGAGGAGAGCTCGGAATCATACATGATATCATTTCACCTGTGCCGGTGCCTCTGCCTTCTCTCCTTTTAGGGTTTCCTGCAAGCTGAGTTTTTGAATGGCGGGTTAGGCATTTTCTATTTACTTTAACGCTGCATCTGCCGGGCTCCTGCTGAGGAGGGAGATGGTCTCGCGGGAGTGGATAGGGTTTCCTTTTTCTCGTTCGCTTTGGTGGTTTTTATATTGCCTTTTTATCAGTAGTAGGCTGGAGGATAGCTGCTGCTTTTGAGATGGACTTCTATTTCGCGCGCAGAAATATACTTCGAATGCGTGCCTCATGATTGCGAAAGAAATGGTCCCTCGGGTCTTCAGGAGCGCGCGCGAAAGGACGCGATGACTCTCTGACACGATGTGAATCGGGGCGTGCGTGTCCTGTTGGAGAAGTTCGAATTAGGTGTTCATTAATAAAGAGGGAAGGAGCATAACTTTTCTGCTCGAACTCAGATTTTCATTTTCAAACCTTTCGAGCTCCGCTATAAATCGTTACATCTAAATGAACTAGATTTCAAGACGGATGTATATCTTGAGGTTGAGCTCGCACTGAGTAGTCAAAATGCATCTAGGGGAATGTAGAATGGATTCGATACTAGAAAAATGGCCTAAGGTGATGAAAAGTACTTTGCGACAAGAGAAATTATGTCAATCCACGAACTTCATAGGCAAAAAAATTTCTCTCACATGGTTGCCGCCGTTGTGAATGATTTTGCAATTTTAAAAAAAAAAAAATTCTGATTTTTTTCTCTTTTTTTCATTTTCTTATCTTTCCTTTTTCTTTCTTTTTTACCTATTCCCTCTGCCGGTCACCAACCATAGGGGATGACCAACAAAGGCCACGTGTCATGAACCGAATTCTCCCATACACTTGTGAGTTTAAAAGTAAGGGCTTTGTGGTATCAAAATGAAGAGTAAGTTTTGCAGAAGAGATAATACAACTAGGTTGTGAGAGTGGCATCATGTCATTTATGCTAGGAACCATAGAGTGGAATGAAAATCATTTTCGAGGATCTCCGAAGGTGGAGTTGGCCTCCCGTGTATAAATTAGTTGAGAGCCGATGATGCTTTCTTGATGAAGCCATGGAAGGCATAAACCGGTTATTGTATTGAAGTGTTATGTATATCAGAAATTAGATGCCCAACTTAAACTAGGTATGGTACTTCCTAGTGTGAGGACACTATTCACCATTATATTGTTAAAAACTATCTTAAGAGGGAAGGCTGGTCCAGTGTTCTTGGCTCATTAGGCATCATACAAGCTATTCCGTGGCCAAGGAAATGTCGGGTATTTGTGAAAGGGATATCACTAGCTTTGATGCCATGTTAGGAAGTCTAACCCAAAAGTTTGAATTGTTAAATGAATGGCTGGTTAAGGATAGACTTTGGCCTAAGCCAATGCCCGGAAAGATTTGAATTCTAGATCTCCTACTTTGACATCGTGTTGTAAGATTTTGCAAGACATCTGCAATTGTTCTAAAAACTTAAATTATTAGATAAAAGCATAGTTCAAAATTTAAATATTCTAATAGTGTTGTCATGTTGTCCATGTTGGAGAACGATGATGACGAGAATATCAAAATGGAGACCGAGTACAAGAAAGTCAAGTTCTTAATCATCACCGAGCTTGCTCCGTGTCCCCTGTTGGACATTTCTTCATTCATTCTCAAATTTGATAGCACGCGAGTGGATCAATTATGATTTTCAGGTTAGTTAGATTAGACATTTCGAATTTAACGTTCCTTTTACTTTTAAGAAAGGTAATAGTCATCAAGTTGCATAAGAGTTTTTGTTTTTGTTTGTTTTTTTTATTTATTTATCCTACTTTACTCATATTCTAACTCTCACTCCTAAAATTAATTTGCCCCCACCCCAACCCCTTCTGAGAAGATGGGGATTCGAACCCCCCACTTCCCCCATTTCATGTTGGAAGAATGGCCACTGGAGTAAACCCCAGTGGTTAAGTTGCATAAGAGTTAACTCGGGGCATTTATGCTTGCATCTCTATGATTTAGTTGTGGCACTTACTTGGTTTAATTTTTTTTTTTTTTTTGGTCAGTCCTACTCTATTCCTACTCTACATTCAGTATCAAACTTTTGCCCTGCCTCTTGCAGGGCGTGAGAGTCGAAACCCACTCCTAAAACTTATGCATTCCCACCCCATTTCCCCCTGAGAATGTGGGGATTTGAACCCCTCACCTCCCCCTTCCATGTTGGAAGGGTGGCCACTGGGGCAAATCCCATTGGTTACTTACTTGGTTTAATTGAGTTAGATGGTTTTCATCTGTCAGTTTTTATCATCAGCATGCTCTTTGTAAGCACCCTTTGTTAAGTGAGCGACATGCATTCTTAGATGCATTAAAATAAATACCATATGAAAGGCAGATTTGGGCTTTCATGTGCATATCAAAGTTAAATTACTTTCTAGAGTAAGTTCACTTATATTGTAGATGTGCCTTTGAAGTTCATGGATTCACAATTGATGTGCCTTAGAGGATGTGACATCAACCCAAGCCAACCTAAGGTTCCATTTTTATCTCATCTAGTAACCGCGAAGGGTCCAATTCACAAATGATTAATGATCTCTCTCCATCAAGAAGCCTATAATTTTTTATAATTGGATCTCTCTATAATGATCCAGTCCATTTTAAGTGGGCTTAGCCCCAAAAGAAATATTCTGAGTAATCACTCAAGGTGCTGATCAAATAAAGTGGGTGTGAGTTTATATATCAATAAACATGATAAGCTTATATATCATTCAACAAGATCTTTCCCATTTGACGTGAACTTAAGATGTTATAAACTCTCCCACTTAAAATCAACATCCTCGACAGTGTGGGCCCGTATCACCAACAATATTTTGCCTATTCAATGTGTGGTCCGATTTATTTCCGTACCCTTTGCCATCCTAATAGTCTATAAGGAAAATTGCTTTCGGCAAGCTTCCTTGCCTCAACAGTCACTCCTTGCCCTTATCAAATTGTGTATGAACCTAGTCCGTCCACAAACCAAACATCTAGTCGACAGGGTCTTGCTCTGGTGGCATGTGGACCAAACCCCTATAAAGTATACTTTGAGCAACCACACAATGAGGTGGATCGCTCACCTTCAATGTGGGATTTCAGATGTCACAACTTCCTCTAACCACTACACTTGACCCCTCGTCTCTAGTGACTAACTGTCTAAGATTATTGAATTGTTTGCCTTATCAAACTAAACGCCTTCAAGGCTAACGACCTCTAATTTGAGATGTGATGACCAGGAGATAAAGTTACTGAGGGACATTGTAAATCAGGAGTGAGATAGATAACATTGATGAGGACCTTTGGTAGAGTGAGGAGATTAATCTCCTTAAATCTTATTAGCCAAATGTAGACGCAGACTTCTATTTTAGTTTGTGGTAGCCGCTGGTACCAATGTTAATGGAGTTGTTAGTTCAATAGGCAACAACACCGACGATAATAGAAGAGGAACAATTGTAAATTAAAAGATCTTTTCAACAATTGATAATTTAGTTGCATTTTTCAATCTCTTTGAGATCAAGGAAGTATTGATGACCGATTATTGAAACATTGCCTATACCGCGACATATCATCAAGTAGGCAATTCAGCTGAATTCTCAACTTGAAACGGGGCAATTCCAATCCCATCGAATCGTCGATAACTTGTCCCCACACGGATTATATAGTGTCCCAGGGTCACGACTCTCTCTTCGTTGGATCAATAAGCCATTCCCAAAATAGCCTTCTTTTGCCAATTTTGCCTCCCGCCAAACAGCTTCATGACAATCTTTAGGTACACCACATGACCCAACCCCACCATTCCCACCAACCAGTTTTTGACCTTAATCTACCCACTCACGGGCAACACGTGGCGGTGACCCAGAGGCAAGGAGTTGATGCTTCGATCAAGAATGACGAGCACCAGATAATCCAGAAGTGAAGTGAGCTCTCTCTCTCTCTCTCTCTCTCTCTCTCTCCTCTCTCTCAATCTGATCAAGTTATAGTGAGGGCGCACCAGAATTCAATGGCCATGACTTCAACTAGAAGTAAAAGACGGGAGCCGCAAAAGGTCTTGCTTTTAAAAGGAGAGGGGCCAGAAAGAAATGTCGGATAGAGAGAGAGAGAGAGAGAGAGAGAGAGAGAGAGAGAGAGAGATGAAAGGCCCGACTTTGGAAAGATGAAAGGAGTGCTTTTGGAATTGAGAGGACCATGTCTGCACCACGAAAGAAAACATGTTTTCGACATGCAAAAAAGGAAAAGTGAGGAGGGGAGAAAATTTTTAGAATCGTTTCAATTTCAATTTGGGGGTGGACCAATCTTTATCTCTTGCTCTCTAAGATTCCTACTTTCTCGTTCTTTCATTTTTTGCTTTTTTCCACTCTCTTTTCTCCCTTTCTTTCCCAATTCCTTTTAGCAAGTTTTGAATTCACATCTTTTCCCACGGTTGAGTGTCATAAAGAGAGGGCAAGTTTCAAAGCGATGAGGAATATTCAATGTGTTTTTTGTTATCTCCCTTTTCCAATCCCTAGGACTTCTTCCCCCACTTCATTTCTTTTGCTGCAATGGGTAATGACAAGTTACTCTTCTTTTACTCATTAAAGTAGAAAAAAGGCTCGGTGCAAATTGTGCTTTACATTAATGCATTCCGCGGAACATGGCATTGCATACAACTTTCAAGATAACATGTAGAGAGGGCAAAGATAGAATTTTGACTTCCTTCAATGCTCAAACAGGTATTTTTTTGGATATTCATCTTTTAATGAGTACCATAGCCTTTTTGTACCAAACAAGAGAGAAACCATGGAGGGTTTTGAGAATGTTCTTGGAACTCATTCAATTAGGAAGAATATGCGTCTTTATACTAAGATGATTCGCAATGACCTGTAAATGAAGCTTGACAAATTTGAGCACTATAATTGGATATTACTAGAAGGTCCTTTTGTAATGATGTTGTCAAAAAGTCTTCGGATAGAAAATGTCGAACTTACCATATAAGGAAATTGTACCAACCTTTCTAATATTCAGTATAACTAGTCTTTTGAATACGAAACTGCTTCATTTTTTACTTAACAAGTATCTTAGGGGCACTCGTTAGAATGATGCCCTCGATAATAAATGATAATTGAGTAAATAAGAGAAAATTGTATTGGAAGGCCTAAACGTTTTGAATGAAATGCAATTGGATCCTAACCTTATAATTGGTGCAATTAAGTCCTAAACCTTCATTGAGAAATATACTTAGTCTTGGGCCCCAAGATCTAGCTTGCACAATAAGGGCTTGAAGGAAGATCTAGGGTGGGTTTGGTTTAGCTTTCCCACGATGAAATGCTAGAGTTTATTATAAACATTTTGAAGTAGCATTTGACCAAATGTTGGAAATACTGAAAGTCAAAAGTAAGTAGGAACTAGCTTTTCGAAGTAGCAATTTGTGTAACGCTGAAATTAGGATTAAAATTTTTTTCTTTCAAAACTACCTTCATCAATTCTTTAGTTTTCTAGTTTTGCTTCTTTTTGTTGTTGAACATCTCTTTGTGCAAGAATGGCCAATGAAGGTTGCCTGAGGCCAGGAGACCAAGGTTGTGTTCGCCTAAGGTTGTGCAACCTTTGGCGGCAATCACTTGACTTGGGCAATCTCAGTTGATAGCCGCCGACACCAAATTTGGCCCATCGGTAGCCTAAGCTCTTCACTGGCTCTGGTGAAGAGTTTCAATTTTTTTAATAAAAAATATATTAAAAATGCAGTTCAAGCCCATTACGAAAGTGTTTTTGCTAAATATTACTTAAACCTAAAATCACTTTGCAAAAAGTTTCTACCAAACGCAATTTGCATTTTCTTAAAAGAGCTTTGGCTTTAAGCACTTGCATTACATCCAAAGCCATTTCTAAAGTTAAACCAAACCCACCCTTAGACAAGGACGTATAGTTATGACGCTCAAGCTAGGCTTACCCAATCTTATCGTTGTAATGTACTTTTTCAAAGATGAGCAGCCCCCAGTAATAACTTAGTCTTGATTAAGGGCCCAGCTCAACCTAGGCCTCCCATTGATCACCTCTACCAAAATGAGCAATTGAGTTCCAGACTTTTAAATTGGTTCAATGAATTTCTAAATTTAAACTAAAAAGTATAATTAAGGCTTAATATTATCTTGACAAGTGATGTCACATCAGTAACTTTTGAGTACTATGTAAGTAACTGTAAGTATTAGTTATTGAAAAGATTTCATTTTACTTTTGAGGGAAAAAAGATTTAAAAGTTAATAGAATCAATTCAAAAGTTTATGACTTGATTGCATTCCATACATAAGGTTTGGAACTTCCAGTACAAATTTTCTCAATTTTCGCAACATCAATGCTAAGATTCTAGTTTCCAATAAAAAAATTTCATGGAACCAATTAAGCAACATCTTTCTTACTCAACAGATTAGGAGATATTTTACTAAAATCTATAAGCTGAGTTGTTGTAGTAAAAAATGTTAACTTCAATACTAAATGTGTTTGTGGAACACATAGCTTGACAATGCAAACATGGAAAGAGGGAGAAAAAAAACAGTACCAATTAGTTCGACAAAATTGATTGCCGAATCGATTCTAGGGCGCTTCTCAAATCTTGAGATTCCATGCTTTGCTTTCCCCTTTATGACTATTCTGACTTTCTCCTCTTTTATCAATGTAGCAAGGTCCCTGAATGTACAGTCGTCCCAAACTGTGCAGTATCATAAAGCCACGACCAACTTAAAGGCTGATCGACACTTTTCCGTTTTAGCTCGAAGTGCGAAGGACAATAATTAGAGTTTGGTGGATCTCCTTTTCACATTCACGATAAGGTCCACCAACCCTCTATTTTTGTAATTTGGACATTAGCTTGATAGTACATGCATCTTCTCTCACATGGACAGCATGCATTTCAATAGGTATATAGAGCGCAAGAGAACAAATATTTCTCGGAGATTTCTTGTTTTAAGCCCTTGATTTCGGCCTTTGGCGTATCAACAGACATTAGGGTTGGGTATTGGGATACCTTATCTTGTTCGATTATCAACAATCCGCATGTATCCTCAACATGTAGAGATTAAAACATGTTCATGAGATGCCTAAGCCGTTAGTTGAATTAGGGCTACACATGACTTTGTATATCTAAAGGTCATCTTAAATGGGAACTTATAGGAGTAGGGATGAGGAGGATATAGCGTTGCATTATTAAGTAATTATTGCTTTTTCTATATGAGTAGATTATCAACCATATATCTAAATACCCCACGTATCTAAGAATCCGTGCGTCTGATGCTGAGTAGTCATTTTCTTGACGAGGTTGTCATCAAGCTGGTGATTAGAATAATTGATGGTAGCTTCTAGTAGACCCAATTTGGTCAACGATGTTCGAACATGACAAGAGCATACAGTTCACTTTTTATTTTTCATGTATTACCGGGGAGCCGCCCAGAAAGTACTGAGTTGCGATGGCAAATTAGAGCCATTTTCTTTCACTTTTCAAATAAAACTCTAAAGACCATAATTTGAAGGGGCAAAGATGTTTTCATGGTAAAATTAAAATTAAAATATTATATATGGCTTTATGTGTTAACGTTAGAGTGTTGTGAAAGTTTCACGCGTTTTGCCGTGAGCTACATGACTAAAATTAAGGAAAAAGCCAAAAATGAAAGTGAACCAAATAGGACAATCTAGTTACTTTTGCACTGGCTGAGATGTGCGTCTAAGAATATTAGGCCAAATAAATCTTACATTGGATTGTAGTGTAAGGTGAGGGCGGTTAAATATCTGAATTACTTCATAATCCATTGATTTATGTTTTTTTTTTCCTAATGTGAAAATGTGTCCAACTGAATATAGTGATCGGTTTAGATAAGGGGGAGAATTATCCTAATTTAATCCTTGGATTAAGAGTAGATTTCAAGAGTCACATCTTAGAGAAAGATATTACTGGTCAGCATTATCTCGAGACCAGTTGTTGGCTAATTATTTTTCTTTTCTATTTTCTTTAAACTTCGTAGCTTCCGAGGGTTGTATAAGTGGGCATGGAGGAAAAAGTTTTTTTTTTTTTTTCTTTTTCCACCCTCTTTCCGTCTCATCTTAAATTATGATTTGACTCCACCATATCGAATCCGTATGGAGCCTTGCCTATTGCTGCAGCCTATACTGGAAAGGCCAGATTGCTAATTCCGATGACATATGCACAACACGAATCGAGATCTTCTCAATTAAATTGTTTGACTTAGTATATCCTATTAAAAATCGTGAAACAACATCAAACATAGGTAGAGACATAAGCATTTTGGTTGCAAGTGCAAACAATTTGATGTCTGACGCACCGATTGAGATAAAAATTTGCACAAAGTTAGACTTGCATGTTGGACATCTGATATGCAGAGGTAAACATTTGATAATGTTCGAAGAAGGACGACGACAAGACAAGGTGAGGCGTGATGAGGATTGTGAATGAGTGACCAGCAACTTTTTGGTTTACAGCACAAATTAAGGGTTAAGATTTGGATTGCAGCCTAATTTAGCTCCAAATCCTAAACTTGGGATAAGATTTGGTATCAAAACTAAATTATCCTGATTATATTTGAGATATTCATTTTTCCGATAAGCCAGGTTGAAGGATTTAATATGTAAAAAAATGTCATAATATTTTCAAGCAAGCTCAGAGTGGGATTGCACGTTAATTTTGACATTGACCTTGTCTTATTCCCTAAACATAAAACAAATGGTGTGGTGCACGAAATTTCAAGAGTGATGAAGGCATCAATCGGTATTATTTATTCACTAGGAATTCGAGACTAACCCTTTTTTAATTTCTTTAGGGGTCTACACCATATAAATAATGGCAATAAATGTGCTTAGAGCAACTGTTGTTGGTACCGAAAATGACGTTTTATGAGGTCACAACCTCCACATATATAATTATTCAAAATATCCCACATCATCAGTAAACCACATCACACCATTTTGTTAGAGATTTAGTTTGTGCTCCCCGAACAAAGCATATATCAAGGCAAAAGAATATCCACACAAGATCAATCATTATCCGCTTTAACTTTCTCTATTCCCATAATTAAAGAATTCGACTAAAACAAGGGTTAAAACCACTTTCTAAGATCGAAGGTTGAGTAGGAATGCCGTTTAATTCCCCTCGGTGGGAAAAGAAGGTATTTTCTTATGGTTTTCCGTGCGCACCCACAACTAATGGTCCATGTGCCTTTGTCTATTCAAAGGAATCTTTCACTTTTCCCTCTTTTGGTCATGATGCTAGAGGCCTCTTTAATTTGAATGGCAACAGCCAACATTCACCCGTCTTAGATGCTTGTCTCCATAAAGAGGAAAAAAAAAGGATAGTTATGTCCATAGATTATTCAATTAGAAATCACTATATGCACATAAGGATGTGTAATGAGTAAATTAGAAATTTTTTAGACAATGTCAAGACTTTTGTGCCAAAAAAACACATGTTCAGCTACGTGAGTCGAGTATCCGAATTTATCCAATAATTAAACCGTACACTATATCGGATACTCATTGATATTTTGAATTTTTAGAAGGTTTTCTTGTTCATTCTCTCCCAGTAAAAACCCTAGTTGCCATTGATATAAGTGCAACTCACTCTGTCTTTATTAAAAATAAATAACAGGTAGTTATTAATGTCAAAGTTTTTTGATAACTTTACATGAGATATTATATTGCAAGTTTCCCCATATTAGGGTTTCTTTTTTCAAAAAAACGACAAGTTTAGTGTGTGACACTTCCCATTTTCTGACACAATACATTTACTAATGTCCAAAATAAACGTAACATATCTGTATATTATACAGGTAAAGATCAAAACACAATATAGAAAGACTAAACATTACAAATCATTTTATCATCTCTTATCTGTGGCAGCAGTCATTAAAGCACTGGAAGTCGATCGAGATTACATTGATGCGCACTGGCACCATACGAGAAATTATGATCTGCATTCCTTCTGCAGGATCATGCTCATAAAATGTATGAAGACAGCGAGACTCTGACAATGCAAGAAAATTGCCTGTTCTTCCCATGTTTCCCATTGACACTGCATTAAGTCTCACTGCAATTCGGCTGTTCAAGAAACTACTGCCAACATTCGTCCGATAGACCAATCAAATATCAAGATGGCAAGACTCGATTGGGAGTAAAAGGAACTAACTACATGTTATGTATGGATATTTGGCCGCTTGACCGATCTCTATGGACACATGCAGCGTCCCATTCACATCCATCGAACCTCCACCAAAATGACAACAGGTGTGGCCCTCGAGGTTATTCTAATAAGAAACTTTCATATTTAAACACAAGATCCAGCATATTCAAATCAAGCGATTCAAACACAAGATCCAGCATATTCAAATCAAGCACCTAACCATTGTTGTCCAGTGGATCTTCTCTTACTTCAAATCCACACAATTTTTTGCCCCGAAAGTATATGACACGGTTTGGTACCGATGAGAAAATTCGTATTAATGATCGACCCATGTAGAGTAGAAACAGGAAAACCAAGATTATAAAAGAGGGGTGGTGGTCCATGTCGCCTACTGGGCAAACGAAACGAGCTCCACACGTGCGACACATCCGTATCTCTCGTTGTGTTATTATTATGCGTCGGCAAAGATTTTTCTCGCGAATTACTAACGAAACGCATTCACTCAACAATACTACCTAGCTAACGTTATGCCGTCATGGCCCTAACTTTAATGCCCCATCCTCCCTTTGTCTCTCCCACTTTCCCTCTTTTGCCTACTCGGCTACTCCTCCATCATTCCCAAGTTCATGTCAACTTCCATCGACATGGACTCTCCCTATTTACCTTAGTTTCGCAACAATACCGACATAAATTTTATTAAACTGCCCAACATCCCTTGTCTCGAGGAATTTTACACTATTTATATACTTGTAGTCTTCCTTTATATGTACCTCTGAGTTTTTAGTTTCTAACCGGTTTATTTAGATATGTCAAAATGGGTCATAAACCCATATAAATGTTTAATGGGTTATAAATGAGTTAATTATATTGAGTAAATGGGTCATAAATGGGTTTAAACATAATATGAGCGTTACATGGGTCATAAACGGGTTTACAATCTATTTAGACCAAACTCATTTCTATGACTTTCTCTTTAATCTCTCTTGCCTTTACTCTCATTACACTTCGCACTCTCATCTTAATTTAGCTATGAGTTGTAGTAGATTGGGATAAGAATGGAAGCGTTTTAGCAATATGGGATGGATCGGGTCAAGTATGAGTTATGTATTTGTCACTAGATTTGCATTGTGTGAAAATGAGTCTATTTAGATCAGATCATCTATGACTCGACCCCCGACTCATCCTGTTTGATAGGACTATCATTATTGGAGTCACCCTAGTTATTTTCCTATGCGCAAGGTCCCTATTTGTCCAATTCCAAATTTGTCATCCCTAATCCAACTCGCACATGATCTATATACTCTGTGTATATATGAGGTCCCCCTTCACCTATAAGCTTAAATTTTTGAGTTGGGCTTGAATAAATATTAGGACCACAGGCTGCGCAACCCTTTTAATACATGTCCCATGCCTACCGCCTTTGAAAACAGGAGTTTCACTTGTAGCAAGTAACTTGATGCTCATCTGAACGGCGAGAGATGCGAAACGTGCGAAAACAGAAGTTAACCCAAGTTTGTGTAAGGTGCTTGGTATTCACAATTCAGTTCCAAAGGGACAGCCTCGTTATTGATTCCGGGAGTTAGGAGCATGAGAACTTTTACGACCTCCAATTTTATAGAGAACAAAAATATCCCCATTTTTTTTTATATCTCCTTGTCCAAATAGTTTTGGAAGCTATCAGGAAAAAAAAAATTGTATTATCTCATACCCTATATAGCCATAGCTAGGTCATAACACAGCACCAGATATGGCATCGAGCATTACGGATAGAGAAGCTACAAGTGCTGCCAAGCGAGATATATGGATTCGCTGTCTACGAACCTCTCCCCTATTATTTTGGTAGTCCCGTCGTTGTTTCTCCTCCAACTCCACACGAGAGGTGGCTTTCAAGGCACTGTCCAGTCCTTTTTCGTGTACGGGAATCTTTTCCCAATAGTCAAAGACATAAGCCAAACCCATGCCCCCCTCCCTTCCCTCCCTCCCTCCCTCGCTCTACTACTTCTCGAGCCCTTGGACCAAGCTCTTTGCAATAATGCACGGAGAATCCAATGCACTGGAAAGGGTGGGGGAGGGGTGGTAGGATAATCAAAAGGGTTGGCCCCTTGTAGCCTCTGAGGAAACGTGAGGTCTCGTGTTCGATGGCTATCTGGTATTTATCTTTAAAGATTAGACCATAAGAAAGTAATTTCTTGTGTAGGGTGGCGGACTGCAAAAAGTCGTACTTAGGGATACAAAATAAAAGGGCCTTTGCAATGCTTAATTTTGGGAACATCGGGCGATCAAATGGGGCAACAATCGCCGCCAACCCCCTCCTTGGGCCACCATCGTTGTTCTCTAGATACATTACCCATAACGGCGTAGACGACGGAAGTGATTGCTTTCCATCGATTGGGGAGACTGGATTGTGTGCGAAAATTAGCTCGGGATATTGCTTTGACCAGCGACTGGGAAACACAAGTAAGTAAATAAGTAAATGCATGAAGGAGCTGATTATACTTGCATGATCGCTTATCGTGGTGGGATTGTGACTATATTGATGTCTGAAATTGTTTACGCGACTGACCAAGTTCTTTTGAGTTCTACAAACGAAAGCATGGAGTAGAAGCTCTTTTGATGACTTACAATTACAAAACATTCGTTGTGTTTTGCTAACAATGCTAGAGATGCTACTTTCATAAGTCAAATCAAAACACTTAAGAATCAGAATTTTGTATTAGGGCACGCACCGAAATACTCTTCTTTCTCATTGAAATAGAGGTATGAGATGAGAAATATTAAAAAAAGAAACAAATTGTTGAGTTTCCTAAAGAGAAGATACTTGAAAAATGTCTTGTAAATACCTATGATCGTTGGTTTCACCGACAGGCGATAGCAAACCACTTGGAGTTGTTGTATTTGGTAAGAGAGCATCGGAGAAATTACAGCTTGAGGCTCGAGGCCACCCATTCAAATCCGATCAATTATGTACAACTTGATTCGAGTGAGGCAATTAGCATAGGATAAAGGAGCTAGATTCTTGGCCATAATCGACTTGTGACCTTACATGGTGTTCCATGAAATCGCTAAGTACTCGAGTCTCGGCACCTATGCCCTGCGTTATCAAAATCCAGGTAAAGAGTATTGGTATAGATATGATGAAAACCCATTATCGATAGTATTGAATCGATAGTATTGAAGACAACTAGATTTTTGCTCAAATCGACGGTGAAAAGATAAATATTTCTTTATTTATTTATTTTTATTTTTTAATTTTAGCTACCTAACTTAGCAAAACAAAGAGGACAAAATCGGTTACGTGCCTCTCATGTCAAATTCATAATGAATATGTTGTCATCTAGTCCCGATAAGGTGTTGTTTCTGAAAGAAGTACTGGAAATGGTGTGTGATGATTGAATCTTTGACAACACGATCAGGTCATGATATAACCCGAAGACATTTCGTGGATTTTGCTTTATGATGATGTGATGAAGAATTAATCACACGTTGGGAATATGTTGGATTCACTTTTTAAGGAGGAAGCAAGATTAATTGAGGAGATGGATAAAGTTTTCAAAAGGAAAAAAAAGTAGACAATTATAAAAGTTTTTAACGAGTAAAGTCCCATTGACATTCAATGATCATAGACAATCATGATCGATGTCGATGTATCTTGTAAAAATAAAATATTTCATACATTTGGTGTAATTTTGAGAAGGAGAAGGAAGGTGTCACTTGCGTGGATGGAGGGAGAATTTCCATGTTTGAATTTCAAAAAAGTTCAAACCCAAATTTACTCTTTTTTTTTTTTTTTTTGCTTTACGAGTGCCAATGGTATGCTATTGTTGTATTAAAGATTGCATAGGAAGCTACTTTGATTCCCTAGATTCGTCAAAGTCAGTTTTATCATGTCTTTTAGGATGCAAGCTGCTGCATTTAAATGAAACCGACTTATTAAGGTAAATTTCAAAGATTTCTTCAGAGATACTTCCAAAAGACTTATTAAGCAATTAATTACTTTCACAAGTTTTTGATATGCTAAATTGTATGATATTGGCATAATGACTACTATATATTGAGCCTAACTTAATAAATACGTTAGGATATTGAGATTCTCCATACGGATAAACATATACTTCACGCCTTTTTCAAAAATGAAAATGGCGCAAATAAATTGTATCATTACTCTTTTAGATATTACTAAAACGGTTTTATCGTACATGTATGTTCTTGGACTATGAAGATGGTAAACTCGATCGAAAACTCGATTGGCTTGCTTGTCGATGTATCAAAAGGTAGGAAAAAAGAAATCTCTTCACATGATATAGTAAAAATAAGCGTAACATGAATTTCTAGTGTAGTTCATGAGAACGACATCTGGCGACCAAGAACTCTCCTCCCGCACTCTACGGTTCGCAATCCGTACGATTTCCACCTCCCGTCCAACGCAAAAAAGAAAAAGAAAAAGGGGGGGATAAAATTTCAACACCGACTGTTGGATCGCCCGCTCACATTCCTTTTATCCAATCATTGCCTCTCTCTCTCCTCCCTCTCTCTAGAGCCAGTTCCGGCGACGTCCACGTGTCCAGATCCTACTGGCGGAACTACCGGCGCGATTTCGAGAGAACGGACCCCCTCCCCCGCCCGATCCACATAACGGCGCCGTCAGAATTCCCGTTTCCGGATTCCCCCGTCACTGTGCGACGGACCCCTGGGGGACCACCCCGCACCCCGTTAAATTAAAACCCCCGGCCGCATCCTGACCGTCCAAATCTCCCTTTCTCTCTCTTACACCCCATCGTCGTCATCATCACCACCACCCCCTCTCTCTCTCTCTCTAAAATTGCCTCCCTCCCTCTCTTTCAGCGAGATGGTCGAGCAACGAGGCGTCGCAGAGACCTAGACGCACCAGGTTCCTAGAGAGAGAAAGAGAGGATTTTAGAGAGAGAAAGAGAGATGGTGAGGAAGTGCAGAGGTAGCGCGGAGGTGGCGGTGATGGAGGTCCCGGTCGTCGGCGTGAGGACCCGAGCTCGGGCCAACCTGGCCGCGGCCGCTCCCGTCCCCGTCCCCGCCGCCGCCAGGCTCCCGCCCGATCCGCGAAGCGGAGGAGGGTCGGAGCAGCGCCGCGCGGCCGGGGCGCGGAGGAGGCGGCGGCGGAGGAGCTGAGGTCGTCGTGCGGCTCGCCGCCGTGCGACGACGATCGCCGCTCGCCCGGAGCGGCGGCGGCGGCGGCGGCAGCGAGGCGACGACGCTGCCGGAGGATTCGCTGCGCCCGGCTCCGGCGGGGGGAGCGGCGGGGGATCGCTGCCGGAGCCCTAGCTCCTGCGATCTCGCCTCGGTGTCGTGCTGCTCGAGCAACGGATCGAGCGAGGGAGAGAAGGAGACGATCGGTTTCGTAGATCTGGAGGTGAAGATCCTAGGGAATTATACGGTCCGAACCGCGGCGTTTGCGCGGCCGATTCGAATTTGCGTGTCATGTTACTGCGAGAGGAAGAGGCTGAAAAATTCATGTGCCCGGTTTTTGCAGGAGGAGAGCGACGGAGGGGTCGACGCCGCCACGTACCGCCGCCGCCGCCGCCGCCGAGGGAGGTCGGTGATCTATCCGTTGAACTAGAATTTGAACTTCCTTCTGGAATTCTCCTGTTCGAGGGTTCCACGGCTTTTCGAATCCGAATCACGCGAACCAAACGGCTCTTCGCCTTTTTTTTTTGCCTCCTCTCTTTTCGCTTCTCCACCTTTCTTTTTGGTTTTGGAAATTCAAACTTTGTGAATTTCGCAGGAGAGAGAAGACGCCGCCGTCGAGCAGCGAGGTCGGAGCGGAGTCCGACGACATGGGGTCAGCTTCCAAGCCGACGTCGGAGGCCAACTCTCGCTGGAGACCGAGAATGCCGACGCAGGCCGAGCTCGACGATTTCTTCGCCGTCGCCGAGAAGAACCACGCTCTCGAGAACTTCAAGGAGAAGTATAGCTCTCGGCATTCTCCTTTCCTTTCTCAGCTTTTCGCCAACATTCCGGTCTTCGTAGCTGCGAATTTTCCCTCGTCCTTCCGAGTGGGCCATCGTTTTCCCACTGTTTCTCGGGAAAAGAGGGCCGAGAAAATTCTTTTCTGCAACATGGGTCGCGTTTGGCGGCGAGCAATAATCGAACTTCTTGGTGGGTGTTTGTGGTTGCAGGTACAACTTCGATTTTGTCAAGGAAGAGCCGCTGAAAGGACGCTACGAGTGGTCTCGGATAGGGAGAAATCCGGCCGGGAGAAGCGACTGATCATGGTCATCAACGCCGTCGGGGGAGGATGGCATCGTCCATGCACTATCGTCCATAATTTGTCACTGTTTTTTAGGGGGGGTACTTCCTCCATCTGGATAGTTTCTCGAATCTTTAGTCCATCAGGTCAGCTTATTTATCTCCTTTCGTTCCTGTACAGCATCTTCTCTCTCTCTCTCTCTCTCTCTCTTCTGTAGTACAGTAGTGTTAGGGTATGGGTTTAGGAAGACGAAGGGAGTTCTGTTCTCCGGTACGGTGTTGTATACGGAGGAGAAGAACCCCATCTCCTGCCCACCAAAAAAAAAAAAAAAAAGTGCATCAAGGAATTGTTATTCTTATCGAATAAAGTTGGAGAAAAAGAAAGAGTCGGAAAAATCCGCGTTCTTTTCAGCAGAGAAAGAAAGAGACGGTGGGGTGCGGCGACAGAAATTCTCCTCCGCCCTCCCCCACCCCGCATGTACCCATCTCCCCCAAATTCCGCGTCTCTTTCTCTGCAACTTCTCTGCTACCATCTCTCTCCCTCTCTCTCTCTCTCTCTCTCTCTCTTCGTTTCTCTTCCTAGTACCCGCTCAGCTCTTTCTGCATTTATGGTTCTGCGAGATCTTCTTCCCACCCCGCTCCTCTCCTCTTCCCTTCCGCTCCACCGTCTTCATTTTGTCCGCTTCCTCCTCTTTCTCAACGACGAGAAGAGAACGTCACCAAGTACAAATTTTTTGCTTTTTTTATATATTCGATCGATGCTGAATTTCACTTTGTGGGTAAATTCTAAAGGATAAAGGTGAATAATTTTTACTTGGGCGTGTTGGGTTGGGACGAGGAGGAGGAGGCGGAAGTGGGGTAGGGTGGGGAGAATGGCGCCATGCCGTGTAAGCCACGGACACGTGGTGGCAGGAACGGGAAGAGGAATCATCTCATACAACGCACAGACAATCCCAATCCCCCTCCCCCAACCCATGTGACGCTCTCTCTCTCTCTCTCCTTCTCTCCCCTTCTCGCTCGTGCTTCGCCCATCGGAAGGGGGGGCACATATCGAAGCCCTTTCTCAAGTACGCACGACCCAATTGGGCGAGAAAGGAGGGGAAAGAAAGGGAGAGCAAAGTAGGCGAAAAGGGGGGAGGGAAGATAAGAGAGCGGGAGAGAAGAATCTTTGCTATTTCCGGTGGTCAGAAATTGTCTCCCCGAGTGCGCGATTCCGCACCCGTCTCTTTCCTTCCACGCCCGAGAATTCAATCGTTTTTAGACCGACCACCCCACCCCCACTACAATCATCTCCTCCGCCACTTCGCCACCCCCAACCATTTCATGGGCAGACACAGATGGATAGATAGATAGAGAGAGAGAGAGAGAGAGAGAGAGCTGCATGTGTTATGGCAAAAGGTGGTGGTCCTGCAAAATAGTGTTTGGAGAGTAGGGGAGGGAGACGTCCATTGAATTGGTTAATTTTTTTATGACGTTGCGCGGCTTTTCTTCAGATTCTTTATTTCGTCTTTCTTTCTGGACATTTTATAATAATGGCGAAAGGAGGACATTTGTCACTTAGTCCTATGATTGCTTAGGCTCGAGAGAGCGAGCACATGGTGGCCAAAGATTCCCTTCGGTTCTCTGCGCCGTGCCCGATTCAACGGGAGGGGCAGGAGTGGCGATTCTTCCCCCCTTTCCCTTTCCTTTTTTCTCCCTTGTTCTTTGCTGCTTGCTCTTTTACGATGTATATCATTACAGCAGCAGCAGGCAGGGAGATCGGCTGCGAAAGTGGCTGCTTTCCCGTTGCGGAAAATGTGCACGATCATTGCAGCACGAAAAGAGAGAGAGAGAGAGATGCCGTGATGATTCTGAGAGAGATCATCTGGCAGCGCGTGTCACGCAATGGTGGCAGCAGCGGCAGCAGCACGGGCTCGGTCCGTATCTTTTGCCCTCAGGGAATTTAGGAGGCGACGAATTTGGAGGAGGAGGACGACGACCCGCTCCTCCCAAATTCGCACCCGAAACCAACCCCATTCATGCGATAAAGCCATCCTTGGCTTTTTCCCCGTCACAAAGGAAAAGAGAGAGATTAAAAAAACAAAAAAACAAAACATCTTTCGTTTTCTTTCAAAATTCTCTTTTGCCCCACTTCCCTTTTTACCCTTCTTCATAATTGTGCTTCGAGAGAGAGAGAGAGAGAGAGGGCATTGACTGATTGTTCCCAAGTTTTCAGCTTCCACGCTTTTATGACTAAATTGAATGTGGGCGTTCGTACAACCCCTCCTGCCTTCGGCCACACCGATGGGGGGCTCCCTGCTCTTCTCCGCTCTGCTCGTGGAGTCATGTCATTCCCCCTTATTGCTGAATCGGAATCTTCTCTAACTACAGCAATGCGATGGCTTTCCGTGTGCTTTCGCTGATCGTGGGAAAAAAAACCTCGTTTGGAATTTACTCGCTGACACACTAGCCCCCGAAATGGAAACTCAGCGGAGAATTTTCGGTCCAGCGACTGAAACCGTGGCAGTGGGAACTTTGGTGGTACCTGGGAGCAGCGGAACCTTCAAGACAATTTTGCTGTGTTCACTCGTTTTCGATCCCCGCCCACCTTGGTACGGTCGGAGTTGATGGCCGGCGATCCGTGTCTACCTTGGTGTCGGTACACGGATTAATGTTTCGTTTAGTCGTTGGCATACTTGATGAGCCAAGTACATTGATAGGTGATTCTCTCACGAGCGGGTACATCGAGTACATGGATATATACATTTCTAACGGTCCGTGATTTGCCAAAACGACAAAATATTTAATATGTTCATACGAAAATTGGTGTTCTTATCGATCTTACTCTTAGCACGAGCTTTAGGCATTACCAAAAATCTATGTATAGATGAGTTCTAAATCCTATTTCTGGCTGCTGGTTATTTTTCCGTGAAGCCGATGACGTGGCGACCTGGCTCGGTGACGTGGACTCCCGAGTAGGATTTTGGGGGTGACGTGGTTTAATTCTTGATTATCCATGTAAAAGGAAGCAGCCAAAAAAGGAGAACAGAAAACAAAAAGTAAAGGAGAAACTAGGCCTGTGCCTAAATTCCATCGTGGAGTGAGCCACATTTGGCTCTCGGTCAGAACATCCCCAACGAAGGAGATTCGGTGAGCAGCGGCGGCGGCACCGACGGTGGATATAAGTCTCTAGACAAGTACGTACCGCAAAATAACGCGCTGTCGCGTTGCATTTGCTCCATCATGGTCCCAATTCGCCGTACGAACTTTCTGTTCAATCGATAAAATTAAGAACAAAGCCCTAGAAATCAGTAAAACCTGATTCATAAATTCGTGCCATTGAGGTAAAATGCATATGATGCTAGTAAATTGTTAATGTTCTCACGCTTGAATTGATTAAATTGCAAGAGAAATGAACGAATGATCGTTCGGCAAATCACCTCAAATTCAAGGATTAAAATTCATTTATATGTATGCTTATTAATATCTCGAGACTATTTAATCACTCTTTGACTCAAGCTCGTCCTGATGTGTAGAGTTCTTGGTAAATATAGAGAGCATGGACCATACTGATTGTCAAATTTATAAGGAATTAAGAGTCCGTCTGTTTCATTGAAAATTAAAAAGCTAAAAAAGGATTTTTTTGACATTGATTGTTACGTTACTTAAGGAACGAGTTAATAAAGAATGTTTTCTTCGACAATAAAACTGTTTAGGCATATTTCATTGTGATCAATAGAAACATTTCACATTAACTCATTTTACCCTCGCGAATAGTTCAAACCATCCATACGTGCGCATCTACTAATAGAGGCGTAACTCTGAATTGGAGATGCCATGACTTCAAATTGGAAGCTATGGGATCCAAATAGAGTTGTCAACCACTCAATCGACCCTTTGAGTTTTGAACATTAAAGCAAAAACGCTTTAGTTGATAACTTGCCCCATTGTTAACTTAGATGTTTGAAACAAAATTGAGGTTTCATTTGTTTTGTGAGAGATAATTGACTTCGAAAATATTTTTTTTAGTTGCTAATGAGAATTAATTTAAAAAATAGTTTTATTGTCCACAAAAATTATTCAGACATAAGAGTTGTTCTTGATAATAACAATATTTTTCATCAACTAATTATTTCTAATAGTTATTTTTAGCAAAATACTTTTCAAATTATTCATTTTCTCGTGAAACGGATGCACTTTAAAAGACAAGGTTTTCTTCCGCCTCTACAACTAAGGTGATTCTACAATTTTTTGAATTTGAATGTTTCAATTAGTAGTTGGCATACTTGATGAGGCAAGTACACTGGGAGGTGATTCTCTCAAGGCCGGCTACGCTGCATACCTACATTTCTAATGGTTCTTGATCCATCAAGATGATAAAAAATTGAACCCGATTTTACAAACATCTGCATTCTTAAAGATCTTACTCTTAGCTTAAGCATTAGGCATTAACAAAACTATATATATAGGTGAGTTCTAAGTCCGATTTCCTTAACCAACACCTGCCGTTGGTTATTTTTCTGTAAAGTCGATGACCAAGGTAACTATTTTAAGTAATACAAATGGTTATTTAAGGCTTCTTTCGGCCCTACTGTGACTAAGGTTATTTTTTCCATCCTTCAACTTGAGGAGCCATGCTTGGTGAGGTTGGTCACCGTTGGATCACAAAATGAGAGATCTCAATGGCTTTTTTCCGCATTAGTACAACACTTTGATCAGAAATAAAGATAATAATAAAGATTATGATGAATCAGTTATAATTGGAGATCGGACGGTTGAAGGATTACAAAGTGTCCTCTATAACCAAAAATTTGAAAATTAGTGAATATTTGGTATAAACTTGAGGAAGGTTGCACTTGGCAAAGTGAGTGATGTAATGAATTGCTTCAATCCAGATGGATGTGTGCCTAAGATAAGACGGTGAAAGTAGGAAAATCGCAGCCGAAAGTGTAATTACGATCATCTTTGGGCTCCTAATAAAATAATTAATAGATTAGGATCCTCTCAAATTTACTTAAAATTTACCGAGTTTACCTCCCTCTCCTTTCGCTCTCCCCAAAAAAAATGATGATATTTTTACCTTTATCGGGAACCCCAATGTATTAATCCGCGAGACAATGCACCTTTAATTTAAAGACCCAAAGTGATGTGCATTTTATTGGAGTTGATTTACGTTAATTACCCCATCGAAGGTTATTGATGTACTCACTGAATATGCAAAAAAGTCACTAGTTTGTTGGACTTCATGACTTACATTAGTCTCAACCATTTTCAAGCTCAAGTTCAATTGATTAAGTGTTCAAACTATTTGAACTTGAGAATAAGCGACCTGAGTTTATGTGATTAACAAGTTAAGCTCGTGTCGCTTGCTGGTGATTTGAATGCCCAATACACTAGCCAAGACTCAAGTTGGTGAATGCTTTTAGCAAGACAACTGATGACAAGTTAACAACATGCGGCGTGTCAATTCACTTTCAATTCGACCCACGTGACAATTCAACTACTAAGCTAGTTTGAACACATGATGACTTCATCGGCATCTAGCTAGTTTTTTTCTTAGAATAAGTGATGTGAAATAAAATGTTTTTCAACATTTATTATGGTATATTCTTCAAACTTTTACAGAAAATTAAAGATCTTGTTAGGTCTAATTGATTAATCCGATGTCCTCATGGGCATCACATGCATCTAGATTAAATTAGCACGATGGAGAAAAAAGAGTTGACTCTGGAGTCTGTATCTAAGCAACGAGCAAAGAACTCATTGAAAAGAAAATATTTTTCTTTATAATAGCGTTGTTTATAAACGGGCATGGCCTCGGTTGAAGGAGAGAAGGAAGGAGGGAGAAGTGGGAGCATTCTTCTTGGATCCGGTGCCCGCGTCAACCAACCACATGCAGTCTTGTTGGGCCCATTTAAATTTTTTTTCAGTGCCAAGAGTTTACTTTGACCTCTTTTGGTTGATTACTTTGCCACTCCGCTAACGTTTTTTTTTTTTTAATCAGTAATAGGGCGGAGAGGTGCAACCGATTAAAAGAATGTTCAATATAAGCCATAATTACTTTACACCACCTATAATCTTAAAATCTTAAGATAGCGAACCTATTATCACAACCTCACCAAGGTACTAGCAATTGATATAGATGTCAATGGGCTTATTCGGTTTGGACCTTTAGTGTTACTTGATGTGATCTAGACACGTGGGGTCTATGTTTTCTTGTGGCTCGACCTAAGAAGGGTGAGTATGTTTCTAGGGTAAAACTTGGAATCAAATAACTGGATTGGTGGGAACTTATCCAATTTTAGATTCCAAGATATGTAGGGTAGGTTCCAGGTTCCAAAAATTAGGAAACCTATTTTAACGGGTAGGTTCCAACTTATACATAGGTGGAACCTAGAATAATGTAGAACTTGGAATAAGTTTTTGCATTTTTCTTAATCTATGTCTTCATGCGATTTTGCGGTATCTTATGCATCCAATGATGAGTAAGTCTGAGTTGCTATTTTATGACTGAAATTTTATTTTATTAATGTTTCATATTCTTTATGTGTCTAAATATAAGTTATAGCTAGTGGATTGTAATAGTAAGTTATGATAATTAAATGTGATGATTTACTGCAATCATTTAATTAATAATTCAGGCGGTACATGAGTAAACTCTCAAAACGGATCTTGAAACTTGTGACATAATAAGTTTCAGGTTCTAAATTCCAAAAAAAATAAAAAATGAGGAACCTATTCTAGGGATTATGATCTAGGTTTTAGTTGGAATTTGTACGGAATATGGATGTAAAGTTTGGAACCACTCACCCCTCCTAGTACCTGAGCTAAAAAAAACATGATTCGAGTTGGGTTGCATTATCATTTTCATAAAACTACGTAGTCATCCTTGATCGTCATAAAGCAAGTCCATTTAGCATGAAGCTGGCCCTATACGAATTTCGAAGGTATAGACGGGGATGTGATTGGGCAGATAATTTTTTCTTTCTGAACTTTTCATGTTTCCGGATTCTTTGCCGAACAAAATAAATATTTTTTTATGCATGTTCACATTCTTCATAGAATACGTTGCTCTAATAAACATAGTAAAGATTACACAATATATTAAGGCCCTGTTTGGTAACCATTTAAATAGGGCCAAATTCTGATTTTTTGTTCCCAGAATTAATTTGGGCCTAGAATCGCGTTTGGTAAAATTTTGTTCCCGGGAACAGATTGAGATTAGAATCAAGAATAAAAAAAAAAAAATGTGATTCTTGTTCAAAAATCAGAATTGAGAATCAAAACTCTTTTTCTTCTCTTTTTTTTTTCTTCATCGATCGCCATTCCGCGACCACCACCTGCTGCCGCCTGTCGGCGCCGGTCGCCAGCAACTAGTCCGGCGAGCTCACCGGAGGCTCGCCAGGCTAGGGCGAGGTCCGACGAGCTCGCCGGAGGCAAGCCCAGCCATCAGCGAGGCTCTCTCAGCCTCGTCGGTGGCCAGGTGGGCCTCACCGGTGGCTGGGCAAGCCTCACGATGCCCAGCCCTGTCGGTGGCCAGGTGGGCCTCGCCTAGCCCCGGCGAGGCTCACTTGGCCACCGATGAGGCTCGCCCAGCCCCGCCGGTGGCTAAGCGGGCCTCGTCCAACCCCAGCGAGGCCGGCCTAGCCATCGGCGAGGCTCGACCTTGCTAGATCTAGCGAGGCCGAGCCTTGGCGGGGCTGGGCGAGCCTTGCCCAGCTACTAGCGAGGCTCGGTCGACGAGGGTTGGCCTTGCCAAGGGCCGGCGACGCTCTGGTGAGGTCGCCGGCCCTCGTTTGGCCGGTCAGCGGTTCAGTGATCGGCCTGAAGAAGAAGAAGAATAGGAGAAAAAAGAAAAAAATAAAAGAAAAAAAGGAAAAAATTATTTAAAAATTAAAAGAAATTGATTTGGAACATAATCAATGAACACGGTACCAAACACAATTCTATTCCAGAATCGGAAATTTTGTACAGTTACCAATTGTGTTCTTTTACTCAGAATCAGTTCTTGGGAACATAATAAAAAATAATCATTTCGGATCAGAATTTGTTCCCGAGAACATAGTCGTTACCAAACGCGCCCTAAATGGCTTTAGGTCATTTAGGTTGCTCTTAAAGGTCCCTTATCTAGATAAGGTATTCCTGTCGTTGACAAACAAGTCCACCATATGCAACTTTTAGAGGAAAGTGAAGTGAAGTTGCTACTTTTTAATGGATTATAGAGAATTACGCTGAAGAGTGGAAGAAAAATAATTGCTATAAGCTATTAAATAATAAGTGTTAAGGAAAAAAATGTGTTAATTATTTGACCCGAAACTGAAAACATTCATAATTTTTTATTCAAGTCGATTTGGTTCGATTTAGATTCCGATTCTTCTTTACATCTCTAGTAGCTAGGATGTCTCTCCATATGAGGTATGCCATGGCCAAGTAATTCAACATAAGTTGTCAAAAATTCAGTCATGACGAGAATTGAACTTGTTATCATGTGAAAAATAGATAATCCATTTACTACTAGGTCAAAGAGCATCTTAAGTTATATAAAGCCTTCTTATAGCTAAAAAGAAGGGCAAAAAGGAAAGAACACCAACCTTCTTTGCCAACGGATATCCTAATACTTTTTAGGGTTAATATTCTAAAAGACTCCAAACTGGTACACATGTGACATATTTACAAAAAACTAATTTTTGACTACAAAAAACTAATTTTTGACTATGAAAAACCTTAAACTGGTATATCTATGATAAATTTACTCCAAATAATCGGAAAAAACCCTAAACTAGTACACTTATGACAAATTTATTCCAAACTAATTTGTTTAACCACCAAAAACCCAAAATTGGTATATTTGTTATAAATATATCCTCCATTAAATTGGATCAATACCACAAAAAATCATAAAAGTGGCATAACTATGACAAATAAAGAGTAAAATCTCTAAATAGTATACTGGTCAATTGTCACGTATAATCTAACTCAGGAATTTGACAATAAAATTTAATAGAAACTAATAGATGATAAATTTGTCACAAGTGTATCAGTTTAGAGTAAATTTGTCAAATGTATACCCGTTTGGGGTTTATAGTGGTTAAAAAACAAAGCACAAAGCACAAAAATAATGAATGAAAGAGCTAATAACAAAGTGAAGACAAGGACTAGGAAGATTGTGTGAGAGCATGGGGAAACACATTCAAAGAGATTGAATACCACCATTATCACTTGCGGGAAATGTAGTGGGTTAGGTTATAATAATTATCATTGCAAGAATCTACAAGTACAATCGACAACACTAATAATAGCATCCACAATAGCATCAACACCAAAAACATCATTAGCCCATGTAGCTTCTACATCAATCTAATGCCCACAAGATGTGGTAGAAAGCACTCATTCAGCCAAAAGAAAAAGAAAAAGAAAAAGAAAAAGAAAAACCCATTAGCATTACAACTTGAAACATTTGAAATGCTTGCTTCAATGATTAGTAACATCTTAAGGTTATTTTCATTTATAGGAAGAAAGAATATGTGGGTATTCATTTGTCATTGATTTTGTCCAAAAACTGTTTTTATTTGCACTTGACTTTATCTTGACCAGTTGATTTATTTCTTGATTAACTTGTTGGTAAACTGGACAATATAAAGATCCTACCATATAAGTGGCGAAAAACAAGCAATCTTTTTGAGATATGCAAGAGCAATAAAACCAGCAACACAATCCTTTTTTTCCCCTTAATTTGACTGATGGATGAAGTGACTCATTATGGAGACTACTTATTAATTTTATGGCGGTGTTGGATGGAAAACCTATGTTTATAAAATCGAAACAAAGGATATGAATTTTTTTAGCTTATTGAAAGAAGTAGTTAATGAAATGGGTTAATACTCTGAAAAACCCCAAATTAATACATATCTGATAAATTTACCAAAAACTGATTTTTTTGACCACTAAAAACCCAAAATTAGTACATATTTGACAAATTTACTCTAAAATGATACATTTGTGATAAATTTATCATCTATTAATTTTCGTTAAATTTTATTATCAAATTACTAAGTTAAATGACATGTGACAGCGGACTAGTGTACTAGTTTGAGATTTTACTATTTGTTTATTATAGTTGTACCATTTTTGTAGTTTTTTGTGTTATTAATCTAATTTAACAGAGGATATATTTTTGTCATAAATGTATTAGTTTGAGATTTGTGGCAGTCGAACAAATTGGTTTGGGGTAAATTTATCACAAGTGTATCGATTTGATTTTTTTTTTTTTTTTTTTATGGTCACTTGGGGCAAATTTATCATAAGTGTACCAATTTGGGGTTTTTCGTGGTTAAAAAATTAGTTTATGGTAAATTTGTCACAAGTGTGTCGGTTTAGGGTTTTTCAGGATACTAATACTAACGAAATTGGGCATGAGAATGTGGTCCAAGTAATTATAGATAATGCTTCAAATTGTAAGGTTTCGAGACAACTCATTGAGCAATAATTTCCATCTATTATTTGGGCGTCTTATGTAGTAAACACCCTTAATCTAGCTTTAAAGAACATTTGTGTTGTAAAGAATGTGGAGACCAATCAAATAGTTTATAAAGAATATAGTTGGATTTCAGTGCAAATCAAATGAAACATTTCATTATGAACCATTCCATGAGATTAGCAATATATGATGAGTTTGTTAACTTGAAGTTGCTTTCCGTAGCAAATACACGTTTTGCTTCCATGATTATAATGCTTAGGAAGTTTAAGTTAATAAAAAAGTAGTATTCAAAGCATGGTTATTTGTGACAGAAGGAATCTATCGAGATGATAATTAGGAGAGGGCTAAGTTTGTTGAGTAGAATGTGTCGGATGATTTTTGGTTGGATTCAATTGACTACATATTTTTCTTCACTATTCCTATTGATAACATGCTTAGAATTTATGACATCGACAAGTCTTGTCTTTACTAAGTTTATGACATGTGGGATTTAACGATTGAAAAAGTGAAGAGGGCTATACATGTGCATGAAGCGAAAATGTTAGACAAGGAGTTTACATTTTATGAGGTGGTCCATACATTTCTTGTGGATCGTTGGACTAGGAGTAATACTTTACTTCTTTGTTTGGCACATGTCTTAAATCCTAGGTAAGTTCTAAAATTGTATGACATCATTATTTTATTAGTTATTTTTTCTTTGATGTGATAATATAATACTTCTTTACTTATCTTGGTTTTCTATTTTTTATTTTATTATATTAAATAAAGTAATATAGCGATCAATGGCTCAATGAACATTCTACTCGAGTTTTTCCATATAAGGATAAGGAGATTAGCCAAGAATGACTAAAATGCCTTTGGTTTCCTTAACTTGGATGAGTACAACAAGGTGAATTGCAAATATGTACATTTTGTAAGTAATAATGGGGATTTGGGAGAATTTGATTCCATTCAAATTCTGCATTCTATGGATCTTAAGACTTGTTGAGTTCAGATAGAAGAACACTCCAAGTGCCACAACTCGGCATATAGGGACACATAAATGTCAAAACTTCCAAAATATACATTGCCAAAATCAGAGAAGAAATGGACACTTAAGTGCTAATAGCGAAAATTCCCAGCCAAATAGCTAACATGGCTTTTTCCAGCGAGAATTTTAAATGATGTAGCATTTCTTTAAAAAAAAAAATTCATCCACATAGACAAGGCGAACGACATTGCGCCGTCCATGTAGACTAAGTGAGACAATGCTAAATGATGTCATTTTGACACTTAATTGATCATTGTTTTAGACAAGGATAGCTAAGTGGGCATTTTGACGAGCCATGTAAACCAATCTTATTAAAAAAATAATTCCACCTTAGATTTTTGGTAAGTTCACTGAAATTGACACTTAAGTGTCCATTTTTCAGATAAAGTGACACTTAAGTGTATCATTTAGAAATTTTGGTACTTATGTGTCCCTCTATGCTAAATTGTGGCACCTAGGGTGTTCTTTACCTATGAGTTAATCATGGTGCATGTGCACCTATGCCTCATAGCATAGTTTTAAAACTTCTTGCACAACCTTTTTGTTATCATGTGCTAAGAGGAATTGGAGTACTTCGGGTGCATTTGGTATAACTTTCTCAAGGGGCTTTCGGCCTCTAAAGCTCCTTGAAGAAATGCTAAGGTGATTCATAAGTTTTCGAAGGGACTTTCGGCCGATTGTTAGCCTTGGGAAAGCTAAAGGTCCAATACTAGCAGGGACAAGCATTGGACTTTTAATATTTGGCCAAGTACTGAAACTAGTTTTTTCTTCCAAAACTACCTTTGTCAATTTTTTTAAATTGTCGATTGTCCCTTGTTATTATTATTATTTTTATATTAAAAAATGACCCAAATGCTTCCTCGGCCCAACAAAGGGCTACGGTCGTCGGCAAGCCAGATCTAGCACCAATGGCTGTTAGTTGAGATTGCCCGAGCGACGAGAGTCGCACAACTCAGGTAAGGGTTGGCTAAGGCTGAATGACCTCAAATGACACACAACCTAGGCGACTGTTGCTTGGGTCTCACGACCTTAGGCAACAATCGTTGGTGTCGTGTGAGCCCTCGCTTGGGTCTCACAAGGGTTGCGCGATCCTCACTTGAGGTCGTGAGGCCTAGGTGCTAAGGGTTGCCCAACCTTGGGCAACCTCAATTGATAGTTGTCGATGGCTTGGCTTTTTTTTTTTTTTAAAATAAAAATATATACCCAAAGCCTAGTGCAAAAGATTTTTTTTTTTTTTTTTACCAAACATAACTTGAACTCAAAGTCCATTTGCCAAGAGTTTTTACCAAATACAATTTATATTTCCCCAAATAGCTTTGGCTTTTAGCATTTGCATTACACTCAAAGCCTCTTTGCAAAACTGAACTAAATGCACCCTTACTCTTTTGTGCACTTAATGAAAATAAAATGTGCAGAAGATTTGATTTTTGTTCACAGCAATACTCGTCTTCTATCAAGAAAATGCTCACAATATAAAGGAGAGACCATGATGTGAGATATTGGCAGAGATGCATTTGACATGTTTGGAGATATTAGGATGCTTGAAGTTGCGAGTCTTTCACTTAATGAGCTAGAGATGAAGTATGTTGTTTTTTTTTAACAATGAATAATGTAGATGAATGACTCATTATTATATTTGATGGTGAAATGTGGATTATTTTTTTTATTTATTGTTAAATATTAAATTTAATGGTGGAATTTGGATTCTTTTTTTTTTCCTAAGTTTTATGGATTCTTGAAATAGAATGTAGTTGAATTTGTCAATTTGAAACAATGAATAATATTAACAAATGATGGATTAATATCTTTAGTATAAATTCATTCTAGGCTCTTTTTATTATATATTTATTTATGAATTTGAGTCAAATGATAATTTATTATGTATATATAAAAATATATATTTAATATACAACGTGTTTTAATGTGTCAAAATTCTCTATATTTTAAGAAATGATGTATTGGCCTGTTGTGTTATATCAAATGTCGCGTGTCAGTGCTATGTACAAGTTAACAAAATAGTCCTTCATTTAGCTTATATCATATAGAACCGTTTTGTTTTTATGCACTACTTAGAACAAAAACTATGCGGACACAATTTAGCATGAAAGTTATGCTATGCACATGGCATGTTGGATAGCTCATTGTTTAGTGCATATGCTATGTACACAAAACGACACATCTTATATTATTGGGCAAGCATATGTTCAGAATGCTTAATATTTAACATTTGTATTATTGGGAACAAATCTATCATTGTCAACCACCACCAAAATCATCATCATCAAGCTTAGCATAACAAGCATCATCAAATATTATCAAGCAAACATCATCAGCCATCATAATTGACTCATCGTTAAATACTTAATTCATTGAGCTTAGATATTTTATTAGAAAAAAAAAATCAGAGACAACAATATATATGTTTACAAACATATAAATCCCCCCCTATCAAATGTACTGACAATAACCTATCCTACAACAATCAAACTACTCACAACCCCATAACATTACAACATTAAACAATCACAACCCATCAGTTTTTAGTGAGAACAACTCCATTAGGCCAAAAAATATAGTACATTATTAATCATGAAAATATTAGCCCGCTCAATAGAACTTTCTCTCTCCTTTTACTTTGTAGAAGGTTAGCTTCAATTGATCTTGTTCTTCGCAAGAGTCCAACAATGAGTTGATGGGAGTTGTTAGCACCAATGAGGGAATCAATCTCGTTGAAGAGGCTGCACTTACCTTACTAAAAAGTTAGACTAAGTTTCTTCGTTAGTATACTCAGTACTCATATGACTTGTGAATTTTTTAGGCACGACGATTGAACGAAATGTTCAAGCCCAAATTTGAGTCTAAAACAATAATGCAACAACCATTGATATAAGCGACTTTACTTCTGCGGCTATAACAGTCACATGACATGCTGGTTGGGGAACATTTGGCTGGCTGACAAGTTTGAGCCTATATTTGAGACTAACTTAGCAACTATAGCTTCTTATTTGAAACAAGTTTCATTTTAGGTCTTATTTTGAGAAGACAGTCTCACTTCAAACTTTTATTTGAAATTTTGTAAATAAATAATTAGGTTTGTTCAATTAAAAATAATTTATATTAGAATAGACTAATTACAAAAATCAATGAAAGATCAAGTTCTCATTAAAAAAACCAAAATTATAATGGAGCACGTGCTTACTATCTCTATTGTCATGTTGAATTAAAAAAAAAAAAAAAACTGTATCATATAAGTGGATGAACAGTGGTGGGTCTACCTCTTAAATGCTGGATGGATGGAGAGGATTCAAAGGGCTAAATGATCCCAAGGAAAAATTCTGAAAATTGCTTGCATTTAAAGATTTAGATCATTAAAATGGATTGGAATTACATGATGGGTATCGTATAGAAATTATGTCGAGATTCTCTCATTCTTGAAACATCCCATCAAGGTTTAAATGCTGAGTATGTTCGTCTCTTTTGTTGGTAATAGGGATGAGCCCACAGTGTACTTTGAAGAGAACGAAATCAAACCAAATGGACTTATAATTCGAAGCAGATCCAACAAAACTGTTTAAAGAAAAAACAAGGAATTGTCATTCTTACCGAATAAAGTTGAAGAAAAAGAAGAGTCAGAAAAATCCATTTTCTTTTTCAGCAGAAAAGAAAGACCGTGGCGCGGCGACAGGAATTCCCCAACCCCCCCCATGTACTCATCTCCCCCAAATTTCGCGTCTCTTTCTCCGCTCCTTCTCTCTCCATCCGTTTTCTCTTTCTAGTACCCGCTCAGCTCTTTCTGCATTTATGGTTCTGCATCTTTTTCCAACAACGAGAAGAGAACATGACCAAGTAAATTTTTTTTTTTTTTTGTTTATTATTTTCATCGATGCTGAATTTTACTTTGTGGAGAATTTTAAAGGATAAAGGTGATTAATTTTTACTTGGGGGCGTTGAGGAGGAGGTGGGGTAGGTTAGGGGCAGTGGCGCCATGCCGTGCAAGCCACGGACACGTGTTGGAAGGAACAGGAAGAGGAATCATCTCACAGCCCAAACAAGCGCCCCCACCCCACCCCCCCAACCCATGTGACGCTCTCTCTCTCAAGCTCGTGCTTGGCCCATGGAAGTGGGGGACATAAGAAGCTCTTCCCAAGTACGCACGACCCAATTGGGGGAGAAAGAAAAAGAAGAACAAAGTAAGCGAAAAGGGGGAGGGGAGAGAGGGAGGGATGGAGAAGAATCTTTGCTATCTCCGGTGGTCAGAGATTGTCTCCCCAAGTGCGCAATTCCGCACCCGTCTCTTTCCTTCCCCTCTCGAGAATTCAATCGTCAGACCGATCACACCACCCCGCTGCAATTATCTCCTCCGCCACTTCGCCACCCCCGACCGTTTCTTGGGCAGAGAGAGAGAGAGTGTGTGTGTGTGTTGCAGGTGTTATCTCAAAAGGGGTGGTCCTGCAAAATAATGTTCCAGAGCAGGAGAGGGGGGACGTCTATTTAATCGGTTTAATTTATTATGACGTGCGCGACTTTTCTTCAAATTCTTTATTTTGTCCTTCTCTCTGGACATGTCATTATAATGGCGAAAGGAGGACATTTGTCACTTAGTCCTATGATTGCTTAGGCTGAGAGAGGGCACATGGTTGCCAAGATTCCCTTCGGCGCTCTGCGTCGTGCCGATTCTATAGTAGGGGGACGAGGCGCTATTCTCCCCCCTCTCGCTGCGTACTCTTTCATTATATATCATTTCGGCAGCAGCAGGCAGGGCGAGCGACTGCGAAAGTGGCTGCTATCCCGTTGCGGTAAATGTGCATGATCATTGCCGCACAGAAGAGAGAGAGAGAGAGAGAGAGAGAGAGAGAGAGAGATGCCGTCGTGATTCTGAGAGATCCTCTGGCAGCGTGTGTCGCCCAATGGTGGCGGCAGCAGCAGCACAGGCTCGTTCCCTATCTTTTGCCCTGAGGGAATTTTGGAGCGAACGAATTTGGACGACGACGATGGTGACCCCCTCACCCCGGAATTGGCACCCGAAACCATCCCCATTCATTCGATAAAGCCATACTTGGCGTTTTCCCCGTCAGAAAGTTTGTGAAAAGAGAGAGGTTAAAAAAAAAATATTTTTCATTTTCTTTCAAATTTTGTTAGCTGGGTTCACTCTTATGTGAAGGAAGCCGATGAGTTCTGGCTTTCAAAAAGAAACCCATATAATAAGTTATATGAAGAAATATGGTTTTACCATTATCATATAAAGAAAGTCATAATTTATATGGGATTCCCAAAGTTATTACTAGAAGGCAAGACGCGAAGAATCGAAGAATTACAGATGAATGTACAAAAGAACTTAATTGTGTGAACCGAAAAATCAACATTGCTATTACAAGAATTACAAACCCTTATGGGCACCCTAATATTCTTGCAGAATTTATAAACTATGACTTGGACAATTAATATTTGAATTAATACCTAATATTAATATTTATAATAGTTAATATTATAATATTAATTTAGTAACAAGAGAAAAAGAAAAAGCAGAAAATCTGGAATTTAAGGCAATATCTGATTTACATCAAGTTGGTATCGGATGTCGATTCGTGGTCCGATTGAGCTAAAATTTTGTCAGCATGTTCGTGGCGCAATTTTCTCGAATCTAAACGGTTTGATTTTCGTTTGAAGCTCCATACATCAGGTTTTTTGTGGATTGATCAAAACCTGCGTTTTTGGTCAGATTTATCCTTGATCTCTTGTGAAGTTTATGTGTATTGCCAAGAATTATGTTCTTGAGGTGTTTGCTGCTATGTACCTCTAGTATTTGCTAGAGAAGAACAATTTTATTGATAGTGAAGATTTTCGGGTGGACTCCGGTCCCGTGGTTTTTTATCTCCTCACATCAAGGAGGTTTTCCACGTAAAAAAATCGTCTTGTATTCGCGTGCTTGGTATTTATTTTACTCTATTATATCGCGATTCCTATTAGGTTTACATAAGAGGAGATATTATTTTATTCCGCTGCGTTGATTCGATATTGTTCAAATTGTTACCGTTCTCCCATCAGAGTAGTATCAGAGCAACATGTTATTGCTTGATTTTTCTGCCTTGTGTTAAACAATGGAAACGAATATGAGTAGAATGGTTACACTGAATGGTTCGAATTATCATATCTGGAAAGGGAAGATGGAAGATCTTTTATATGTGAAAATTTTTTATTTGCTGTATTTCTTTGAAGAGAAACTAGAGAATAAAACGTATTTGAATGGTCTATATTTCATTGTCAAGTGTGTGGTTATATCAAGCAGTGGGTAGATAAACATGTTTTGAACCATATTATTGAGGAAACACATGCACGCAGTTTATGGGATAAGCTCGAACAGTTATATGCTTGAAAGACTGGGAATAATAAGTTATTTTTGATAAAACAGATGATGGCTTTGAGATATCATGATGGTACTCGTTTGACTGATCATTTAAATTCTTTTCAAGGAATTATAAATCAGTTGGCTGCGATGGGAATCAAGTTTGATGATGAGATACAAGCACTATGGTTGCTTGGTACTTTGCCGGACTCATGGGAGACGTTCCGAACATCTTTGTCTAATTCTGCCCCAGATGGTACAATTACCATGGATTTAGCCAAGAGTAGTATTTTGAATGAAGATATGAGAAGGAAGACATAGGGATCGTCCTCTTCACATTATGATGCCTTGGTTGTCGAGAAAAGGGGGAGAAGTGAGTCTCGAGGTCCGAGAAATAGAGATAAAAGTCGAGACAAAAGCAGAGGTAAGTATAATAAATTTGCTAATGTTGAGTGCCATTATTGTCATCAGAAGGGACATATTCAGAGGTTTTGTCACTAGTTAAAAAGGGAGAAACAAAAGGAGAAAGGTAAAGAGAAGAAAAGTGATGATGACAGTGATGACAATCGTGTCGTTGCACTTAAAGAAGACTTTCTCACTATTTTTTATGGTGATGTGGTGAATTTTGTTTCTCATGAGACCAGTTGGGTAATTGATAGTAGTGTATCGTTCATGCTACATCTTGTAGGGATTTCTTTACATCATACAGGTCAGGTGATTTCGGATCTGTGAAGATGGGAAACAATGGACTAGCTCAAGCTGTAGGCATCGGTGATGTGTGCCTAGAAACCAGCAATGACACAAGGTTAGTATTGAATAATGTTAAACATATACCTGATATCCGCTTGAATTTGATTTCTACAGGCAAGTTGGATGATGAGGGGTATTGCAGCACCTTTAGTAATGGTCAATGGAAACTTACCAAAGGTTCTCTTGTTGTGGCTAGAGGTGAAAAATATTCTTCGTTATACATTATGCAGGCAAAGTTGTCCACAGACAAAATTAATGCAGTAGATAGCGAAGATGCAGCTGAATTATGGCATAAGAGGCTCGGTCACATCAGTGAGAAGGGTTTGTCAATATTGGCAAAGAAGAAACTCCTTTTAGGATTGAAAAGTTCAGCCCTAAAGTGTGCTCAGCATTTTAGCGAAAAACGGAACAGAGTTGCATTTAAAAGCTCCCCTCCTTCAAGAAAGTCGGGTAGAATTTAGTGCATTCGATGTTTGCGGTCCTATGAAAACAAAATCACTTGGTGGCTCTCTTTATTTTGTTACCTTCAGGAGCGAACTTTAAGAATTTGGACGACGACGATGGTGACCCCCGTCCCCCGGAAGTGGCACATTGGTTGTTAAGGGATTCGGTCCTATCCAGTGTGGTACTAGAAACCATCCCCATTCATTCGATAAAGCCATCCTTGGCTTTTTCCCCTGTCACAAAGTTTATGAAAAAAGAGAGGTTAAAAAGAAAAAAAAAATCTTTTGTTTTCTTTCAAATCTCTCTTTTGCCCCGCACTCCCTTTTTCACCCTTTTTCATTATTGTGCTGTGAGAGAGAGAGAGAGAGAGAGAGAGAGAGCTTTGATTGATTGTTCCAAGTTTTCAGCTGCCCCCCTTTTATGACTAAATTGGATGTGGCCGTTAGTACCACCCCCTCCTACCTTCGGCCACACCGTTAGTACCACCCCCTCCTACCTTCGGCCACACCGATGGGGGGCTCCCTTCTCTGCTCTGCTCGTGGACTCATGTCATTTTCCTTATTGCTGGAATCGGAATCTCCTTTAACTACGGCACACGATGGCTTTCCGTGCCTTTGCTGATTGTGGGAAAAAAAAACCTCGGTTGGAATCAGACTGAAACCGTGGCAGTGGGAACTTTGGTTAATACCTGGGAGCAGCAGAACGTTCAAGAAAAATTGCTCCCGGGTCGGCTCGTTTTCAACCCTGCCCTCCTTGGTACGGTCCGAGAGGATGGCCAGCGGTTCATGTCTTCCTTGGTGTCGGTACAGGGATTATTGTTTCGATTAGTAGTTGGCATACTTGATGAGGCAAGTACATTGGTAGGTGGTTCTCTCACGAGCGGGTACGTTGGGTACATGGGTGCATACATTTTTAACAGTCCATGATTAGCCAAAACGACAAAAATTTGAACCCGATTGTACAAACATCAGTATTCTTACAATCTTACTCTTAACTCGAGCTTTAGGCATTATCGAAACTATATGTAGATGAGTTCTAAATCTGATTCCATTAACCAGCTCCGGCAGTTGGTTTTTTTTTTGTGAAGCTGATGACGTGGCAACCCGGCTCAGTGACGTGGACTCCAAGTAGGATTATGGTGTAAACGTGGCTTATCTCCGGATTATCCATTTTAAAAAGAAGCAGCCAGAAAAGAAAAAAAGAAAAGTAAAAGGAGAAACTAGGCCTGCGTCTAGATTCCATCTCGGAGGGAGCCATATTTGGCTCTCGCTTAGAACATCCCCGATGAAGGAGATTCAGTAAGCAGCGGCACCGACAGTGGATACAGACTTGTACGTACAGCAAAGTCGCTGTCGTGTTGTATTTGCTCCATCATGGTCCCAATTCGCTATATGCATTTTCTGTTCAATCGATAAAATTAAGAACAAAGTCCCTAAAAATCAGTAAAACTTGATTGATAAATTCGTGCTATAGAGGTAAAATGAACATGATGCTGGTAAATGTTAACGTTCTTGCCCTCAAATTGATCGAAATGCAAGAGAAATGAACAAAAGGTATTCAGTGAATCCTATCAAATTCGACAATCAAAAGTCATATATATGTACATTTACTAATATCTCAAGATTAATTAATCACTCTTTGACTCAAGCTCGTCCTGAAGTGTAGAGTTCTTGGGAAACTTGGAGTGTATGGACCAAAGAGTTGATTGATGAATCTATAAGAAATTAAGAGTATGTCCATTTCAGGAAAATTAAAAAGTTAAAAAGGATTTTCTTAATATTGATTATTTACGTTACTTAGGCAAACAAGTTAATAAAGAATGTTTCCTTCAACAATAAAATTGTTTAGGCATATTTCATTGTTATCAATAGAAACATTGTGCATTAACTCATTTTACCAATCCCCACGGATACATTCAAACAATCCATACATGCGCATTGGGGAATACATGAGTAACTCTGAATTGGAGATGCCGTGACTTCAAATCGGAAGCTATGAGATCCAAACAGAGTTCTCGACCACTCAATCAACCCTTTGAGTTTGAACATTAAAGCAAAAAAGTTTAGCTGATAACTTGCCCCATTGTTAACTTAGACATTTGAATCAAAATTGAGGTTTCATTTGTCCAGCAGAATTGGTTCGGAAAATATTTTTTTTTTATTGCTTACAAAAATTAATTGCATCGTCTACGAAAATAATCACACATAAGAGTTGTTCTCGATAATAACAATGTTCATCGACTAATTATTTCAAACAGTTATTCTTAGGAAAATACTTCCTAAATCATTCATTTTTCTGTAAAATAAATGTTCTTTGAAAGATTAGGTTTTCTTATGCCCCTAATACTAAGGTGGTTCTACAATCCTTCAACTTTGAATGTTTTGATTAGTCATTGGCATACTCGATGAGGTAAGTACAATGGCAAGTAGTTCTCTCCAGGGTGGGTACACTGCATGCATACATTTCTAATGGTCCATGATTTGCCAAGACGACAAAAAGTTGAAATCGATTGTACGAACATTGGTGTTCTTAAAGATTTTATTCTTAGCTTGAGCTTTAGGCATTATCAAAACTATAAATATATATAGATGAGTTCTAAATCCGATTTCCTTAACCTGCATGTGCTTTGATTATTTTTCCGTAAAGTCAATGATTAAGGTAATTATTTCAAGCGATACAAGTAATTATTTAGGTTTTCTTCCGGCACTACTGTGACTAAGGTGATTCTTCCATTTTTGCAACTTTGAGAAGCCATTCTTCGTGAGGTTGGTCACTGTTGGATCACAAAATGAGAGATCTCAATGGCTTTTTTTGTGCATTAGTACAAGACTTTGATGAGAAATAAAGAACATAGATACGATTTTGATGGATCAGTTACAATTGGAGATCAGTCTACTAAAGGTTTATGAAGTATCCCTTATAACAAAAAATTTGAAAATTAGTGAATATTTGGTATAAGCTTGAGGTAGGTTGCACTTGGCAAAGTGGTTGATGTAATGAATTGCTTCAATGCACAAAAAAAAAAAAAGTTGGAAAGATCGCAGCCAAAAGCGTAATCACGATAATTTTTGGGCTCCTACTAAAACAATTAATAGATTAGGATCCTCTGGAGTTTACTTAAAATTTACCGAGTTTACCTCCCTCTCCTTTCGCTCTCCCCCAAAAAATTATGATGATTGCTTTACCTTTATCTGGACCAATAATGTATTAATTCGCGAGACAATTCAACTTTAATTTAAAGACCCAAAGCGATGCGCATTTTATTAAATTGATTTAATTAATTACCACATCGAAGATGATTGATGTACTCATTGAATATGTAGAAAAGTTATTACTTTGTGAGACTTTGGGGCTAACATTAGTGTCAAGCATTTTCAAGCTCAAGTTCAATTGATAAAGTGTTCGAAGTACTTAAACTCGAAAAAGAATTGACCTGAGTTCACGTGATTCACAAGTTGAACTCGAGTAGCTTGCCAGTGATTTGAATGCCCCGTACCTTGGCCATGACTCTAGTGGCGGATTGCTTTCAACGAGACAATCGATGATAAGTTAATGGCATGTGATGCGTCAAATCACCCATAGTTCAGAACACATTACAATTCAATTGCCGAGCTGTTTCAAATACATGATGACTTTATCAACGTTCAGCTGTTTTTTTCCTTGAATAAGTGATGTGAAGCAGAACATTTCTCCGGCATCATTGCAGTATATTCTTCAAGCTTTTTACTAATAGTATAAAGATCTTGTTAGGGTTAATTGATTAATCCAATCTCCTCATGGGCATCACATGCATCTAGATTAAATTAGCGTAATGGAGAAAAAATAAAGTTGACTTAGGAGTCTGTATCGGGGCAACTAGCAAAGAACTTATCAAAAGGCAAATATTTTTCTTTTACAGTGTTGTTTATAAACAGGCATGGCTTCGGTTGAAGGAGAGAAGGTAGGAGGGAGAAGTGGGGGCATTTTTCTTGGATCCGGTGCCCGCAGCCACCACCCACATGCAGTCTCTTGTTGGACCCATTTAATTTTTTTCAGTGCCTAGAGTTTCCTTTGACCTCTTTTGGTTGATTATTTTGCCATTCCACTAACTTTTTATATTTTCATCGGCAAAAGTGCGGGGAGGTGCCACCGGTTAAAGAGTGTTCGGCATAAGTCATAGGTACTTTACACCGCCCGTGATCCTAAATCTTAAGATGGCGAACCTATTACACAATCTCACCAAGGTGCTAATAACTGATATGAATGTCAATGAATCGATTCGGTTTGGACCCTCAGTGATACTTGACTTGATCTAGACACATGGGGTATATGTTTTCTTGTGGCTCGACATGAGATTTGACTTGCGTTGCACCTAGGGGTGAAAAACTTTCTAGGGTAAATCTCGGAATCGGAATATTGAATTGGTGGGAACTTGTCTAACTTTAGGTTTCAAGGCATGCAAAACAGGTTTTAAGTTTCAAAAATTGGAGAACTTGTTTCAAAAGGTAGATTTCAAGTTCTAGATAGGTGGAACCTAGAACAAGTTTTTGCCTTTTTTTTTGTCTATGTTTTCGTGCGATTTTGCGATATTTTATGGCATCCGGTGATAAATGTATAATTTAAAACTACTAATCTAAGTTTTCATTTTATAATTGAGACTTTTACTTTGTTAATGTTTCGTATTCTTTATGTGTCTAAATATAAGTTGTGGTTAGTGAATTATAACAGCAAATTATGGATATTAAGGAGATGATTCACTGTAATAATTTAATTAACAATATAGGTGGTACCTAAGTGATCCTTAAAACCGATCTTGACACTTGTAACAGGATATGTTTTAGGTCCTAAGTTCCAAGGTATGCATGATATATTCTATTTTCCAAAAGAAATGAGAAACCTTTGCTCGTGGAGTCATGTCATTTTCCTTATTGCTGAATCGGAATCTCCTTTAACTACGGCATACGATGGCTTTCCGTGCCTTTGCTGATTGTGGGAAAAAAACCTCGGTTGGAATCAGACTGAAACCGCGGCAGTGGGAACTTTAGTTAATACCTGGGAGCAGCAGAACATTCAAGAAAAATTGCTCCCGGGTCGGCTCGTTTTCGACCCTGCCCTCCTTGGTATGGTCCGAGAGGATGGCCAGCGGTTCATGTCTTACTTGGTGTTGGTACAGGGATTATTGTTTCGATTAGTAGTTGGCATACTTGATGAGGCAAGAACATTAGTAGGTGTTTCTCTCATGGGCCGGTACATTGGGTGCATTGGGTACATGGGCGCATACATTTTTAACAGTTCATGATTCGCCAAAATGACAAAAAATTTGAACCCGATTGTACGGACATCACCGTTCTTATCAATCTTACTCTTAACTCGAGCTTTAGGCATTATCAAACTATATGAAGATGAGTTCTAAATCTGATTCCATTAACCAGCTCCGGCAGTCGGTTATTTTTTTGTGAACTGATGACGTGGCAACCCAGCTCAGTGACGTGGACTCCAAGTAGGATTATGGTGTAAACGTGGCTTATCTCCGGATTATCCATTTTAAGAAGCAGCAGCCAGAAAAGAAAAAAAGAAAAGTAAAAGGAGAAACTGCGGCTGCGTCTAGATTCCACCGTGGAGGGAGCCATATTTGGCTCTCGCTTAGAACATCCCCGGTGAAGGAGATTAAGTAAGCAGCAGCACCGACAGTGGATACAGACTTGTACGTACAGCAAAGTCATGCGCTGTCGTGTTGTATTTGCTCCATCATGGTCCCAATTCGCTATATGCATTTTCTGATCAATCGATAAAATTAAGAACAAAGTCCCTAAAAATCAGTAAAACTCGATTGATAAATTCGTGCTGTAGAGGTAAAATGAACATGATGCTGGTAAATGTTAACGTTCTTGCCCTCGAATTGATCGAAATGCAAGAGAAATGAACCAAAGGCCATTCAGTAATCCTATCAAATTTGACAATCGAAATTCATATATATGTACACTTACTAATATCTCAAGATTTATTAATCACTCTACTCAAGCTTGTCCTGAAGTGTAGAGTTCTTGGGAAACTTGGAGAGTATGGACCAAAGAGTTGATTGATGAATCTATAAGAAATTAAGAGTACGTCGATTTCGTAGAAAATTAAAAAGTTAAAAAGGATTTTCTCAATAGAAAATTAAAAAGTTAAAAAGGATTTTCTTAATATTGATTATTTACGTTACTTAGGAAAACAAGTTAATAAGGAATGTTTCCTTCAACAATAAAATTGTTTAGGCATATTTCATTGTTATCAATAGAAACATTGTGCATTAACTCATTTTACCAATCCCCACGGATACATTCAAACAATCCATACATGCGCATTGGGCAATACATGAGTAACTCTGAATTGGAGATGCTGTGACTTCAAATTGGAAGCTATGAGATCCAAACAGAGTTCTCGACCACTCAATCAACCCTTTGAGTTTGAACATTAAAGCAAACAAGTTTTAGTTGATAACTTGCCCCATTGTTAACTTAGACGTTTGAAACAAAATTGAGGTTTCATTTGTCTCGCAGAATTGGTTTGGAAAATATTTTTTTATTGCTTACGAAAATTAATAAAAAAAAATAATTGCATCGTCTACGAAAATAATCAAACATAAGAGTGGTTCTCGATAATAACGATTTTCATCGACTAATTATTTCAAATGGTCATTCTTAAGAAAATACTTCCTAAATCATTCATTTATTTGTAAAATAAATGTTTTGTGAAAGATTAGGTTTTCTTTTGCCCCTATGACTAAGGTGATTCTACAATCCTTCAACTTTGAATGTTTTGATTAGTCATTGGCATACTCGATGAGGTAAGTACAATGGCAAGTAGTTCTCTCAAGGGCGGGTACACTGCATGCATACATTTCTAATGGTCCATGATTTCCCAAGACGACAAAAAGTTGAAACCGATTGTACGAACATTGGTGTTCTTAAAGATTTTATTCTTAGCTAGAGCTTTAGGCATTATCAAAACTATAAATATATATAGATGAGTTCTAAATCCGATTTCCTTAACCTGCATGTGCTTTGATTATTTTTCCGTAAAGTCAATGATTAAGGTAATTATTTCAAGCGATACAAGTAATTATTTAGGTTTTCTTCTGGCCCTAGTGTGACTAAGGTGATTCTTCCATTTTTCAACTTTGAAAAGCCATTCTTCATGAGGTTGGTCACTGTTGGATCACAAAATGAGAGATCTCAATGGCTTTTTTTGTGCGTTAGTACAAGACTTTGATGAGAAATAAATAAAATAGATACGATTTTAATGGATCAGTTACAATTGGAGATCAGTCTACTAAAGGTTTACGAAGTATCCCTTATCACAAAATTTTGAAAATAGTGAATATTTGGTATAAGCTTGAGGAAGGTTGCACTTGGCAAAGTGGTTGATGTAATGAATTGCTTCAATGCACCCAAAAACAAAAAGTTGGAAAGATCGCAGCCAAAAGCGTAATCACGATAATCTTTGGGCTCCTACTAAAACAATTAATAGATTAGGATCCTCTGGAGTTTACTTAAAATTTACCGAGTTTACCTCCCTCTCCTTTCACTCTCCCCCAAAAAATTATGATGATTATTCTACCTTTATCTGGACCACCAATGTATTAATCCGTGAGACAATTCACCTTTAATTTAAAGACCCAAAGCGATGCACATTTTATTAAATTGATTTACGTTAATTACCATATTGAAGATGATTGATGTACTCATTGAATATGTAGAAAAGTTATTACTTTGTGAGACTTTGGGGCTAACATTAGTGTCAAGTATTTTCAAGCTCAAGTTGAATTGATAAAGTGTTCAAAGTACTTAAACTCAAAAAAGAATTGACCTGAGTTCACGTGATTCACAAGTTGAACTTGAGTAGCTTGCTAGTGATTTGAATGCCCCGTACCTTGGCCATGACTCTAATGGCGGATTGCTTTCAACGGGACAATCGATGATAAGTTAATGACATGTGATATGTCAAAATCATCAACAGTTCAAAACACATTACAATTCAACTGCGGAGCTGTTTCAAATACATGATGACTTTATCAACGTTGAGCTATTTTTTTTCTTGAATAAGTGATGTGAAGCAGAACATTTCTCGGGCATCATTACAGTATATTCTTCAAGCTTTTACTAATAGTATAAAGATCTTGTTAGGGTTAATTGATTAATCCAATCTCCTCATGGGCATCACATGCATCTAGATTAAATTAGCGTAATGGAGAAAAAATAAAGTTGACTTAGGAGTCTGTATCGGGGCAACTAGCAAAGAACTTATCAAAAGGCAAATATTTTTCTTTTACAGGGTTGTTTATAAACAGGCATGGCTTCGGTTGAAGGAGAGAAGGTAGGAGGGAGAAGTGGAGGCATTTTTCTTGGATCCGGTGCCCCAAGCCACCACCCACGTGCAGTCTCTTGTTGGACCCATTTAATTTTTTTCAGTGCCTAGAGTTTCCTTTGACCTCTTTTGGTTGATTATTTTGCCATTCTACTAACATTTTATTTTTTCATCGGTAAAAGGGCGGGAAGGTGCCACCGGTTAAAGAGTGTTCGGTATAAGTCAGAGGTACTTATACACCGCCCGTGATCCTAAATCTTAAGATGATGAACCTATTATCACAACATTGTCAAGGTGCTAGCAGCTGATATGAATATCAATGAACCGATTTGGTTTGGACCCTTAGTGATACTTGACCTAATCAAGACACATGGGGTATATGTTTTCTTATTGCTCGACATGAGACTTGCGTTGCACCTAGGGGTGAGAACCTTTCTAGGGTAAAACTTGGAATCAAATGATTGAATTGATGAAAACTTGTCCAATTTTAGGTTTCAAGTTCTAAAATTGGAAAACCTATTTCTAAAGTTAGATTCCAGGTTCTAGATAGGTGGAACATAGAATAATTTTTTTTTTTTTTACTTTTTGGTCTATGTCCTTGTGTGATTTTGCGATATTTTATGGCATCAAGTGATAAGTATATAATTTAAAATTACTAGTTTGAGATTTCATTTTATAATTGAGACTTTTACTTTGTTAATATTTCGTATTGTTTATATGCCTTAATATAAGTTGTAGTTAGTGAATTATAATAGCAAGTTGTGGATATTAAAGAGATTATTTATCGCAACCATTTAATTAACAATATAGGTGGTGCCTAAGTGATCCTCAAAACCGATCTTGAAATATGTGACATGATAGGTTTTAGGTCTTAGGTATCAAGGTATGGATAATATATTTTATATTCCAAAAAAAATGAGAAACCCGCTCTAGTGGTTAGGTGCTAAGTTCGAGGTAAAACTTGTATGGAATCTTGATCCGAAATTCGGAACCATTCACCCCTAGCAGTACCCGGGCTAAAATAATATGATTCAAGTTGGGTTGGGCTATCAGTTTTCTATACACTACATAGTCATCCTTGATTGTCGAAAAGCAGGCCCATTTTAGCATGTAGCAGGCCCAATACGAATTTCAAAAGCATAGACGAGGATGTGATTGGGCCGGATAACTTTTCCTTTCTGAACATTTCATGTTTCCGGATTATTTGCCGAACAAAATAAATAATTTTTTTTTATGCATGTTGACATTCTCTATAGAATACGTTGCTTTAATTTACAGAGTAAAGATTACACTAATATGAGTTGCATGTGTATGGATGTTGTTTCTTGTTCAACAAAATATTTTCAAAATGAACGGTATAAGCTAACTTAAAAACCTAGGCAAGTCGTTCATGATTGACATATCGCTCAATAACCTGCTTTTGAATAGCAATGTCTTATAATTTTCGAGACCTAAAATGATATTTACCTCATTAACCTCGACATCCACACGGTTCTTGATCCTTTCTTGAAAATTTTAAATGAAATAAAAAGCTCTTTTGATTTTCGTGGGTTTGGTAGGATCACGGGTGCTCTTAATTTCTTAAAGAAGATTGGGCCGAGACCCCCCGGGATGGGTTTTTTTTTTTTGTTTTTTTTTTTTTGGTGGGGGTGGGGGGGGTGAGGCGGGGTTGGGCATTGTTGTTAAAAAGATGACCTACTTGACTTAATGGAACATTTTTTGTCTTTTTGAAAAGAAGTTTATGGACAAGGTCCTTCCTTGCCCAAATAATGTACATCTTGACTCGATCAACACTTAGCGATGGCTCTTTTGCTTATAGCTAGCATATTCTGAGTTACTCTTCATTAAATCAATGCAGATAATTTAGTTAAATTTTTAAATTTGTAGCGCATTGCATAATGCCTATCACGTGGTTTTATTTTATGCAATATAGTTATGCGCATTCCAAACTAAAATTGTATTTTATACCCACTTACTTAACAACCATTAAGAGATTGCAATTGTTTGTTTGTCTAATCCCGTATGGTCTAGAAAGATAGGGCGGGAGTACGCACGGCCAAAAAGCTAAAGGCAAGGATTATCATAGCAATAGCAAATGACCATACTTCCAAGGAAAATATTATGGGAGGAAAACGAAAATGCAAGGATCATCTGGACCCTAGATGGCTTTAGGTCACTTAGGTTGCCCTTAAAGGTCCCTTATCTAGATAAGGTATTCATGTTGTCGAAAAACGAATCCACTATATTCAACTTTTAGAGGAAAGTGAAGTTGGTACTTTTTGATGGATTATAAAGACTCACCCTGAAGAGTGGATGGAAAATAATTGCTATAAGCTATCAAGCAATAAGTGTCAAGAAAACAAAAAGTATGATAACTTGACCTAAAACCGAAAACACCAGTAAAATTTTGTTCGAGTTGGTTTGGTTCTATTTGACAGCTCTAGCAATTAAGAAAGTTTCTTCATATGAGATATGTCATGGCTAAGTAATGCAACACGAGTTGTCAAAAATTTAGTCATGACAAGAATCGAACTCATAATCTCATAAAAATTACCACTAGGCCAAGGACGTTTGAAGTTACCTTGAGCTTTCTTATAGCTAAAAAGAAGGGCAAAAAGGAGAGAGCACCAACCTTCTTTGCGGACCAACATCCTTACACTTTTTAAAGCAATATAAGACGAGATGTGCGAACATTCGTGGGTACCCCCGAGAAAAGCAGAGAAAAGGAATACTTTCAAGAGTTACATGTATCTCCATCCCTTACTAGATTGGAGGAAACTTACTATTTTTTATTGGTGGGATGCAAATTACAGCATCGCTTGCAAACGAACTTTAACTGAAACTTGGAGCGTTGCTGTCTCTGTCTCTATGCCATCAACAATAAAAAGTTCCTCCAACTAGGAACCGAGTGAACACCCCCCATAATTTCATTAACTGAAGTTGAAGTTTAACCCAGATCGAATCCTGATATGGATGAAGATGCAAACGAGCCCAAATGCAAAGAAAGCCTTATGTTGATAAGGCCCACGAAGACATGACCCGAAACAGAGCCACCTCAGTGGTCGAAAAAGGCAATAACTCAGAACCTCGAAATATCCGTCAAGCGTAATTCCATCATAGATGATGACATACTGGGCAGCATTTCCTTTACACGTTTTTTTACATTCATGTTGAATATTGTACTTAATCAAATATCTTCTTTTTGAGGATCAGTTTTACTGTATCGGTGCTGTTTGATTCCGTCGTGGTTGATAATTCTTTTTGAAGCACTTTAATAACAAAGCTACCTTTGCAAACCCTAAAACCCGAGCATATGTTCACGGTTGCCTTGGACTTTAGACATTGTTGAGGGAATCAATGAAGATTTAGACTTCCTGCCCAACTCTCATTAAGTTAATGAAATTTCAATTTTACCATGGAAATACTAAATGGTTACCATACTAAAAACGAGCCATAGCCAACCGTCTAATGTTTCGGAAGCGAGTTCTGCTTGATCACCCATGGAGTTTACGGCGACCTTGTTGCTGTAGCCAATCGCTTACAGAGTCGATAGCAACTCTGAGAGATAGAGAGAGATAGAGAGAGAGAGAGAGAGAGAGAGAGAGAGAGATCCTACTGTATACTACTATAACCATAAACCTAATATTTATCTCATTTTTTTATCCCTCTAAATTTCCCTTCTAAATAAAGTTTTACCTATTCACACTAATAAATAGAAAAAGATTGTCTCAATCAATGGCCCGAAATATTTAGATTCAAATAAGGGCCAAAACTTGTCGCCTGGTCAAATCTTAGCCGACCGACATCTCATTTGACTATTTAAACTACCGCAACAGGGGCACTTTGACCAAAGAACTGTGTCTAAAAAAGAGCCAATTACTTAAAAAACAAAAGTCCCGAATTAGTTCGTTTCTTTAGATTTGTACTCCATGTTCATCTCATTTGAAATTGTTTTTATTGTGTTTGTCATTCAAAATATCCTCTGTTTATTTTTCAAATTGTTTCGATCAAGTCTGTTATTTGAAGCATTCACTTTTGTTGAAGGGAAGAAGATTCCAACTTATTGAAGAAACGTGTTGACAAATTGTGGGCATATCGTCGAATACCACATAGATGGTAGCAATGTAGTGATGGTAGGTGGAATTAACTTTTAGCATTGCTTCGACTTATTTGGTTGGATTTGTGGGTGCATTCTATTTCCTTTTGTGAAAATAATCTACACGAGTTGCATTTTTCTTATCTAATGGTAAGTGATATTTATTGTGCATTTTGTGACTCAGATTCTTTTTTTTTTTTGTCGGTCCTTTATTGTGCATTTTGTGGCGTGGGGGAGTCTCAGAAACTTCAATCCCCCTGAAGGTGGGGATTTGAACCCACCTCCCCATTTCGGAAGGGTGGCAACTATAGTTAACTCAATGAACCCAATTTCGTATAGGTAACTCAATTTTTTGTTTTTAACAGGTCATAAATTGGTTGAGAAAAGATAAAACAAAAAAGTATGGATCATAAATGGGTTGTTAGAGACCTATATTTTAACCCATGTTCCAAATCCGACACCCACATCCACTCCCACTCAAGCTTAAAATTCCTCCGAAACACAATGCATAAATAAACTCACTTGTTCTTCTCAGGACGAATAATTCTCGATGACTCCATAGTTGAGACTCTTGATGCTGGCTCTGTCGCTCTTCGTCGAGGTCCAATTGCATCAAACTCGTCGTCCTTTGAGTTTGGAAACTGAGACCAAACTAGCCTAGCCATTTCAATGATGTTCTGCAAGTGATTTGATAGCATGATTACCTAGACAGCTTTTGAATTCTCCGAACTCAAATCAAATCACAACTTTGAGCCCTAACTTTGAACCTAAAATTTCCCCCCAAAGCACCAACCCCATACGAATCATAAACGCAAGGCAGAGGATCATGCCAAGTGAAGAGTGTGACCAGGTATCGATGATTAAGCTCGACTGAATTAGTGCAAAAGCACGACGAAAAGAGGATACTTGAGGGGCATACAATTGCCCCGCACTATGGGTCGTTCGCTGTAGGGGCAGAATCAACGAATGCGTGTCTAGTTGTCTTTTGACTTGTAGTTTGTAATTGTCAATCGACTCTTAATTATCATGTTAATTGCTAAATCACAAAGAACTTGCTTAAATGAGCGCGGGTGTAGGTGTGGGCTTTTGACCCATTAATGATATTATTTTTGTTTATTTTTTCCAACTCGTTTATGATCCATTTAAAAAAAAAAAATGAGTTACTCATACAAAATTGAGCTCATCAAATATGAGTCACAAAATGGCTATTGCTAGCCCTAAGTTCTTTATAAGTATTTTAATTTATAATTTTTTACATTCTTTTATTTATTTAATAACTTTTAATTATTTAATTTACCTTTTAAATTTGATGTGAAGTTTTTATCCAAATAATATATACACGTGAAGAGCTTAAAGTTAGTTAAATAATTCTAAATTGGGTTATATATTAAGGTGCTACAGTAATATGGGTTGAATCGGGTCAAATATGAGTAATTAAATTTATGTTCCACAGAATGGATCAAAATGGATTAAATGGGTTAATATGGGTTGGACTTTTTTGAACTCGACCTATCCATTTGACAGCTCTAATGACGATCAAGGTCCCTATTTTTTTTGCCATTTCTTTTTCTGTTTTCTTTTGATTTTTCTAGTGTATTTTTGCCATTAATCATCAAGTAAAGGCCATTTAGGATGCAAATCATCACCCAACGCTTAAAAGTTTTTTCAGAGATGCTCTACTAGTGCTAATACAAGAAATCACAATCTTTCTAGAATAAAACTCATAACTGATCCTTTATGTCTTGTTCGTGTGAAGATGGGAGCAACATAACGCGTGTTATTTGATTGTGAAACAAAAAAAGAAAAAAGAAAAAAAAACTGTTTGGTTGGGTGGGGTTAGATTGAGGGTAAAAGAAGGGAGATATATGCCATATTAATACTTGGATACCGGACATAACTACAGATGAAAGTCTCAAAAAGGAGATTAGGAGGTTGTTAGTTATGAAAATTTTGTTTTGTTGCTGCGTTGGATGAAAAAAAAAAAATAGGAATTATGTGGCATTTCAAGGGAAGTGTGACATGTATGAGGGGATAATAAGAAGAATGAGAATGACCCGCGATAAATTCTGGTCTTGAAGTTTTGATCTTGAAATGGAGGTTTTAAAGCTTGAAAATGTCTAAGGTAGTTGAATTTAATTAGTTTTGTTGCTATTCAGATTTTCCAATTATGGAATAAGATAAATTATGAGTAAAATTTCTTAGTGTAAAGTTGGTTAATCTTCTCATTAGCTATGATAAGGAAAAGATCCAAGGTGGACGCCGATTAAGAATGATTTAAACTTAACATTTAAAAAAGTGAGAATGGATTTTATGTAAGAAGTATGAAATCTCCTCAGTTTTATCAGTTTCATGGCTCCATAAGTTTGAATGAAACCTGTGTAAATTCCTTAATGTACTGTAATTTCAGCTTATGTTTCTCTATATACAAATATAACTTTGCATGATTTTGTTGGATTTATATAGGCTTTGAAATATATTGACATTATTTTGTAGCTTATGTTTCTTTGGAAACACATTGATGTTATTTTTGCATCCACTTTACACAAGAAGAGTTATATGAAGAAATGAACAATTATATATTTGATAGTGATGTGCTTAGGGTGCCAAGGGTATTAAAAAGATGGGTTTGCTATTATTGATTTTGATTAGAAATGTAAGATGTGCTGATGATGAAGATTCAATTAAAAGAGATATGAAGGTTTGAGACAATAATATGTACACTTAAGTACTAAAAATTTGGAAATGTATACTTAAGTGCTAACGACGAAAAATTCCAGCCAAAATGTTGACGTAGCGTCTTTTCGATGAGATAAGTGCAAAACAACGTCATTTTGCACTTTGATGTGGTTAGATTAGCCAAAAACGACATTGTTTTGCCTAAGATTTGAGTTTTTTAGATTTAAAACTATAAAAAAAAAAAAAAAAAAGGATTTGCACTTGTTTGATGAGAGCTATGCAAGCCCTCGCCACCATTGCTCCACCATCACTGGGAACTGCCGGCGACGGTGGCCAAGGCCTAGCGACCCTAGCTGACCGGTGATGAGTCGCCCTAGCGGTGACGACCCTTGGCTTGATTGGGTGAGAGCCAGCAACCTCACTAAATCTAGGGAGGGCTGCAACCCTCACCCCAGATTTAAGTGAGGGCTTATAGGCCCTTGCCGCTAGCCCTCACCACTGGTTGGCTAGGGTCACTAGCCCGTGGCCAAGGCCCAATGACCCTGACTTGTCACGCCCTGATCCTCGTGTATGCACACATCCTTCTACTTGGTTGATTTTATAATGCGATATCTCAGGACTAAGTATCACCGACCCTTTCATTCTTAATAGCACATACGGAAGCAATTATAAATCCCTAGACAATAAAACGATGTGATAGAAAAGCAAGACTATATTTTTCATATTGAAATTCACAACCATACTTTTATACATAGCATAACTCAAAGTATTTCACCAACTATTCATGACTTTCTAATTTCACTCTATTCCCATCAAAACATGATTCACAAAAGAGGATGAGATCTCAATCCTCATTCGGGTCGTACTTCGGATCATCCTGATCCTTCTCTGAATCTTCTTCACTAAGCTTGTTTCCTTCGAGCTCTTCATCTTTTTCGGGCTCATCGTCATCTTCTGGTTCCTCCTCCTCAGGCTCATCTACTAGCCTGAAATGTTGTCCCACAACCGAGATGAGACTACGTCTTAGCAAGTTCTACCCCACTAAGACTCAAATAGGAAACCGATACATCACATGGTTGCCTAAGCACATCACGAGTCAAAAGACTTACCATGGCATCAGTTCCAACTTGCAATTCAAGGTTATATACAGATGCTTCATATATCACATTGAACGGTCAATCAAAATACGACATTAGATCAAATCATTGATCAATTGATCTAGTCGATTACATGTCAATCGGACCATTCCCCGGTCAATTCACTCCTCATTATATAACCTCCAATCGTACGCTTAGTCACAGAGCTACAGTACTGCTCTTGGGCGTCATTTTTCGCCAAGGTGACATACGTAATGGACAGCACTCGTGCGTTCTTTAAGGCACTATTTTCACTAATGATATCCTCAATCACCAAAACACATATGTTCATAATAATGCATGTAGTAGACAGTACTCGTGCATTCTTTAAGGCACCGTTTTCACCAGTGATTTACTTATCACCGAACCACGTATATCTATACCTCGTACCTAATCGGTCTTAGCCAAGAGTATTCTCAATTCCATTTCACGATTCTCTCTACTTTACAACTCGCCAAAGCATTACAAATGCTAAATAACCATACTCGGTCATCTACCAATCAATCATTCGATTTCACTCAAATTCAATCAATTTAGGAATCAGTCCTCAAATATAACAATTAATTCAATTCCATGCAACGTAGAGCTCAAATAAATAAATGAATTGCACCACGACAATTAGCACAAAATTTCGGTCGTCGGTTATCCTTGTCTAATTTCTGAAAAATAAATAATTAAATAATTAATTTCGAAAATTAATAAATAAATACTAAAAATCCAATTTAGGCCCATAATGCCTAATTGAAGCCCGATAAGGGTTAGGAAAAATCCCGAGATGCATTCAATAAATACTATAGGAAATTCTCTAACTAGGTACACTAACCACCTAACTAATATGTAATGCAGTTAACTAATAATCACTAATCCATTCTAATCTAACCACATAATTGCACTTAATTAAATCTAATCAACCCTTAAGCATAATTAGTCTACTAAGCAAGGATTAGTGAGATTACTCATTTGATTAAAAGCGAGTATCGGGACACCGTGATGGTGACGCGATGGCAGCCGAGATCGGGCTTTCGACGACACCGGCGGGCTTGGACCGGGCCTTAAACTTGGGCCCACCTAGCAAATCTCAGCCCAACTAACATTTGTTCTTGCACTAGATTGGCTTGCTCTTGGGCTTGGGCCAAACTTGCTTGGGCCTCGCTGATTTGGGCTTCAAGTTGTGGGCTGCTGAAATACAATTGATGCTGGGCTTGAAACTTGGGCTGAGATGGGCTTGCTGCACTTGTGGATTCGGTGGCCCAAAGGAGCTGCTGGAGAGTTGGGCCGAGCAAGTTGCAAGCTGGGCCGTTGAGTGGGCTGCACCAAAAGGCTCGAAGATGAGCTATGATGGAAAATGGAGGAGGATCCGTGGGCCTGGTCTGTCATTGCTGGATTGGGCCGAAGATGATGAAACCCACGGTTGGGCTGACCCACCAGCGAAGATGGAAGCTACTTAGTGGATGATGTTTCGCAGCTTGACTTGGCTAACTCGGTGGTTGACCAAATTTGGGGAAATTTCTTGCGAACAAACGCAGGTTTCCTCGGTGGTCTTCAATGCCCGTTTGTTGACCGAACAAGGGGTAGACACGGCCAAGTGGCAGCAAGGCAAGGCTGCTCAGTCAACCAAAGGCTTTGTTTGTTGCTGTTATTGACCGAAGTTGTCACGCCCCAAACCTCGAACACGCCAACATCCCACCATGGTCATGCAAACGCGACATTTCCAGGTAGTGTCGCCGACCCCATTCATTTCTTATTGTGCAAACGGAAGGTATTATAAAACCCTTGACAATAAAATACGGAATAGAAAAGTAGGAAGCAAAACCACAACATAACACTTTCATAATTCAACAGAATTACAAACAGAGGTCTATGACCAAAAGTCTATAAAAGATCGGCTCTTAAAAAGGAACTATCCTAAAACCAACTAGCAGGACACATTCTCCAATCCTTATGACTTCACCTCTGCAACTCCTCAAAGCCAACCAAAGTTATCTGGCTGCTCCGTCCACCAGGGACTTGAAATTTTAATCCCACAACCGGGATGAGACATTGTTTCAGCAAGTTCAACCCCATAAGCCCCTATTAGAAAGAAAATACGCCTCGGGTGGCCTAACCACAACATCAAGAAGACTTACCTCGCATTAGTCTTCATCTACAAGTTAGCACAGTTTATATAATTCAACCACATGCAATTATGATAACTAAACAAATGTGGCATAATCACATTAACAGAACAATTCAACCACTTGGATCGTCTCAGCAATCAATCGACTCGGCCAATTACATGTCATTCTAGCAAATCAATTGCTGCTTCCAATCACGACCTTATAGGAAGATTTAACAACTGGTGGCAATCACGGCCCCACTCGACACGAACTTTAACTAGGTAGTAGATCTCAGCCCAATGGGCACAACCTCTAATAGGTGGTCAATCACGGCCCCTCTGTGCACAACCTTTAATAAGTGGTCAATTATGGCCCCACTGTGCACAACCTTTAATAGGTGGTCAATCACGGCCTCCACTGGGCACAACCTTTAATAGGTGGTCAATCATGGCTCCATTGGGTACAACCTTTAATAGGTGGTCAATCACGGCTCTAGTGGGCATGACCTCTAATAAGTGGTCAATCACGGTCATTCTTCCATCAAATTTTGACACTTGGGATTTTATAAAAAGAATCCCTATTTATCGCAATCACACTCCATTTGCCACAATCAATCATCAAATTCAAATTATAAATACACAGCAGCAATCGGCACGAAATTCTGAAAGTTTAGGGTCTTGACAAAATTTTCGGAATTTAATAAATAATTAAATTTATTCCGAAAATAATTAAATAATAATATCCATATTTTTCACGATCCACACTCAATTTATAATATCCAATCATCAATTTCAAAATCTGACTGACTACACGCAGCGATTAGCACGAAATTCTGAGCAAATAAGGTCCCGAGATAATTTTCGGAACTTATTAAATAATTAATTTTTATTCCGAAATTTATTTTAATAATATTTTAATAATTTCGAATAAATATATATTATTAAATTATTTAATAATTTCAGAATACTTAAATAAATCAAAAACAACTTCCTTTAAGTCACATCAAAGCTTATATTAATATAAATATACTTAACTTTAAACTAAACACACTTTAACTTAATTAAACACCATAATCTAATCATCAACCAAATAAACTAATCTAATTGTCTAAACTTACTTAACTTAGACTAAGCACACTTAGGGCATCATTAACCGTCTAATCAAGATTTAGTGAGCTAAACTCACCGGATTAGCAAGCCGAGCGGACCAAAACGACGGGATCGACGCAAGAATTGACTTTCTTCAAAGCGGGCCAAGCATCCGGGTTCGGGAAGCTGGCCAAAACGGGCCAAGACCGGGCTGCCATGCCCATTTTTCTTGGCTGCTGGTTGCGGTTTGACGGAGGTGGCTCGGCGGCTATTCGAGCGTGAAATCGGCGAAGAATGGGCGGCGGTGACTCGCACGAGCTCTTGACAAGCTGGATGGTGGTTCACGGTGGCAATGGAGACTCCGACGAAGATGAACAGCGGTTGGGACAGCTTGGTCAACGGGATGGAGGCTCGGGCGGACGAAGGGGAAGTAGCGAAGGGGCGGCGTGGCATGCGCGCGGGCGTGCAGACGAATGGTGACCGTGATGGCTCTGGCAACGATGGCGACAAATGGTGGACGACGAGCAGCGAAGGAGGCGGACGAAGGCTGCTAGTTCGAATGGTAGCTCCCCCTCTCCTCTTTCTCTCTCTTCCCAAGCTTGAAGATGATGTTGATGGGTGCCTTTTTGAGATTCAATCTCCACCCTCCACTTGTCAACATCCTAGCCACTCTTGCCCCACACCATGACATCACTCACTAACTCAATTCTCCACAACCTCTTCCAATGGGTGCAAATTTCATTTTATGCCGGGACATAAAATCTTGTACATTAATTTCTTCAATTCCATTTAATTCTCTTCCAATTGAGTCCAATTGAAGTCCATAAAATTAATCCAATGTCACCACACTTCAATTCACATAATCACTTGACCATAGAATACACTTAGATCTCAAAAGCACGAGCAAAAGCGGGCCTACTAATTTCTCGAGCCAAATTAGCCATTCTCTGATTATTTTGCTGAAAAACTCGGCTTGCACAAAAAATCTTCCAAAGATGAATCAATGTTCTTAAAATGATTTGTGACACACCATGACTTCAATTTTTGAATTCGATATCAATTTCACGGTTAATTTTACTTTGGCACGATACTAGCTCGACCCAACCTACCGAGTAGCCTTTAGAAATTTTCATGCATTTGACCTGTGGTTGATCATCTCAAGCCACAATGTACATCTTTGAAACATTGGCGACTTTCGGTTGTCGGGGTAATCTCAAGGTTTTAAATACGAACACAGGGTACCCAATCGACAGAAAGGTCGGTCCAGTGCCGATCAACAAGAATTGTGCGATCTGGTGGAATCACCCAAACTTGATCACATGCCTTTGTCGAGTCGACTTATCTCCGATCTCTAATCGATTTTTAATTGTGCCATAATAACCATTGCAGATTAGCTCGGTCGAAAGATCGCTTCCTAGTCAAATTCTTGAGTCTGATGCATTAGAATTTCTTAACGGCTTCACTTGATAGACTAGTTTTCACGTGAGTGGCCGACTCAAGGAAAAGAACTATATGCGTGCCAACGAAATGCTCATCTCAATTTATTGAAAATAGAAATGGAAAATCGGGATGTCACAACTCTTCCCCTCTTATAAAAATTTCGTCCTCGAAATGTAAACCATTACACATCTTAAGCAAAAAGGTGGGGGTACAATTGTCTCATCGAATCTACGGTTTCCCAAGTTGCTCCTTCAGTGCCGGTGTTGCCAGATCACTGCTATCTTTCCCAAACCACTTCGGATGCACAATAATAAACACTTGCCCACTTAAAATTCCAAAGGTCTTCAACACAAAATTTGCGAAGCTAAACTGGCAATTCTGAGCAGTCTCTAAAATGTCTCTAATAATTGCAATAGAATCATTGATTTCTGAACCAACTCTGGACTTGCGATTTTCTAATCTCTAATCTCATCTCAACTGACTGAAGTCCTGTACACTCTACTCTACACTGATTAAAAAGAAACTATCTGACTGATCTGCTGAAATTGGGAACCTCTGGTCAAGATCTGATATAACTCTGACACTGATCTCGGCAACTGCAATCACTGACTACTGTACTGACCTTGGCCTGTGATTTTTCTTTCCCTGATTTTATCTCAACAATTGAAATTCTGCACTCTTTGCTATACACTGCTTAAGAAAGAACTATCTGAAAGCTCTGCAAACTTGAAAAATCTAATCTAGATTTGAAATACAATTCATCCACAACACTCCATGCAAATGATTTATATGATATACACACACTTCAGTATACCAATTCTAATCGAGGTCTTTTCGTGCTGTACTAATGTGAGTTGACTCTGATCATTTGTCGACCACAACCCCATAAGGACTCAATACTCTTCCCGACTCCTTAATAAGTATGTCATAACATTTCATCATGCTATACTTCCATTCCCATACAGGACTCTCTCAAGTGCTTGAAAAAGCTTTCCTAGCTTACATTACCAAATTCTCACTTACTGATACATCAAACACTTACAACTTGTTTGGTGATATCTATCTTCATACCGATCTACCAATCTCGATGATGTAGCTTTTGACTCATCTTCGTACTGTCTGGACAACGCTGAAGTTGCTATGATGAGCTTCTCATAAGATTTCTTCTTTAATCTCTATATCGTCAATTACACACAATCGTCCTCAGAATCTTAGCGTTCTGTCTTCAGAAATTTGAAAATCAATCTCTCTCTTATCTGCATTCTCTTATAGAGTCTTCTGAATTTCTGAATCTGTCCACTGAAGCGTTTTAATTATGATCTGAGTTGTCGGCTCAATTCTGAGGGTAGTCATAAGATTCAAAGGTGGCTTACCTTAGATTTGAAAATCGAATTTCGAATTTCCTCAAATAAGATCCAATTCTTGAGTACTAACTGTGCAACTAAGGACTCTTGACTCAGTGTATCTGCGACTTTGCTCACCTTTCCCGAGTGATACAAAATATCATAGTTATAATCCTTAATGAGTTCCATCCAGCGACGCTGTCTCATATTTAACTCCTGAGGTCTCAACTAACGGGATGCATATGCAACAACCCTATCATGTTGTATTAACACACAATCCAATCCTTTAAACGACGCATCACCGTAGATCTTGAATCCTACTGGATCAAATGGAATAGTAAACACAGGTGCAGTAGTTAGCTTCTACTTAAGCTCTCGGAAACTACTCTCGCACTTATTCGGCCACACAAACTTTTCTTCCTTCTTTAGTAGTCGAATCAACTGCAACGCTAACGTTGAAAACCCTTCCACAAAACTTCTGTAATATCCTACTAATCCCTAGAAACTTCTGATCTCTGTCACTGTAGTCAATCTCGGCCAACTGTTCATTGCTTTAATCTTGGACGGGGTCTACGGAGATTCCTTTTCCTGAAATCACATGACCTAAGAACACAATACGAATCATCCAAAACTCATACCTACTAAGCTTATTGTAAAATCCAAAAGCACTCAAGGTCTGAAGTATCATCCCCAAATGTCTCTCGTGCTTCTTAGTACTCTTTGAACACACTAGGATAACTTCAATGAACACGATCACAACTGGTTCAAGTACCCTTAAACATTCTGCTCATTAGACCCAAACAAACAACTAAGGTGTCCATCAAACCACTCGGTATTACAATGAACTCATAACCTGCCATATCGAGTGTGAGATGCTAACTTTGGTATGTCTTTCTTCCCATCCTCAACTGATGATACCTTGACCTCCAATCGATCTTGAAGAATATCAATGTACAAACACAACGAACCAACTTTCTTCTTCATGAATAGAACGGGTGCTCCCCAAGGTGATACATTGGAACGTATGAATCCCCTATCCAATAATTCCTGCATCTGCACCTTTAGTCATTTTAACTCGAGTAACACCATCCGGTAAGGAGCCTTAGAGACAGGCTCTGATCTGGTTGCTAACTCAATCACAAACTCTATTTCTCTTTCTGATAGCAGACCTGGCAAATCTTCAGGAAACACCTTAGATAACTTCTATACCACGATTCAGTTTTTCATAATCGGCTCCTCAACTAACGCATCCATTACAGTTGCCATGTAGATTCGGTAACCAACAACCAGAACCAGGTCATCTTTAGTGATGAATAACAAGGATTGAAGTTCCCCTTCAACTCTCAGTGATTCAAAACTTTCGCAGGCTAACTAAACAAACTGAATTATATCACTACTATGATTCAAAACAACAGGAAGCTCCTTGGGCCAAACCTTTTTAAAAATGACTTCCAAGTCATACTTAAGCAAATCCTTCAAGTACAACTATAGTCAGAAATTCATATTTCTATTACTTTATTACCAATCCGAAAATCCTATAACCTTCACTGAAAATTCTGTTGCACTACTCTAATAAAAACATCTCAAAAACATTCTTCCCTTGATCGATGCTTGGTCGACCCATTCATGCTCTTCTAGCCATCCTAGTGGCGTCCTATTTGTAGTAATAGTATCTACACTCTCCCAGACTTACGCGGACAGTTCCTAACCTGACGGCCATGCTGGCCATATTCAAATCATGCTCCATTTTATTTTTACTCTGACACTAGGCTGACTCATGTCTCCTTTCTACAAACTCGGCACACAATTGGTGAGTTCTCTACCTCCCATCAAAGAACATCATGCACCCTTCCTTGCACTGGGGTCCATTCCAAGTACCCCACTGAACATCTTGAAGTATGCTTCCTCTGTTCTGTCTTATCAACGGCGGTGACAGAAACGGCTATGACTCCATCTATCTATATGGAAGATCTTTGATTGGATGGCTGTACTGGCGACCCTTGTAACAAGTCCTTTCTCTCTTACAGCACGGAACGGATCCCCGTCTTTTCTTATAGACATGACACTCATCAATCAAGTTGAGCACTGACTTTCTAACTCTACTCTTCCGATTAGGTGAAACAGGGGACCTTTCTTCTGACATCGGCCTTTCTCCCCAATCGATTTCCGTCTTTATCTAAACTGAATTTTGACTAAGATACGGTGGCTTGATCCTCGATCACAACTCCAGGTTGGGCCTCAATAGGCGCGGCAACAACAACGGTCACAACATTAGCAGCGGTAGAAACAACGGCAACAGCGGCGGCTCGGTCCTAAGCTTACTAACCCAAAATACTTCCCAAAGACCCGAGCGCCCAAACAATCCCGATGAACCTAGGATCATTCGGTGCTGCTACACTCTCAGTACCGACTTGCGAACAGTACTCTCACACTCGTCGCTGGTCTAAGCTTGCGCTTTACCTCGGGTACCAACTCTTGTCAGCGTCCTACCCCGAGGTACAGGTCCTACCGACCTCCTCTAAGGAGTTCTCCACTCCTGGTCACTCATCCTGCAGGCTTTTTATAGACACCTGTTTTCTGATTCCAACATCAGGTTAGAATTTGAGTGACCCCACAAACACACTACCAAACAACTATCAACCACATGCATCAGCATATTAAAAGCCTTTCCTACTAACTATCCCATGACTCATCGCACCTTATCACTCCATACACATACCATGCTCTGATACCATTTAAACGGGGATGTCACGCCCCGAACCTCAAGCGCGCCAACATCCCACCATGGTCATGCAAACGCGACATTCCCAGGTAGTGTCGCCGACCCTATTCGTTTCTTATTGTGCAAACGGAACGTATTATAAAACCCCTGACAATAAAATACGGGATAGAAAAACAGGAAGCAAAACCACAACATAACACTTTTATAATTCAACAGAATTACAAACAGAGATCTACGGCTAAAGTTCTACAAAAGATCGGCTCTTAAAAAGGAACTATCCTAAAACCAACTAGTAGGACACGTTCTCCAATCCTTATGACTTCACCTCTGCAACTCCTCAAAGCCAACCAAAGTTATCCGGCCGCTCCGTCCACCAGGGACTTGAAATTTTAATCCCACAACCGGGATGAGATATCGTCTCAGCAAGTTCAACCCCCTAAACCCATATTAGAAAGAAAATACGCCCCGGTGGCCTAGCCACAACATCAAGAAGACTTACCTCGCATTAGTCTTCATCTACAGGTTATCACAGTTTATATAATTCAACTACGTGCAATTATGATAACTAAACAACTATGGCACAATCACATTATCAGAACAATTCAACCACTTGGATCGTCTTAGCGATCAATCGACTCGGCCAATTACATGTCATTTTAGCAAATCAATTGCTGCTTCCAATCATGACCCTATAGGAAGATTTAACAACCGGTGGTAATCACGGCCCCACTCGACACGGCCTTTAATTAGGTGGTAGATTTTGGCCCAATGAGCAAGACCTCTAATAGGTGGTCAATCACGGCTCCACTGTGCACAACCTTTAATAGGTGGTCAAACACGGCCTCACTGGGCACAACCTTTAATAGGTGGTCAATCACGGTCCCCACTGGGCACAACTTTTTATAGGTGGTCAATCACGGCCCCACTAGGCACAACCTTTAATAGGTGATCAATCACGCCCTATTGGGCATGACCTCTAATAGGTGGTCAATCATGATCGTTCTTCCATCAAATTTTGACACTTAGGGATTTTATAAAAAGAATATCTATTTATCGTAATCACACTCCATTTGCCACAATCAATCATCAAATTCAAATTCTAAATACACAGCAGCGATCGGCACGAAATTCTGAGAGTTTATGCTCCGGACGAAATTTTCGGAATTTAATAAATAATTAAATTTATTCCGAAAATAATTAAATAATAAATCCATATTTTTCACGATCCACACTCAATTTATAATATCAATCATCAATTTCAAAATTTGACTATACAAAGCAGTGATCGCACGACATTACGAGCAAATAAGGTCTCGAGATAATTTTCGAAATTTATTAAATAATTAATTTTTATTCCGAAATTTATTTAAATAATAATATTTTAATAATTTCGAATAAATATATATTATTAAATTATTTAATAATTTCGGAATACTTAAATAAATCAAAAACAACTTCCTCTAAGTCACGTCAAAGCTTATATTAATATAAACACATTTTAACTTAATTAAACACCATAATCTAATCATCAACCAAATAAACTAATCCAACCATCTAAACTTACTTAATTTAGACTATGCACACTTAGGGCATCATTAACCGTCTAATCAAGATTTAGTAAGCTAAACTCACCGGATTAGCAAGCCGAGTGGACCAAAACGACGGGATCGACGCAAGGATTGACTTTCTTCAAAGCGGGCCAAGTTTCCGGGATCGGGAAGCCGGCCAAAACGGGCCAAGACCGGGCTGCCATACCCATTTTTCTTGGCTGCTGGTTGTAGTCGGACAGAGGTGGCTCGGCGGTTGTTCGGGCGTGAAACCAGCGAAGAATGGGCGGCAGTGACTCGCACGAGCTTCCGGTGAGCTGGACGGTGGTTAACGGTGGTGATGGAGACTCCGACGAAGATGAACAGCGGTTGGGACAGCTTGGTCGATGGGATGGAGGCTCGGGCGGATGAAGGGGAAGAGGCGAAGAGGTGGTGTGGCGTGCGCGCGGGCGTGGGGACGAACGGCAACGGCGACAAACGGTGGACAACGGGCGGCAAAGGAGGCGGACGAAGGCTGCTAGTTCGAGGTAGCTCCCCCTCTCCTTTTTCTCTCTCTTCCCAAGCTTGAAGATGATGTTGATGGGTGCTTTTTTGAGATTCAATCTCCACCCTCCACTTGTCAACATCCTAGCCACTCTTGCCCCATACCATGACATCACCAAGTGATGTCATACTCCACTAACTCAATTCTCCACAACCTCTTCAAATGGGTGCAAATTTCATTTTCTGCCGCAGCATAAAATCTTGTACATTAATTTCTTCAATTCCATTTAATTCTCTTTCAATTGAGTCCAACTGAAATCCATAAAATTAATCCAATGTCACCACACTTCAATTCACATAATCACTTTACCATAGAACACTCTTAGATCTCAAAAGCACGAGCAAAAGCGGGCCTACTAATTTCTCGAGCCAAATTAGCCATTCTCTTATTATTTTGCTGAAAAACTCAGCTTGCAAAAAAAATCTTCCGAAGATGAGTCAATGTTCCTAAAATGATTTGTGACACACCATGACTTCCAATTTTTGAATTCGATATCAATTTCACGGTTAATTTTACTTTGGCACGATACTAGCGCAACCCAACCTACCGAGTAGCCTTTAGAAATTTTCATGCATTTGACCTGTGGTTGATCATCTCAAGCCACAATGTACATCTTTGAAACATTGGCAACCTTCGATTATCGGGGTAATCTCAAGATTTCAAATACGAACACAGGGTACCTAATCGACAAAAAAGTCGGTCTAATGCCGATCAACAAGAATTGTGCGATCTGGTGGAATCACCCACACCTGATCACATGCCTATGTCAAGTCAACCTATACCCGATCTCTAATCGATTTTTAATTGTGCCGTAATGACCCTTGTAGATTATCTCGATCGAAAGATCGCTTTCTGGTCAAATTGTCGAGTTTGATGCATTAGAATTTCTTAACGGCTTCACCTGATAGACTAGTTTTCACGTGAGTGACCGACTCAAGGAAAAGAATTATATGCGTGCCAACGAAATGCCCGTCTCAATTTATTGAAAATAGAAATGGAAAATCGGGATGTCACAGAAGTAGCCGAGCTTGGACACGTGGAGAAGCTGAGTGGGTCGGTGGAATTCGTGGACTGGCCGAGTGAAAAGAGAGACAGTGGAGAGGGCTTCGGTGGTGTTGAAGATGACCCGGACGTGGCGGCAAGCTGAAACTCGTGAGGCGAGAGAAGGCAGCAATTTTCGGTGGATGCAGCTTCGGTTGAGTTTTCTTTCTTCTTCTACTGGTGGTGTCGAATAAGCCGAGAGAGAGAGAGAGAGAGAGAGAGAGATTTGGCTCAGTGAAAATAGAAAAAAGAGGATAGAGATGAGAGGTGAGGGGCTCCACTTGGCCTGATATTTTGTAAAATATCTTCCAAAAATCATTCTAGGCCATGTATAAACACTTGGCCTTCATTAGGCCATCAAAATGTCTCTCATAACCTCTCAAGTGGTCCATTCTTGCTAGGGTGAGGGGATGTTACGAATTTTTGTAAGAATTGGCTTCAATTGGCCACTTGATCCACATCAAATCCATCTCAATTGGCCTCCATAAAATCAACCAATGCCTCAATGTCTCAATTGCTATTTTTCCTCATTCAATAACCCATATTGCATCTCAATTTTGCGATCGAAACCATCTTCAGCCTTTTCTGCACAAAAATGACCCGGCGATGACTTTTTCCGAAAAAGTCTTGGTTGTCAAAAAATCTTCTGAAATTGAGTCGACACCCTTAGAACTTATTGTGACATGACAAGAACTTCAAATTCTGAAATCGAACTTGAATTCTCAATTAATTTCAACTTTGCGCGTTTTTAGCGTGACCTAGGCTACCGGGTAACTTTCATATATTTTTAAGTGTAAATGACCCATGGTCAATTTTCTTCGAGTTACTATGAACCCACTCGACTCATTGGTGACTCTCGATTGTCGTAAAAATCTCAAGGATCCAAATATAGACATAGGGTACCACAACAATAAGAAAATCAATCTAGTGCCAGTCGATGAGAATTTTCTAATTTAGTGGTATCACCCACAATTAGCCACACATGTCTGTCGATATTGTCTATCTCTAATTTCAAATCGATTTTTAACGGTGCCGTAATGGTCTCTAAAGATAGACACGGTCGAGAAGCCGATTCCTGATTGAGTTCTCAAGTCCATTGCCTTAAAATTCCTTAATAATTTCCCCAGATAGTCTAGTTATCTCAAGAATGATTAGTTTTGAGAATAGCCCTATAGGCGCGTCAATGAAATGCTCGTTTTATTCAATAGAAGACAGGGTTGAAAAATCTGGATGTCACATGACCAACCCTCCCCCCACCATCGTTGGCCCTTCCCGATGACAATGAGGAGGCGTCGGTAGCAGCGGCAGTGACAAGGGCCTGTACAACCCTTGCCCAAGTGTTCTCGTAACCTTCTTTTTTTTGAAAAAAATTATTAACAAATTAATATTTATATTAAAATTCAAATAAGAGGTAAAATGACGTTCTTTTGGCTCTTTTTTGCTGACTTAGCTTTTTAGTGAATCACTAAGGTGAGTAAAATTATTGAAGAAATGCCATGTATGAATTTTGAGACCCTTCACCGGAGTTGATACTATAGTGTCCCAATTTTTTTAAAAAGTGGCATTTATATGTATCTTTTATAACTTTTGGCATTTAAGTGTTCCCTCATATCAAATTTTGGCAATTGTACTGTACTTCTACCTGTTCGCACACGAGCACGTGTGATAGAGCGTTACATGTTTCTCAAGTAAGCATTGAATAACTAATAATCAAATACTACAATAGATTGAGGAATAATTCTACATAGCTTGGTGATTCAAAGAAAAGTATAATTGAGTTTGGGAATGTTTCAAAGTTGTTGAAAATAGTAGTCTACAGAGCTAGTATTACAATAATGAATGTGAACATAAGAAATAAGGAGTAATTTGGAATACTTAAAAGCTGTTGCCAAGCATTTCTTGATCCAACCCAAGATCTACATTTGTAATCAAGACTAAATAATGTTAACACCAATTTAAGTTTAGAGATATCTACAATTGTTTGGATAAATTGAAGAGAGATTTTGGGAAAATCTCAAATAAGGGCCTAAAGTGGGTTCATTTTCTCAAAAAAGGATCCAAAGCGGACACTGTATCAAATAAAGACCCAAAGTGGCTAATTTTGTCTCAAATGAGGATCCAAACTTTTAATCTTATTTACAACTTGGGGTAGTTTTGTCCAAGAACATTTAATCTTAATTTTTTTTCTTTATTCATCTTCCTCACACCTCCTCCTTCGCTCTACATTGCCTCCTTCTTCGACACCATAATCAGGGCCCCTACCAACGACCTCGTGAGCTTCATGTCATCACGTAGTTGGTCCTAGTGACAAGAAGTCGGATTGGAGTTATTAGCTACTGGTCACCTTCTCGGATACTAAAATCCTCAATTCCTCAAGATGCATCAAATCTCGGCTCGCTTGTGCTCAACCTACAGCTCGGATTGACCTCCATCTAACGACGACGATGCTGGATTTTCTATCAGGGGCAGCAATCGATGAGGTCGAGAGCTCAAATAGGACTTGTCAATGGTAGTAATGGGGCAACGAAGTACAACAATTTCTACAGTTAATGATGTTGGATACAACTAATGATCAATCTCAAGATGGGGTATCGATTGAAGAGAAGAGCTGTGTCGATGAGAATGGTAAGAGTGTGAGTGGGTGTCTCCAAACTAGGGATTATTGAAAGGTGTCGCGACCAATTTTTCGGTGTGAATCACCTAGGATTTGGCTAATGGATTGTTAAGCTTAGACTTAACTCGGGCTCTCCCAAGCCCATACCAATTCACAACTTAGGTTTAAGTTCTTAACATGTAATTGATTTTCAATTAGGAGTCGCCACTAATCTATTTTTTGGTAGGTCGATTAGAAACCCAAGCAAAGTAACGGGAGATTTACTTTACTCCTATGAACCAGAGATTATGGGTACGGGGACTTGGTTACCCTAGATTTCTCTAATGCCCTTTTGGTATCTTTCTTTTTATTTTGAAAAATGTTTGGCAAGCAGTTTGGATTGATTTTAAATTTATTTTCCTAACATATGAGGTTATCATGCGAGTGCACAAACCACCAATTTAACACTCAGATAAACAATAAATAAATTTAAAAAAATTACCTCCAATCATCGAAAGCATCTGCAATGTTAAATTAAAATCCACATCAACAACCTTAGATATAGTTTCTAATTAACACGCAATTTCTTTTTTTTTCCACTTAATTAATGAAAATCATGCAATATGCAATGCGGTATTAACTAAATGACGTAATTCTAATGACATACAATTTCTAATTAAATGGGCCTAGCAAAAATACTAAATGATATGCATTTCAATGAATATAACCCTAATGATGTGCATATGACATTTTTCTTTTTCCTAAAAGAATGCATTTTATCCTAAATAATAAAACTAATTTAACCTATGACATTTTTTTGTATTTTTCATGAAACTCGAAATTTGGTGAAATGTGAAAATTACCTAATGAGATTAAGATCCTGTTTAATTTATATTAGGAATTAGGTTGAGTCAAACCCTAATTTAAACTAAAACATTATCTTAACCTAAATAATCCTAAAATGCAATATATCTAAAAAATACCTACACTTATAATAAATTAAAAAATATTATCTAAAATTACACTAAGTGCAATTTAATCCTAATATGCAATGACGTGCAAAATATGCCCTAATTCTACATGACATATGCATAATGATTTTTTTTATTAATTTTCGAAATTAATAATTGCCAGCTAATTAAACATGCAACCTAAATTAAAATCTAGCAACCTGAATTGGTTTATTTGAATTTTGATTTTTTTATTTTTTCTTGAATTTGGAATAAAATTCATATTCTAAACATGTAAACCCTAACACATGCAATATTCTAACTCAAATATATCTCGAGATAAACAAGGCAATTAAGACAAGACAATTCATTCAAAATCATCAAAAATATCGCACATCGTTCAGATCAAGAGGTAATATTTCGCTAATAAAATCGATAAATTGATCTTAAGCCTTAAAGATCAAAATATCAATTTTACTCCCGCTTGATTAATTATTTCATCTAAAGCCTTATAGATGAAATAAATTATTTCATCTAAAGCCTTAAAAAAAAAAAAAAAAAAAAAACTTGGCGTGGTTGCGAATCAAGTGACATATTGGGATTTCCAATTATGCATAGATAGGTATTTCAACCAAAGAGAACAACTTATAAAGAGATAATAATAATAAAAAATAGAGAAAAACCTAAACTTGCCTAATAAAGTAAAGCAAAAATACCTAATAAAATTTTTTTCTTTTTTTTCAAAAAAAAAAGAAAAAGGGAAATCCTGGCTGCTGGTTTTGGGGGAAATTGCCGGCGGGGGTTTCCAGCGAAGGCACCGGGGGCGGCGTGACGGCAGCGAGGCAACAGGGAGCGTCGCAGGTCTGGGTGAGAGCGTCGCGGGCGAGGGACTTCGAGCGTAGGCAGAAGCAAAGCGGAGACGGCGTCGGGGCGGTGAGGCAACAGGGAGCGTTGCGGGCGGCACGGCGAGACCGGCGGGCAGCGTCGCGGGCGGAGCAGGAGCTTCAGATCTCCTGGCGTCGGTCACGAGCAGGGTAGAGAGCAACCCCGAGTTGTCGGTCACTGGATCTGCGGTGTCGGGTCTCCGATCAGAAGTTGCGATGAGGTTGCAAGCGGAATGCGACAGAGCAAGGGCTTCGGATTGACGGGCTCGCGGCAGGAGGTTTGGAGCGGCGGTCTGGCGTCGCGGGTGCGGCTGAGTCGCGGCGGCGGCGGCGGGTGAGACAACGATGGTGCGAGCAGACAGCACCGACGCCGTCAAGGACACCCCCACGAGTAAGATGAATAGTAGCACGGGGGCTTTTCTTTTCCTCTTTTTTTTCGGTTTGGTCTCTCTCTCTCACGTCACTTTTTAACTTTTCACCTTTTTGTGTACTTTTTCACTTCCAAGAAAGAGCCCCTTTTTACTTTGCGCTCGGTGTATTTTATAGGTCCAAAAAATGTATCCTCACGACATATATTTTTTCCTTTTTTGCTTGCGCACGATACCTCTAAATATGTAGTTGAAACATACATACTCCGCGCAATATTCCCTTTTGTATTTCTCGCATATTCTATCCAGAAAAATTCCCTTTTTGCACGAAATACACCCCTAGTGTATATTACTTAAAAATATGAAAAGCTTGAACGGAATATGTGAAAAATCTTCCCTTCATCGGCAGCCTAAAATAAAATAAAAAAAATGAAAAATAAAATGCTTCTAAACTATATGCCATGTGTTTTTCTATTTTTATTTTAGTTAAAAATCAACCCAAAAATTTAGGTGTCAACAAAAGGAGCCATTGGTATTGCAAAGGGGAAGGGGGATCTTTGAAAGATTGAATTTACGCAAGAGAGGCAAACCCAAATTTGAAATTGATGAGGCAAATTCTTGCTGAGGTTGAAATAGTCGCCAGCTGCAACAAAATTGTTCTTTGGCGTGAAATTATTGATCACCAAGTGTTAATTGAATAAAGGCATAAGTTAGTCAAACAAGACGATCTAGCAATGCTTGGATATTGCTACTCTGTTGTTGGCAAGCAGGACCGAAAACAGCATAAAAAATTGCAGTTGCTGGGTTAGCGGAAGGCCTGGAATAAGTGGAGTTTGATGCACTCTCGTGGTGAGAGAAATACGTCGCCAAAGGGATTAGTTGCATAGCTTGGGAGTTGGACAAGAAGTTGAGTCTCAGCAAAAGCAAATTCATATTATGGCTTTGAGATTAGAATTTGCGATGAATACTGGAATAAAAAGAACTTATATTTGAAAGCTCATTTCGGCTTCATGGAATTGTCTACAAACCATTTTGAGGAGTGAAATTTAAAATTTTCAATGAGTTAGACTAAGTTGTAATGGCTTGTGTTAAAGAAAACCCAATCTTGATCATACAACGAGATGACACAAAGAGCGATAGAGGGGCTGATGATGGAAGTGATGTAGAGAGTGAGAAAGATAAAGAAAGAAAAAAGAAGAAAGAGAGAGACAAAAAATAAACAACGATGTTCTTGGACAAAAGTACCCCTGATTGTGAATAAAATTAGAAGTTCAGGTCCTTAATTGAGAGTAAGTTAGCCACTCCGAGTTCTTATTTGAAACAATGTCCACTTTAGGTTCTTTTTTGAGAAAATGGCTCCACTTCGGGTCCTTATTTGAGATTTTCCTAGAGATTTTTAGAAGGATGTATGTACTTTATGAGATTTGATAGTTGTCATTTGTCATCAGATTATAAGGGTATACTTCTGATTGTTGTGGGCATAGATACTAGCAATTAAATGTATCCCTTGCATTAACAATTGTGGGACAAAAAACATACAAGAGTAACATTGGTTCTTTAAAGTGATTGTAGGAGACTTGAGAGTTAAAGACCTTACATATGAGAAGTATTGAATTTTATTGTGTTATAATATGAGGGATTGATGCAAGCCCTAGCAATATAGAATGTCTAAAGCATAACATAGATTTTACTTGAGATATATTTATGAGAACTTCAAATTGCATTATTGTTGCAACCCTCTATTTTTGTCAAAGCAAAAAAAAAAAAAAAAAAAAAAAAGACATTTAAGGGTATTGTTTATTGAAGGGACAATGGCCCACAATTAGGTGCGGAGTCTCCTAAGCCTATACCTCGCACGATGTTAGATTTCAATTTACGTTTGATTTAATCTATGGGGTTCTATGTGAAACAGGAGTCACCATTAGCCATTTGGGGTCAATTAGAAACTAAACGAGACGTGAGAGGTTCATTTTGTTTCCTACACAACCAAAGATTGTAGTTCGAGGACTTGATTATGCCAGTATCTATTAGAACCATTTCAATACCATTAACTTAGAAAGTTGTTATCTTAGTGTCAAAGCCATTAAGTGTCCATGCAAATGTTTTTATAGGGTTGTTTTCTCTAATATTTAGATTAATACTAAATCTAGGAAAGAAATTAACACTCAATTTATTGAAAAATAGTGCAGTAAGTAAAAACCCAATAAATTGATACGACTTGAAAGTAAATGTAGAAAAGGAAAACCCGATAAGAGTTGCGCAAAGAGTATTACATGGCCTTATTATCACGCCCTGAGATAAAACCCCCATGAGTGATGTTCAAAATTAAACTTGCTTCTGAATTAAACTATGCATATATTCTAAAGAACTAAATTGTAACTATGATGACATGTGACTTATTCTAAAATGGTCGACCAATCCAACTATACACATACAATTCATTATTACAAAAGACCACTATTTTTTTTTTTCTTTTTGTATTTTCTGAATTAACATCAAATGCAATTCTTAAATGAAATATCACTAATCATGAAACACACAGACCTAAGAGTTTGATTTCATGCTAAATGCAAATCCCTTTCGTCTTCTTCTTATGTTTTATTTTTTAATCTTCTCCTTTGTATATTTTTATCATTTTTCAGTCATAATGGATATAACACAGATCAATATTAATGCCAAACTAAATATGCAAATTATATGGTAAATTGAGCATAAACTTGCATTACATTAAATGCTTCCCTGCTACTAGTATTTGCTAAAATAAATCTTTCGTGTCTTTTCTATTTATTCATTTTTCTTCTTTTTCCTTTCTATCCTAGGAAAACAAAATTAGGCACCCATGTGACACAAAGAATGTAAGCTATGACTAGAGACTCATTTACATCTTAATTCCTTGTAATGAACAATTAAAATAATGCTTGGACGGGATTGGAATTGTGAGAATTCGGACTCAAAGGTGGACGACCAAAAAGTAGGGGATTAGGTTCCATATTTACTACGGCATGAAGATTCGTCGATTTAATGAGAGGTGAATATGAATTCAATGTGATGCTTTCATGCATGAATGTACAAACTTAAGTGACCCAAATGATGTGTATGTGAGGCCAAACACACTTTAACTCAGTCAACATCGAACCTAGACAGCACACTAGTCATCTATATTCAACAAATATAGGCATACACATGCAAGAGCTGGAGGAGGATTTATTGTGAATCCGCTGTGGTTTGTTCCTAAATGACATGCAAACCCAGCTGAATATTTCTCATTAGGATCAAGCGTCAAATCTAGATCGCGAGTCTCTATATCATATTCAACATGTTTATAGTCTCGAAATGTGACAATTTGACAAGAAATGGACACAAATACCATTATAACAATACCATTACAACATTCTCCTACATGAATATATGTGTTCATTTTAAAACAAATGTAAATATAATCAAGCATTAATGGTTTAAGTAAGGAATGAGCGCAGACAACAAGGATAAATATCACTACGTGTCACATGGACATGTCAAAATGATATTAAATGGTCATAAAGCTCACACAGAGGTCCTGCATCATTTTGAATGATCAAAGTTACATAGTAACAAAGCTAGAATCTTCATATTTGAGGCCCAATAAATCATGACTAGCAAATCTTGAGAAGTGAAACAGTGAATAGGTAAAAGTAAACAATGAAACTCAATCGACCTTAAATCGGCATAAATAAATACTCGTTTATCCTAGCTTAGGAACATCAAGATGTAGAGAATCCTACCTTCAGAAATAAAATAACGCTTTGAGAGTCTCCTAAATAAGAAAAGTTTGAGAGGTCCTCTTATGAGGGAGAGGTTTTCTTTCTTTTTGAGATTTTTTTTTTTCAGTAGAAAAAAAAATGAAAGTAAAAGTTTGTCTTCTCCCTCCCTTGTTTGTGGCTTGTGTGTGTATATACATCCTTGTGAAAGAGTTTGAAGTTGTTTATTCTCTAAATCAAGGATTTAAGAATGACGATCTTCTTTGCTTTGACTAAGCGATCCAATCCAAAAATCACCGCTGTAGTGTTAATGAATTGCCCGCACGAATGTTCATCCGTGGAACGTTTGACAACCATGATTTAGATCTTTGCTTTGAATTTCTCTCCCATTTTCCGGCTAACATCTTGCTGAAGACATAATCTTTTAAGATTTGTATGCTTGTAATGCCAATATCTTCTCTTCAGCCATAAAAATTGACAATATATGACCGTATCTCCATGTTCCAATGAAATATTTTGATTTGTAGCCAAACAAATATTGCTTTCTAGTAGTGCTAATATCTTATCTTCAGTTGTAAAAATTAACAATATATGACCATATCTCCATGTTCCAATGAAATATCCTAATTTGTAGCTAAACAAATATTGCTTTTGCTATTTGTTTTTTTTTTTTTTTTTTTTTTTAACACATGTTTTCTTTCCAACGAACTTTTTCTTTTTCTTTTGCTCTTTAAGATAACAACATTGGTAGTGTGGCCATGTTATCCGTACCAATTTAATTCATTCAAGATGAGAGACCTTGATTAAATATTTGGTCATGGGTGCGACCTTGCTCAAGAGCTCGGACAATTATTTACAGAAAATTTGTAGTCTCGCCATAAGAAGATGTTTTATGTGGACATGCTATTATAAAAAATATTCCTAATTTCTAAATGCGGAAATGCAAAACCATGGAATATGAAATTTTTGTTCAATGGTTGAGTTTGATCCCTAATTTTCTTATACAATGAAATGCTTAAATGGGTCGTTGAAATTTATGTGTCAACAATCATAACGGTTTGGAACTAAATCCTTTGGTTTAGAAGGCTACCATGACAAATAAGGAATTTGATTATCAGTTGGCAATTAACGAGTTGAATGTAGTTGGTGAGAAAATTTATGATTGGTTGTTCTAAAGTCCTTGAGTGCAATGGAGCAAGTCGTACTTTAAGACAACTTTAAATTGCAATGTTTTCTTGAATAGCTAGTGTGAAAGCTTCAATAAGAGTATTATTAATATTAAGGTCAAACTTATCATCACAATACTTGAATCAATAAGAGTGCAGTTTATGGAGACGATTCATTAGCATAGTGATAAATTTGTTGTGTAAACTAGTCCAATTTATTATAAGATCCAAAAGATATTGAATCTTTGAAAAAAATATTTAGCATCATGGATTCGTGTATGATATGGTAAGGATGAGTTTCAACTAAGTGGCCATATGAAGACAAGAGGGTTGTTAATATCAGACACAAAACATGTAGCTATAAAATATAGAACATTAGCATAATCTCTTAATATCATGTCGCGGTAGCTCTTATGTACACAAGAGAACAACTTGCAAAAATGGATTTATACATGATTTAATAAGGAAACATTGTTACAAACTTATTGTTATGTTGCGCATGCTGTAAATTTCAAGGACACATGGCCTATTAGGCTATGTTTAGTAATTTCCCAAAAGTGATAACTTCTATTATTTTATTCCTAGGAGTAGATTTGGAATAGAAATGCATTTGGTAAAATTTTTGTTTCCGGGAATGGATTTGGAATAGAATTGAGAAGTAATAAAAAGTTGATTCTTGTTCTTGGGAACAAAAAAAAGAATTAAAAGTGAAAAAAATCTCACAATCCCTATGTTCTCTCCTCTACTCAAACCCATTCTTTTTCTTCTGTAGATCACCAAAACCCACTCTTCTGCACATCACCAAAATCCATTCTCTCCCCATTCTCTTTCTCCAAACCATTCAATCCTCATTCATTCTCTCCTCAAGAACAGTGACGGGTGCTTCTTCATCGGGCTAAAGCTGCTCGTTTAAGGTGAGTTTCCTTCACTTGCAACTATGGGGTGGTTGTTCGTCGAACTGGGCGACGGCTCACTCACCATCGCCATCGTCCGTCATCTGCGATGGATGGCGGGAGTGAGCTCGAGCTCAAGTTGGTGGGCCCCCTCGCCGATTTGGCTAAGGGCTCGCTCGCTCAAGCGAGCCTTGGGCTTGAATTGACGGGCGCTCGCCGTCGTTTGTTTCAGGGCGGGCCCTTATCATTGTCCATCTCGTTGTCATCTTCGAGAGAGCCCTTGGCCGGGTCAGCGGGGGCATCCGAACGAGGGCTCACTCGCGTGAGCCGTCGCTTAGACGATGGACGATAGCAAGCTCTGATTTGGGTGAGGGGTCACTCGCACAGGCTGTTGCCCATACGATGGATGACGATGACGAGCACCCTCGTTTAGATTGGCGGACGCGCTCCCTATCGTCCTCAACCCTCAATTTGGGCAATCCAGGTGAGGGCTCGCTCTCCATCGTCATCCTCAACCCTCGCTCACTTGAGCAAGCCCTCGCCTAGATCGATAAACACCCTTGCTGCCATCCTCAACCCTCACTATAGGCAAGGGCTCGCTCGAATGAGTACAAATTTCGTCGTTTCTCTGATTCTTTGTTTCCTTGTGTTTGACAGTGGCTCGCCTAACCTCCTATTTTACTAGTTACGTAGTTCCATTGACATTGGTGCATAGTCAATCTTGTGTATCTCTAAAATTTGGTAACTCTTTTCTCAGTGTTCTTTGTTCACTGCTTTTGCTTGCTGCTTCTTTGTCTGTTACTTTGCTTTTTAATCAATGCTCAAGTAAAGCTTCTAGGTTGATTGGAAAAGTATGTGCAGGGTGTATTTTCTTGTTCTTTTTCTTTGCTTTGAATTGTTTGGACTGTGGTCATTGGAATTCTAGTCATTACTCGACGGAGTTGTCGTGGTTTTTGTGAAGTTTGCTGCGAAGTACATTTGAGGTTGGTAGTGGATTTGCAGGCAGACCCCATGGTCATGGGTTTGGGGTGATGGAATGGACTTGTGTGTGAATTAGAAGGGGTACTGTTCTCCAGATGGCGAATGAGGAAAGAAATCATGTTTAGATCATAACAAAGAACTACTTAATAGTCCTTGAATGATCACATTGACATCTTCTAGGATGGTCGCGTTGCTTATTAATGATGTGTTGGGCACATAAAGGCTTAATCATGTTTCTAGCATAGATAGGCCTATTTATTTAAAGTGAAAATTAAAGGTGTCGTGCATACAAGATTGTCATCTACAACCGTTTAAACAATTTTAGACTTTTTTAATCAAATAGGTGAGCTTGTTTGTGTTAATGCAATGCATTTTATACACATGCAAACACCATTATACATGTTTATATATCTGACTAACATGTGTATGTACCAAAATCAATTCTTAACTTTCTAGGTTTTAACGTCACATAAAAAATAAACATTTGCGTCCGGGCTAGATAGGTATATGTAATCATCTTCATTTGATATGACGTGATTATTATGCCATAAAAGGGCATTTTTACAATGACAGGCATGAAAATGTTTGCGTGTATTACTTGTACTTCATACATGACTATGTTATTAACTTATATGATGCTCAACTAGTCAAGGTTAAATGGCATCCTAGAAAAATATATTCAATGCAAAATGAACCGAGCCTTTAACCAACTTGTTTGTAAGTTTGTTGGTAGAGGAGGTGAAAGAGGGAAATCACACATCTTCTACTTATAACAAAATGGGGTGGAACAATATACAAGCTGAATTCATTAAACAGACGGGATATCAATATAGTCTATTGCAGTTGAAGAACAATGTGAACAAACTGAAAAACAATATGATAGTTTTAAGAAGCTCATTTCACAATCCGGCTTTGGCTGGGAAAATGTGAATAAAACAGTTGTTGTTGATGATCTAAGTATTTTGGACTCTCACATTAAGGTATCTTTTAAGTTTGGATCATTTTGATATTATTGTAGATGTAAGTTTTAAAAGGTCTAATTATGTTATTGACATATCTTATTATTGTGAAAATTACAGGACAATAATAAGTGGGCAAAATTCAAAAAGGATGAATTTCCTCAATATCCTGACCTATGCATTGTATTTGGTGGTACATATGTTACTAGAGAGTATGCCACAGGAAACGCCGATGATTTGATGGTGTTAGAGAAATATGACAATAGTGGTGGCAATGCAAACGGTGATCTAGAGGATTTAAGTGAACACCACATAGATGAGGAAGTTTTTATATCCGATTATACTTCAATTCTTATTCATAACAAGCACAAGTTAGATAGGACTCCAAATGTCAAGAGAAGAAGAAAGAGTAGCTCATTTTGTGTTGCTGACACGTGCAAAGCTATATAAGACCTGATCAAAGTTAGGTCAAGTCAATCTGTAAGTGGCTCTGTCACCTCACAAGTCACACCACCACCTATAGACTCATTCTCTATATCAACTGTAATTGATGTCTTTGTTAGTATGAATGAGTTGGAGCAAGATCTTTATAATAAAGTAGTGAAACAAGTATGTGTTAGCGCCACATGGAGAGAGGCTACCATCAGATCCTCAGCTGAAAGGAGACAAGGGCTTCTTCAATGTCTTTAGTAGATGTTAAGATATGTTTTGTGGATTATATGTGGTTTCACTTGATTGTATGATTTAATTATTGAAACTCTTGTACTTGTGTGGTGGTATAGATACAATGGATTGTTTGAGATTTTTATATTTGATTTGCTTTTACTTTACAACTTATATTATTGATTGTTATTGGATTTTTTTTTTAAGATATATTTATTGATGATATAGGTATTATGGAAGGGGATCAAATAATATGTCTAATGAGCAGGTAGAACCAATTGAACAATTATGGGATGACGATGATCTTGACATATTGATAACATAGTTATGCATTGTTGTGATGGATATGTTCGTGCATACGAAAAAACCTATTAGGGACAATAAACTATTGGGACTTGAATGGATAAGAGAGATTATTTATGGACTTTCAAATAGAATATATGAAGTTTTTAAGATGGAGATACATGTTTTTCTGAACCTATATAATTTAATAAGGGTAAGAGAGGTTGGGATACCTAGAGTGCCATAACTTGGCACGGAAGGACACTTAAGTGCCATAACTTTGAAATGGTATACTTAAGTGCCAATATCGGAGTAAAATGGAATACTTAAGTGCCACTCCGGCGAAAATCCAGCCAAATGGCTGACGTGGCAATTTTCCGGCGAGTTTGGTCCAAAACGGCGTCGTTTTGCACGCTGATGTGGCGGAGAAAATGCAAAAACGACACCGTTTCGTGTCTACGTGTAAATAATAATATAAAAATTAATTAAATTAGATTTAAACTTAATTTTATTTAAAATATTCAAAAAATTAAAAAAAAAAAAAAAATAAAAAAAAAAGTGGGGGAGGTTGAACGGGGCGGGCGAGGGCTGAGCCCTCGCTGCCGCCGCCTCCCCGCCGTCATCGGGAAGGGCCGGCGACGGTGGGGGGAGGGTCGACTAGGGTCGCCGGCCCTCGGTCGACCGACGGCGAGGGCTACAAGCCCTCGCCGGATCGCGGCGAGGGCCGCGACCCTCGCCCAGATTTGGGCGAGGGCTTGCGGGCCCTCGCCGCCTTGTCGGCCCTCGGCCGTGGCCTCGCCGACCGACCCTCCCCACTCCATCACCGGGCCCTGGCCAGGGTCGTTTTTGCATTTTCTCCACCACGTCGGCGTGCAAAACGACGCCGTTTTGGACCAAACTCGCCGGAAAGTTGCCATGTCACCTATTTGGCCAGATTTTCGCCGAAGTGGCACTTAAGTGTTCCATTTAACTTCGAAACTGGCATTCAAGTGTACCATTTTGAAGTTATGGCACTTAATTGTCCCTTCATGCCAAGTTATGGCACTTGGGCTGTTCTTCTACCAAGGGTAAGAGGTTGGTTGAAAGATAGTCGATATGTTAGAATAGATGAACAAGTTGTGATCTTCTTATCTTTGGTTAGTCATAATAACTCAACTAGAGATTTATGTGAGAAATTCCAAAGCTCATGAGAAACAATCAGTAAATAATTTAATTTAGCGTTGAAAGCAGTTCTCAAACTTGCAAAAGATGTTATCAAACCACCATCTTTTTATATTGTTCCATTGGAAATTCTAATGGATTCTAATAATAAACGCTACTTCAAGGTATAGTTTTGATATCAATTTTATATCATCAAATCCATGTAGTTGATAATCTTGTATGACATTGAATTTTCATAAATTCACATGATTTTTTTTTTATATCGAAATAAATTCACAAGGTTGCATAGGTGCTATTGATGGCACCCATATAAATGTTACCATCCCTACGTCTTAGCAAATCCCATTTAGAGGCAGAAAAGGAAATACCACTCAAAATGTGTTATGTGTTTATTCGTTTGATATGAAATTTACTTTCATGTATTCTAAATGGGATGGATCTACCAACGATTGTCGAGTGCTTTTGGCAGCACTTACGACTCCTCGATTGTAATTTTCTCGACTGTCACCAGGTATTTAATTAGTCTATAAGGAGAAACTCATTTTATAATTGTATCATGGTTGCATATCATAACTAATTTTTATATATACACACGCGCGAGCGCACATACACACATGTGTGCGCACACGCACACACGATAGGCAAATACTACGTGGTAGATTCTGGTTATGTAGCACTATCGGGATTTTTAACTCTGTTTAAAGGTGAATGGTATCATCTGAACGATTATAGGGGGAATAGAAGATGGCCAAGAACAGCAGGAAAATTATTCGACCATAGACATTTTTCTTTGAGGAATGTCATTGAGAGGTCATTTGGCACATTAAAGAATCGCTTCACAATTTTGAGACACATGCCTCCATTTACAATTAGAAAGCAAACATTTATTGTAATTGCATGTTGTGCTTTTCATAATTATATTCGTGACCAAAACAAGATGGACAAAAAATTTTTCCCTATATAGAGATCCCAAGTATCCATTTGGACCTAGAGTAGTGGAGGTTGTAGATGATACATCAAGTGAGCAAGCAATGAGGATAAATATGCTTCAGAGAAGTATTACAAATAAAATGCCAAAGGATTACAATATGCCCAAGATTCCATAACTTTATATTTATGACTTTTGTAATATTGTTTTTAAATATTGACTTATCAAAGCCAATATTTCAAAATCGAACAATGGACTAAGTTACTTCATTATTGATTTATGGATAAATTATGTGTATATTTAAAGGCATCGGTTTTGTGTCAAGAGCGCCGGTTGGAGGAGGTATTGATTAGGGGTGAGCATGGTCCGGGTTGGTCCGGCCACCCCTAACCCTAGGACCAACCCATACAACGGTCGGTCCTCAATTTTTTAGGACCGAGGACCAAACCTATTGAGCCGTCTTGCAATGATCCCCTTTAACCATTCAATTTTGTGATATTGATTTATAGATAAGTTGCAACGATGAGTTTCTCGTTATTGCCTCTTTTTTTTTTTACTTCTTTTTCTTATTTTGGGCCTTGTAAAGAGTCATGTTGGTTTGAAGACTTATTTTCTTAAATATAATATAATAAACGTTTTACTTAGGGTGTTATAAATAATATTTTATAATATACAGGGAAGGGAATAGAGAGAGAGAGAGAGAGAGAGAGAGGGAGAGAGAGAGAGAGAGAGAGACCCCTAATATTGATTTATAGATAAGTTGAGAGATGAGAGAGAAGAGTCATGTTGGTTTGAAGACTTATTTTCTTAAACGTTGGGTGTTCGATTTTGGGGAAGGGAATAGAGAGAGAGAGAGAGAGAGAGGGGGGGAAGAGAGAAGAATCTTAGCTAAATTAAAATTAACATCCATCCATATGAAATTCAAAATTGATTAGATATTTAATCATATAAAAGTAAATATTAATTGAAAATGAGCAATCACCATGATAAAAAAATCTTATTTAAATATAAATAATATTGAAATTCTAATAAGAAAACAAAATTTAAAATAACAACAAATTTAAAATAACAACAACTTTCGTTTTTATTTTTTCCTTTTTTTCTATATTTTATTTTAATTTCTTTCTATTATGAAATATATATTTGCTATATATAGAATACATATTTAATTTTAATTTTAATTTTTTATTTAGTATTTATATTTATTACATATTTTAGGTATATTAGTATAGTTTATACTATAGTTTATTATTTACTATTTAATAAAAAATTGATTAGTTAATATTTTTACAACTTAGTATAAATATAATTAATCAATAGAATTTCTATGATTTAATAGAATTTTAGAATGGAATAGAATTCTAAATTTGAATTCTTTTGAAATTGAAAATATAATAAAATATAATATGATTTCTTCACTCATAAGAAAATTATATTGATGAGTGGTTTATGAGAATTCAATATAAAAAAAAAAAAGGTAATTGAAAAAGAAATGGAATAAAAATTTTATGCAGTTAAAAAACGCATTTCTGTTTTTTTTTTTTCTATTCTAAAATTAGAAATTTTGTGTAATTATCAAACACGTTTTTTGTTCGAGAAATTGTTCCTAAACAGAATAAAAAGAATAATTTCTTATAAGAAATTGTTGCCATGAACAAAATGGTTACTAAATGCATTCTTAGAAAGCCATTACTCCCATTGAATGTGCCCAAGCATACTGGCAAAAAGATAAAAAAAATAAAGCACAAATGAATAAAATAGCTTGTAATAATTTGAAGACAATGAATAAAAATATTGTGTGATAACTTAGAAAATACATTTGAAGAGACTAAATACCACAATTACTAGTAGGAAATATAATGGGTTACGTCATAATAATTATCATTGCAAGAATTCACCAGTAGCATTAACAACAATAACAATATTTACAGTAGTATTAATAATAATATCATCATTTAGCCCTCAGTAACTCCTACATTCATCTCATACTTACAAGATGTAGAAAAAACACTCGTCATGGTGGAATATAATCGATTTTTTTTAGATAAATGAGAACAACAAGACTAACAATACAAACTTTTTTTTCCCACTTTTAGTTGATATGGATAAATCTATACTAGTATGCTAAATATACATATGTCTATTGTGTTGTGAAGAGTTATTTATGTTTTTATCTGAAATTGAGTTGTGCTTGCTATTTAAAATATGTGAAGTTAAAAAATGATCATTAATTTAGTTTATATAATATAGAAATAATTTATTTTGCTTTGATGCGCTATTTACATAGTACAGAAGTTATGCGAACACAACACAACACAAAAACTATGTTGTGCATATAGAATACTAGACAACTCATTGTGTAGTGCACATGCTGTGTGCATTACACAATACATGTAATATTATTGGCTAAGCATATGCTCAGCACGCTTAATATCCAACATTTGTATTATTGACAACAAATCCACCATTATCAACCATAATCATCATCAAGCTCGGCATAACAAGCATTATCAAACATATATCATCAACCATTATCAAGCAAATATCATTAATCATCATCATCATCAATTTATCATTAAACAATTAATTCATTTAATTTAAATAATTGCATTATGAAAATAGACAATAAGATATGTATTTACAAAATATATAAACCTCCTAATAATCATATCCACTAACAATAACCTATCATATAACCAATCTATTCAAAGTCCCGTAATATTATAACTACAAACTATCACAATCTTATAAGTATTTAGTGCAAACAATTTCATTAGGCCGAAAAAATATAGTATATTATTAATCATGAAAGTATTAATTTGTCCACTAGAATCTTTTTCTCACTTTGTTTTGTTGAAGATTTGCTTCAGTTGATTTTGCTTTCGGTAAGAGTATAATAATAATTTGATGGGAGTTGTCGGTACCAATAAGCTAAGAAGCATTGATACTTTCCGAGAGCCTTCGTGCCATGTCTAACACGTGGTTAACAAGTATTGGAAAATTCGACACGTAATCAACTCTCTTCAACAGGTGAGTTCGGAATTCGGCATATGATTTCCGACATGCATGGGGTCAATTTAAAAAATATTCAATGTTTGAGGGGTCAAAATGTAAATATAAAAAAATAATAAATGTAACGAAAACAATAAATGGGGAAGAAAAAAAATTTAGAGACCCTCTATTTTTCACTTCCCGACCTTTCCGTGCCGATCGAACACCATTTCTCTTGTGAGCATTGCTCTTATTGCCGGTGTCACTCCACCGCTCTCACGGCCCGCCCCACCAGCGACCACAACTGCCCCCGCCCCCAACTTTAACTCACCTTAAGCACACCTCTGCCTCTTGCAGGCGTTGCCTTGACCTCATCTCTGCCTCTTCGTCTCACAGTTTATCTTGTTTTGCTCATCTCGAGTTAGCTAGTTTTATTATTCTACTTTCTTTTTCGATTTAGCATCTTGAGTCTTTTCGTAATTTGATTTGGGATTTGTTTTGTGAACCCTAAGGCTTGTATGAGGGAAAAATGGGTCAAGTTTTTTTTTTGTTTTGTCAAAGAACTCTCTCCGATTTGAGCAGTTGTAAATTAGTAATCTTGATTAAAAGCTTTGTACAACTTTTTGATATGAGGAAGATGAGGATGGGATGCTATTATATGATGAATAAACCAAGCTAGTTGACAAAGCACATTTAGCTCTTTAAAAACTATGCTAATCCCGACAACATATAAATAGATAATACCCTTTATGAATTAAGAAGGTTTTCTTTGGATGGTCTGTGGATGCCGTGAGATCTAAATTGGGACAACGAGTTGCTGAAATGAATTTGTTATGATGCTGAAATCTCGACTCCATTTTTTCCTTCTTTCTTGATTAAGGGTTCAAAACCTTGTTTCTTTTAGTATAGTAAAATTATGCTTCATTGACAAATTTTCACTATCACTGATTTTCCATAATCTTACCATTTGCTATGGCATGGAGAAAACTTGAATCTTTATTTTTCTTTTCTAATGGATGATTTTGGGTTTATGTCATGGTTTTCATTCTTTTCTTATTTACTTAATTAAAGTTGACTCCTTTTCTTGTTGAGCTTTATTAATCTTTTGTGCATTGAACTTTGTGGAACCCTAAAAAAATGTCTAGAATCACACTAGTTTCATAAATTTTAAAAATTGCTGCCCTTTCGAGGGTTTGGATATGGTATTTATATTAGAAAGGAAAAATGCAAATGAGTCTATACTCATCGCTAGTTATTAGGGCAGGATAGCACCTTAGATTGGGTTGTCGATTTTTTGCTAAAAAATTGTTTCTATTAATGTGCTTATTATTATATATATTTATTTTTGTCTTTTTACCATCACATTTAGTTGTAGTATATATTAAATTTATAATTATCGTAATTGTACTTTTTGTATAATGTCTTTAAGCATGACTAATAGTATTTCAAGTACACAACCACCTATATCTGGCAATGAAGTTGTAAAACAACAATTATGGAAGTATATTACTAAGTTAGTTAATCATAGCAATGCATGGAGAAACTTATCTTGAAAATGCAATTTTTGTCAAAAAGATTTTAGGAGTTCGTACATGAGAGTGAGGGGCCATTTGTTGATGATAAGTGGAAAATGAATTGGAAAATGCACAATAATACAAAAGAAAAAAAATGGATTTTCGGAGATGAAAAGATTAGATGAACATGACAATATTAGAAATGATGAGTATTGCGACTAGAAATATACCTTTGCCCATTTTTAGTTCAATTAGTAGTGATGGTAGTGGAATGGATTCATCATTTGATTCTAAAAAAGGAAGATCGAAAGTGGGAGTAAAAAATCGCTTAAGAATGCATTTAACATGATTCAACGGGAACATTTAGATTGTAAGATTGCTAGAATATTTTATTCAGCGAGCTTGCCATTTAACCTTAAGGAACCCTTACTTTCAATATACTTTCACTTATGCTGATAATCATAATATTGCGGGGTATGTTCTACCAAAATATAATTTGTTGATGATCACTTTATTGCAAAAAAAGAAATCAAATATTGATAGGTTGTGTGTATCTATTAGAAGTGTGCGGAGGGAGAAGGATGTAAGTATTATGAGTAATGGATGAAGTGACTAACAAAGGAGATTGCTTATTAATTTTATGGCGATGTTGAATGAAGAACTAATGTTTATAAAATCAGTTAATTGTTCGGGAGATACAAATGATATGCATTTTATTTTTAATTTATTGAAAGAAGATATCAATGAAATTGGGTATGAGAATGTAATCCGAGTAATTACGGATAAAGTTTCAAATTGAAAGGGCATATGATAATTCATTGAGTAAGAATTTTCATTCATTATTTGGACATTTTATGTAGTGCACATTCTTAATCTAGCTTTAAAGTATACTTGTGTTACAAAAAATATGGAGACCAATTAAGTAGTTTATAAGGAATATAGTTGGATTTCAGATATTATTAAGGAAGTTATGCAAATCAAATATTTCATCATAAATTAACTTAAATCTCATAAACATCACAATCATCAAAGTAACATGTGTATCCACTACGAAAGTGATCTTGAAAATATGGTGATTTGTGACAAATAAAATATCTATCGAGATGATAATTAAGGGAATGCTAAGATTGTCAAGAAAAAAGTGTTGGATGATTTTTGGGGGATTCAATTGATTATATACTTTTCTTCATGACTCTTATTTGTGACATGCTTATAAGTTGTGATACTGACAAACCTTATCTTTACTTAATTTATGAAATGTGGGGTTCAATGATTGAAAAGGAAGGAAGTACACCAAAAGTACCTTAATTTGGGCATGACTTTCACTTTAGTGTCACAACTTTTCGTCGATTTACTTACGTGCCAAAATTGGAGAAAAACGATCACTTAAGCGTTTCTGGTGAAGAATTTCGGCTAGTGAAATTAGGTGACTTTTGTAATTGAAAATTTTATTTGAGGTGGCATTTTTTTTTTTTTTTTTTGCATTGAAGTGATCATTTTTTTTTTTTTTTTTATAACAATTGGTACTGAAGTGATTACTTCTTAACTTGTTATATGATATCGTTTAGGTTTTTTTCTTGCACTGAAGTGATCACTTTTCATTAAGATTGACACTGAAGTGATTACTTTTTAACAACGATTGACACTTAAGTGATAATTTTTTTTAATGATTAACATTGAAGTGATTACTTATTTAACTTGCTACACAAGATTGTTTATAAATTATATGCTGACTGAGCATGCTAACAAGCCATGTGGAATTGAAAAATTAATAAAATATTGCAATGTTAGATTTTCGGCAACTCAAATCAAAGTTGGTACTTGAGTGATTTTTTTTTTTTTTTTTTTAAGTGGCGCTGAAGTGAACCCGTGAAAAGTTGTGGCATTAAAGTAAGTACCGTATACAAGTTAAGACACTTATAATATATTTCTCCTATTGAAAAAGTGAAGAAAGTTATATATGCGCATGAAGTGAAAAGGCTAGATGAGGAGTTCACATTTTATGAGGTGGTTCATATAATTCTTGTAGATCACTAGACAAGAAATAACACTTTACTTCATTGCTTAACATATGCCCGAAATCCAAGGTGCTAAAATTGTATGAAATTATTACTTTATTAGTTATTCTTTCTTTGACATGATAATATAATACTCTTCTTACTTATTGCGGTTTTCTGTTTTTATTTTATTTTATAAAATAAGGTATTATAGTGATCAAAGGCTCAATAAAGATACTATTCGAGTTTCTCCATACAAAAATAAGGAGACCAACTAAGAAAGACTAAAATGATTTAGGAAACACTAAAATGATTTAGGAAACACTAAAATAATTTAGGAAACACTAAAATAATTTAGGAAATACTTTCCTAACATAGATGAGCACAATAAGGTGAATTTGGAGTATATAGATTTTGTAGGCAAAAACAGGGATTTTAGAGATTTTGATTCCATTCAAAGTTGATATTTTGTGGATCCTAAAGCTTGGTGAATTAATCATGGTGCATGTGCACCAATGCTTCAAAGCACAACCTTAAAGTTTCTTGCATAACCTTCTTTTTTATCATGTGTTGAGAGGAATTGGAGTACGTATTCCTTTGTATACTTGGTGAGAAAAAATAAGATGACCCTAAAACGTGCAAAATATTTGGTTTTCATTTACAGCAACAGCAACCTTCGCCTTTTACCAAGAAAAAGCCCACAATATGCATAAGGAAAGACCAAGACATGGAATATTGGTAGAGATGCATTTGACACATTTGAAGATATTGGGGTATTTGAAGTTGCAAGTATTTTACTTGATGAGTTGGAGATGGAATCTATTGCTTTTTTAGAAGAAGTGGATAATGTAGATGGATGACTTTTCGTTATATTTGATGGTAAAATGTGGATTTTTTTTGTGCTTATTGTTAAATGTTAAATTTAATAGTGAAACGTGGATTGCTTGTTTTTTTCCTTCAAAATTTATGGATTATTGCAATGGAATATAGTTGAATTTGTCTTATTAAAACAATAAATGGTATTAACAAGTGTTGGATTAATGTTTTTAGTGTAAATTCATTTTAGGTTCTTATTATTATTTATTTATTTGTGAATTTACATATAAAAATGTATATTTAATAGACAACATGTCTTAAAGTGTTGAAGTTTTTTACTTTTTGATAAATGACGTGTTGACGGGTGGTGTCGTATATCGCGTATTGGTTCGATGCTACATAGCCAAGGAGGGAATCAATCTCGATGAAGAGGTTGCAATTACCTCACTAGAAGGTTAGATTAAGCAAAATTGTTAATATACTCAATACTTGCATGGCTTGTGAATTGTTTAGGCAAGATGGTTGAACGGAGTTGGTTGAGCCCAAAATTTAGCCTAAAACAAGCGTACTCTAGCTAGTCAATGACAAAATTATTCCTTGAGACATTGCTAATAATATAACAACCACTGACAAAAGTGCCTCTATTCTTGCGGTTGTAATAGTCACATGACATGTAGGTCAGGGAAGATTTGGCTAGCTAGTGAGTTTGAGTTAAGGGTGATTGGTTCCTGATTCGATTTGGGCTGTTTTGCACACTTTTAGTTTGAGTCTATATTTGAGACTAATTTGGCGACTGCAGCCTCTTATTTGAGAGAAATTTCACTTTAGGTCCTATTTTAAGAAAATGGTCTTATTTCAATCTCTTATTTGAAATTTTCCAAATAATAATTAGGTTTGTTTAATTAAAAACAATCTATATTAGAATATGAATAATTATAACAATTAATGAAAGATCAAAGTTCTCATTAAAAAACATAATGATAATTGGGCATGTCCTTTTATCTCTATCATCATGTTGATTAAAAAGAATCATTGTATTGTATAAGTGAAGTCCATGGTCTATGGGTTTGCCTCTTAGGTTTTAAAAAAACACTAAAAAATAGGAGAACTATGGACAGGTGGACAATGTAAGCATGGACATAACGCTGATCCATTAGATCGATGATTGTAATGGTGTCTATTTATAGAGATTGAGTCTATGTAATAACTTTTTAGTGAAGGTAAAATTTTACATCGACTCAATATATGTGCACCGACAACATATTAATCATTAGATGTGGGGTTCCAACAGCGAGACTCAGGTTATTAATGACTGTTTACAATTCAAATCTATCCAGTAATTTCTCCATGGCTCATCACACGTAGAGACCACGTGCCGTCCACTCTACTCTCCTGATTCCCACAAAACGGAACTCCAACAGGACCGCTGACTCCTGACCCACTCTCTCGGTCGGTCTCACCCTCGGACAGGCGTGTTTGTAAGAAATGCTGGAAAATTCCCGGGAGTATGACATGGATTACTTCAGCGCCATATACCTGGTACTCGAATATTGGCTCGGGGCATTTTCTCTACCCCTTCTTACTCTCCATTCATTAGATAGAGAAGATGAGTTAGCTGCTAGTAATAACGTGTTATTAGGAGAATTAGAGTAAATGGCTAATTCACGTTGCATTCGGCAATGCACTTGGAAAAATTTTAAATGGTTGACAAAAGAGAAAATATAAAGTCCAGACCCTAAACGAGTGCTGGACGAAGAGGATTGAAATGGCTATATGATCCTAAGGAAAAATTGTGAAAATTCCCCATATAAAGACTGGGATGATAAAAATGAATTGGAAGCTGAAATTTCGTGATGGGTGTTCTATAGAAATTATGTTGAAACATCTCGCCAATGCTCAAATGCTGAGTATGTTCATCTCTTTTGTTGGTAATAAGGATGAGCCCACCATGAGATTTGAAGAGGATGAAAGTAATCCAAAAGAAATTACAGATCGAAGTAGATTGGACTAGACTACTTAAATTGCCTTCGAATCTAATAGAAATTACTTTTATATATTTGTTATGCTATTTTGTGAATTAAGATTCATTAAAATATATTAAAAAGCACGCCCGAATTATTTATAAACAAACATCCGAATCATAGACTCTCGTTGAAAATGAATATGCGAGTTACCTCAAATTTGAAAAAAAGATAAGCTACTAGATATTTTGAATGACAAATATAATAAAAGGGTATTCATGATTCAATTTGGTTTCGCAGCTTAGTTCATTTTATGATTTGAAAGTGTCTTTAAATCCTACTTCAAGTCTCGATTCAAATCATGGTGAAAAGCTAACTTTAATGCACTAATTTGTGTAATTTAGTCTAATTAGCCAATAATTAGTCGGATTAAGTTGATCAAAGACAGCATAGGTACTTAAAAGCTAATTTTAATGAACTAAAGTTATAAAGAAAGGAACAAAGAAAATCAACGTTATATTCAGTTAAATTTAAATTCAACCGTTAAAAGAAGGCCCCTCTTTTTTCTTCTTCTTCTTCTTTTTTTTCTTTTTCAGGTCGTCCCCGTAAAAATAGATCTTGAGACAAATCTTAACCAAAATCGAAGTCAAAAGCTGCAGAAGAGCATCTCTGCTGCCCGCTAGGAAGGAACTGAGCAAGGTGGACGATTCGCTTTCGTTCCCTGCCCCGGATCAAACGGACGATGGCGGCAGGTCAGGTCAAGACGGAAATGCAGGACGAAGGCCCCCAGGCCACGGCGCCGGCGCCGGCGCCGGAGGAGCTCAGGAACCTCAAGCTCCCCGCTGAAGGCGGCGTCACCCTGGCCCTGCTCTCCCCCACCTCCGCGTCGAGGGCCAAGGCCGACGCCGGATCTTCGTCCATGGTCCTCCCTCTGTCTCTCTCTGCCGAAACGAAAGGAGAAAATGAATGTTCTCCTTTCTGGGTCGTCGTCCTTGTTTCTTTCCCTGTTTTTAGCTTGTTGGGTTTTTGATTGAGCCAGGACCTGGGTTTTGGTGGAAATTTCTTTTTTTGGGTTGCCAGGTCAGAGTGAGGAGGAGGAAAGGCACGATTCTCAAGATCAAGATGAAGGACTCGGGATCTCAGGTTGGTTTTGTGTTTGCCTAGGAGAATGCTGGTTCTGTCTTGAAATTGTTGAGGCTCTTTGTTGCGTTCGGTTGCTATTGAAGTGGTTGTTAGGTGCCAATTCAAGAATCCTTTCTCTTTTTTAGTGTGTTTCTGGTCCGGCTTACAACATATGGCTTGAGGTTATTTACTTGGACTTTGACAGGATTGTCCTGTGATAATGAGATTTACTCATTGTTTGCTTTGTTGGAATGATGACTGTTTTGATTTGGATCCTCCGTGTGGTTCCAACATGTTGTTCAACTGAACAAAAGCAATACTCACTGTTTTCCCTCCTAAGTAAACAGGAGCGAAATTTTGGTACTAAAGAGTGGAGAGATCGAGTTTATGGATTAGTTCCTGCAGTTTCCTTCTTTTGGGCTTGTGAGTGGAGTGCCTGTGTCTTGTTTAGGGATTGACTATCACCTAAATTGATATAGCTACGCTTCCGGCTCGCAACTATCTGATCTAGGACAGGGTTTCTAAATGTCTGTAAGTCATCTGAAGAAGAATTGAGCATGTTAGGATTAATGTTTGGACTACTGGTTCTTCAGCTTCCGACCTAAGTGTAAGAACTGTGCTCCATACAAAGTGGAATTTGAAATTTTTGCCTTTATCTATCTACAGCCTAACCTTCAGCACTTTTGGGCAGTTGCACATTTCACTGTTGCTTTGCCCTTTATGTTTTTAAGCCCCAGTTGCTTTTTTGCTTTTGGTTGTTTGACGTTATTGACGACCTCCATTTTACTTCAAATATGTGATTGCAAGAATGTGCAATCATGCTCTTTATCATATAGTAGACTTCAAGTTGCTTGGATTGAGTCGTGCTGTTTACGAGTTTGCTGTTCTTACTTACAGGTGGTGTCCGATCGTTCTCGCAAATCTCTAAGGTCAGTAAAGCATCTTAATTTTATACAAAATTTCTCCTAATTTCTGGTTGTATCTTGTAAATTACCAAGTGACAAATGTGGACTCCGATTGATTTGAAGCTTTAAGAAAAGTAAGACTGCACTTGATGGGACACTTGATCCTGGTGAAGTTAAGTCCGGTGCAATGGTTCGGGCGGAAGAAGTTCAGTCAAACTTAGAACCCACATATCCTAGCTTCATCAAAGCTTTGGTCCGATCCCATGTGGGCAGTTGCTTTTGGATGGTACCGTAAAAATGCTGAAGATTTGACTTGCATTTAATTTTGTGAAACTAAAAATTGAAACACTGAAATTTCTTCTCTGTGGAAAAGGGGCTTCCTGGGGTATTCTGCAGGGCTCACTTGCCAAATAAAGACACTACCATCGTTCTTGAAGATGAATATGGGAAGCAGTATGAAATGAAGTACATTGCTCATAAGACTGGGCTGAGTGCTGGTTGGAGGCAGTTCTCTGTTGGACACAATTTGCTTGAGGGAGATGTTCTGGTTTTCCAGCTAGTTGAGCCTAACAAATTTAAGGTAATCACTTAATTGATCTCAACTGTTTTCTTAATCGTATTAATTGAATTTAATTAAATCCGTATAGTAGTAGTGCCAAACAGTGTTTCCTTAAGCAGTGATGCAGAGTGAACTTTGTTTGTGCATCTGAGTTTATGCAGCATGTATCTTCTGTTGAAAGATCCATTAGTATGAGGATCAAAATAAGTTTACTCTTTAGGTGAGTTAAATATGAAATATTGTATCCTTGCAGTGATGACATCGCATTGGGTCATCACTTCCTTCTAAGTTCATTGAGGGTGAAGGATTAAGTAATTGGATAAAACTGCCTACCTGAAGATGCACCTTGGTACCCAAACTATGAACGGACGACTTAAGATTTTAGCATGATATCATTCTATCCTGATATAATGCTTTCTCAAGTTTAGGCTGATTTTACCCAGACACAATTACCACTTGTCTCACATGATGTATTACGTGCACATAATAAGATTCACATGGGGTAAATAGGGGATTACATGAAGCTGAAGTGGAGTTGGATAGTAGCATTTTGTGGTACGGAATCAACAATTAAAAGAAATTATGAGGATATCTAGATCCAACTAAACAAAAACTAATGATCTGTAGTATAACATGGTTTATTGTGGAACTAGTCACAATTCATGTGAAATATGTTGGTGAAGCAAACATCAACTAAAAGCAGCATTTTTCTCTGTTTCTTGTTAGTCGCAGTTTTTGGCTTCTGAGTTCAAGGGAAATAGAAGTGGGTAGCTAAAACATTTTCTAGGGGCAAAATAGAAAGTTACACCACATAAAAAAAGTCATGTTTTTGAGTTTCTAAACTTTTTCATGCAAAGATGAATAAACTAGTGGTAGCTTCAGTTGACTCATCATTCTGTTAGAGAGACCAAAGAGTATGCTGTCCCAAGATTACAAGGCCTAAAGAGGTAGTGTCTTGATGAAGCCTAGCAAAAAGCAGTTGATAGAAGAGCAGAAAATTGTACAATCAAACAGCGACTCTGTTAAAATGTGCAACCTAAAAGTATAAGCCAATAGGTGGAGGAAGTCAGCATAAATATAAGGCCCATATAGACCTTGTAGCCAAGCAATGTGTGATACTTTAACACCTAAATAACTAGTGGTTCATTATGGCATTAAGATTTCCAAAGTTTAGCCAAGGCTTAGCTCAGGACCCCAAGTCAAAAGACATATTGTCTTAATGTCACCACCAAAATAAGAATGAGTGGTCTCACCTAGTCGAAAAAGGAGGGAAAAAATGATGACAATATGTCTCGTTGATTAGACTGGCAATAATTTGGTGCTACCGAGTATTGGGTATGGCGGTAAAGGCTAAGAGTTTCTCCAGCTTGGTGTAAATTTGCCTGGAATTTAACTATGGCTTGGTATGCATGTAGGTTGCTTATAACTAACTACTTGGAAGCAATTGACACAGAGGATAACTACTGAGTTGGAAATTATAAACTAGTCCTAATAAGAGAATGATGACTATAGGATTTGATATACAAAAAGGTAATCAGTTTGTTGAAAGGAGTTTTGGTTAGATAACTGATGGAGACAGAAATTGTAGAGATTATAATCTGATTGTTGATGGCTAAACGATGGCAGTTTATGCTATGATTTGGTAAGTTTTGAACAAAGTCTCAGATCACAAGGAAAAGAGGAGATATTTTATAATTAGGTTGCATCTAGCACCTTAAAGTTTTAGACCATACTGTTGTTTGAAACTTGATTTATCGAACCTGGGCAAGTTCAACCTATAAACTGGTGGAAAGGCATAATTTAGGAGCCATCCCTGTATTATTGCAACAGGGAGAGTGGAATTCAATTCTTTAACCTTCCAGGTTAGCGCTGTTCTTGCACTCAAAAGGACAGAGCATACTCAAGAGTGGTTTATCCATCTCTGATTCACTAGACTATAGTGCAGAATTGAGTTCCTAAAGGATAAGTTTATACTGCTGGAATCTGAATGAAGCTTCCTTTTTTCCCCTCTTCTTTCCTGGTGAATTTGAAAGGATTTTGGATAGATAAGGGTTGCTTATAATGACTTTAAGCATTAAATTAGTAGAATTATGATTGAGTTGCAATTTTGTGCGAGGAATTTATGCTACACGCTATGTCAGTTCTTCATTTGTTGCTTTTTGTTTCTTAAATTTTCGAAAACATAATCTGAAAAGTTCCAGCTATGCTAATCTTGTAAGCATAATAGAAGATGGGATGGCAATAGCAGAAACTGACATTGGTCGGGAAGAGCAGTAGTTATCCAGTTCTGGAGGATACACTTCTTAAGAAAAGTTACACTTGGAATCTCAGAAAGGTTTTCTCTTGACACAACAGATAGATGGAATATATTGGAGGAAATAGTGACCAGATCACTTAAGGCTGCTTTGGTGGTAAAGACTACCATTTTGAAAGCTTACTGCATTTTGAAAGCTTGAGCCTGTAGATGGCTTCTACCTCAGTTGGGCAGGGTGAATTAACTGCCCCTAACTCATGCTGTCATCTAGTATACAATTATATAACATTGAAAGTTATTATTGTCTTTGTTTGAATGGTAAAATTGAGATCAATAGATGTTACGCTATCATTTATGATAAGCTTAGCATAATCTGCTTCTCCTATTGGATGAACTTATGTAAACAAATTTGAGTGCTTGAATGGAAACTCATTTATCATCTGCGTATCTGTTTGCCACCCTAATTTCATTATGGTTCTGCAGGTTTACATAATAAAGGCGGGCAATCTTGCTGAAGTTGACGGCGCACTTGGCCTTCTAAATCTGGATGCCCCTTCCAAAAAGGCTGAAGCAGGCAAGCATTTTCCTCTATTTGTTCCTTCTTCTGTCTGCGACTTTTGGAAGTCTTTGCTTATTTCTTTTGTTTCCTAAGCATACTTTGCTGTTGCTACTATGAATGTACAGAAGATGGCACCAACCATGAAGCATCAGCTAGACAACCAAGAAGGAGGCGCGGAGTTCGCTACCGTTAGCCATTGTGCAGAAAAGAAGAAAGAAGTCGGACCAGCGAAAGTCAACTCCTAACCCAGAATGTTTAGTGGAGCAATCGGAAAATGATAGTGAAGGCGTTAATTCAGAAGTCTTAGAAGGTTTCAAGTTGTCTCTGCCGGATGTCCAGTTTAAGGATGTTGACAGTTTCTCCAACTTCCACATTGTGATAGACGGGATGGTTGTCAATTCAGAGCTCTCTGAAGACATCCTGAGGAAGTACTATGAGCTCTGCCGCAGTCAGAATGTGTTTCTCCATGAGAATCTCCTCAAGGGCATGAACTATAAACTTATTGTCGGCACTATATGCGAAACCGTCCATGTGGCTGATGCAGTGAGGGCTTGCAAGATCACTACCACTCGAGAAGAGTTTGAAACTTGGGACAAGACCTTGAAGGCCTTAAAAATCCTGGGCATGAATGTTGGGTTCGTGCGTGCTCGGCTGAAACAGCTTGTGGGGCTCGCTTTCGAGTCAGAGATGGCTATGGAGACGCAAAGGTACGTTGAATCCAAGAGAAATCGGGACTGTGCGGATGAAGAGATTAGCAATCTAGAGGCAAGGCTCCTGGAATTGAAGGAAGAGAATCGAAGAGCCAGTGCAGAAATTGAGTGCCTGAAGCCAAAAGTCGAGAGCTATGAACTGAAATTCCAGGAAGAAGTGACTGCCCCATGGTAATGACTCACATGTCTCGTCCTGCGTTTCTTGTTCTCTGTGGCTCTGTCTTATGTACCATGCTTGTACATCCACCGTTTAAAAATGTAGGTGTAGGCCTTCATTATCAATCTAGGAAACATATTTGAGTGAATGTCTAGGGAACTCTTGTTAATGTAGGTTAGACTCTCTCTCTCTCTCTCTCTCTCTCTCTCTCTCTCTCTGAGGCTTTCTAAGCTGGATTAACAGAAAAATAGTAGCTAAAACGTGCGATCGACATGAATATGCTCCGTTCACTCAATCAACCTGCTCGGCTCTCATGCTGGCCCAAACATGATTTGGTCATTGTCGGCTAGGTAAAGACGACAAGCGTGGGAGGTCCGAGCGCTTGCAGAATCTGAACCTGACATGTCAATATCAGAAAGCCTGGATAACTTTTAGAACCATCGAACCATGTTGCAGTGCAAACTCCTCAAAGCTGTCCATGTGACATGACCATTGACTTCAGCGGCTCATGTACCACTTGCAGAGGGATATCAATGTAAACCATCTACAGAGATTTCTTTAGGGCCGAGACGCATTGAATTCCAAGGTTGGCTCGTGAGGCGGTGGGCTGTCAAATGGACATGCTTGTGCATCTGCAATGCAAACGATCTGGGCTCGTCAGATACGACATTTAATCTTATACTATCATGGCCATCTTTACAGAGGGGGCTACTATGCAGCTTTTATTGCGGAGAGGAGATTCTCGCACACGTTATCTTGTTAGTTCTTTTATGTGTGACGTCCATAATACACACTACTTACGCATGTAAAGTGCTCATCAAAATGCATGAATAAGATCAGCGTTCTTGAGTAAGACATGACTATCCTACATATTGGTTCTGGGAATGATCCGTTCCAAGGTGGGCCAGTTCTCATCCTAAAACCAGGAATTGGAGCAGGTCAGGTCAGTTCATGAATCATGGAATTGGGAAACGATCCTATCTATCTAGGAATTGGACCAGACTGGGTCGGCTCGTGGCTCATGAAATTGGGAACCAACCCTATCCACTGGGGAATTGGGTCAGTTGGCTGTAATTTTTTTTATTTATTATTATTCTCTAATACATGCACAAATTTTTGTAATGTTACACTCTGACCAGTCACACGTGACCATAAGTTACTAGAGCCCATCAAACAGAGCCTCTTTATTGGTCAACAAGGCAAGCACTTTTGCAGATAGCAGTCATTTATCCTTTAGTTAATTGTTAAGCCAATTCTCCAGCATAACTTGTGTAAACTGTATCTCTTGACTTTGACAATGTATTCAACTTGGGAAAACTTAGAATCCACGAAAAAGAAGTATAGATAAATCTGAACTAGTGAGAAAGACTAAACCAAGATTAATATTGTTCCATCGGTGTGGTTCCCATTGGTTCCAAATTTTGGAAACCGGGAACCGCCTAAAAATGATCAATCCGATCTGGTTTTTGGATTGAAATGGCGTGTGCTCACCCCCTAGTTGATGCATGCATAGATGTAACTCGTTACAACATTTTGCTTTATTCAGTTTTTCATTTTTATTTTTTTATATAACTTGCAAAAAATAACTAATTATTTCTGCTTTTGGTGCTTACTTCCTGGGTGGCATTAGGCGGATAAGGGTAATGGCTGTTGCAAGGCCTAACCTAGCGGTGGACATATATTTTGGGTAAATGGGTTCAAACGTCAGTGGATTCGTTAGCAAAGTCCCAATGCAGGCAACCCTCTTAACCTTTTCTAGTGGGCTAAATATTAACCCATGTCCTTATGATATAACCGCTTATCTGACTCGCGTCATCTTGACATGTAACAAATTATCTTAGTTTGATTCATATACCGATGTGTAGAAACACAATGATCGCCATGTGGAAAAATCTCGTTCTATAGTCATTTCATGTAATATCTCAAGTTTCACATTCGATGGGAAAGACCTAATTGTGTGATTCAAAGTACACCCAAACCTAAATGGTGATTACCTTGTATGGCTATTGACAGTGCTCATTTTAGGAGCTTGACCACATGAAACATGTTGGAAATTGAATTGTTACATGTCCCCATCATCCATGACACACTGCATCGCGCTTGTAACTAATGTCGCCTTCAAATTTGCATCGAACATCAGGGGGCACCGCCATATTCGCTCCTGAAATCTTGGAGCATGAGGACGTTTTCGTTCCCGTCCTCCCTATCTGCACCGGAACACAACCAAGCTTGAACAAGCTCCCCCGAAACGTTTTTCCGCGACAGCGCTTTTGATTTTTAGTGATGGTACGATGTAAACATTAACTTCTATCACATTGGATACCTTTAGACCAATAAAAACGACGTGGCGCCTCTTGCATCTTTGAATGCACTAAATCTACATCATGCCTTCATAATGGAAACAGTCTTTTTTAATATGCATTTCTCCCTCCATCCGTATTGAACTGTACTACACTCGAAGCATCCTAGTAGCAGCGACCCGCGACAATAAATGGCTGTTCCCCCCACATTTTAATATTGAGAACACTTGCATTTGACCATGCAAGCCTGGTCTCTCTGACCGCTCTGACCAACCCCACCCCAATTTTATGCTTAGCTGTCTTTATTGATTGTCTGGAAAATAGGGGGAAAAACACTCAAATAAAGAAGAACAAAATCAAATCGAATCGAATTCACTCGCGACATCTGATCTTCTCCTCCTCCATCAATTCACCAATTTTTCCCATTCCAATGCCTCTTTTCTTCCTTGGTTTTATCTTTTCTTGAAATTTCATTGTTGGCAAAAAATATGTAAAAAAAGAAGAAGAAAACTTTGGAAAGCCAGCTTGCAGTGAACAGGTTCTTACGTAAAAAGAGACGGCCACGAACCCGGACCTGAACCATCGAAGTCTTCTTGCAATTTTACGTAAAAAGTTCACTTTACGCTACTAAAAAAGAAAAGGTGAAAAGGGCGATTTCTTGGAAATGTGATCTAGGGCATGCAATAAATTATCTTCTTAGAGATGCTAGATGCTACTACACTTTCTGTAAAAATATTATACCGAGGACAAGACGTGGACACTGTTCGGTTGCGCGTGCGCATGGTTTGATTCTCTCGACTTCGTTATGGGTGGTCTGGTCTGCGAGCTGCTTGCTGTTAAATATTTCATCCAACATTATGTCTGCTTTATACATGTCTTTCGTTACTAATTTTCCCAAAAGAATGTATACGAGTCAAACATATAAAGACGGGTCAAGACCTCAAACTATAAAATAATATTATACAAAGAACAGCCAGACCGAAGCAGAAATAAGAAAACAGCAAGATGCCAAGAAAAGGACACCACAATATCAAGATTCGACTAGAAGCAGCTGAAACGGAAACCAACCCCACTGAACACACAAGTCTGTTTGTCTCTAAATCTTGGATGTGACCACCCGTAATGTTCATCCGCCAAAAAAAAAAAAAAAAAAAAAAAAAAACAAAGAAGGAAATATAAAAGGAAAAAAAAATTTAGCAAGAATCCAATCCTCCCCTCGGTGCTCTACAAATTCAAGAAACTTCAAGCGAATCTCCCTACTTTAAGCTACATCTCCATATCCTCGTCCATGCAACCATTCGACCCTCCCTCGCTCGTCATTTCCTGCAAGAGATCCATAAGGCAATTTCAAAAGGGGGAAAAGATGAAAAACGAAATGAACAGAACCAGTTTTTTGTCTACATTGATTGCTCGGTGAAAAACGTCATATCAATCTCAAGGCATCGATTTTATAAACCTAGCTTCGACTTCTTGATATCTTTACCTGTGAAGTCTTGCCGTGATAATGCATGCTATCAGGAACTACCCCGAAACCAGCAGTCCTCTTACTACTATCGCAAGAAGCCTCGCACGACTTATCAGCTTTCCTGGACCCGATGTGGCTCTTCCTCAAACCCAAGAACCCCTTCCATCTCCCTGACCCCTTTGGAGGCCTACGGGATGCGCTGCAGCCACTGTCGTCATCGCCCGCGAGGAGCTCTTCCCTCAGTGTGGTGGTGCCCTTCCCCGCGGTTGGTTTCTCCTTGAACGGCAGAAGCTTGCCCTTGCTGAAGAGCTCGTCGGCGCTCATCATCGAGTAGCTCGAGACGGAGAATTCGAAGTCGGACGAGGCCGGGGCCTCGCCAGCGGCGGCAGACCTCCGCTCCTGCCTCGCCGCGCACTGCGACTCAACGAAGTCATTGGAGAAGGAGATCCTAGGGCCTACTAGGTGGTGGTGGTGGTGGTGGTGGTGGTTATTGTTGTGCGGATCGGAGTTGTGCATGACTCTTCGTGCATGCCAATGCCATATGATGTGGGGGGAGAGCCTCAGCGGGACATGGGGTGGGATGTGAACGAGAGGATAATGATTGACAAAAACAACATATGGAATTGAAGGCAGACAGTGCACCCTCCCAAACACAATTACTTTCCAAGGGACCCTCTCGAACTGTTGCAACCTACCGAAGTAGATGTCTATATTTATATCGGAGGGAGAGTGTGGGGGAAGGAGAAGGTTTTGCTTTTGGAGTGGTGCTCGATGTAACCTTTTTCCCCCTTCATTCTTTATATTCTTTAACTTATATTTTCGTTTTTTTTTTTTTTTTTTTTTTTTTTTGAGGTCTTGGGGAGGAACGGGCTTGTGTACGTGGGTTAGGGTACGATCGCATCGAGAACAGACGATGGTGTTTATTGGTCGTCACGGACTCAGGCTATGGTCCGAATAACGCGTGCCCAATGCGGTTAGTGAGATATTTTATGTGCTCTGAGTTTATTCGGTTATTTAAATTGGACAAGAGGGGGCATGCATCGCATGCAGGCAGGACATGCGAGATGTGATGTTTTGTCATGACATGGGCTTTTATGTTCAAAGGGTGGTCAATGGGCATTCAAACACTATCCCAAAAGAATCAACCTTTTTGTTCTGTTGCTTTTGTGTTTGTATCCGGGCTACTTGGGAGTATCCGGCTGCCCTTTTTCACAGCAAGAAAGCATCTTCGTCGGAAGACCCTGGATTAGATATATATATATTTCCATAGGTCATTTTCCTTTTTCAATTTCAAAATGTACTGTACTCCTCTAAATATAAGGGATGAATTTACATATTGATTTTATCCCTTTAGATGATTGATACTTCAAAAAAAAAAAAAAACTAGCATTACGCTTTTCAATTTCAATTCTAGTTGATGGACTCTTTATATTCAAGTTAAGCGTTCAGATAGGAATCTCAATTGCTTCATGTACATTTTCAACATCTGAAATTCTTATTACATTTCCTACCGCTTTTTGTACCGCTAATTTCTCCATTTTATCGTACTAAACACTCTCTTTATAATCGAATTAAGATTCCTAGCATTTCCATTTCTATCTTAAGTTCTACAACTTGCCCAGTCAGAGATACATATATTTTCTGTCTGTCCCGTATTAGGTCTCGTCTTTTGATGTAATAATTAATATAACTAGGATGCGGTTGAGGATCCGCCTGAGAAATTCGCTGTCTATCTTGAGTTTTGTGTTTGACATTTGAATACTACCTCTGGGTTGCTTTAGGTATTATATACACAAAGGTCATTATATGCATATATAAATACAGTTCACGTGAGATGGGATAGCGCATCTACAAAGCAAGTAGATGTGCACGGCACCAGTTGATAGTGGCCTTTCACATATTGCAACCAAAATGCCGAGGTTTGAACACGAGGTGTACTGATTAGAGTTGTTGCAATTGGAAGAAAGAAGTTAACTCGTAACAGTACTGAGCCGCTTGTTCAAATGGTACTTTTGTACGTTGAGCCAACTCAGGGATTGAATTTGAATCTTCATACAAGAGGAAATTTGCAGCACTAAGTCTTAAACCTTTTGTGTGGTTTAATTAAGTCCTTAATTTGTATAAAAATGCAATTAAGTAATGAATTACGTAGAAAATGAAATTTGAGGACGACATATAAGGACTTTTCAAGAGACATATCGGCAAATTTAGGTACTATTCATAAAAAGGATTTTATTGCACTTTTTTCAAAAAAAGTTTAGGGTTTTATTAAACGAATTGAAAAGTTTAGGACTTGATGGCATCTCAAACACAAGACTTAGGACTTCCTGTACAATTCCCCCCTCTATCCTGACACAATCTTGAAAAGTCTCATACACTTAATTGTTAGGATGATAATTAATTCTTGAGACACATGCATGTTTTTCGTAGAGTTGCATGGTTAAACTGCAAATCCAAACAAAGTTTTGTCCTATTTATTACATTGTAGGGGAAAATGCTTCATGAAAATGTTCTAAGAAAAAAACTACTGGTTTCCAATAACATCAAAGAAATATGTGATGTAGATTTGCGATATTGACATTTATAGAAGGTAGAAAGATTGGTGACAGTGTATTGCTTACCCATGAAGTTGCTAAGGGTTATCACGTGAAAGATGTCACTGCTAGATGGTCTAGCAAGGTTGATATCACAAGGGCATTCGACTCTGTCAAATGGAAGCTCCTGCTTAATCTTCTTACGGCTATAAATATTCCTCCTCAGTTCTTGAAGTGGGTAGAGCAGCGTATTACTACTCCTTGATTCTCTGTAATATGAATGGGGAGCTTGCTGGTTATTTCAAGAGGCAAAAAGGTCTCAGACTAGGGGATCCTTTATCTGTCTTACCTATTTGTAATGACAATGGAAGTTCTTAATAGGTTTCTAAATGTGGCTGCAGATAAAGGTTATCTTAAAATTCATCCAATGTGTAAGAGGATTTAGCTCGACATCTTTGTTTTGGGGGCGATCTTATGATCATTCTAAAATAGGCACTCCTTTGCAACAGTTCTCCCTATCTTTGAGCAGTTTTATTGTTTGCCGAGATGAAGCTAAATCCGCAAAAGACTGAACTCATTTCATTTGGGATTTGCGGTGACATCTATTTCAAGCTTGATTTTCTCCCAGTCAGGTACTTGGGGCTAACCTTGATCCCTGGTTGGCTTAAAAATGGTGATTCTAGGCCTTTATCTGACTAAATTCTGCACAGGCTGGCATTGGACAACAAAAAAGCATTTATATGCGGGGAGATTGCACCTTATCAGTACCAGTGTCCTTAGCTTTGTTAACTACTGATGTTGTATCTATATATTTTCAAGACAGTGATCAAACATATTGAGCAAAGGTATGCTGCAATTTTATGGAAGGGCTTTGTTGATGCTGCAAGAGGGCCAAATTCCTTGGAATGAAGTTTGCTTCCCGAAGAAAGAGGGGGTGGGTTCCAGGAAAATTTTGGTATGGAATATTCTGTGATGTTGAGGAATAAATGGAATTGTTTAAAGCTGGTTTTTTATGGGTTGCTTGGATTGAACAAAAAAACCGAAAGGAAGGAGTTTCTAGTCTCTCTCTCTCTCTCTCTCTCTAACTGGAGACTTCCTATTGCTGGAAGAGTTTCTGAGAATGAGGGAGAGTGATAGAAACGTTCACAATTGTACAAGATTCTCTGGATGTTGAGTACTGTCTTTGGCTATATTATTAACGATATGAGATTGAGTTTCAGTGGTGGCAAAGCTGTCAAGGCAAAGATCCAGCTCTGTTATAGGCAGCTGTGTGATACCTGGGGCTCAGTTTTGTAGTGTTTTCCTGCTGAATTGCTGTGCTGGGTCAGAAGTTATAAGTTGGTACCTCATGGTCTAGCATGAGGACATGCCATCTACTTCTCCTAACAAGAGGGTTGGCTACTACTCTTTTATTAGAATGCTTCCTCATTCACACAAACTCATATTTATTAAATGAAGAAAGTTGATGGCTGAATGTAATAAGTCGAGATGTTTATTTATTTTGATTTGTTTGTGTTAGGAGGTCGGACGCAATAAATGGAGATTTTATAGGACTACATCCTCAGGGCAAATTGTAGTAGATTCCCACCTGGGAAATAAAAACCCTACTCAGCTTCGAAGAAACTGTAAAGGGCTTTCATTGTGCATGCATTGCATGTAACATTCTCATTTACACAAACTCTTTAAATTATTGCAGAGTATGTACTTGATTCTAAAGAAATTGATTCCTATCCTATAATAACCTTTAAAAAAATCCACGGAATTCATTCAGACTCAACATGTACAAAATAAAACGATAGTCATAGCCGGGAGAGACATGAAAATCTACTCTCCATCGTTTTCTTTTGGTTCTTTTGCAAAACGGGTTGGCACAATCTGCCCAGAAACAAGGAAAGAAAGTTCACAACTCTTTGTTTTTTCCCCTTCGGCGAGACACAAGTGCTTTGTTTTCTAGCTGTCATTTTCCACACAGAGAGAGAGAGAGAGAGAGAGAGAGAGAGAGAGAAGAGCAGCAGAATCCAGAGAGGATGGGGCATGCATTAGAGTTTCGTTGACCGGGAAAAAAGTTTGACTTGTAAGTAATTGGCAGAGAAGTGAGCTGGCGATGCAGGGCCATAAAGTCACGTGATCACGCAGGAGATTACTGCAGTTGTAAGAAATGAGAATTTCCAAAGGACTGCAACCGCACGCTTCCGCTACTGATGAATTGCTACCGTCCCTGTAATAATAAAACGTTCACGTTTGTTAAAACACACCTAAACATTAGTGTTGCCTCAGTCAGATCTCCATGATCATCTGCAAACTATAGCAATAACTTTCATGACTGCTCGCTTTGCCTCCCTCCCTTATTAAGTTCCTAAGTAGCTCTTGACGTCTTTGATCAATCCGACGATGTTTCACTCCTCGATCAACCCCGTGATGTTCACCATGCAAATTCATCAACGTTCTACTACATTTTTCTTCTTCCTTGCAGCGCCATATTTGGGCTGTGCTTGGCTGGCCATCATGAAGGCTCTAGAGAAGAACCCCCTGGCCAAAAGACTAAGTTATTACTAGCTACTAGCTAGCACTTTCCTTGTCTTCCCTATAATGGTCAAAATACATATAAACATATATGTATACACACACACACACACACACACAATTATCTGTTTTAGGGTCAGAAAGGCAGGATAAGAGATTGCAAGATCCAAATTCTTGCCTCTTCCTAAAATGGGAACTTGTATTGATTGTCTTTGTCGGGTGGAAAGTACCTCATATAAAATACTCATTTGTATTCGTTACCTGTATTTCATTTTAGTGCCTTACTAGCCTAAGAGCATCTAAGCTGTCAAGAAAAAAAAAATAAAAAAAAGTGAAATTTAATACTTGATAATAATTTATTTGCAGACTTAAATTGTACGTTTTAGGAAATGAATTTAGATATATGTAGTAGGATGAAAGAGTTATAATTTTTAATTTTAAATATGAGGAATTTTTGCAATACCATGAAGTTTATATTGGCGATTTTAAAGTTTGTCTGTTGCATAACAAGAAAGTACTATTGAGAAAGCGATAGAGATATGGCGTTCGATGGAAAATCTCTGAAGCCATGTGAAGCATGCTGACACTGCTCACATGGTCAAAAAAAAATTTTCTATTGGTCAACCAAATGGGGACGCGAAACGTGGTAACGCCTCGTAATTTGGCCGTATATCATGGACGTGGACCGGTCGAAAGGACTGAACTTTTCCTTTCTTAATACATTTCTTCTATATATTGATTTTTTTTTTTCTTTTAACTAATAAGCTCGTGCGGTTATCAATAGTGCCATAAAACACTCCGCAGTCTCCATGGATCAATTATATTAAGCTCTCTGACATATTTAAATTGTTAGATATAATTAAGATAATTCTCTAAAATATTTTCCTATATTAGAGATAATAAGAATACTTCTATCTTTGTATTTTTCAAGATTGCATGTATATATTTTTTTGATTGTACATATATCGATTAATGTATGTTAGTTTAGATAATCATCTCTCTTTTTTTTTTTTTTTTTTTTTGGTAAAAGGTAAGAGGTATATAGAGAAAGCACAAAAAGCTACAGTTGTACAGCAAGGGGCCCCGGCACCAGCTTACACTTAGAAAGACAGGAAATCCAAACAAGTGGAAGGGGGCCAAGGGGAGAAAAGGGGAGGGGAGAGCTGCGAGAGAGATACAAAGCAAATAAAAATAAAAATAAAAAACAGCAAAAGAAGGCCAAAACAACGGCCAACAAAAGAGACGAGGGTGAAGAGCACACAACATTGTGGCCCGCACAAGGAAAAGATGAAAAGAGGACAAGGGCAGGAGGTACACCAAGATGGAAACACAAGTTGCAACTTCAGGAAAGACGCGGGAGAGTTCCATTAGAAGCATCAACCAGAAACAGCAAGGTGGGCAGCAAAGAAGCAAAGGAGGTAGCTTCACCAACCATTAGGCCAAGGAATATAAACAACAGTAGACAAAATCAATCAAAGATGGAGGGGTGGATGCCCCAGCTAAGTTGGAGTCTTCTATTACGGGGGTTGTCCAGGACCTTAAGAAAGGTTAAAGCCCTATCATTGACGGCTTTACGAAGGTGGTCCTTTAAAGTCGGGAGGCAAAATCTTTTGTTGCGAAAGATAATATTATTCCTCACTTTCCAAATGAAATAACATAAAGCACTAAAGCCAAAGCGAGACAAGGATTGGTGGAAGGTTGTATCAGAAAGATGTTCAATAACCCACAAAAGATTGTCCTTCCAAGCATGATTCCTCCAAGGTAGGTTACACTTAGCTGCCTAAAAGGACGCAAGGTGATTAGTGATAGAACATCCAAAGAATAGGTGATCAACCGAGTCAGGCATAGAAGAGCAGAAAGCACAAGAAACATCATGGATTCTCTCATAAGCAAGCAATAATACTTGGGTTGGTAGTCGATTGCGGGAGATTAACCATAAATGGGTCTGATATCAAGGAGGTAAGGAGGCATTCCATATAAATGTTGAACAGGGGACCACAGCACCTCTCGGTCTTAGAAGGCTCCAAGCTGAGGAAGTAGAAAACACCCCCAAGGAATGACCAAGCCATAGAAGACGGTCACTAGCCTCATTGAGGTTTGGAAGGGGATCATCCCAACACACTATGGAGGTCGCAACAACAGAAGGGAGGGGTAAGGCATATAAGGCAAAAGCTACCGAAGCGAGCCTTGGTATACCAGAGTAGTAGATTTCACGGTCAGAGAACAGCTTGTAGAGCGGACCACGTGGGTGCCAGTGATCAAACCAGAAAGAGATAGATAGCCCATTACCAACATGCCACTTAAAATGATGTTGGATCAAATCACGGAGGCCAAGCAACTTCTTCCAAGCCCAAGAGCAATAGGTAGGTCTCGAGACAATCTAGAAATTTTTGCGATTTAAGAAGATGGAATGAATCCATTTAGACCAAAGCGACTCATTATCGGTGAAAAGGAGCCATAGGTGTTTGATCATGACAGCAATATTGTTCATCCGAAGGGACCTGATACCCAAACCACCTTCCTCCTTAGGTAAACAGGCATCCACCCATGCAACCTTTGCACCCCCAGGCCCTAAGGTCAGGCCTCTCCAAAGAAATTGCCGAAAAATCTATTCAATTCGGTTAGTGACTGAGGCGGGAAGGATAAACACACTAGATCAATAAACCTAAATAGAATGAAGGACCAATTTGATTAGCTGCAATTTGCCCACTAAAGAAAGAAACCGGTTAGTCCAGGATTGAACTCAAGAAGTAATTATATTCACCAGGGAAACACAAGCCTCCTTACCCAATCTCGAGGAAATAATAGACACATTGAGGTACCTAAAAGGAAGAGATCCCAATTGAAATCCGGAGGTACTTACTAGAGCATTCCTTAGAGAATCAGGGCCACCCGAAAGAAAGATTTCACTTTTGTTGAGGTTAGAATTGAGCCCGGACTAGCTAGCAAAGGAATGAATTCCATCCAAGAGAAGACGCAAAGATGTCATATTAGCTTCCAAGAATAATAGTACATCATCTGCAAAGAAGAGGTAGGAGAGTCTGGATGCTTTACACCTCCAAAAGAAATCAAAACCCAGCTTGTCAGTTTGGGTGTTGAGAATCCTACTAAAAACTTCCATAACGAGAGTGAATAAATAGGGGGACATAGGGTCACCCTGCCGAATCCCTCGTCCGCTCGGAAAGAAGCCGTGTAGCTCACCATTAAGGGAGATAGAAAACTTGGGGGACCGAATGCAAGCCATCATTCGATGGACAAAATCAGGAGGAAACTCAAAGGCTAATAAGGTTAACTCAATAAAATTCCAATCTACTGAATCAAAGGCTTTGCAGAAGTCGACTTTAATGATGCATTTAGGCCGGTAAGGTTCATGATGGAAATCAACAAGCAATTCCTAGGCTAACATAATGTTATCGCTAATGCATCTACCTTTAACAAAAGCATTCTGAGGTAAACTGATGATCGCAGGCAGCACAGCAACTAACCTGTTAGCCATAATCTTGGTAATGCACTTGTAGATTGTGTTACAACAAGCTATGGGTCGGAAGTTGTTAACAGACGAAGCATTGGGGATCTTCGGGACTAAGGTCAGGATGGTTGCATTAATCTTCTTAAGAAGCTGACCAAAAGCGAAGAAGTCCCGAACCACCAATAGGATCGAAGGGCCAACAATCTACCAAGACCGCTTGAAGAAGTCTACATTAAAACCGTCCGGCAAGAGAGAAGAGGGCATCTTGGATTTCTTTATTAGAGATAGGCTAAGAGAGAATCCGAATTTGATCATCATCAAGTGCATGATTTAGTTTTGACCAAATCTCCTCAATTGTAAGCACATAGGAAGGGGGGAAGCTACCAAGAGAGCTTGGAAATGAGAGACAAAGAGCCGTTGAACCTCACCAGGACTAGAAACCAAATTGTCCCCATTATAGATTGAAAGGATTCTGTTTCGGAGGTGGCTTCTCTTGACTGAGTGGTGAAAAAACTTAGTGTTTAGATCTCCTTTTTTAAGCCAACGAACCTTGGATTTCTGCCTAAAAAATGATTCCTCTTGAAGGCGTAGCTCGGAGAAAACCCGTAGGTGTTCCTGTTCCGCATCCGCCAGCTCCTGATTGTGTGGGTCCAGTTGAATGGCATCTTGAGCCAGCGAGAGCAATCTCCTAGCATCAGCTATCTTAGTTGAAATATCCACATAAGCCTCCTTATTCAGGAGTTTAAGCCTGTATTTAAGAGCCCGTAGCTTGCAACAGAGAATGTACATCGGCGAGCCAGAGAAAGGGGAGTCCCACACCTGAGCCACAAGATCAAAGAAAGAAGAATGTGTCATCCAAAAATTGAAGAATTTAAAGGGCTTACGGGTGTTGGGGATAGGCAAGATCCTAACAACCATAGGAGAATGATCCGAGACTCCAGGAGGAAGAAACGAAGCCTCAGAAAAGGAGAAAATATAGTTCCAAGTCACGTTAGTCAACACCCTGTCAATTTTCCTTTGTCTGCGAGAAGAACCTGAGGATGCTGCCCATGTAAATCTGTTCCCCACATATCTGAGATCATAGAGGCCAGCTTGATTAAGACAATCGCCAAAGTCGTTAAATGCCGAGATCCAATAGTTGGATCTATCAGCTCTATCGGAAGCAGACCAAATGGCATTGAAATCCCCTGTAATAATCTAGGGTGAGCCTACAACTTGGAGACTAGACTGAATTAAATTAGCCCAAAAGGGTCTTCTTAAGACAAAAGAGAGCTCCGCGTACACCACAGTGAGGATAAAAGAAATACTGCTGTTCAGACAGACCAAACGGCCATAGATAGCTTGAGACGAGCAAGAAGATAAAGCAAAAGAGGTTGTCTCGGGATTCCAACCCACCCAAATTCTTCCTCTAGGTGAGTGGACATTATTAGCGCTCCAACATCAACTCGAAATGAGAGCACCCAAGACCGAGGGGAACACCGCAGGGGAAATCTTAGTCTCCAAAATTCCAACACAACTCAGGTGATTGGTTCTAACAAAATTTCTAATATCGGCCTACTTGAGGGGGGCACCGAGGCCCCTAATATTCCAAACTCCAAAAAATATAGTGGGAAGGAAGAAAGACATTACCGTTTCTTGCCACCTTGTTTCTTCACCGAGGAAGTCATTGGCTTTGGGCTCAGAGGTATATATACGCATAAGCAAAAACAGAGTGAAGATTAGCTTTCCTGTGGCCAGGAATAGCCATTATAGGTTTAGGACGGAGCCGGGGAGGGAGCGACTCCTCTAGGATGGAAGAAGCAACAACAAGGGGGGCGTAAGAATCACTTCCACCAGAACTGATGTCATCCACAACTTCATCATCCGAGGACGATGATAACTCCGACATTGAGATTTCAGGCACCTGAAGATGACTAGGATGAGAGGGAGCCAATGAGGTACTAGGAATGAGTTCAAGTGGAGGGGGGAGGCCTTCTTCCCTGACTTTTACCGGAGGAATCACATTAGGCATCGTCATCTGAGGAGCAAATAGATGAACTTCAAGTCTACAGGGAGGGGGTGCAATAGTACGTGAGGGGGGTGGAGCAACAACAGAAGCAGGGGTTCTGTTATTTCGCTTTCCACACACTTCACGCCATTCATTGGAGGGACGAGCCAAAGGGGCCTTAGCAATTGAAGAACCAGCTTTAGGGGGGCCAGGTGCTTTAGGGTCAGCACATTTATGGCCAAACGAACAACAACTCGGACACAGAGTTGGCAACCATTCATAATGGACATCCACTGAACAGGGCTCACCATTCAGCATGAATTCAATGACTTCAGGGAATGAGTTCGAAGCATCAATCTTAATGTAGATACAAGCAAAAGCAACCATGGCCATTTGTTCAGTGCGGTTATCAACAAAGAGAGGCTTACCGATTACACTCTGGAGGGCACTAATGCCTGAAGCAGACCACAAGTTGATGGGAATATTCCTTAGGCAAACCCAAATAGGAACTGATTTGTGGCAATCCTTCTTGAGCTCCATCATTGGGTACCATTGTTGGAGGATAAGGGGTATTTTGGCAACCGTGATTGGCCCCCCTTCTAGCACATTCCTTCCAAAATCTTTATCAGGAATGCGGAAATAGTAAAAGCCCAGATCAGCCGCAATAACTTGAATTAGGTGATTACCCCAGGCATGCTTGAGTGCATCCTCAGCCAATTGAAAAGGGAGTCTCTTCCCAATGTAATAACCAACTAAGCAATCATCCCATTTAGGGTGGGCAGCTTGCAAGATCTCTTCTGAGATTTGAACAACAACTTTGTTGTCAACTATAGAAGGCGGAATGAAGGAGAGGCTATAACCCTTAGTAGCCAAGCGAGTAACAGCAACCCACGACCGAAGCAGGGGGCTGAGCATCAACAGAGGAAGGGACCTTCTAGGTCAAAGACGACTTACCCGCCTCAGATGGGGGCACAAAATGCCCTGTCTCACATTGAGCAAGAGTCGAACGAGAGGGGGCAGCAAGGAAATCACTACCAGCAATTCCTTTATCCTTAGAAAAACGAACCGAAGATGAAATAGAGCCATCAACAGCCGAAGGAGGGGGAGGAACAACACCTAGGAGAGCGCGAACCCTTCGAGCTCTGCTGCGTCCTCTACTTCGAGAACGACCTCGGGTACCTCGAGCAACTGAAGAGTAACAAGCAAGGGGGACGAGAGGGGGGTGGAACAGCACCATCTTTAGGCTCCTCTTGAGAGCCTTTGCCTAATATGCCAACCGGTGTAGAAGAGGAAGATGCCATTCAAAACAGAGGCGACACGCAGAGCCTAAACCCTAAAATTACAAATCGTGATTCCCGATAGCAGGAGACATACAGGGAAAAATCGCTTAGAGGAAGTGTAGATCGGGTCGGGATGGAGGGTCGACTTCAAAGAAGAGTCCCAACAGACGGCAAGAGTGGCCAGAACCAACAACAGCCACTCTTGATGAATAGTAAACGCAAGAACAACCTTGGGAGCACCAGGGTGAACAGTAGACCAAGATGGTGAAAAGCGCTTTTATCGATAATCATCTCTTTTTCTTCTTCTTTTTTTGTATTATTATTTTTTTTTTAAAGAAACAAGGGAATGTTAGAAATATATTTCTCGATTCTCCAATCTTGCTTCTTGTCTTCTTTTTTTTCCCCAATAAATCATAATATACTCTAATCAATGTTAGATTGTATTGTTGCGCATAGTTTGCAGAGCCCTGTCATCTAGAGAAGCGCCATCGAGTTACTATTTCATCAACAAAGCCAGCCGCATTAGCCACTTGCTATTTCTCTCTAATTCTTAGCTTGGTTAATACGGCACTAGCTGCATAAGCGGTGTCATTAGTAACTATTTTGAAAGCAAAGCCAACCATATCGACTATTTACTATTAGGACGACAAATGCATTAATTGTGTTCATCCACTTACTGTTTTAGTCAACAATGCCAACCACTATTTTTCCTCTGATTCATGACTTCCGTTGCTCATATAAGAGAATAGACAAACTTGTTGCCCACAGACGAGCCAAATCTTGAAATTTGTAGTCTAGACATCTTCTCAGATCTCGTTTTATCCAAAATTAGGCTAATTAAATTACATTAAATTTGAGAGAGGATGTTAGAGATAATTAGAATATTTCTAGAATATTTTCCCATATTATAAATTATTTGAATATTTCTAGTGAGTTCTTATATCTCTCAAAATAGGTAATTTTGACCTTTGTACATTACCGATAGAGAAAATATTTTGTAATACAATCAAGGCTTTCATATTTATATAAAGGAAATGATTGAAAAGATGCATAATAAAGGATTGGGAATAAAATTTGGGGTAAAGGGGTTAGGAGGCGGAGAAGGCTTAATAAGGGTTCTCTTTTTTCTTTTTTCTTTTTCCTTTTTTCTCCTTGACCCGATTAATGATAAAATTTTAAATATGGGCTCAAAGTGCCATCATTTTCTCAAATAAGGATTTGAAGTAGAACGTATTCTAAATATAGGCTTAAAGTACCATAATTTTCTTAAATAAGAGCTTGAAGTAAATATTATTTTAAATAAAGATTTGAAGTGGCCATGTTAATCTCAAAGAATGGCTTGACTTGAATCAAAGGCATTTTAGTCCTTTACTCTTTTTTTTTTCCTTTCATTTTCTGCTTTTTCTTTACAAAAACTCAAAAAAGAAAAAAAAAAGACTAAATTTAAAAAGAAAAAAAAAAAAAAAAAAAAAAATCCAAACGGGAGGGATGGCAACCCTTCCTTGCTTGTGGCTGCCACCCCATCGTTGGTGGGGCGTTGACCATGATCAGCAAGTTTGCCACCATGACCCCTCCCTTGGTTTAGGTGAGGGTCGTTGACCCTTGCCAGAATCGAGAGAGGGCTAACGACCCTTGCCCAGATCAAGGAGAGGGTTGTGGCCCTTGCCTCTGGTCGGTGACCTACCATACTGATAGGGCAGTGGCCATATGTAGGAGTATTGGCTTTTTTCTTTTTAGAAAAATATATTGAAAGTCCTAAAATTTGTTATAAAAATACAGTCAAGTTTTAAAAATTTCAAAAAGTTTAATGAAGTCATAAAATTTGTGACAAAGTATAATTGAGTCCTAAAATTTTCAAAAATATAACGAAATCTTAAAACTTGTCAATTTGGTTCAATCAAGTATTTTTGTTGATTGCACATTTTGAAAGTTTTAGGAATTGATTATACTTTCATGACAAGTTTAATAATTTGATTAAAATTTTTGAAATTTTTAAGACTTATTTTACTTTCATGACAATTTTCCGGATTTAATTACTACTTTTCAAACTTTTAGGACTTTTGATGCACTTATCCTTTTTCTATTTTTGTATGTGTATTTTATTTATTTATTTATTTTAGTCTTTTTTCTTAGTTTATCATTTTCATTAAAAAAAAAAAAAAAAGGAAAAATAAAGAAAAATAAAATAAAATAAAGAAAAATAGAGGACGAAAATGCCATTGACCAACCAAATGAGGTCGATGCCTTTTTGGGACCAATATAACCACTTCAGGCCCTTATTCAAAATAAAATCCACTTTAGGTCTTTATTTGAGAAAATAATGACACTCTAAGCCCTTATGTGAAAGAAAGTTCATTTCAGGCCCTTATTTGAGAAATTGATGACATTTTAAATTCTTATTTAGAATTTTACGCCAGATTAATTGTGGGGTTGAGATTGATTGTGACACAGTGAAAAAAAAAATCAAAATTGGAAAAAGACTTTAATTTAAGAAATTGCAATAGAGTATTCCTTACGATGCAGCCACTCTTATTACAAATAATTTCAACAACTTTAGGAGAAAAAGAGGCATTTATCTATTATAGATTTAATTTTTTTTTAAGTATCTTACCTATTTTATATACCGCTTTTCTTTCGGTCTTAGAATGAAGACACACGATTGGAGATACAGCATAGGATTATCCCGTTTTTCTTTGATAAGAATCAATATGATCCTTTTCTACTACTTAGTATCAACAATAGGTCTTTACAAGTTGATTTTTTTTTTTGGCTGATACAAATAGAGTAGTTATAAATAGACTCGCAATGCGTTTATTTGTGTCAAGGGTCCTTAGCGAGCTCTACCACCGAGTTAATAGCTCGCCGCATAGCTAAGCCATCCTGGACTTGAATGAAAGATCTCACCATGAAAAAAATCGTTATTGGAAAAAAAAACACGCGCGCGCGCATTTTCTTAAGGTGAAGTTTGTAGATAAAAACAATTCTATTCTATATTCCCGAGTGATGCAGCGTTGAATGTTTCAATTGTCGATTTTAGCATGGAGCAGAAATTTACACCTACGAGTATGGATTGAGGATCAATCCTAGTCCATTAGTACCAATAGTCGTATAGGTGAAAGGTGGAGAAGTAATAAGCTAGAAATCAATAATCCGAAAACTTTGTCATCTTATTTATCATACTCCTTTCTTGTCGAGACTGGAAATAAGAAGAAGGGTCGGAGACATCCATTTTGTATTTCGGACACATGTATCACCATCGAAGACCATCGAAGCGACAGGTTTCTTGGAAATCAAGGGGCGTGGGAGACGAAGAAACTATTATTTCGTCCTTGGAGTACAATGCCAGTGATATAACCATCTTCAAGCTCACCCCGATTTTCTATACTAAGTAAATTGAGTTTTGCACGATCACAACTTCATATTGAAAAGATTTGCCAATCTGATGTTTACAAAGAAGCTCAGAATGCCAAAAAAAAAAAAAAAAGAAACAAACAAACAAAGGAAGCCTCAAATCACCAATTACTTTGGCTGATCTTCATGTGCAGACGCTGTTGCACGTAGGTCACCAACCTCTTGAACTAATCTGCATTGTCGATGCGGCTGCTGTGACTCAGATCGGCCTCCTTCATTCCCTGGTGGGCCTTCCACCACGCAAGCCACACCCTCAGGCTCTGGACCGCCTCCTGGAGCTCCTCACGGCTGATGGTCCCATTGCGGTCCACATCGAACGGGCGGATCTGGTGTTTGATTTCCTCCACTGTCATGTCCTAGTCCGGATGCACTCGAATACAACATGTGAAGGCCATAGTGTACCGTTCTCCTTGATTGATGATTGAATGTTAATCGCTTGGTGTTGAAGCAGAAGATGAACTTGAGATTGGCTGATGAGTTACTGTGCACAGTTGCTCCTGGATCGATTCCATTTATTGAAGTGTGCAAGAGAATCTATCGACAGTGCCTCGTACACTGTCTTAGATATCTTCGGTGGCCATCTTGTACTCGTTTCTGATTTCTAAGGCATCTTTCTCTCTTATAGTGCTACATTAAAAATCATATAATATCCAGAATTCTATGAGTTTTCAATAGACGCGTCCGCTGAATTGGTCTGGTGCCACAGTAGCGTATTGATTGGAATCCGCACGTTTTGAATTTTCACCATGAAGCTCTTTTGCTGGGATACCAAAAGCATGGGAAACTCATGATTCCTTTGCCACGGTTCCTCTCGTTCGCCATCCCTGAAGATGCTGCAATAGGCCTGCGTCTACGAGGGCATCGTTGCCGCTGCTCGTCCCTCCTCTCCCATCAGTCCGAGCCTCATGCATCTCTCTCTCTCTCTCTCTCTCTCCCCCACCTAATCTCATAAGTCAAGCAAGACACCAGGATTGATTCGACTAATACTTGAAAAAATGAAATCGATTGCAACTGATAAGATGGAGAACCTAAAGTTTGCCGGGTATGTGATCTACACAAGTTTCATCCCTTAACCATTCATCTGAGATCAGTGACCGACGCCACGAACTTTCTTCTCGCTAAATAACCTGCATAAGACCAAAGATTGCATAACAGTGTTTGGACATAAGACCATTAGCTTAAAACAAGAGTTCAAGTTAACATATGAACGGAAAATTCAAGTTGCTTCTCGCTTACTCTGTCTGTCGCAGCTTACTTCTTTCTAAATAAAAAAAGGTTGCTCCCCCTTCCCCTCAAATCTATAACTACATTTGACTAAGGTTTAGTAAATCTCAAGAGATGCGCAACACGCATCATTCCATTCGCGTGGACATAGATTAAGCTCATAAAGCCAAAACGGACATGGGGTTTAGACAACTTCAACGAGACGATTACAATTCAATATGAACTGGCCAAACGGAAAAATTACGCATGTTCTCTATTTTATGTTTCGAACAGTTCTTCGCTGTTCATTTCACCATCAACGAAGTATAATTGGCCGATTTTTTTATATTTATTTCGACAGTGTATTTTTTTATTTTTTTATTTGCAAGGCCGTAACTTAAGCAGTAAGGCCATGAAGTACGCAAAATATATTATGTACATTAGCTAAGCCCATTAAGTAACTGACATGTACAGATCTCTTAACTTCTAGGTCAAAAGTTTCTGGCATGGAACCTATAAATTCTTTTCCTTTTTCCCTTTTTCGAGGTAAAATGAATCCCGCGTCTTATACGCATGATCAGCTACAAACCTAAGCATTTATGGAGATTCAATCAAGTTTAATCTCCCGCATTGATGAACTTGTAATGGCTGTGCTTCGGCAATTAAACAAAGTTCCATATTTTAGCCTATATACAAACCCTTTACAGGTAGCTCTGTCAGGTTGAAGAGGGTTTAGGGATCACCACTCAAAGAGTCAACATTAATTCTTCTAGGAAACGCATCAAGAAGAATGCCTAGAGGATGCAATGGAGATCATACCACAGTATTGTCTTTAACCCATTTCTCAAAGCATAATGGATACTCCATTCTGTCCACACCGCAAAATTTACTGCATGTATCTAAACAACTTACTACATATATCTATGCAATATCATTACAGTCCATAGGAGTCAAAGCAGGACAAGCACAGTAGTATTTTCACCATTTTTCATGCATTTGTTTGTTGGTCTTAAACGTCGAATCCCCCCTTCATTAGAGGATTCCTAGAGGAAGAGCCTGGAGTTGTCCCTTCATTAAGCATTAAGCATGCTTTTGTAATTTCCAAGACAAGATAAAAAGAGGCGGTGTTCCTAGAAATCTTCAAAACGAAGGGTCCAATGAAGGCATCCGGTAGCACCGGCCTAGAACAAGCTTCCCAATATATTATTTTTTGGGAAGGTCGGAACTGCTGTATTGGTATTTTCAAATAATTCACCAAGAAATAAGAGTTTTCATATGGAAAAAGTAAGGAATTTGAGATGATACCTTGAAGTAATAAATCAAAAAGAAGTTCACACCCGTACACATATTCTGTTCACATCTGAGTCTAAAAAACAAATCCATGAAAACTAGTACATTTTCGTTGTGGCATGTACTAGGCAGGACACATCTTCATTAATTACCATCTTAATTCTCTCACGAGCCAATACACAGATCTTGCACAGAAGATGTATTCTTCAACTTATGATGGTGGTGCAAAATATGCCAACCATGGTTTTCCAGGTCCAATGAACATCTCCTCCTGCCCACCTCCGTATGGTGCCACTGCCGCTCGTGGGACAGCTGCGCAGTGGTCGACAGGCCTTTGCCACTGCTGCGATGATCCTGCTAATTGCCTGATTACCGCCTTCTGCCCTTGTGTGACGTTCGGACAAATTGCCGAGATTGTGAGCAGGGGTTCCATTTGTAAGTTTCCTTAAACATGTACATTTGTTTGTGATCATGACAGTTTGTTTTCCAAGTTAGTTCTGCCTGTTATAGGGCATTGGATGTCATCTGTGGATTGTTTTTGGGTCTTATGTGTGTGGTCATGATTGTTCATTTCTCTGGGTCTGGAGGAATAACTATGTTGCATAAGCATCAGGATTTTTGCCTACCTTATGTTTATGATGATTAAAAATGTTTTTATTCTTTTGCTCTTCGGGGCACAGCTTGTGCAGCGAGTGGGTTCGCGTACGCAGTGTTGGCTCTGACGGGCTTGCCATGCCTGTATTCATGCTTTTACCGGTCAAGAATGAGAGGGCAGTATGTCTTGGAGGAGGCACCCGTCGCCGATTGCTTGGTTCACTTCTGCTGTGAGCCTTGTTCGCTTTGCCAAGAGTATCGAGAGCTCAAGAATCGTGGTTTCGACATGGGCATCGGTAATTCAAAGATCTTTCATCTTCTTCAACTTTTTCATCTTGAGAGGTTTTTTCCAATGATCTTGTGCATTTGCTTTCTCGATCACTTTCTAGACCAATTTGTTATTTGGATTCCCAGATATAGCATGTGTGACTTCACTATTGTTTCCTTGCCCTATCCATTGTGATGTATGATCTATCCTGATTGATGCGCTGCTTTATTTGATTTTGAATGTGAAGGTTGGGAAGCAAACATGGACCGGCAGCAAAGGGGGATGGTAAATGCTCCCACTGTTATCGTAGGCATGGATCGGTGAAGCTGTGAACCAAGAAGAAGGTGCACAGGGAAAACGACTCTGGCGTTTTGCCACTTCTTCCTCTTGCCTTTTCTTTCAGATTATCCGTGTATTGCTGTCTATTTCTGAAACCAATATCAGTACCATGTTCCATCTAGATATGTGTTAAGCTATTTCGTCAATGAAATTATCTATGTTTTAGTTTTTTTTTATGGATTGAGATTCTCTCAAGAAAAGATAAATTGACAGCTTTTATTTACTTTCTTTAAAATTGTCACACATAAACACATTCAATCAAAATTTATATGTGCCTTACCAATTTTTCCCCTCGTTTCCATTTTCTTTTTCTCTTATTCCTTATTCATCCTTTTACCACAAAATGTATCTGACCCGCACTACTTAGAGTTAAACTACTAGCAACCGCACCCTTTAAACATCGCCACTGACGACCATTTACCAGAGGCCTCGCCGCCACCTCCCTCCCACCCCCATTTTCCATGCATCCATCAAGCGGAGGAATTGTGGCTGATTACGGTCAATGACGAGGTTCTTCAATAGCTACTTGTGAGATCTTTGATGGATGATGCAAAAGATGTGTAAGACCTCAAATCCTAGGTCAAGTATCTCCACTGTTACGGACTGTTGGAGAGAGGGAGGAGGTTCGTGGTGGTGGCAAAAGATGGGGGACAAAGCTGGCGTGGTGGTCGCTAGAGGCGGGCGGCAACTTCGACGAGGTGCTTGGGCCGTGACCATAAAGTAGGAAAGGGATTAGTTGATTTGGGTTAGGATATTTTGGGACGAAAACTTCAAATTAAAGATGAATTATTATGGAATTATGGTAAATAAGATAGAAAGCATAGAGCTAGAGTACCAAGCCAAACTCCTTGACGTGAGATTTGTCTGCTTGTTGCATTTGTATCCCACATTTGAGTGTATCTACAGCATACTTGGACATTTTACAAGCTTATGCTCATGGCTGAAAATTGTAGATTTGGTTCAAAAGATCATGTCGTTGTAACCAAAGCCCAAAAGCAAATGAAAAGGGCAGAGAATACCCAATGCGTTGACCTTGGGCTATTTGGAGCACCATCTCTCCAATCTGTGTAGGCATGCAATCTTTCCATCCAATGTTGCTTCTCAATTTGTAAAGTCGATATTCTTTAACATGAAACTTTGCAAAGAAGAAACCTTCAGATGTTTGTGCAATATTATCCTCAAGTGAGTCCATTTGAATTATGTCTCTTTAGAGAGAAGGAAAATTGCGTAACCGAAGAAGGAATTTTAGGGCGCATATAATAACCATTTTATTTTCTCTATTTTTCTACATTTCTATTTCTGGACACGGGTTTGGAATAGATCCGTTTGGTAATGCAATTTTATTTTTCTACTTTTAAAACAAATCTTTAGTTCAAAAATAGGTTTTGAACAAACATAAGAAGTAAAAATTTTCTACTTTTCTATTTTTAAAACAAAAATGAGAAATAAAAACTCTTCTTGTCACTCGGTCTTGCTACTAGTTGACCGCACACTCACCACTGCCCGTCAACCATCACCATTGCTTATCATCTATTGACCATTGTTGCTAGCCGTCGTTGGTCGCCTAGGAAGGGGAAATTTTGTATCATTATCAATTGAATTTATGTTTTGATAATAGAAATTTTGTATTGTTATCAATACATATTTTTGCTCAGAAACTTATCTAGGGAATAAAAAAAAAAAAATGGCTAGATAGAATATTTCTGAAACAAAATAATTTTTATTAACACCCTTAGTTTCCTACATTAACACTGAGGCTGCATTTGGTATGGGTTTCTAGTTAGGATAAGAGTAGATAAGATAAAATATAAAATACAAAAATTTTATTATATTTTATCTACTATTTGGTGAACGCAATAACAAAGTCATATATTTTCTTATCATATGCTGTCTATTATTTTGTATGAAAGACATATCGGTGTAAATGAATCTAAAAATGAAAAATGAAAATTGTAAGGATCTCACATGATTTGTGGGGAAAAATTGCTTTGGATTGGGTAGAATATAATCAAACTTCGAGGCATGATAACACACTTTTTAAGGAATTATTTGCCCCACAATATTATTATTAGTTATTGGTAGAACTCCTTCAAGATGCAATAAAATATTAATTGAGAAAACCAAATAACAGTTCCGGTATTTCTCCAAAATCTTTTAAGGGAAAGAATTGAAAATGATTGCTGTAATTTTTTAAAAAGAAAAATTCGACAAGACTTTTTCATTAATTACAAAATCAACATGCTTAGCTCAGTCTAAATGAATAGAGGCAACTTTTTTGGAAAATGTTGCAAAGTGAATAGATTTGTTCTCAAAAGTTACCTTGAATAGACATACTAAAAATTCAGAATAAAAGTAGTAAAAAATAATAATTTATATTATGAAATTTCAAATTTCATAACTTCTGAAAATAACGATTTAACAAATACAACCTTTCAAAGGTTGTGACACAACTGAAAAATATTAGCAAAATAATGGTATGAAAAAAAAAAAAAAGGATTAGTGTTAATTATTATTATTAGCAAGCGTGCAAAGTGCTAGTGTAATAATCATGCCAAAATCGCATACTCGCATATAGGTATTGTGAGGCGTAACCCACAGCCCATTATCTTTATTTGACCAAGTCAGAAGACGCCCACATTTATGAGTGGCCGCATCCTTCCAACTGTCATATGTGGGACAAGGAAAAGCACCATTTTATTTATTTTACAAATAAACAATGAACACGATTCACTGCTAAACCAACCACAAATGCATGACTGGGGATAACCTTCATCAATCAATTCATGATTATTGTACGATTTAAATCCTAAACAACAAATGAGCTCTTTGCAATAAATCCTAAATATGAGAAGAATATTAGGAATGCCAAAAGTTTTTTTGTATTCACTTAAGTATAACAAATTTGAAAATTCCTTACTTGAGTGCCAATTTCAATTTGCCTTGTTGGAAAATTTGAGATGCATGCCAGTCGTTCGATGTGGCTTCGCTAGCGTGACATGGACAATTTTTTAATATTATTTTTATATTCTAAATATTTACTATTTTTGTTTTTTTTTAATTCTTTTTTTGAATTTTTTTGGCTTTTTTCTTTAGGGTTTGTGAGGGTGGCCATGAAAGTTCTTGGCGACATTCACTGGCCGTGAAACCCTCACCCTAGGCCGCAAAGGCTTTGGGCAAGGCCGTGAAGGTTCTTGCTAGCTTTGGGCAGTTGCAGGCGACGTGGATTCGCCTAGGGGTGGTAGGGGTGGTGAGATTGCGATGCCCTTACCTATGGTTTTCATGACTAGATTTGGGCAAAGTGGCCCTCGCCTTCACTGTGAAGGCCCTGGGTGATGGCGTCATGGCCTCATTAGCTACAGGTGACATCGTCCAAAGTTGGCGAGGGCATTGCAACCTCGTTAGCTACGGGTGAGGGTCCTTGCGGCCTTGCCCAGTGCCTTTGCAGCTAAAGGCGTAACCCTCGCTGGCTATAAAGAAAAAAGCAAAATATAAATAAAAACAAAACAAAAAAATCATATAGGATGTTTGCCTGGAATTGTCACTTAAGTGAGCAATTTTACTGTAATGTGAGACTCAAGTGAGTAAAAAAAAAAAAAAAAATTGCTACTCAAGTCAGCGTTGTACAAAAGTTTTGGCACTCCTAACCTGTATTTGGTCATTCAAATTTCTAACTAGGATAGGGCTGAATATAATAAGATACGAAATACAGGGATTTTGCTATATCCTATACATTATTTGGTGATTATAGTAATAAAGTCGGATATATTCACATCATATTATGTATATTTTTTGGTATATATGACATATTAATATAAAAGAACCAAAAATTTTACAAACGGAGATAGTAATAATCTCTCACGACACTCTTACCTACTTTATTTTTTTTTCTCTCTTTTTAAATTAATTTTTTTTTATTTCTTTCTTCCCCTTCCATCATTCTTTAATAAAATTTTATTAAATAGTTTACTACACTAATATACCTAAAATACTAAAATACCTAAAATATTTAGTAAATATAAATATATATTTATTTGTTTTGTATATATTGGATTTATATTATAAAATAGAATTAAATTTGAATATATAAATAAAAATAAGATTAAATTAAAATAACTAAATTGTTATTTTAGCTATTTTAAATTTCTTACATTAGAATTCAAATATTATTTATATTGAAATATAATTTTAATTTTGTTAATTTAAGAAGATTGTGTCATTCAAGAGAAATAAATTTCTTATTATGGATAGTAAAAATCATATCCTCCTTTATTCCATCTTACCCATAAAATAATTTTATCTAGTTTATATCCCCATTATAGACTTTATCTTATCTTGAGCATGCATCAAATGTAGGATATGATAAATTTTATTCTATTTTATCTTATTTTGAATTTTATCAAACACAACTCTAATGTTTTTCTTCCAATCCTAAACAACATCGATGTGATGCGACCCATTTTTCCTCCCTTCCCCCCACCTTGATTGGACCAACCCCTTTTCCTCTTTCCTCGGCCCACCTTCCTTCCTAGACTCGACCTCTCTTTTTCCTTTCCTTGGTTGTCATGGTGCATTGTCCGTTGATGCTGATTCGAGCCTTGATTAGCTTGGATTTCCCTTCTCATTCAATGAATACTAGGTGTTTGACAAAATGTCTATGTTAGATCCATTGCCATTTTCTCTGTTTGTGGCTGGATCCCTGACCCCATGTGATGTTTACCTTGATTTTTGGTTTTGAGTTGGCTTTTGCCGGTGTTTTGGGGCCGTTCGCAATGTCGTTTTGCCTCGACCTCTCTTTTTGTCGTTTTGAGCATCCGGCCGAGGGATGTGGCTCTCGACTGGAGGGGTTGAGGTTAGTTAGGAAGTGGCCACCTAGTCATATGTCAAAGCGATTGTGGAATTGGGGTCGCCTGGGTGTGGACCGATCACCAAGATGTGCCACCTTTTTAGGTGGGAGCATGGCTGAGTCACATCTTGGACAAGTGTGAGGCGAGTGAGCCAATTGTAGCTAGCCAGGCGGAGGCCAAGCTGTCGAATTGGGGAAGGCCAAGCTGAGGGTGGTCGGTTGGACGATTCACTAGGCGGAGGCCCAGATCTTAGCCGGGGCTGTGGTATCACCATGTTTGCCCAGCTGCAAGGGGGCATTGTCGGGTCGGCCAGGTTGAGATCGGGTTGGGCTCGGTTTGTGGGTTTGGTTGGAATAGGTTGGTCATTTTGGGCTTGAGAAGGATAGTAAGCTGGCTTACCTTAGTTTCTAGGCTTTAGGTTTATTTAGTTTTTTTCTTTAGACTGAGCTTAGTTCATTTAGGGCTTTTACTAGGGCTTGATTTCGAGCCAAACTTGGCCCACTCATTAAGCCTAGTTTGGCCAATGGTCTATGCAACCCGAGTCGTATCTAGAGATCTATCGACCCATCTGAGATCTCCAAATGTTCGGGAGTTCTATTCAATCCTTTTCCTTCTTCTTGTTGTATCTAGTGACATCTTCTCTTTGTTTCCCGAGCCTATAGTGAGTTACAGACCAAATCTTGGATGATTCCATCATTTTTTACTATTTTTTGATTAAAAATTAGATTAAAAATTTTGAAAAGAATATTTTTTTTCTATATTTAGGAAAAAGCTTGGAAATTAGATTTTGAGTAGTTTTCTTTTAAAATGTGCAAAAATTCTTTGATGAAAAAATTATACTTAAAATTGAACAAACTCTTAAAGCTTTATAATAGGGTTTTTAATGTTCTTAAAGACAAATGTTAGAGGCTGTTTGAGCATTTCCATTTTGATAAAATATTATTTGTCTGGCACTTTTAATATAGTGTTTCTTTTAGCCTGGTTAGGAATAGAACTTTAAAACTCACAATTAGTAAGAAGGCAGCATGAATAGTTTAGTTGGTGAATGAACAAGTTTAGATACCGAAAGGCACTAGTTGGATAACTAATATAATCAAGTCTAGGACCTTAGATCTCTAGTTCTGCAGGAAGTGAGATACACTCTCACGTCTCACTTGATTTCTAGTTGACTCCAATACGCTAATGGTGACCCCTCATATAAAATATCATATGGTCAAGTGAAACTAAAAATTGAGTATTCTAACTCAAGTGAAGTATAGCTTTGGAAGAGCATGTGCCTAATTTAAGGCTGTAGGCTCGTCTCTTATGCATATGCCTGTTTCCCCACTAGATGGAAAAGGTGAGTTGAGATACTAATTTAGGTATGCATTTTGATGATGTGAAATTGCTCCTTGTTTATTTGATGGGGACGACAATCGTTACATTGAGTTCCAGAGGATGCAATTTAGGTATTGTCGTAGTAACTAACTTTGTGGACCTAGGTTATACAAGAGACTTGAATATTGATCGATCTCTAAGCTGTTTAGCTTCTACTTTTGTGGGTCACATTGTGAGTAGGGAAATACCGTCGCAAGACATGGTGGCTTGACTGACGAATAAGGCTGGGTACATACCGAGAGCGGAATAAGTGGAAATGGCAATGTGGACAACTTGATTAGTGATGTTGGTTCAAGGAGAATTGAGTTTAGTGGTGACCGACTCTTTCGCATAAGAGATAACAAGTCAAGAGAAGACGAGCAAATTGAGGTTGTTCCTCTTGAGGAAGTCCAAGTGCAGTTTGGAATATCAAATAGGAACGGCTGTTGCACAAAATATACTTTAGAATAATTGCCCCGCGACCACACCCAAAGGTAGGGCATAAGAGATAACAAGCCAAGAGAGGACGTGCAAATTGAGTTTGTTCCTTTGAGGAAGTCCAAGTGCAGCTTGGGCAGCTTGGGCTATCGAATAAGAAGGTGAGGCATTTCCCAAACGGAGCAGCGAATCAAGGCAATGACTTCTGCTAGCACGAGCTAAGGTGGAGATTATTGGGTATGTTTTGAGTTTTGACCAACAAATCAAGTGTAGTTAGAAGTGCGGAGAATTAGATAGGTTCGAAATGAGTTTGGTGGCGTTTGTGGAAATAGAAGACCAGTTACCTTATAGTCATATGGTGAGCGCCCAACCCTCTCCGGGTAGGCAATCGATGAGAACGACGCTCGCGATTTGAGGCATGGCTTCGACCTATTTTAAGTATACATAAAGAGACTACACATGGTAACCTCTTGAGGGTTTTTTAGAATTTAACTTTGAGAGATTTTTGGAGGAAAACAATTGAACATTATGTAAAGATTTGATTAGGTGTCATCCAGGGTTTGGGTGTGAGAAAACTTTTGATCTAAGCTTGTATCTCTATTGTTCATAGTGGATCCATCACCGTGGCTTTCATTGCGGCGTAACTATTGACACTTGAACTGAATAATGTAAAATTCCAATGTTTTGTTTTCTCCATTTTTAGCCTATTTCTTTGTTTGTCTCACTATCATGATCGATTGCATCGCGGCAACATTAATGGAATGATTAATGATGTTATGTTAATCTCATTGAAAAGGATGCTAGTTGCAAACTCTATTATTGACTGACTGAAATTGAAGTTTTAAGTGAGAGCTGCTTTTATACACTAGAGATGAGATACCGTTAGATTAAGAAGAATCCAATCGATTTAGATAAATGCCAAACCACTCAACAAGTCAACTTGTTTCTAACTTTTGAAACAACTGTTCGGACCATTTACTCAAGTACTGGTCAATGCCAAATCTCCAGGTTCTCGACTGCTTCAGCTCTTAAAGTTTCTGAAAAGTTCAATTGCATCGAAATTCAAAACTGCAATTGTGCCTAATTTGCGGTGGTGCAAGGTGTAATTTTCTATTTCATATCAATATAGACACGTCTACGGTATAAATATGTTTTTAGTTCATAATGTCATCTCTCGTTAATTTTGAGATTAAAATTTTGTCCAAGTTCAATCGCATTTTTAATTTTCTGTGAAATAATTATAGGATCCTTCGTGATTATAATTAAGAAGTCTCTTTTCCAAAGTCAGTTATAATTTAATGGAAATTGAAAGCTACCCAAAAGAAAAAAGCTGTGTTTGAAAAAAGATTTGTACACTATGATAAATCATCATTTATCGCATTTTATTATAATTTCACCATCACTAGCTAAGCCTATGTGCACCTTTGCTATTTTGGACGTTGGTCGGAATTCTCTCCGCCGTCATCTGGCTCCGCGCCGTCGTCGGCCGTCAGCTCTCGGGCCTTCCTTGCTTCCCCAGCCCAGTCCGTTCTCATCAACATGACCACCATCACGACGGCGCAGACTCCCTGCGCCGCAAGGAGGCCCATCCAGAGGCCCAAGAGGCCCATACCGATCTTGAAGCACATGAGGCCCGCCACCGGCAGCCCAACGAAGTAGAAGGCCACCAAGTTGACCTTGGCCCCTAGAGTGGGCCGCGCGCAGCCCCTCAATGCCCCACACACGGTGGTCTGAGGGCAGTTTCCTAACTCGCACAACCCCACCACCGGCAATGCTTCTGCGGTCAACACCAGAATAGCTCCGTCCTTCGTGAAGAACCGACCCCACGTGGTCCTCATGACGATCGTGCACAGCATCACGATGAGGCTAGTGGCAACCGCGCAGGCGAGGGCCACTAGGGAGGTGGCCCTGGCGTGCTCGGGACGGGCCGCCCCGAGCTCGTTCCCAACCCGGGCCGACACCGCGAGCCCAAGCGACGAGGGGAAGATGTAGATCAACGCGGTCGCCTGGATCAAAACCCCCATGGCGCCCACTGCCTCGGCTGCGTTCGGGAGGACCCCGGCCAGGACGATCATGAGCTCGTACCACCACCACTCCAAGCACACCGAGATGCAACTCGGGATGGCCAACCAGAGAATGGTACTCCACTCCTTGAAGCACTCGAGGGACCAAGCTTGCCACGACTCTCTACAGGTCCTAGAGGAGTAGATGCACAAAACAAGTACGGCCAGAATGATCAAGTCGGTTATGGACACAGCAATTGCTATGCCCTTGACACCGAGTTTGTAGTGATGAACGAGAAGATAATTGACTGGGAAAAGGAGGATAAGCCCAAACCCTGCGCTGAGCATGAGGGGGACTGTGATGTTTTGTGATCTAAGGTAGATTCTGAGTGGATGGATGAGAGATTGGAAGAAAAGATCCGGGATCACGTATGTGAGATAGACCGTGGCGACTCTGACTATTTTCGGGTCTTGGCCGCACAGGAGGAGAACCGGCTTGACATAGAGCCAAAGGAAGGAGATGGGTACGGAGGCGAGGGTCAGGATCGTGATGGTGCGTTGTAGGGTTTGGACCATGAGCGGCCACCGCCTCGCCCCGCAGGCCTGAGAGGTGATGGCCTCCATGCCGAGGGCGAGGCCCGTGATGACGGAGTACCCGGTGATGTTAGCAATACCCATCGCGAGCGTGCCTCCGGCCAGTGCTTCTTTCCCGATCTGGCCCAGGAACAGCACCGATAACGCAGATTTCCCGTACATGACTAAGGCAGAAACGATGAGAGGTAGCGCTATGGCATATAGCTTTTTTAACTCTTCAAACACCTAAAATAGGCAGAGAAAAAGCAATAAAGAAAAAAAAAAAAAATGGTCAGGCCAAAAACTATATCTTGAGATGTGTCATATTAATTGGCTTTAGCCAATACATTTAACGAGCACAAAGCCAAATTGGAAACAAAATCTTCTTCCCTATTCGCAATTTCCTACACTAACCTCAAAACTCGATTGCCTCGTTGGCTGATCTTCTTCATTTGATAGACCCACTAAAGTTTCTAAAAGGGGTGATGTATCAGAGCTATGATCGTGACCCAGAAGAGGCGCAGAAAATGTCTCTCTGTCATTGTGACCTTGCATCTTGATCTGGAGTTGTTGTCTGAGAGGCTTGAGACTTTATCACTCAGCACTAAGCACTTGAGGACTCAGATCTTCTTCTTCTTCTTCTTCTTCTGCACGCAAGCGAAGGTCCTAGCGAACGCACGTCAGCAAGAGATAACAAAACTGCAAAACCACCCAGACAGAGAAAGTTAAAGAAGAAGTAGGGAAGAGAGAAACTTACAGCTACCTTTGCCTCTAAACAACCTTTAATTTTTTTCACTCCCTACACGATCTTACTGCCATTTTCTTCGTTCAACACTTTCTGCATTTACATACAAGTCTTTCTCTGTATGGAGAGGTGGCCATGCGAGTTTTTGGGGGCGGGGTGGGGGCGCGGGGGGAGAGAGAGAGAGGGGGGGGGGTTGTTCGTCGTTTTCTGCATATATGGCAAATAAAGCCACTCCTTTTTATAAATTTCATTTTGTCCTTCTGGAAAAGACCCCGTAACGTGCTTCTCTCGGTGTCTCGATCAATCTCGACCGTCAATTCACGTCTCATTTGTATCCATCGATGGTCATAATTGATTGAAACACTGAACAGAGTATCTAGGGAGGTGGAGGATTTACTGTTCTTAATAAGACTCACGAGTTTTATATAAAAGGTTGTTTAGGACTGGTCGACATATTGTTTAAAACTCATTCTACTAAAATGCATGTTTCCATTGCATTAGAAAAGCCTCACGTCGGACAAGCAACTGATGATCTTAATTGACTTGTAATTCACTGACTTTTTAAATTGAGATGTATTAATTTATGCCGGACAATTGACATGTTGTAGAGTAGTTGGGAATCCTAATTGACTCATAATTCACGGACTTCCTAACTAGAGATTTGCTATTTCGTTTAGATAGCTTTGACAAATAAGATACTTGTCCAGATTTGATTCATCTATAGTTAAATCAGGGTCAGACTCACCATTTAATGAGGGGTATCGCCCCCATCTGGACTATTATAATAATGGTGGTGGCTCGGTTCCCCGATTCTGCAACTTCTGTTATGCACGTGTGGCAGGGGACTGCTCCAGGTGCCTGCCATGGAATTTGCATGGTCTCAGCATGTTTCTTCGTGGGTGGTATGAGTGTCTGCTGCACCGACAGACACGAGAAGCTTTGACTTTTCCTCAAAATAGAACGTTGAGCTTGGACGCAGGAGGCCGGTCGGATCGCCTGTGAGGAAACCTGCAGTAGTTACCTCAGCGAATGCTGAAGAACAGCTCGGTTAAAAAGCTCATTTCGACATGGGGCATTTGATAAGAAGGAAGAAAGTTTTAACCTGGACTCTGCCTGAAGTTTTTCATTCTACCTTATTTCAGGTGAATAAGATATTAGCGTTCTTGCAATTTTGTAAAGGGCGCAAACTTTGTGGGGGTCATGATTTTTAATTTGTGTTACTGCTAGTGATATATTGTAAAATTTTGATGATTGGTGAATCGACTACCATGAAACTTTTTTCCAGTTATTACTGGCCATCAGATATTTCCAGCGAAATTGATCAAAATGACTTTAGGATTAAACTAGTAAAATTGAAAAGTTAGTAACTAAATTAGCATCTGTACAATAGATTTGGGACTAATTAGACATTTTACTCATCATTTTTGGACCACCTAACTCTAACTAGATTAATTCATTTGTTGCAATCTTCCCAATGGTGAACCATTCTGGAGAAAATTAATGGATTATTAAGTTTACACTTCACTTGGGCTTTCCCGAGCCTATACTAATTCCCAACTTTTGGATTTAAGTTAATATGCAAATTGATTTATCTAAGAGTCGTCATTAATCAATTAGGGTCAATTTGTAACTCAAGTAAAGTGTGGGAGCATACTTTACTTATTTAAACCATAAATTCAAAGAATTTTGAGATTTGATTACACTAAATTAATGTAAGGTCCTTTTAGTATCCTTTCTATTTTATTTTAAAAGTATTTTTTTATGCAACTTGAATTAATTTTAAGCCTAGCCACTAACATGTGAGAGGTGATCATTCAGTTGTGCAACCATTAAAGTAACACTCAATAATCAAAGCAATAAATTAATTAACTACTAGAAAGGACAAGAATTCAAACACCTCAAGCTCACAATAGCCAAAGACTGTTATGCTAGAAAACACAAGATTGAATTAGTGATTTCATGCAATCCATTAGTAAAGCAATAGGAGAAGCTCAAAATGACCAAATATATCCATTCCATTCAAAATTGGAAACAAACATATTGACAACCCATCTTAATGCCCAATGATTGAATTGGCGATTTCAAGCAATCCATAACTTAATCTTAATGCCTAAAGACCGAATTATCGATTTCACGCGTTGTATACTTTCCTAACTTGCATGTGCATAAAAATCTCAAAATAATCAAGTTAGATGAAGAGAATACCAAATTTGGAAATAATATATAGAAATCAAGTTCGATTAAGGAAAATTACCTAATTCAAAGATTTGCTTCCCAAAATGGTGACCAGCGGCAGACGACTAGTGGTGGCCGGTGACGGTGATGCTAGTATCGGCGATGAGGGACTTCTGGTTTCCGTTGGCGAGGAGGGATTGTTGATGCTGCTCGGCTCGGTGAGGGCAGGTCACGGCAAGGACCGAGTGTTCTCGGTGGAAGGCAGCAAGGACCACAGGGATCGGGGAAGTTTGTGGCTGGGCTCGTCGTTGGCAGTAGGCACGGTGGCTTGCCGGGATCGTAGCTGGCCGAGAACAGCAGTGTCGTGGAATTGTCGCAGTGCGGTGAGTGAAGCAGATCAGTGAAGCGGATCGGTGTAGCAGCTTCTTGGCTGAGGGCTCATGGTTGGCCGAAGGCGTCAGCGCGGTGCAGGGAAGCAGCATCAGGTCGCCAAGGACTCGCGGTTGGCCGAAGCCGGTCGTAGCGAGGGTGCAAGGGCGCGGCTGAGTCTCAGCGACGGTGTAGGGAAGCATCAGCGACAGAAGCAGCTATTGGCAGAGAAGATCGCAGTGAATGGCACCGCAATACATGTGGTTAGTAAGACAAAAGGTCTATGGCCTTCTTCATCCATGCTACGGTAAAATCACCCTGTGCCTGTTGGAATTTATATGCATTTTCAAGCACAATAGATTTTGGGCAGCACTATTTCTACCTCCTACGTGACTGTCGCGACCTACCCTCGGGGGGGAGGGAACAGGTTTAGGGGTATTGCCTAAAGGACGGGCCTAAGGCCCATGATTAGGCGCGGGCTCTCCCAAGCCCATACCCCGCGTGACATTGGGATATTTTTCATGAATTTTGTACAAAATGGAGTCGCCACTAGCCTATTGGGGTCGGCTAGAAACCAAGTGAGGCATGGGAGCGTGCCTCACTTCCTACGCAACCAGAGAATCTAGGGTCGGGGACTTGATTACACTAATTAACTAATTAGTGCCCTTTCTACCTAATCTTGTTCATTTTAACAAAATGATTTTTGACAAGCAGTTTGGATTGATTTTATATCTATTCACTAACATATGAAGTGATCATACAAGTGCACAAACATTGAAATAACAATCATAGCTATCAAGATCCTAATTGCCATAAAATTAAACACATGCAATCAAACATAATTAGATATGTAAATTAAACATGCAAAATAATCAATATGCAAGCGCATAAAGGTCTAATTACGCTAAAATGGCAATACATGGCAAGTCCTAATCAAATCCCATCATTTTTTGGATTTTCGAAATTTTTAATTTTTAAATTAATTTTTAATTTTTTTAATTAATTTTTAATTAATTTTTTTTAATTTTTTTAAAAAGAAAAATAACTAATTTCTAATTTTAAAATTTTTTTTAAAATTTTTTTTTTTGATTTTCGAAATTGTTTAATTTTTTTTTTAATTTTTTTTAATTTAATTAATTTTTTTAAAAGAAAATAACTAATTTCTAATTTTTAAACATTTTTTTTTATTTTCGAAATTGTTTTTTTTTAATTTTAATTTTTTTTTATATTTAATTTTTTTGGATTTTTTTAATTGCTTTTTTTTTTTATTTATAAAAAAAAAAAAAAAAAAAAAACTAAATAATAAAGTAAACTAAAATAAAATTCGGGCGGGCAAGGTCGGGTCCTGGTCTGCGGTCGGGTCGGTCGGAGACCGGACCGGTTCGGTCTAGGCTGGTTAGGCCCAATCGCCTTCGATTGGGCCTTCGCTCCGACTTGGGCCCAAACGACGGGCCCAAGTCGGGGACAAGCCGAGTGGGCCGGACCACGAGATCTGGCCCACTCGACACTGCAATCTGTCGCGACTTTCGGTCGCGACCAAGGATGCCGGACGACGAACGCCGTGGCGCGACATCTCGGGCGGACGGGGACGCGGCTCGAGCTCTCCGGTCGCGGCGGAGTCCCTCCGCCACCAGCCGGTCCTAGGGGTCCTATGTGGAGCAATTAGGGGCGGAGTTCGCTCGGACAATTTCACAAACAGGTGGTATATGCACTAACAAAACTAACAGATTTTGTCTTGGTCGTAGCCCGAGCACCTATCTAGACTTCGAAGGCGACATGGCGAACGGCAAGCGGGGTAACAAAGACGGGAAGGCGGCGGAGCTCGCCCGAACTAGTCGGGATGAGCTCCGCCAACTCATTTCCGAAACGCACACCGAAGTTCGATGAAAAGCCTACCCGAGTTCCGACGGGGATGGTAGTTTGGAGACGCGTCTGCGGCGACGGCGCGGCGATGGCGGCCGGAGATGCGTCGGCGGCGGTTGCAGCGGTCGAGAGATGCGTCGACGACGGTGGCCTCGGTGAGTTTTCCCCCCCTTTTTGCTCTTTGTTTCCCTCGCCCTCGCTCTCTGTTCCCCTCGCCCTCGCTCTCTGTTCCTCTCTTCTCCCCTGTTCTCCCTTCTGTTTTTCCTCTCTCCTTTCTCTTTTTTTTTTCTCTCCTTCTTCTTTTCTTGTTTCGATTCCCTCCTTCCGAATCGGCCCCGCGTGCGTCCGAATCGGCTTCTTCCAACCCGCCGACCTGCGAGATGATGTTGTCTCCTCCTCCCTCTGCCCTCGGCTTCGCCTTTTCCCCACGCGAACGGCTGCTTTACGCTTCGCTCGTTCCCCGTGCGGCAAGCGGCGAGGGAGAAGACAACGGGCGGGCGGGCCGGAGGAAGAAAAGGGCTGGGCGCGTGAGGGAAAAGAAAAAAAAAAAAAAAAGGAGAGGAGAGGGATTGGGCCCAGGCTCATTCGGGGGGGGGATAAAGGGAGAAAAAGGGCCGGGTCGGTCCAAGGCCGAACCCGACCCGACCCGGACCCGCACGACTCTTCTTTTTTTTTTTTTTTTTTTTAAAGAAAAATTAATAATTAAAATTTTTGATTTTGATTTTGATTGATTTTTTTTTTATTTTTTTTTTTGTTTTTTTTTTTTTTTTAAAAAGAAAGATAAAAATTATGTGTCAACAATTGCCCTTTTTGAATGTAGCCTCGAAGAGGTTGCAATCAAAGATAGAAGACACATAAATTATTTTGATGATAGAAAAACCCTAGGTGCATATGCATGTATTAGGTTGACGAAAAGGACTCATAACTATGGAAATGCGTCTTGTCAAATAGAGGAAGAAAGACTTCGGGCTACAGAGGCCCACCGAGTCATAAAAAGTGAGGAAGACTCCGGGGATGCAAGGCTCTCGGGTCATAAGAAGTGAGGAAGACTCCGGGATACAAGGCTCTCCAGGTCATAAGAAGTGAGAAAGACTCCAGGATACAAGGCTCTCCGGGTCATAATAAGTGATGAAGACTCCAGGATACAAGACTCTCAGGGTCATAATAAGTGATGAAGACTCCAGGATACAAGACTCTCAGGGTCATAATAAGTGATGAAGACTCCAGGATACAAGGCTCTCCGGGTCATAAGAAATGGGGAAGACTCCAGGATACAAAGCTCTCTAGGTCATGAGAAGTGAGGAAGACTCCAGGATACAAGGCTCTCCGGGTCAGGAGAAGTGAGGAAAACTCCAGGATACAAGGCTCTCTAGGTCATGAGAAGTGAGGAAGACTCCAGGATACAAGGCTCTCCGGGTCATGAGAAGTGGGGAAGACTCAAGGATACAAGGCTCTCTGGGTCATGAGAAGTGAGGAAGACTCCAGGATACAAAGCTCTCCGGGTCATAAGAAGTGTGGAAGACTCCGGGATACAAGGCTCTCGGGTCATAAGAAGTGAGGAAGACTCCGGGATACAAGGCTCTCCTGGTCATAAGAGGTGAGAAAGACTCCAGGATACAAAGCTCTCCGGGTCATAAGAAGTGAGAAAGATTCCAGGATACAAAGCTCTCCGGGTCATAAGAAGGATGGAAGACTCCAGGATACAAAGCTCTCGGGTCATGAGAAGTGAGGAAGACTCCGGGGATACAAAGCTCTCCGGGTCATAAGAAGTGTGGAAGACTCCAGGATACAAGGCTCTCCGGGTCATAAGAAGTGAGGAAGACTCCGGGATACAAGGCTCTCGGGTCATAAGAGGTGAGAAAGACTCCGGGATACAAAGCTCTCCGGTCATAAGAAGTGAGAAAGACTCCGGGATACAAAGCTCTCCTCCTCATAAGAAGGATGGAAGACTCCAGGGATACAAAGCTCTCCGGGTCATAAGAAGGATGGAAGACTCCGGGATACAAAGCTCTCCGGGTCATAAGAAGTGAGGAAGACTCCGGGATACAAGGCTCTCGGGTCATAAGAAGTGAGGAAGACTCCGGGATACAAGGCTCTCCTGGTCATAAGAGGTGAGAAAGACTCCGAGGATACAAAGCTCTCCTCGGTCATAAGAAGTGAGAAAGACTCCGAGGATACAAAGCTCTCCTCCGGTCATAAGAAGGATGGAAGACTCCAGGATACAAAGCTCTCCGGGTCATAAGAAGGATGGAAGACTCCAGGATACAAAGCTCTCCGGGTCATAAGAAGGATGGAAGACTCCAGGATACAAAGCTCTCCGGGTCATAAGAAGGATGGAAGACTCCAGGATACAAAGCTCTCCGGGTCATAAGAAGTGAGGAAGACTCCAGGATACAAGGCTCTCCGGGTCATAAGAAGGATGGAAGACTGAGGTCTCATCGTGTAAAAACGAATTTTGACTGGGTATGATAGTCTCATCGTGTACAAATGAGTTTCGACTAGGAGGCGGACAAGCGTGGTTTACAGATGAACCCACCAATCTTGGAAATGACATGGTTTAAGGTTAACCATAAACCTTTGGAGATGGCATGGTTTAAGGCGACCATGAACCTTTGGTTTTTAGGGAAGCACACTGCTAACCCCTTAGAAAACTACATGGCTTCAACTGATGAATCCTGTCAAACTCAACTCGAGCAAATGTCATTAGAGACGTCATCAAGAGACGTATTGGCAATATTGTAACATTAATTGAACAAAATAATCAAGCTAAGTCCGATTGCTTTAGAAAAACATTCGATGTCCATCGCATCATATGACACAAAACTGTCATCTTGCTCGTGGATATATCATTAATCATCAAATTTTCTAGGAGGCAAGTTCTCATCAGAACGGCTACGACTCGAGAAAAAAGTTCATTAAGCATGCCAAACTAGAGCTTCTTAGTCAGAAAGGGTTTCTCAAGCGCTCTCAATAAAATGGCTACTTGATCCCATCCATTCGTGTGGGAGATAATTGGTTACTGAAGGTATCTCACATAACCTACGTCGAAGGCTTCCGGAAACATTCGCAATGAGCACAATCGATCGATCAAAAGGACTTTTGAAAGGACCGCAATATAGGCTCGGTTAGGGCTCACACAAATGAATTGTTGCTTTGAGACCGATAAATGAACATTTGTCATTATCTTCATTGGGTTTACAAGTCGAGAGCTTAGAAGCTAAGACAAGATAGAATTACTTCCACTCCTTCAAGCAGTAGCTTCTTTGTGGTATTCTCATTTTCACTCAAATTATCCCAATCAGAAGAGGCTTCGGAAAAGGGTTATAATGTTGGCTCGGGAAAGGCTCAAAAGGCTTAAAACTTTCAATAGGGTCTTTAAGAGCCGGTGATCATCATGGCATCATGACCAGGTCACTTGATCTTTCCAAATCATTTGGCTTTCGAAATACAACGCATCTCAAAAGTCCCTTGATTAAGCATATATGCATGGGAGCTTTGCTTCTTTCTCTAGTTTCCTTTGCACTCGCGATGATTTTTTTTTTTTTTTTTTTTTTTTTTTTTTTTTTTTGGCATTGGCCTTGCTTTTACCAGGCACACTGCTTTTTCATGCCCCCAAGTGTGTCGAACTTTTTGCTTTTTGAACTTTTGGAGCTCTTATGACTTTCGAGATGCTTTTCACATTGTTCTCGTAATTGTCAATTGTTTTGATCAATTCTTATGCTTTGCCCAGTGGAGGGAGATGATCACCGCTCGGGGTTTAGAAATGAATAATCGAGGCCCAAATCGGTTAAAGCAATGGGTATCGATGTTTGGGTAGAGAATGAAATGCTCTTCTTCACATTGGGATGAGTCAAAATCTAATGAGAATTCCTTTGAAGCTATCACCGGAAGATTGATGCAAGTGAAAGTAATAGGATCTTTCCCAATCATTCGCTCTACAACATGACTGTAACCTCCTATGCTGCCCCAATGTTGGGTCATTCTCGACAGGGGTACTTTGGAGGATCATCTCTATTTGGCCCAAAGGGCTAGCAATATGTCAGCTTGGCGTTTGGGATTGATGAAGGAAACGCCTTTATTATTTCGATCTTCACGCTCAATGCGAATGGATCCTTCGTCTAAGAGAAGGTTGTTTTTCACTCAACTCTTGAAAGTGTTCAAAGGATGTGTTTGGAAATGACTTACCTTTCTTCATCCTAAGCACTCCTTGTTTGGCATGATTAATGTTTCAACTTTTTATCCGAATAAAATCATTCTTACGAGCTCCCCTCTTCGAGAATTACTTACATGAAGCACGTATAGTGGCACCAGAAAATAGGTGGTACGAATGACGCTATGCCCCCCGTTTTTTTTTTTTTTTTTTTTTTTTTTTTTTTTTTTTTTTTTTTTTACCTCTCATTTAAGAAAAAGAGATATTCAACCATTTGTGCGGAGACTTGATGGGTCTTTTGAATCGACTTTTCCTTCCGCCATTTTCCTCATCGAACGGTAAGGTGCACCAAACACAAATAGATATGCGTGCATGTGATATATGTATGATATCTATGATGCTATGCATAATGCCATGTGACTCGGTTGCGCATGAAGTGGTTCTTCGACCTTGATTTCAATCATGGAAAGTATTTCTTGATTGCATCTCGAGTTTACAGGTCTAGGCAATTCACTTGCCATCCATTTCAACTAAAATCATAGCACCACCGAGGCATAATCTTTTTAATGACATACGGCCCTTCATAGTTCGGGGTGAATTTGCCACGTGGGTGCAGTATAATCGGAAGCACTTTCCTCAGTACTAGGTCATTGACTTCAAAGTATCTAGGACGCACCCTTCGATTGAAGGCTTTTGCAACTCGTCTCTGATAGCATTGGCCATGACACACAGCTTGCAATCTCTTCTCATCAATCAAGTTTAACTGCTCATGCCTCTGTTGCATCCACTCAATCTCATCGAGCATAGATTGGGAAATGACCCTTAGAGAAGGGACCTCAACTTCAACGAGGTAAGGCCCTCCATCCCATACACGAGTGAATAAGGAGTTGCCCCTGTGGAGGTGCGGATAGAAGTTCGATACGCCATTAACGCGTAAGGGAGTCTATCGTGCCAATCACGATAATTTTCGGCAGTCTTTGATAGGATTTTCTTTATGTTCTTGTTCGCCGCCTCCACTGCTCCATTCATCTGAGGACGATACGGTGATTAGTTCAAATGCTTAATTCGAAACTCACTAAACAATCCATCTACGACTTTGTTGTTCAAATTAGTGCCGTTGTCAGTAATGATCGCCTCCGGCACCCCGTAGCGAGCGACAATGTCGCGACGAATGAACTTCGCCACATTCTTGGCAGTAACATTAACATATGAATTGGCCTCAATCCACTTGGTAAAATAGTCTATCGCCACCAGGATAAATCGATGCCCATTTGAAGCTTTGGGATTAATGGGCCCAATCACATCAATTCCCCACATTGAAAAGGGCCAGGGTTGAGATATTTGGTGGAGTTCATTTGGAGGGGCATTTATCCTATCTCCATAAATTTGGCACTGATGACACCGTCGTACGTGCTGAATGCAGTCAGACTCCATGGTCATCCAATAATAACCGAGTCGCATGATCTTTCTCACTAAGAAGTGTCCATTCATATGCGGGCCACACTCCCCTTCATGTATTTCTTTCATCAAACGGTTGGCTTCTTTAGCGTCGACACACCTTAGCAATGTCGAGTCGAATGACCTTTTGTAGATGACATCTCCACCGGCGAAGAATTTCGATGCTAACTTTATTAAATGCTTTCTATCTCGCTTCACTTCCTTCGGAAATTCACCATTCTGCGGGGTACTTCAAGATGTCCCGATACCAAGGCTGTCCGTCCGTTCTTCTTCAATCGTCATGCAATAAGCCGGGCGCCTAAAGATTTCAATTCTTAATGGTTCAATATCCAAGCCTCCGGCTACTTGTAACATTGAAGACAAGGTAGCTAGGGCATCAGCAAACTGATTTTGAGACCTTGGCAAGTATTCAAATGCTATTTCTTGAAATTCTTCCGTCAACTTCCCCAGGAACACATGATACGGGATCAATTTAGAATCATGTGTTTGCCATTCGCCTTTAGTCTATAAGATGATAAGGGCTGAATCACCATAAACTTGCATCTTTCGGATCTTCATGTCAATAGCAACTTGGAGGCCGAGAATGCATGCTTCATATTCGGCAATATTATTTGTGCAAGGGAACGTCAATTTAGCAAAGCAACGGGGTAGTGCCGACCAGTGCAGGGAGATAAGAACCGCCCCGTGCCCGACCCGCTAAATTAATCGCACCATCGAAGTACATCGTCCATTTGTCACTGATACAAGTAAAATTTGCTCATCTGCATCACTCTCCTCATCGGATGTCCCTGGACCTCTCGGGACTTTCGCCAACAAGTCTGCTATGGCGCGACCTTTAACGGACTTACGCCCCGGCTCGAACGTCAAACTCGAAATTAAGATTTGCCACTTGGCCAACTTGCCAACTAATGCTGGCTTCTCAAGGAGGTACTGATGGGATCATTTTCGAGTCACCAACGGGATTCGGTGATGAAGTGTGTATTGCCGCGGCTGTGCAAAACCCAAATCAAGGCCACGCAAGTTCTCTCAACTTACGTAGTTCATCTCGAAACAGTAAACTTCTTGCTCAAGTAGTATATCGCGCATTCTCTCCCGTCATTTGGTCTTTTCTGTGCTAACATGGCTCCCAATGATTCATCATGTATGGTCAAGTACAAAATTAGCGGAATTTTAGGGAGAGGGGGTACTAAGACTGGTGCGTGAGTGAGATAGTGTTTTATCTTCTCGAAGGCACCTGGCACTCAATATCCCACTCAATCTTTGCATTCTTTTTCAGGAGCTTGAAGAATGGTCTCATTTGTTTCGGACAACTGACAGATGAACCTTGCCACATAATTGAGCCGCCCCATCAAACTGCGAACTTCCCTGGTGGTGGTCGGGGATCGTAAATCGCAGATAGCCTTAACCTTTGACGGATCAATCTCTATGCCCTTGTTACTAACCATGAACCCTAGCAACTTCCCCGATCTTGTCCCAAAAACGCATTTTGCGGGATTGAGACGTAACTTGAATTTCCGAAGACGTTTGAACAATTTTTGCAAGACTCCAACATGGTCCTCACCTTGTCTTGACTTCGCAATCATATCATCCACGTATACCTCAATCTCCTTGTGCATCATGTCATGAAACAACGTGACCATGGCTCTTTGATACGTTGCCCCAGCATTCTTTAGACCGAAAGGCATCACTTTGTAGCAGAAAGTTCCCCAAGGAGTTATAAATGATGTTTTGCTCCTATCCTCCTTCCTCATATGGATTTGATTATATCCGGAAAAACCATCCATAAAGGAGAATAACTCAAACTCCGTGGTACTGTAAACCAAGACATCAATATGCGGGAGGGAAAATCATCTTTGGGGCTTGCTCGATTTAGGTCACGATAGTCAACACATACCCCGATTCGCCCATCTTTCTTCATTACGGCACAATATTTGCTACCCAATCGGGATAACGTGTCACTTCAATAAAATCTACTTTCAGCACTTCATTACTTCTTCTTCGATCTTCTTGGACAACTCTGGTTTGGTTCTCCGAGTCTTTGCTTCTTGGGCGGCATATCGGGATCCGTTGGCGAGCATGCTCCACAATTTCGGGGTCCAATCCCGGCATGTCGGCATATGTCCGGCGAACACATCTTGATATTCTTTCAAAAGATTAGTCATCTTTTCCGCCTCTGACTCTAAGAGACATGCCCCGATCCTTACTTCCTTGACATTCTCTGCATCACCTAAATTTATGGTGATTGCTCGTTCTTCTGTCAACGGCTTCGATCCTTCATGTCGATTCCATTCGCGCTCAATCCCCTTCTGATCATCATCGTCAGTGTCATCAGAACCTGAGAGACCTTCTTCATGCGTGCCCGAGTCATATGCATCCTTATTATGATTATGCATAATGCAATGCCTGAGATGCGATAAGATGAGTTAGAGCAATGTCGACAATAAAAATGATGCATGTCGTTTTTTCGAAGAATTTTTGAAATATTTTTTTGTAAAAGTTTCAAGAACTCATCCTCATATCCTCGGATTTCCTCGTCCTTGCAAGGCAGTCAAATAAGGGAGCATGTGGAGACCTAGGCCTCAGTGACCATCATAGGACTAGTTTGATGTGCCTCCACACGTCCTTAATAAAACATGTCTCTATTTTATTGAATGAGGAAAGATAAGGCCGTATTTTAACACACACCACCCACGATTAACGGCTCAAGCTCGGGGTTGACCATTGTTCACATTACAAATGACATGAACGGGAAATAAATAAAGAAAAACTACGAGATCCCACGCAGGGGAGGAGACACAAAACAAAAGACTAGGCTAGACGAGAACCGCCCTACTTTGAAGGGACAATCATGACTTCAGAGGACTCAGCTTCCTCGCATGCCGAGATGGCGCATATGACGTCTTCCTCGGGTAGCTCAGTCACACCATAGATGTCCCCATCTTCCTCGAATAACATCCTTGGAGGTCCTGGAAATGTTTCTTCTAACAACGGGTGAAATGGGCCTTGATCGCCCTCACCCTCCTCTGTTTGGGCAATACGTTCGCTCCAATCTCTATACCCACCTCGGCCTCCTCGGGCATTTCGACCTCTCTGCCTTCCACGGCCCCCTCGGTTGCCACGACCACCTTGCTCGCTACGACCTTCTCGCCCTTCAACATATCCCAGGCCTCTCCTCTTCGAGTTCTTATGAGCTTCAATGGGCTTTCGCACACCCTGACTGTGTGATCCAAGGCCCTCTCCAGGATTATACCCGCTTGCCAGCATAATCTTTCCCGCAGCTATGGCCGGCTTAGACAATTTAGGAGCCTTTGTGAAGGACCCTACAGGCACATGGACCATGGATACCAGCTCGAAGGTTTGAAAGCTGGATTCCTCGGTATACTCCGGCTCCACATAGGGGATGGCTGTCTCGTGATAGATCTTGAAATCGGATTCTCCATGAACTGTGATAAGCCTGTTGTCCACCACAAATCGTACCTTTTGATGGAGGCTGGAGGCAACAGCACCTGCTGTGTGGATCCATGGCCTCCCTAGCAGAAAATTAAAAGCGCTTGGTATATCTAACACATGGAACAGGACTTGAAAAAGTACGGGGCCAATCGGCGGCTCAAGTTCAATTTCTCCTATCACCTCCTTCTTCATCCCGTCAAAAGCCCGCACGATCGACTTGCCATGCGGATTCTCCCAAGATCAATGCCAAGACGGTGGAGAGTAGCCAACGGGCATATATTGAGTGCCGAACCATTATCGATCAATACTCTGCAAACAAGAGTGCTTTCATGTTTCACCGAGATGTGTAGCGCTTTGGTATGATTAGGACCATCAGGGGGAAGATCTTCATCAGTAAAAGAAATTTGGTCCTTCAATAGAACGGCCCCAACGAACTCTTCCAATTGGACTTCATCGATTGACTCGGGCACGTGCACCTCATTAAGGACTTTTAGCAAGATGTCCCTATGCTTCTCGGAAGATTTGAATAATTCCAGGAGGGAGATTTGAGCCGGCAACTTCCGCAATTGATCCACCACGTTGAACTCACTAGATTTTACCACAGCCAAAAATTGCTTTGCCTCCTCCTCGGTCACAGCCTTCTTTTCTATTCCCTTATCAGGTGCGTAACAGCGGCCCGATCGCGTGACAGCATCAACCTCATTTGTTTCGTAATCCCAAGGTGCAGCTTTGGGATCGAATTTGGGAGGATACTCCAGCATTATCATTCCATCTTCCTCCTGGGGAGGCAGTTCAATCGTGACCGGCATTGTGTTTCCTCCCGTGACTTCGATTGTAGACATCTCTTCGACCATAAGGTCGATCACTGTGGGTTCAGCAATTTCCAGCTCAATATCGCCGGCAAGCTCCTCATCGGACAGTTCAATCACCATCGGGGTTATCATAGCTATCACCCCTTCCTCATATAAAGCTGGGGTCTTCGAAATTCCATGCATAGCCTTCCTCGCCCGAGACATACCAGCAAAGTTGCAGAAAGATGAGCGGAATGACGATGGCATTATCACGGATACGGCCTTCTCTTCCTCCTCTCCGCGTCTGATTACTCCCATGGTTACCATCCTACGGACGCGATTCAATTTCTCTTCTAGGGTCACATCCTCCTGGCCTTCATAGTATCCCGCTAGCACTAGGGATTCATACAACTCGGAAGCATCCAATACTAGAGGTTGTTGACTCGCCCGTGTGTCCTCGGAAATTGAGTTCACTCCCCCTACATGATTTGGTAGAGGGTTCTGTTGCACGTTGGGCTGAGCTTCCTTGAAAGTCAAAATGTTCTTGTCTAGAAGATGTTGAACTTTGTATCTTAGCATGTGACAATTATCTACATCATGCCCCCTTTCTCCCATGTGGTATTCACAAGTCTTGGTTATATCGAACTCGGCGAACCTCGGGGGGTTATCTCTAGGCACCTCCTTTGTGACCATCCTCTTTTCAAAAAGCATGGGCAATAACTTTGACAGCGGGCGTGGTAGTGGAGAAAACCCTTTTCGAAACAGCCTCTTGCCATTATCAAATGCTTGTGATGAACTACCAGGAACCATCGTAGGCTTGTGCGCAGGTGTTGCGGTTGGCCGAGGGAAATGGGGCTCTTGCACAAGTGCTACTTCAATTGCGGCCTCTTTATCTTTTCTTGCTGGAAATTTCTTCACGCCACCGGTTGAAATCTTTCCCTCAACCATTGCCCATTCAACTCCTTCACCTACCTCAACTAACTGTGAAAATGTTTGGCAACCCGAGAACACTAACCCTTGGAAGTATTCAGAGGGCAATGTCTTGAGGAACAGCTGCTTCATCTCCCTCTCATTCAAGGCCGGCTTCACTTGTGAGGCCATGGTCCTCCACCTTTGCGCGAAGGCCTTGAATGACTCATTCCTCTTCTTCTCAACGCGAGTCAACTCCTCCCTCGTGGGGGCAAGCTCAGTGTTAAACCGGTATTGTTGTAAGAACTCATTGGTTAAGTCGTCCCAACTTGTGAATTCTTCAATGTCCAGCGCAATGAACCACGTCAAGGCAATGCCTTCCAAACTATCTTGGAATGTGTGTATGAGGAATGGCACGTTGTCAGCATAGCGAGCCATTTTTCTCATGTAATACCTAAGGTGGGTCCTTGGGCATCCCGTTCCGTCATACTTTCTTGTGAACTCGGGCTCTTGGAAATTCTCAGGAAAGCTCGTCTTGGTGTATGGAGATAACCTATCAGCTCCTTTCAACTCATAACCTTGCAAGACACATAGTCGCTCTTCCATCTTTGCCAAACGTTTTTCACTCTCGTCACTTAGGCGAGGTGTTGGGTTTTCCTTCGGAGGAGGATCCAAATGGACGATGATCGGCGTGGCAGAAGGAGCTTCTCCAGCAATTTCTTTCCCGGGGAGATCAGCAACGTGCGTGCCTCCCGTTGACGGGGAAGCATGTTCTGATAACGCAGGAGTGGATGTTCCAGTGACAGCTACGGCGGGGGGCTCCTTAAGCTTCTGGCTTATTTCAAGCATCATTGCGGTGAGTTGGGCCAGTTGGTCCTCCATCTTGGCCATGCGCACGTTGGTGTCATCATTCTCCATTCTGACTTTTGCGCGCGTGCGAATTGGGGATCTCCGCTTGGCCGTGTCGACGATCAGTAGAAGACAATCGATCAGTTAGTACCTGAAATAAAGGTAGATAAGTATATATAAATAAAAGTAATAATTAGGTGGCCGGCCCACGACAAAGATCTAATCGCCCCAATTTGCCCGCTTCATTGAAAGTCGAGGTTGCTACATAATACAAGAAAAAATGCAAAAGAAAACCCTTAAACAACGAAGTTACTTCAAAGACGAAAAGACATTCTCCTAACTCCCAATTTTCAACATCGAGACTCGAGACAAACTCCTTAATATCGCAATGTAAACAAATAAGGTCCTGCTACATATTGTGCTCGACTCAATCTAACTGATGAGGACGGCTTCCGCTTGTGGCAGCTCCACTAACTCGGGTTAACTTCGAAGCACGCTCCTCGGCTTCCTTGAGCTCTCTCTTGAGGCGCTTGATCTCGGCTCGATGGGTGATCTTCAATGGCACTTCAGGAATCTTCGGGCGGAGGCTCTCTGGAATCTTGTGTCTAAGAATGTACTCCTTCAAGGCATAATAGGTCTTCTCTTGCCCCTCCAACTCTTCTTCAGGCCATATCAACTTCCGAGGGTGGCACATATCCCACATCGACTTGACCAACGCGACGGAGTCTTCGTGGTCTTGGCATCCGTCAAGGAAGTCTATCCTGAGCGGGTCCTCCTGGATCGCCGGCGGAAGTTGTTGGATCTCTTGAAACTGACGGGTGACTCGAGTCGGGTAATATTCGATGATTCCGTGATTCCCAACAAAGGAATAGGTCCAAGAAGCCCACACACAAAAACCGTGCTTCTCGAACTCGGAGCCATTTGGCATGCCATTGGAAATCCTCGAGTCCGGGGTTGGTCATGAAAACTAACCACTCGGAATAATGATAATCGGGGCAAACATTTTCCTATCTCTAAACTTTAGGATAGGGTGGCTAGAGTCAGAAATGTCGCTCACAGTCATCAAGTTACCGAACCCCTTAATGTGAGAAAAGAACCAAATTTGCAAGAGTTCAGGGGGAGCATAGAAAGCTTTGTTTTTGTTTTCTTTAAAACGAGTAAGGGAAAGAAAGGTTTCAGTTAGGATGGCATTAACAAAGCCCTTTCCCATACATAACTCACGAACTACCCATGCTACGGAAGGGTTAATAGCATTTCTACAATGTGGGAATATCACAAACCCGAAGAAAGCTAATAGGAATATCTTATTCTTTTGGAAAGATGGGGCATTTTGAAAATGTTCATTTAGAAATGAAAATGGGCAGGTTTTGCGATTGGCTTTCAAAACTTTTCTCACGTCATCTTCTTTAATTTTAAGGAAATCAGATAAGGTCGATGCATGTTCAATTCCTACAAGTGGGCTAACTAACTCCGACACTAAGGGCTTTCCAATGGCAATACTGTATTCCTCCAAGGTTGGAGTGAGCTCGTGATCACCGAATACGAACGTGCAAGTTGCGGGGCACCAAAAATGTGCTAACGCTTGCACAACACCAGAATGAGTTTCTATCTCCAAAAGGGAAGTAAACGTCCAACATATGATCGCACCCAATCACGGCCAGTTGGATCTAATCTCTCCCACCACGCGCGAATCTCGGCTCTCGGGACGGGGATGATGCGAAGGTCGGATACCCCCATCGTGTGATCAACCTAATTTGTCGTGGACCGGCCAAAAATGAAAGCAAATAAGTAAATTGCGATGAAAAGAATTCAAGAAAAACTTACCCTACTCATTGAGCAGCGATGTAAGGGTCATAGACATGCGCATGGACAGTGGTTCAATTTCTACTCTAGATGGCCCAAAATGAAGCCATGGGATCACGGGGACTGAACCAACATGCTCGTGGCTAGGTCGTGTTACCCATGACTCCGGCTTTGTCAAAGGACCGACCCGTGTCGCATGCTCGCACTGGGGTGGGGACCTCTAACATCAAGAAAGAAATTTCGGGGTTGAGATGGGCGACTCGTACTACATGCTTGTAGTCGGAGTGGTATCCACCTCAACACCATCCTAAGTAATCCTATGCGGCCCAGGTCCGGCGGCAGGTTGTGTGTGCTAAAGTGTAGTGCAATGCAGGGGATGCAGGCATGACAATTTATAAGCAATCAACACTTCATACATGAACAATAAACCATACATTCCTTCACCTCCCTACAAGACAAAGGTAAGCAAACACTTCCCCTTATACCTCCCATTCTACAAAAACATTTAACACCTTTAATGTTAAGGACGTACCTGGAATCCTCGCTGCCAAACAAAAATATTTTTGAACAAGATTAATTTTGGCCTAAGTCCTCTAAGGTTTAAAACCTTATGTCCCAGTGAGTCGCCAAGTCAAGCCGCGACCTACCCTCGGGGGGAGGGAACAGGTTTAGGGGTATTGCCTAAGGACGGGCCTAAGGCCCATGATCAAGCTCGGGCTCTCCCAAGCCCATACCCCGCGTGACATTGGGATATTTTTCATGAATTTTGTACAAAAGGGAGTCGCCACTAGCCTATTGGGGTCGGCTAGAAACCAAGTGAGGCATGGGAGCGTGCCTCACTTCCTACGCAACCAGAGAATCTAGGGTCGGGGACTTGATTACACTAATTAACTAATTAGTGCCCTTTCGGTACCTAATCTTGTTCATTTTAACAAAATGATTTTTGACAAGCAGTTTGGATTGATTTTATATCTATTCACTAACATATGAAGTGATCATACAAGTGCACAAACATTGAAATAACAATCATAGCTATCAAGATCCTAATTGCCATAAAATTAAACACATGCAATCAAACATAATTAGATATGTAAATTAAACATGCAAAATAATCAATATGCAAGCGCATAAAGGTCTAATTACGCTAAAATGGCAATACATGGCAAGTCCTAATCAAATCCCATCATTTTTTGGATTTTCGAAATTTTTAATTTTTAAATTAATTTTTAATTTTTTTTTTTAATTAATTTTTTAATTAATTTTTTTAATTTTTTTTAAAAAGAAAAATAACTAATTTCTAATTTTAAAATTTTTTTAAAATTTTTTTTTGATTTTCGAAATTGTTTAATTTTTTTTTTTAATTTTTTTTTAATTTAATTAATTTTTTTAAAAGAAAATAACTAATTTCTAATTTTTAAACATTTTTTTTATTTTCGAAATTGTTTTTTTTTTAATTTTAATTTTTTTGGATTTTTTAATTGCTTTTTTTTTATTTTAAAAAAAAAAAAAAAAAAAAAAAAAAAAACTAAATAATAAAGTAAACTAAAATAAAATTCGGGCCGGACCGGGTCGGGTCCGTCTGCGGAAGTCGGGTCCGGTCGGAGACCGGACCCGGGTTCTGGTCTAGGCGGTTAGGCCCAATCGCCTTCGATTGGGCCTTCGCTCCCTGGCGACTTGGGCCCAAACGACGGCCCAAGTCGAGGACAAAAGCCGAGTGGGCCGGACCACGAGTCTGGCCCACTCGACCTCTGCAATTCCTGGTCGCGACTGCTCGGTCGCGACCAAGGATGCTTCGGACGACGAACGCTGTGGCGGCGACATCTCGGGCGAGACGGGGACGCGGCTCGAGCTCTCCGGTCGCGGCGGAGTCCCTCCGGCCACCCGGCGGTCCTAGGGGTCCTATGTGGAGCAATTAGGGGCGGAGTTCGCTCGGACAATTTCACAAACAGGTGGTATGCACTAACAAAACTAACTGATTTTGTCTTGGTCGTAGCCCGAGCACCTATCTAGACTTCGAAGGCGACATGGCGAACGGCAAGCGGGGTAACAAAAAGACGGGAAGGCGGCGGAGCTCGCCCGAACTAGTCGGGATGAGCTCCGGCCAACTCATTTCCAGAAACGCACACCAGAAGTTCGATGAAAAGCCTACCTGAGTTCCGACGGGGATGGTAGTTTGGAGACGCGTCTGCGGCGACGGCGGCGACGATGGCGGCCCGGAGATGCGTCGGCGGCGGTTGCAGCGGTCGAGAGATGCGTCGACGACGGTGGCCTCGGTGAGTTTTCCCCCTTTTTGCTCTTTGTTTCCCTCGCCCTCGCTCTCTTTCCCCCGCCCTCGCTCTCTGTTCCTCTCTTCTCCCCTGTTCTCCCTTCTCGTTTTTCCTCTCTCCTTTCTCTTTTTTTCTCTCCTTCTTCTTTTCTTGTTTCGATTCCCTCCTTCCGAATCGGCCCCGCGTGCGTCCGAATCGGCTTCTTCCAACCCGCCGACCTGCCAGCGAGATGATGTTGTCTCCTCTGCCTCTGCCCCTGCTTTCGGCTTCGCCTTTTCCCCACGCGAACGGCTGCTTTCTGCTTCGCTGGTTCCCCGTGCAGCAAGCGGCTGAGGGAGAAGACAACGGGGCGGGCCGGGCCGGAGGAAGAAAAGGGCTGGGCCGCGTGAGGGAAAAGAAAAAAGAAAAAAAAAAGGAGAGGAGAGGGATTGGGCCCGGGCTCATTCGGGGGATAAAGGGAGAAAAAGGGGGTCGGTCCAAGGCCGAACCCGACCCGACCCCGGACCCGCACGACTCTTCTTTTTTTTTTTTTTTTAAGAAAAATTAATAATTAAAATTTTGATTTTGATTTTGATTGATTTTTTTTTTATTTTTTTTTTTATTTGTTTTTTTTTTTTTTAAAAAGAAAGATAAAAATTATGTGTCAACAATGACTAAATCTATCCAATTCCTACCAAAAAGGCAAAATTACCGTGTATCATTCAATTGCAATATAAATTGATGGTACCAAATTTATTTACTTTCCCTTTTGTTAGTTTTTTTATATCTACGTAGGATCTACTTACTATAATTATGCATTTAATATGTTTATCTTTTTTGTTTATTTTAGATTTTTTGTATACATTAAAGGCGCTATGTCTTTTTCATTGTTAGATTTACTTTCATCAAAATTTGTTTTGTCGAAAAGAGAAATTTTCCGAAATCTAGTTCTTATTCATGTTGTCAATTATATTTATGGATAAATCGTTGAGTAGATAAAATTTAATTAAATCAAAATATTGCATAAAGTAAGATTTTTTTTTTTTTTTTTTTAAATGCCAGTGAAATATCATTATTTTGAATGATAAAAATTAATATCAATAATGAATTATTCACAAAAAAAATATCAAGATACCTCATTGTACATAATTTTTTTTTCGTTTATTCCTATATATTCCTCTAACGTCTTACACACTTTGTATAAAAGTATCTTGCTAGTATAATGAGGAAAAAAGATAAGTTCTTTGATATTATAAATAAATAGTTATGATATGAATTAGTAGAGTAATGAAATTAATAAAAAAAGTTCAACAATAAAATGAGTTTTTGAGATGAGATAATAAAAAAATAGATAAGTTGTTATAAGATCAATGATGAAAAATCGACTTTTCAGTTTTATACTGTGCAATTTTCTTTAATACGCTAAAAAAATGCAAAATGCTGAATTATGGAACTATCATGCATAGAAAAAAAATTAGAAAAAAGAAGAAGAAAAAGAAGAGCGGGGCATCACTTTAAGCTGCAATTGAAAGATTAAGGACAATTTTATCTTTTTAGTGTAAATGGGGATAGATGTAGTCATTTAGGGGTGAAAATAGCACCGCCCTAATTTATTTTGTAGATAACTACTATATTATAGTAATTGGATAAACTTTATACATTTAATAGAGAAGTATATCGTGGCAAAAAAGAAAAAAAAAATAGTAGTACGTCAAACAAGTATAATAAGAAATATATTATAAGACAAGGTGATCTGCACTCATATTATGGACCAGAAAACGCGTGTGAGCCTAAACGGTAAGCTCATCTACTGAGCTAGAGTGAAAATTTTTTTAGAGAAGCGATGAAACATCTGTTTAATTATTTAGATTGATTTCGTCAAATGCAAATATAGAAATTATAATCTTATAAACTCTTTTTACACGTAATAAATCTATTCAGTAACACTATGCAAAATAAATCAAGAAAAGTCCTTCTATGTAATACCATTTTCGTTAGTGAGGTATATCATAATTTTGGACTATTGTATTAACGTTCAATTTGAAAAAAAAAAAAAATGGAAGAGGTACTATAAGCGATGTCACTATCTTCTTCTTCTTCTTTTTTCTTTTAACAAGTGAAACGAAGTGCTTAGTAGGCAAAAGAAAGTGCTGTTAACGGAGTGTGGTTGGCTCGAAATGCCACACTTGTTAGGGAGAGTACAAGTAACTAGAAATTCACGAATAGCTTTAGTTAGGGGACCAAGCAATGGAGTGAAGTGGCTTGTTTTATTGGACAGGTGTTTGCTATTCATGCAAGTCTTGTGGGAGTGGCGGTGATGGTTGAAGAACATAAGGAAGCAACATAATAGCCCACAAGAAGGATGTTGCCGGAATTGGGTAGGTGAGAATGCCCAATTTCTGATATCTTCTATACCCATGGGGTAGTGGGTGCTTTGTGGCGTTGGGGTGAAGTGCGAAAGATGCAAAATGGTTGATTAATTGGTTTATCGGAGCAACATCAAAGTATTTCTGCTAGGAATCTAGGAATGTGATGATTATCATTTTAGAGGATTTCTAAAGGCGATGTTGGCCTCTCGTGCATAAACCGATCGGTTTATAAGTGTGAAGCAAAACCTCATCTCTTGACTTAGCTTTTGGGATAAAAGAGGCCCAAAATCACCTAATATTGATATCAAAGCTTAGGTTACCAACAAGTTTAGACCCAATAGTCACTCGAAGAAAGTTGTTGTGGCTCTGACTTAAGCTTGATGCGTGAGGGGGGAGATTATTAGGATGTACGTGTGAGTGAATTGTGTTAGAAAAATCTCACATAGAAGAATTAATGTGCTATAGAACAATTAGTACATTCTAGTTGGCTCATAACTTATTAACTTAAACTTTTGAGTAAATGTGAATTCAATTGGATATATTAACGGGTTTGTGTTTGGGCCCCATCTTAGTGATCTCCTTAGATGAAGGCATCGGAATTTTTTTTGCATGCTCCCAACAAATGGTGTTAGAGCCGATGGCCGTGGTTGCCAAGCAAGTGAGCATTGTGGTGTAGCAACATGGGCCCATAAGGATTCAACTTGAGATAAGTTGATGCAAGATGATACTTGAATTAAGGGGAGCAAACCTAACATTTAGCTTACACGTGACCTTTTCTCAGGGAGGTCACCAAGAGGGAGCCCAAATGTGAGCCCATCAGTATATCTAGTTTGACTCACCTTCACTCAAAAACTTAAGCCAATGAGTTATGAGTCAATTAGGATATATTAACTGTTCTATATTACATCAATTCCCGGTTGCAAAATTCCTCTAATACAATTCACTCGCACGAGTATTCTAACACATTACTCTTCAAATCTTTTAATGGCCGGATGATATTTTAAATCTTAAAAGGAAACTAAGATTGAGATCGTCACGAGGAACGCGTTTCTATTGTACCCTAAGCATGCTTTAAAACGTGCGTCTTTGCACGCAAACAAGATCGCTATGGATATTTGTCCATTTATAAGTTCGTTCATGCATTTATAAGCGTATATTCATTCACGTTGACCCATATAAGCTTACGAGCATGCCAGAGACAAACCTTAAAAGATCTCTCGAAAGTAAGAGACCCCGCTTTTTGATACGAGCCATAAAAGAAGTCTCGCTTCTTCCTCCTATATTTCAATCGTTGTGTTTTTTTTTTTTTTTTTAGAAAGGGTAATAACAATCGTTGTGTTCACATTCAGGTGGGGCAAAAAAGCATGTTTCTACAAGACATTGTCTATTTTCTTTTTAGGTAACCATAATTCATATAAGTTTTATGCTCACTCAGTTTATTATTATATAAATTCTTCGATGGCTAGTAGACAGTCACAATCTTTAAAGAAAACAAAATAAGAGTCAAGATCACCACTGGACGGCGATGTGTGCACGTTTATTGCATAACAAGCATACATCCATACGTCTATCTATGCCCGCAGCCACGAGCGTTATATGTTTATTTATCAGTTTGTCTGTACGTTCATAAGTGCACTCTTTCATCTTTATACGTAGAGCAAGACAGCAAGCCACCGACGAGCACGAAGAGGAGCAAGGGGGTTTGACGTTTGCCAAACCACTAAATGCTTGTTAGGGTTTTGTATGGGTCTATTAACTTGAAATAAGACATGTATCGGTGGGCCGCCCCTGGAATTCATAGGTCTGTTCACCCAGGCGGTGAACCATTGATCAACATAAGGCAATGTGATAGATGCAGAATAGTTTAAAATCATTAAAAGAAATGACATTAAGTCATTTGTATTTTTCTAAAGGCTTTCCTCAAAAGTCCAACTAAATGCACCTTTACTCTCTTCTATTTGTGAATGCAGGAAAAAGTGTTATGAATATTTGTCGAGTGTGCAATTACGAGCTTTTTTATGCACTTATAGGTGCCTTTGGTCACCTTTGGACATATTCCGGGTAGGGCTGAACTTTGCCTATCCACCACAAATTTTCAATATGCATTTCAAAGTTTTTTTTTTTTTTTTTTTTTTTTTTTCGGTGAGAGGAAATTTCAGAAAATTTTAAGAAGAAAAATACATAGACAAATTACGATGCGGAAGGAGCTTATTAAGGCATGCACGTTGATGCATGTGTTTAGTAAGGCAACAGGTTCATCATTTGTCATCCATCTTACAGTAAAATCACCTTGCACCAATTGGAATTAGTTAACTAATACAAGAAATTTATATGAGACAAGGCAGTCTTTAGCCATACTATGAACGAGAAGAAGGGTGTGAACCTAACGTGGAAACTCATGTAAGTTTGACCTGTGTATTCCACACGACAACTTAAATTCATCTTATATATTTGTTAGTGTAGTTCCAATCAAATGAGGTCGTGTCACTTTGGGAAGTCAAAGAGGGAAGGTTAAGCCAAAAAAAAGAGGTCAAAGAAGGAAGCGGATGACAGTCGTAAAAGACAGGAAGAAAAATTTGAGTATCATAAAAAATAAAGGGTTGAGAGGAAATCCTTCGAGTTAAAAGAAAGAACCACGAATGGACACAAATCTTTTCATTTGTGAACATAAGTACGAGCGACGATGTCGTGTGATTAATGGAAACATTTCTATCCTTTCCCATTTCTTGTTTTCAACGTACGAAAAATAACATAAGGAAAAAAAAAGTAATAATTCCTCATTATAAGATGTTTTCATTGTCATCTTATCGACTTTTTTATTTCTTGGGAATAAATCTTAGCAAACGGTAATGCATGGAAAAGAACTCTAAAGAAGTCTCACTTCTTCCTCATATATTTAGATCCTCGCGTTCTCATTCAGGAGGAAAAAAATGAGTTTCTATAAGCATTTTTCCAATACTTTAATTATGTTCTTTCAATCCGTTATTGAAGAAATTTCACAGCGGCCGACAGACAATCATAATTTTGCAAGGCAAAAAAAATAAAAAATAAAAAATAAAATATAAAATATATATAGAAAGAGAGAGAGAGAGAGAGAGAGTTGAGATTGCCACAAATGATGATATATGCATGTGTATTGCCTAGTGAGGATGCATCCGTACGTGTGTCTATGTCTACGAGCGTTATATGTTTATTTATAAGTTTGTTAGTACATTCGTATGCATTTTCTCGTTTTTATGCGTACAGCACTAAAGAAAACCACCTACGGATATGAAGGGTACAAGCAACGGGGGTTGGCGTTTGCCTAAACTCTAAATATTTGCTAGGGTTGGGTATGGATCTATTTAACTTGAAATAAGACAAAAATGACAACACGAAAGATGAAGAAAAGTTTAAAATCGTTAAGAGGAAGGACATTGAAGCAGTAGAGAGGCCAAGCAATGAAACAGAGATAAGAGATGGCTGGTTAGACGATATCGAGCTCATCACAGAATCAGCTGCAACATTTTATAAAAAGGACTTCTGCCTTGAGTTTGCTACAAGAGGAAAACGCTTGATGACGATAATGGGTTTCACATGAAAAGGAAGACGATAAATAAGGGAGTTTCACGTGATCTAATACAACATGATGACCAATTCAAGCACTCAGTTAATGCAAATGCTTTTCCTTGCAATCCTGCAGGTGCCTGCAGTAGAATGTGCGTTGATATATCATCTTCTTTTAAGGGTGCTATGTGTGCTTGAGAAAAGAACACATTGAGGATTGGTTTAAAGAAATATGTTGTGATTATCTAAGCTTACCCAGATGTTAAAGAAAAACCTCGGCTCATTCTGCATCAGAAAAACCAGATTTTTACTATTTCTATTACCTCCTGCTTTTTTTTTTTTTCTTTTTTCTGAATTTGAAGCTCATTTTGACTTGGACGTTAGATAAAACAGGAAAACCTTCGCCAGGACTCTCACATTACAAATTTGTATTCTATACATCCAAGTATAGGCAATTTTTTAGGCTGTTTTGAAATTCAAGATGGCCCGGAACATAAATGGCATGGTTTTGATCTTGTGTAAATATCATCACCAATATATTACCGTAAACATTTTATGATAGTTAAATCCATTATAACATTATCGGCCACGTTTTTCTCCATGTCAGGGTGGAGAAAATTTTCTCTAACCGGCAATCATGCTTCTGAGTGAGAAGAGGACGAAAGAAAATATGGCCCATAAGATTAAGATTAAGTTTCCATGCTGAGGAAGATTAAAAATCTTAAGAGAAGAAAATAAAAAGCAAGAGTTCGATGCGATAGGGATAGGAGATCCTCATCATACAAGGAGATGACTTTCGTGCATCTGTTACAACATGAGCATGCCTCAATTGTATTTCTCGGCCTACAAAAGTGAAAGTAATGTTATTTCCTGTGCTTTAGCAGGTTTGCTAGTTTGTTAGTGCATTTATGTGCACATTTACTCGCATTTACTCATATAGAGCCACGAGCATGCTACCTGAGGTGAGCATCAGTCTGATTCTGCCCCAGAACCGAATTGAACCAAGCGGTCTTAATTCCAATATTTTAAACCTGTACTATTCAGTTCTTGAATCTGGGGTAGAACCGGGCCGAACCAGCAATATCAACACTTTAGCTTTGTCTTCTTTTTTATCAAACAACCCTGAGTGTGTTACAATAATATATAAACTAAAAGAAATTCCCACAAATCAATATGGGATCTTACACGGGCTCTATTTTGTCTTAAAAAGTAAGCATGTCCTTTTGTGGAGGACGATGTTGGATCTCACGCTTGAGCTCTATTTTTTTTTTTTTTTTTTTTTCATTTCTAGTCATCTTAAAAATGCGTCCCACATTGATCTACAAGGAAAAAGACATGCTGTCTTTTATTACTTCTAATCCATTTAGAAAACAAAGGTGGACAAGTATGCTTAGCCCCAGTTCCAGACCGAGGATTGACCCATTTGGAAACCGATCACCTATAATGACTCAAATTAGAGGGTACATGTTGAAGTCTACCAAACCACATGATGTTCAATAGATTTTATGTGCAATTTTCAATTTTGACCAAGAAAATTGTGGACAATTTTTTATCAAGAAATGTTTATATGATTGTCATTAGTCCATTGTGAGAATAAGGGTTTATTTTATGCCACAAAAAATAAATAACACATAATTTCAAATTGCTATTTCAATAATTTGTGACTCACAACATATTACTTCAGTAGCCTAAAAATTGTTATACTAGTAAAACCCAAAATTATCTCATGCTTTCTAGTAAACCCAATCAATAGGTGGGTAGCCAGCCAGTCCACCTAGAAAATGGGCAAGCTTGGCTAATGAGTTTGGCTCACTATTGACAAATCTTTTATCCTAGCTCAAAACATAAAATTAAAAAACATTAAAAGGGTATTAAAGGTGGAAGTTTTAATATAGCGAAAGGGCAACAATGCATACATAACAAATCTAAAGTATAAGAGAAAAAGCCATAGAAAACTCCAAACTATACCAACTATGATACATTTACCCTAAATTATTTTCTATGTGATATAAAAAAAATTCTAAACTTGTACATTCATCATCAAGGTTCCATTTGATAATTTTTGAACATTTGTATTATAGCGTCAATGTGGTAAATTTTAATGGTCTTTATTGACGGAACTTTGATAGAAGGTAGATGTATCACACAAATACAAGTTTAAGATTTTTGGTATCACTAAAAAAATTTTAAGATCAATGTGTCACGATAAGCATAGTTTGAAGTTTGCATGTGACTTTTACCAAAATAAAATTATACACTACCTATTTTTTTGCCGAAAATTTTTAAATTGATATGTATGCCCACAGCCCTTATGGGTGGGCCAAGGCACTAGACTAAGCCCGTAAGTTTGAACTGGGGCGAGCGTGGAAATGACCCAAGAAGGCTGGGCCCAAGTAGGCTGGGCCTGATCCCCCAGTTATTCGATCTGCATTATAGTTCAAAAGAAAACGAATAAGATAGATTCTTTCTTTAATACCTTTTGCATTTCCTTATAGTCACTAAACAAAACTAGTAAAAACATGGGATAAATTTACACGACCATATTTTCTTCCGACCATTCTTTTGATCGATGGTTTACTATCATTGATGTCGCCACATTCATATTTTAGTTAGTTTTACACGTGGGCGCTGTGCACAACTTATAATCCACCAATCAAAAGGTAGTTGGAGAAAATTTCCTTCAATCCTGATTAGAATAAACTATAGCCATGCTTTACAAGGCATGTTAATGACTTGGATAACAAAAACAAAACAAATATCCTTTGTCAATGTTATTATGCTAGAATCACCTTGTTCTAATTGGACTCGTCATTTCAAAAGTACCATGAATGAGCATTAGAACTCTACTATTTAGAATCACCTTGTACTAATTAGACATTTTCATTTCAAGTGCCTATCGGTCCTTCCATAAATACAAGTTGTGCATTTGTCGACTCTATTATTTAGAACTCTTTCAATATTGGGTACTAGAAATCTTGATCTTAGAAGTTGAGAGAAATGATGTATGTGCAGTTCGTGCACTGTGAGCATGTATCTATACATATGTATGTGTCCTCAGACACGAGAGCTACATGGGTGTTGAACTTTGGCGGTGCATTTATAAGTTTGTTCGTTCATTTGTGAGTGCATTCGTACATAGGAAGACAAGCCTGGCACCAACAGACCTTAGGAGGAACTGGTACCGCTAAATGTCTGGTAAGAGGCTTTCTCCTGACAACCATTAGGTTGGAGACCACAAACGGAGCTTATACACCATCAGAGAGCAATGTGCATCCGCTGAGGAATAGCAAAAAAATTTAGGTGTGGAATCCACCAAAACATGATGATTCAATCTGATACATAGTCTACACCAGTTTATGCCTCAATGATTCCGGAATATGTAACACTCTGGACCTCAGAAGTCATTACATACTATCTACTTTGTAACCCTGGAAAAAGAACTGGTTAATCAGAAAATTTAAAACTGCGCAAATCCGAGAGATGCTCCCTCCATAGGAACTGCTCATAAAGCGACACTTGTGAACATGCGGGCCTCATCAACCAGTTGCAGCCAAAGCAGGTCACATGCGTTTCAGTATGACTCAAAAAGATCTTCACAATATTTCCGAAATCTGCATAATCGTACAGAGAAACACAATGAACGGAGAACGGGATTGCTATTTTCTATGTCAGAGAGCTTGCTAGTAATGAATGAAAAAATAACCCAAATGCGGAACTTACATTTATAGGCATCTCGGCTATGAGAATATTGCTACTTTCCTCCAGGCTTTTCAAAGCTACCACTTCACCCCCAACGATCATGTTGATGACAATCCCATCTGCAAATATGCATTTGCACTTACTATAAGAATGCAACACAAGATGAATTATTCAAATGGTAGTTGCAGAAATAACCAGCTGCCAAACAAGCTGCCATTCGCCTCATATATGTTTCCTGAAATCAAGCACATAAACCAGCATCAGTGAAATAAGAGCCAAAAAAGTAATCAATGCAAGCACGAGCCACCCAAACTTTCAACTTGTCGAAAGTTGCTCCAACAAATTAGTATTCACATCACATTAATGTGTTTCAGTTACATGCATAGGCTTGGCAGGTATTATAATTGCCATTACAGCTTTTCCAACAAACAAAAAATTTTGACCTTGAATTCCACCACTGGACTGAAATCACTTTATTCCACTGGAATGTCAACTTAATCAGACTTTCAAATCTTTGAGTATTTCACAGCAATATCTTGTTTCTTACAGTGAACAGATGCTTTTAGAGCTTAATGATGTGAAATTTATAGAAAGAATCATGAGATCAAAATCACTTTAGTTTCCTACAACATCACAATAATAGATTATTATCTCACTTAATAGTGAAGCTGTTTCCAATTGATCTTATGCCTTTATGGTCACATGTAATAAGGTAAACGAAAATCTAATTTAAGATAGAACAAGAATGTTTTTGGTGCTTTGCAATACTAGAAAGGTTGAGGGGTTGATTACAACCGCTGAAAGGACAGGCTTCACATTGCAATGATCACACATGTTGCGAGTGTATTTACTATTAGCTCAATATGTTAAAACAATGTTGACATCTGCATCAGCATGAATAAGTACAACGCACATCTGTACCATGAAACCAGTTCAAAGGACAGATTGCAGAAAAGATGACCATAATTCAATCTATATAAAAGGTAAACCAAGAAATCATGCAGCAGAGTGGTCCATGGAATTAATTCTCAATCAAAAAAAGGTCCAGTTCCAGACCAGTTGGGGTCTTTTCAATGGTCCGACAATATGAAGGAAGCAGGAAAAGCAGAAAGGATAAACTTGTTGGCTAACATGAAGTATTTGTTGACCCTAGTATTTGCAAGTTAAAGTTTTTTTAAAAAATTGCTTACTTTTTCACCAATATGTATGTAACCCAGAAGAATGACTGGCTGGAGTGGGTTATATTGAGGGAAATTTCATCCTCATGAACTGAAGAGACTCACAATGAGAGACGCAACTACAAGGTGGAAATCTATGATTGAAAATCCTATGGGCCCCACTTTCATTTTGAGGGAACCCAAGCTGGAAATTCAATTACAAGATTGACAGCCTCTCAATGTCTACAAGCTCATCAAACTATCGCTCGGGCTCAGAGTTATTCAGTCAGGGAAAGAGCTCATGATTCGACTCTCAAAGACCAGATAGAGTTACTTGCAAGTGAATACAAACGCGGGCCTGATCAAAGATGCTGAATAGAAGCATCATCAGAGTTACAGATGAGTACATTAAGCAAACCAAGAGAAGATGCAGCACAGATGCGTGATAGGTCATAACTTGGAGTAGCCATGGCATGTTTTTAACAGTAAAAGAACACTATAAACTTTGTTCAGAGGGAGGGCATTTCATGCCTGAAGGAGAATGCAAGCCAAGAAAAGCAACTTTATTTGATATCAGGAAATAAACTTCAGTATCATTACATAAGACTGCACCTTTTTTGTTGGCAACTCATAATTGATCAAAACTCGCGCAGTAAGTGGCGACTCCCCAGAAGTTAGAAGTGGGAGGCAAGCATCTGTAACAACAACAATATGAGACTTTTGCTCAACATCTTCAACCGCTTTTACATCATTTCCAGCTTGGACAGCAATGCTTTGGTTCCAATGCAAAGTGGACTGCCGAAACCCATCCAGAACAAGAGCACGATCTGCTTCAGCCAGGTCACTGTACTGGTAGAAGGAAAAGAGATGGACAGCAACACTTTGGTTCATCAGCAATTAATTACAGTATAGAAAGACAAACAATTACAAACCGTGAGTTTCGAATCTCTTAAGGTTTAAAATGCTTCCTGAGAAGTTTTCAACTGACAAGGAAACCATGTTAGGATATCATTGAGTGGACAATTTTGACGATAACAAATCCTATAGTTGAATCTTTTTTCCCTTTTCGCAAATAAATACTGTGGTCTAGCTGCAATGTCCCGCAGAGGATGTGAGGAACTGAAGATTCATAATTTAAGCAATCATAAGGTGACTTGCTAACATGATTCTACAAGCTGACATATGGCTTTAGAGATATAAGTTCCACTAAAGTAGGAGCCATGGATTTGCTAGCAAAATTCAGTAAGGTAGAACATAAAAGTTCCAATCAAGTGGACTAAAGATTTCCCGAGTTAGATAATTGCATACTAACACAATTCATTTGTCTTAGTCTACAAGTTCGTGACAGTCATGGATCGACCAACTCGGAAAATGACAAAGCAATGATATCAAGCCCGGATTTTTAGCTGAAAATCAAAACAGAGTTAGGGGGAGCGAAGCACCAGAGAGGCCAGGGAGATGAACGGGAGATTGGAGACGGCGCAGCAGACGGCATCGAGCTCGTCGCGGGAGCTGCAACACACCACCATCGGCAGGCCCGGCCGCTGACCCACCAAGCGCAGCAAATCCACCAGCGTGTCCTGCGAAATTCACACGCGCCCGCGCGCGCAAAATAAACAAAAAAAAAAATCGTCGCTTGGCATTTCTACAAACAGCAGACGAGCAATGGACGAAAACCCAACAACGGGATCGGCGACGGGAGTACCATCTTGAACTGGAGGCGGTCGACGGCGACGTAGAAGTGACGCGGTTGACTGTGCATGGAGGAGGAAAGAGAGACGACGTCAGCGATGTTCAGGGTAGAGAGAGAGAGAGAGAGAGAAGGAGAGAGAAGGAGAGAGAGAGGGAAACCTGGGAATGGAATGTGAAGGAGAGGGGGAAGGAATCGAGGAATCTTCCATTGCATCTACGGCCATCGAGTTCCTTTCCTTTCCACCTTTCCACCTTTCCGATTCTCTCCCGGACTATGCTTAGAAGCAGGATCGCGTCCGAGTCACTTCCTTAGATCCGCGGAAAAATCCAACATGTCGGCAAAGTATATCTCAGCTCGTTTTCCCATGGGTTGACACTTGACACTACTAAATTTCAAAAGCCCATCTAAAATATTTTCACAATCAACGAAAATTCATATTTAATTTTAAAAGAGGCATCGAGTTTTAAAAAGTTTTTGAATCAGCCACAACCTCCGATCACAAGACCTCGAAGATTGGGCTCATCTTTTTGGGCCAAAGCTCAGGAAGTAGTATTTGCAAAGAACCAAGTCTTTTAAATCAAATTAATCATAGCGGTTGATTTTGTGGGACTCACTTGAGATCTATAGTGATTCCGATTCACCCGATCAAGTGAGCCAAGTCTAGAGAAGAGATTTCCCAAACTCTTGGAAGTCAAGGCCCAAGACAAGGTATCCTTGAGCTAGAATCTGGAGCTTAGCACTTCCACTTGGTACATGAGGAGCAAATCAAGTCCTCATGCAACTAAACACAAAAACCTCATTACTAGATCGTTAAACCCAAAGTCAAATCATGTTCATTGACAAGAAACATTGTTGCGCTTGAAATTTCATGTACTCACACTAGGTTTGACTAGAATTGCAATTTCTAAAATGTTGGGAACTCAATAGAAACATACTAAGAAAATTCGAATACAAGATCAACAAAGGGAACTCGAATGGTTTCTATTATGACTTATGCAGAAACTACAATGAAATTAAAACAAAGAAGAATAAAAAAGCACATGGATTTATGTGGAAACCTTACGGGAAAAACCACAATGGAAGTGGGGGAGGAAGAGAAAGCAAAATCCACTATAGAAATTCAAAGATTAAAAAAGGTGGCTCAAAAACTCAAGATTTTTTCTATCTCAATTTCTTAACCTACTAACTTGAGAAAAAAAAATATTTATATGACTCCAAATCCCTAATGTTAGCTCAAATCCTTAGAGAATTCAAGACATACTTAATAAATCTCCACATTAACTTAGATTCTACATGAGCAATAAACAATTTTTTCCTCCCACCATAGTAAGACTCAGTTGCAGTAAACATTAACCAAATCCAAACAATACTTGAATTTGGCAATAAGTAAGGGTTTTGTCAGCATATCGGCTAAATTTTTTTTAGTACCAACCTTCAAAACTTTGATATAACCATCATCGAGAATGTCTCCCATAAAATGATACCATACATCAATATGCTTTGTCTTCTCATGATAAATCTTATCTTTAGTAAGATATATAGCACTTTATTATCATAAAGGACAACAATCATACCATGATCTACATTAAACTCTCCAAATAAGCCTCTTGATCATATAGCCTTTTTAACAGCCTTTGTAATAACCATATACTCTGCCTCTATAGTAGACAAAGCAACCATATGTTGTAATGTAGCTTTCCAACTGATTGTACCATCTCTCATAGTAAAGATATACCCAATTGAAGATCTCATCTTTTAAGACTAGCATTTTTTAGTCCGCAACTCAACATCTAATAGTAGGCAATACACAAGCATTTCCAAGTCCACAATTTTACAATCAACCAACAATTCCAAATTCTTGAGTGCATAAAGGTTTTCGGATATTAGTGGAATATTGACTTGGTGAAACTTGAACAACATTCTTTACTCTTGTTTGCTTATTGGAAATGGATGGACATCCAATGTTAATAACTATATCACTACAAGGCATCTACAGTAAATAAATAAATAAACATATGAACTATAAAACATTATAAAGAGATTACCCTTAAATTGGAATTACCAATAATTTTAGATATGAAAAGTCTATATCATTGCTATGCCTAAATAAACAAAATGAGCATAAAACATTAATCACAATATACACTTGGCACATAAAAAAATTGTGCTAGAAAAAGCACTAGCCGGTGCTCTCTCCTTCTCCATGATAGCAGAGTCCTTATTAGATGATCTACTAACATGTGAACTAGTTTGTGCATCAATAGCCAAACCAGCTTTCTTTGGTCTTCACTTTTTTGCCTACATGTGAGAAAAACATAAGAAACACTAATGTCATCATGTGATAACCGAAATCTTATGAACAATTGCAAAATTATCAAATAATACATATTTTGGGGAAGCTTGTATGACACAGGATTCTTGCATGTCTTCTTGTTATGCCCATATTGAAGGCAATTTGTACATCACATTTGAACTCCAACTTTCATCAATTTCTTAACATCATTACTTTGCTCATCATTGTCCTTATTTCAATTTTTATTCTATCAGCCCTTTTTTTTTTTTTATAAGGTGGAGATTTGATTGGCTCAACATGGCCTTTGGGTCACATTTTTTTTGTCATTCATTATTGGGAAGAGGAATTGGTAACATTTTTTTAAGCATCTTTTTAAAACAATCATCGACATAATATTGGTGTCTAACTTCATGATGCAATACAACGTATGGCACATTTACATTGTATTCTAGAGATATCATATTTCCTACAAGCACAATTCTTCCTAACCAAGTTAATCACATATCTATTGTCATCTCCTTCAACCTCTAATTCATTTCCTAAAGACACTCTAGCAATATAATACCAAGATTCTAGTGTAGTCTTCTCCAACTTCATTCTAATCCTTGGGCAAATTGGATTTGTTTAATCAACCATCAACTAACTTATCTATGCTATCCTCTACATCAACATAGCTTGTATTTCTTCAAGCATCTCAAGAACGGGTTTGGATCTCAGTATGCAAATGTATCCATTGAAGGTCTTACTTAAACTATTTGCAACTGCATCACACTTGATACTTGTCTTAATGAAAGCCCTACATAAGTGCTTAGGGCCTTGTCTCATTAAGTCTTCATAACCTTTAGAGCACTCTATTTTCAAATTTGCATTGTCAAGTCAAAATTAACTTCAAATGTACACCTCACAACTCTCTAGAATAGGTTCTTCATAACATCCCTTTTTGTTTTATTTTATTAATTAGCATATATATCTTGCATAACTTTGATGCTCTATTTGCAGAGATAGCTATGAAACTACATTCATTAATCCCTACAACCAAAATCAACCAATGAAAACACTTTCTAGAATGGACTAGCTTTTTTAAAGAAATTAACCCTTTATTTTCTTTGTCACTAAGGACTCATGCAATTTCATGCTTTTCTTTAAGAATCTCTTGGAACTCTAGTAATAGTTTTGTTCATGGTGAATCTTGGAGACCTTTCCCCCATAAACCTTGTTGGTTGCTAAGCTCTATATATTCATCTAGAAGACCTCTCAAACTACTGGTTTTCCATTGGCCTAAATTTCACCATTATGCGTGCGTTTGGGAAGGCCTTTGGAAAAAGCCTTTAAAAAAATGCAAACTCCTTTAAGTTAAAGGGGTTTTTCAAAATGCAAACGGTGTTTAGTAAATTGTACTTTGAAAGTCCATTTTGAAGTAGCTTTGGGAAAAATAGTGTTTGGAAAGACTACGCATTTACAAAGGACTTGGTGATTAATAAAAAAAAAACAAAAAACTATTAAAAATAAATAAAAGAGTTCGCCGGCGAGGGGGAGAAGACTGCCGGCGAGAGGCAAGCGGCCGTCGGCAAGACCTGGAGACAACCGGCGAGGGCCGCCTAGTGTCGGGCGACCTCCGGTGAGGGTCGCCTAGGGTTAGACGACCCTCAACGACCCTTCGTCGGAGGTTGCACGACCTCGCGACAATTGACGCGACCCAGATCTGGTCGCCAGAGGTCGTGCAACCTCGCGGCGACTAGATCTGGGTTGCGCCGATCGGTCGTGCGACCTCGCGGTGACCTAGATCTAGTCGCCAGAGGTCGCGTGACCTCGCGGCAACCAAATTCGGGTCGCGCCGATCGGTCGTGCGACCTCCCCGCGACCAAATCTGGTCGTCGGAGGTCGCGCGACCTCGTGACGACCAGATTTGGGTCGCGCCAGTCACCATGAGGTTGCGTAACCTTCGGCGACCCAGATCTGGGTCACGCCTGAGGCCGCGCGACCTAGAGCTGGGTCGTGGCAACGTGGCTCGCGAGTGGTCGCCGGGACTCGCGAGCGGTCGCTACGATTCACCAGGGTCGCGCGACTGGCCGGTGATGGTCACCGCTACCTCGCCGACCTCAGTCGAGTCCATTGCCGGCCTCTTGAGCTTGTCCGCACTGCTGGAGAAGAAGATGAACAATACACATGTAAACAATGATGAGGCATTCCGAGAATGCTGAAAGCCCAAGGCAACCTAGGTCCTGCCTTAGGCTTTCAGCCTTGCAAATGCCAACATCCCCCCAAAGCTCCTTGCAAAGTAGTTCCCAAATACCTCCATTTTGGCCCAAAGGCCTTTAGCCCCCCAAACCCCCTTCCAAAGCAGTTTCCAAACACACCCTATGTCATCTTCCTTCGACAAATTAGACTCCATATAGGTAGCATGGGCTGGTATCTCAGGGATCATTTCATCCTTTACTTGAATATGGATTTTTCTTTTGTTATAAAGCACTTTCCAAAATGGATTGGCCTCACATACTTTCACTTTAAGCCGGCGGCCAAAATTCTCCACTATATTTTCGTCTAGCCTTGATTTTTCATATGACACTTCTTTACAATTCATAGTATAATGGTTACTTCTCTCACAAGAAAAGTTGTAATGTGGGAGCCTTTCATATTTTAAATCCACCCATAACTTTTTACCTTCAAGATCAATCACAAATCTTGATTTCAACAAACTTGATAAATCCAAACACCAAAAGCTTATCCATTTTTCATTCAAGGCGAGAAATCACCAAAATGGACAAATGGGTTTTGCAACACTTTGGATCAATCACTAAATCGCCTTTAGAAGAGAAGCTACCTAGAATTTTATGATTTATTTGGAAGGAATGAAATGCTTTCATCTTTAAATCCTATTGACTAGAATAGAGGTCAATTGTTGATGGCACATTTGCAATGAATGCAAATTTCTTGAGATGAAACCCATGACTGAAAGCTCAAAAAGGAAAGCAAGCCAACACACTTGTTAAATGAACTATGCCACCAAAAGGCTTACTAAAGATTAATATTGATGGATCTTTGCCAAAAGGCTTCTCAAAGGGTGTGACTACAAGAGTATGGCATGACTCAAGGAGAATTCTTGCCCATTACTTCACAAAAGTAGTTTGAGTCTCCTCAGCAATCGGAGTCAAAACCCTTGCCTAATTGAGAATTTGGAGCACTTGGAGTAAAGCTTTGACTGCGGGTGCAAACGGATGTGTTAGTGAAAGTGGAAACCAATAGATTATTATGGTGCGAATGATAAGATTTTGATTCTAGGGGATAATTTATTGGGAGCAGCTTAGTTGACCGTCCCTCAGTCAAGTGACGGAGGAATGGACAACTAATAGCCACACATTCCCAAGAGAAACCGGTTGATAATTTCTTATATTTGTGCACATAAGACTCAATGCCATTCTCGAAAAACCCTTCAAAATTCCAGCACAACCCAAACATTGTTAATTACAAATGAAAAAATACCATCACCTATTAAAAAGAAATAGTTAATGTCATTATATAGATCTATTAAATTTAAAAGATGAAAAACACTTGAAGCATTAGTTTTGCAACTAACAAAATCATTGTGCAATGAATTGGCTCCTTAGTCCTTTTGCCAAAATTAAGTTGCTCTAAAAAAGGATTTTCTAGTGACCTAAAATTAAGATGGATAATATCGATTAGACATAAAACAAATGAATTTAATAAAAAAAAAACAAAATAAGAATAATAAATTAGAAAAGAAGAAAATTTACCCCATTGATCCAAATCTCGTAGATGAAAATGTGTTGAGACCTAAAACATTACAAAATCAATCTTAAGATCACACAAGTCAAAAACTAAGCCAAAAAATGATTTTTGATCATTTGTATATAGATTTTACCTAATATAGCTTCAACCTTTGGTTCATTGAGAAGATTCACATGACCACAAGATTTTTTACCCTATATCATTTTATATAGATAATAAGTCAATTCATAGTAAGGTATTTTAATTCAAAATAAAATAATAACACATACCAACAACAATTGAAAACCCTCGATTTTTTCTTGATTGCAAATCAAATTTCGAGAATAGCTATGGTAACTTATCTCATCCAAATTACTAATTATGTGAAAATCAATGAAATTTCTTGTACCATGATCTTGGCAAATTGTATACGTTAATTCAACTAGTATATGCTATAATATAAATTTCCAAATAATTCCACATAATTATTGAAAAAAATTTGGAAACTCAATACCGTGCAATCCAAATTCACAAGAGAGTCAATGTGCATCAAGTGATCAAGGATTGTTTTCTTCTACAAGAAAGTTCATGTGCAATAGTTTAGCAAAATACTATCAATCTAATAGCAAATATATGAGAAAATTACATCGTGTTAACTAGAATTATTAGTGAAAATGTTATTAAGCTTTAAAGTATATAGTTTAATACAAATAATGATAACAATGTATCTTGAATGCAAAATAGATAAATTTACCTTTGTAAATGCTTTTCGTTTGTGTTTCTCAAATGCATTCTTAAATCGATTTTCTCTTGGATGACCAAGTCTCTTTCCTTGCATTGGATCCTTTATTTTAATGCTTTGAGTGTCATTCTGATAAAAATTGTTCGGATGCTCTTCAACCTAATCAAGGCCCGTAATCTAAATATTTTTGCTTGCTTCCTCTAATACTTGTAGAACAAATTTAAAATGCTCTCTAGATTTTGAACCTTCTTGTACGATTTGGATAGCATAATTATATAAGTGATCATATCATTCATTTGGGTTGTCAAAATTGACACCGTTAGATATGGAGTTCAAAAGGTACAAACACTTGAAATCCTTTCTTCATTGAGACAATATGTAATTGATCGGTATGTCATTTACTCCAATGTGATGAAGAACATGTAGTACATGTCTACAAAGATAACCCTTGAAAGCAAACATCTTGCAGATGCACTGAACTTCAATTCCCATGCTACAATACAAAACCTCAAATTCGACAATTTTGGAATTACCATTATCACAATTACCTTGACGTTCTTTTACTTTGAAAGTTGATGCTACTCCATTTGTTTGCACTTGAGTAACATTAAAGCACTGCAACATTGTCTCAACTTCAACTTGAAACTTTTTAAAGATATTATGGGTACACATGGAGGAGAGTTGCTTCTCATAACAACACTTTGTTTTCAACCAAGGTTCTGATTGTTTGGAATCAAAATCAACACTACCTTCTTTTTTATACTTGTCCTTATATGCAAGCTCATATTTAGAGACAAAATTACTCAAACATGTTTGTCTATGTGCATATCCATTAAAAAAAAAAAAAAAACAAAACAAAAAACATTCATACTCTCAATTCTTTGAGTAGTGACATGCCTACTAAAATGGTATTTTTCAAATATACCGGCACCTATTTTTCCCACTCCTCATATAATGTTTGAAGCTAGTCATTATCATGGAGTCCATGTGCATCAATCATCTCCTTCCAAGCAATTTCAAAATCACTCACATATAGTGAGTCATAAACTGCTCTTTCTATTGCTAACTTTATACCTTTTATATTGAAGATGACCCCTTAATTTTTGTGGCAATTTTTGCATTATATGCCATAAACAAAGGTGATGACAAGCAAAGGGAAATAACTTAGAAATTGCATTATGCATTGCTTTACACTGGCCAGTAATAATAGCTTGAAGGGTATTCCTTGACATGCAATCAAGTCAAGCCTTAAATAGCCAAATGAAAGAGTTTGTTGTCTCATCGGCAAGAAAACCACATCCGAATAAAATTAACTAACCATGATGGTTGATACCAACAAATGGAGCAAAAGGCATGTCATATTTATTTGTCAAATAAGTGGTATCAAATATGAGTATATCTCCAAAATATCTATACTCGTCTCTTAATCATGTGTCCACCCAAAAACATTATGCAATCTCTACTCATCATCCAAATCAAGTACATAATAAAAACTGGAATTTTTCAACTGCATGGTTGAAAAATAATTGAAAAGTGCTAGCCCATCTCCTTCTTGCAATTTCAACCTTTTGTACTTTGTAACATGATTCTTAAGATCTTTTTCTTCAAAATTGAAGTTCTCATGTCCTCATTCTTCAACAACTAGCGCTTGAAAGGATTTATTTGTCCTAATCCCCGCATCACAATGCAACTTGATTTTTCTTTATGTTCTAGAGTCAATACTCTTGTGCAATGTAAAGAATCTAGCATTTTGAGGAGTTGTAAAATGATTATGATCAAATAAAAATATTGTTATTTCCTACTTATGACGCCCAACTAGATGTACTCTAACCATTGCTAGACAACCGCATCTTTTTCCCGGTCTTGACTTAATCGACTCCTTTTTGATCTTGTACCTTGACAGCTGCAACAAAGTACTGCACCGCATTTTCCTTCATTGCCTTATCTTTGGTATGAGTTTAACACTCTAATTGCAAATCCCACTTCTTTAGCATAATTGTTATAAAATGCATAAGCCTCATCATAAAAATTAAACTCCATACCTATGCAAGGTTTGATTTTCACGTTCTTCAGTATTGTGACGTTTTCACAATTAGCATCTTTGGTTGCACTGTTCATCTCTCCTTCATCAGCACTATTATTTTCATTGGCAAAGTTGCTTTCAATACAAACTCCATCCATCTGAACAAGATGTCAATAAAAAAATTTAGAATTATGTCTAAAATATGTAGATATAAACTAAAATTTAACAATAATGAATACCTCTTACTTTCTTGCAATAAGAAAAGTAAAAGATTAACGAACCCTTCTCCACAATTATGACTTATTCAATTACAAAATCGTACAACAATTGAAGTTCAAAGTGTACAAGGTAATTATACATTCTGCAACAAAAAAAAAAAAAAAAGGTAATTGCATTCTCATTTTTTGAGTTATTAAGATTTTTCTTTTTATTTGGGAACAATATCTACATAATCTTTTTCTTTAGCTAGAGAATAATGTTCACTATTTTAAAAGTTGCAACTGTATTCTTCATATATTTCTTATTATTTGAATAGTATTGTAGGATTTGTTTCTTACTAGGTGAATATTGTTACTTTGATTTGTTTCTTAATTTGAGCATGCAATAAAGAATTATACAAATCTTAGGAAAAGAAAAAGAAAAATCGGGTAAAAATGAAATCGGTTGAGGAAGTTGACATCTTTAATGTTTTTTCATCTTTTAAATTTAATAGATTTATAGAATGACATTAACGATTTCCATTTTAGTATGTGATAATATTTTTTTACTTGTAAGTAACAATGTTTGGATCGTGTTAAAATTTTGGAGGGTTTTTCAAGGATGGCCTTGAGTCTTATGTGCACAAACATAAGAAATTATTAATTTGATCACTTGTTTTTTACTTGTGATTTTTTATTAGTAGGATTCTTATTAATATTTTTTTTGAAAAAAAATAAAAATAAAAAAAATAAAGGAAGGATCCCTTGGAAATGTGTGGTCACTGTGTCTATTGTTCGAACATCAGCTGAGATTTTTCCTAAATTATTTTCAATTCTTTTTAGAAGTAGTTTTTGAGTAAGACAATGACATTTGGTAACTATACAAAATTAATATTACAGAATAAAAAAAAGGAATGCATTTGATACAATCCATAAATTTTTTTGTGACATAGAATTTCTTTTTATTTTTTAAGATTTTTTCTTTTCTTTTCTTCTTCTTGCTTCCCGCTCACTACCCACCATTGTCGAGTAGGGGGCATGGCGAGGGTGACAAGAAGAAGAAGAAAAAAAAAAAAAAGAAAAAAAAACTTATTTTTTCTAAAAATTATTTTTGGGAATAAGAAATTACTTTTTTCAATTTCTTATTTCAATTGTGAATCTATTCAAGCTACTTTTCTATTATGAATAATAGAAAAATTAATTGATATTACTAAATGAATTTTTATTTTTTTTTTTTTATTTCAAGGAGCAAAAGACCATAGCAACAAAATGCACTTCCTTATTGGTCAACTATGTAATGGGTACTAATCTGAGCCCATCAGATGTACGGCCTAGATTTTTTTTTCTTTTTGCATTGTACGGCCTAGATTGAAAAGGCAGTTGACCCAACTTAAGTTTGACGCGTAGCTCATTGTTCATGAGGTGCCGGCTGATTGGATTGATAATGTCCGTAGGAAAAAAAAAAACAAAGAATGCCTTCTTTCTTACTGGTTGTCTAAATCCCCGCAGGCCATTTTGAATATTTTATGCTCGAATGTTCATAAACTTTGTATAAGTTAATGAAAAGAGACGTATTTTCAACCAATATTACTATTATTATTATTTGCTTTTGTAAGTGTGTTTCAGTCACCTATTATAGTGCTCCAAAAGCATTTAACAATTTACTAGTACAATTACGTTGTTAACTCTTCCTATATCTTTGCCTCATCTCTAATACGCATGAATCGGGACAATCACAGACAATTGGGATAATCACGAACCTACTCTTCTAAATTACCTATGGATCTCCCACGAATATTCCCTCCGTTTTATGTGTCGCTTTGGTGGCTCCATTCCGAGTCAAAATTTGTCAACGCGAGGAAGACAATTCACGAAGTGCCTGACAGGTGTGTGATTATCTTTTGGCCTTTTCGCCAAACTGAAAGCCTTAGCATTTTAGCTAAACGAACTTCCCACGTTTGCCAAACTTGATTTGACATCTGAATTTGACCGTTTTCTTGTTGTGTTTTCCCCGTGGACGCAGACAATCTATCCACGAATAAAATCTCCTTGAGAAGAGACAAATGTCGCGCGCTGCCTGCACGAAGCCGTCCCTTTCGTCAACATGAAAACACAAAAAGATAAAAGAAAGGGAATCTGTCCAATCTATAATCGGACGGCCAGGTTCTAAGTTCTAACCACTTCACGTTTGACCCCATTTTACTCTAGAAGCCCGAAGCGCCGGCGCAGGTCTTCAAGCTGATCTTTTTCTCTTTACCTTGACTAAATATAGAATCGTCGGATTAGATAGGGCAGCACGTATAATTTAAATATTACCAAGAACTATCGAAGTTCACTGGTAAATGTCGTGAGGAAAGAGGAATCCAATTTCTCCACTAAATGCTACAAAGTGCTCAAGTCAACCGAAAACTCTACCCCTCGAAACTTACAGAAAAGAATAACCAAAGTACAGATTAAATTTCTTACGCAAACTCTGATTTGTCCTACATTGCATGGATCATGCACATCCGAGTCCATACGAATTCTCAATTACGTGGACCCCACACGGCGCCACGACAATCTACGATTCGAGTGACGTCTGTCCGCGCGATCGGTGCAAAGCATGCAACTTCTCTCTCTCTCTCTCTCTCTCTTCTCTCTTCGTTCATGGAGGCAAGTGCATGACCGGCCACTGCTCGAGCTCCTCCTTCTCAAGCTTCTCCCAGAACTCGCTCGCTCCTCTCTCGTCGCCGCGCTCGAACGACGGAGCTTTTCACCGACATCGTTGCTCTCTCCCCCTTCCGCCCTCGCTTTGATCGTTTCTTCAGCCTCGCCGTCCTCCATCATGTCCCTGCTCTTGCCGGCACCGGTGCTCGTGCAGTCATTCGGCAGCAGCGGGAAGTTCAGCTTGGCCCGCGCGCCGCGGAACTCGAGCGCCGCCCTGTCGTAGGCCCGGGCCGCCTGCTCCGCCGTCTCGAACGTCCCGAGCCACACCCGCGCCGCCCTCCGCGGGTCCCGGATCTCCGCCGCCCACTTCCCCCACGGCCGCTGCCGCACTCCCCTGTAGAAGCCCTTCCTCTTCCTGCCGGCGCTCTTGTTGCTCTGGCCCACACCGAGCGCCTGGGCAGCCTTCGTGGTGTCCCCGCCGCCCTGCACCGCCATCGCGGCTCTGCCCGGCGCGAAGAAGTTGCACCCGAGGCACCCGTCGATCCTGCACACCTGGCACGTGGCCACGTCGGGAAGCGAGAGGAGGCCCAGGGCCCGCTGCTCCGCGGCGGTCCCGTCGGCGGAGAGGGGCGGCGGCGTGGACGACCGGAAGGCCGGGATCGGCTCGGGCCGCGTGGAGCTGCTTCCGGATATCACGTGCTGGAGAGCGTTAACCATGATGCCGTGTTCGCCGTCTCGGGTCATGCCGAGGTCGTGCGATTGCTGCATGTCGAACGAGCGAGGCATGGGAATCTGCAATGACTTCGGGCGAACGATTGACGTCTGAAGGTTTTTATGCACGAAAAAGGCGAAAAGGGCGCTAAGGAGGAGTCTACACGTGGCGTCCAAAGCTGGGGGCCCACGCGCCACGTGGAGAGACGGTGGGGCGTGTGATGTGGCGATGATATAGTCAGCCACGTAGGGCGCGGTGACGGCGATCGCGCGGGTGACAGGCGGACACGTGGCGGGAGGAGGTACCGGGGTTGCGAGCTTTGGAGAAATCGGGCTCGGCTTCCTTCTTGTTCGGGAAAGAGACGGATTGGTTGCAAATCTTGTGTACGGGAAAAGGTATTTTCTTCTTCTTTTTTCGATAGAAAGTACGGGGGGAAAGGATCTCACGAGACGAGAGAATGGCAAAATCCTGTTTTGTCCTTTGGTATGGGTTACGTTTCCACCGCCAACTACTTTGTCAACAACATTGGACTAAGGGGGCAAAAAATAAAAAAATTATGCTTGTCTCCATCCAATTCTTATCATTATTGATCATTCTCTTTTTTATTAGGGATAAGTACAATAGAAATCCTAAAACTTATTATAAAAATGCAATTAAATCTTAAAACTTACAAAAAATGCAATCAAGTCCTAAAATTTGTCAAAATAGTTCAATTGAGTCCTAAAATTAACACCGTCAATCTTATTAACGGAAAATGCTGACATGGCGCCGACGTAGCATTTTAAATGATTTTTTTTTATTTTCCACCTGACTTTTTAAAATAATTTTAAAAATTATATTTAAAAACTAAAATTCATTTTTTTAAAAAATTGTTAAAAAAAGAAAAAAATAAAATGGTAGCTCCGGCGGCGATGGCAACGGGTTGGCGACCGTCGCCGGCCCCTCTGATGATGGGCAGCGTCGGCGTCGGCCAAATTTATTTTGCGAATGGTTCCAAGTCAAGGTCATAAGCCCGAATTGCATTCAGCATGAGTTTGATTTAATAAAACACAAGAGTTGTTCATTTGTTCACCTTGCATGGCACACCTTCGGGCCTTTCATTTGGCTAAAAGTTAAATATAACATGAATTAGTTGATGCTTGAAACGTATGGACATATAATGGACTTATATGCTGATGCTGGGGGATGTCGGGTCGTTGCCTAGATAAATTCCCATATACCATCATGATATTGAGATCGTGGATGATGCCAGCCCGAGTGAGATAGATGCCTGGGGGTTGCCCTAGATGCCGCCCTAATAATGAATCGGGACGATGCCAGTTGCCAAGGGGGGATCGATGCCTGGTTAGTACCGAAAGAGTCGATTGATTTCAACTAATATGATACTAAAAAAGAATAATTAAAGTCCATGTGTGGTCCATGACTAATACAAGTGTGATGCATGCAAAAGTTGGGTTTGTTTGATATGTATTGTTAAGTCCTTACATCAATTTGAGCATATATTTGAATTGAGTCATTTAGTGTTTGAATGAGTTTCATGAGATGTGAGCTTCTCTTTTTATGACCGAAATGATAATAAGTCACGGATCCTAGGATAGCTTGTTCATCTTTGATTCTTGAAAGCACATAGACAGTTGAGAGCCTTTCGCATACAAATCTTGCTATTGATTTGCCATTGACAAGTGGTGGTGATCTTGTATCCGACGATCGACAGTGAGATGTCCTCCTATAGAAGAATTAGGGATTTCTATTTACGGAGTCATTGACTTGCTCTTGTTGTTCTCACCATTTCAGGTGTGTGATAGGTGAACCAGGGTCCAAGAAGGGAAGGAATCTAGCATGGGGGCCACTTTTGGGAGCAGTTCGGTAGAGGAGCTAGGCCCCAGCCCTTTTGATTGACTATATATAGAAACAAAAATAAGTAACCTAGGACTAGGATGGGCATGTAATCAAAACAGCTTTTGATGTGTGAATATGTATATGTATATGTATATGTTGCTTTTATTTGCTTGGCCTGCGTATGTCTTGCCCAGCTTCCATGTTTGTTTGTATGGGGATTGGTTATGATTGCTTCCACATGTGCTTAACTAAAGATAAAAGACTTTCGGGACGTTCGACGTTGCCTGGGCGTTAATGCTAACCTGCCACGTCATGCTCTCATGCTAGAGATGGAGTGGGGGTGTGACACAATCAATCACCTACCATCGTCGAGACTAGTGGAGATTGGCCATAGGTGAAATGGAAAGGAAAAGTGGAAAAAAGAAAAGAAACAAAAAAGGAACAAATAATTTAATTTGTTAAAAAATTGCAAAAAATGTCCACGTTAATGTTGGATACACCAGCCGTGCCATGTACATAACTCGATAACAAGACTGCCACATTAATAATTTTCAACCTAAATTGATCGAAATAATTATATTGAAAAATTGTCACAAAATTTAGGAATAAATTGATAAAATTAAAAAATTTATGATTGAATTAGTGGTTATATAATGTATATAAGATTTTTTGGACTATTATTGCCCAATAAAGTCCAAGTCTCTAATATGTGCAAGTCACAAGAAAATAGTATAATTTTGCACATAATGAGTGGGCCTTAAATGGGCAACTTTCACATCTTTAGTTGTGAACTATAAAGCACGAACTCTCTCTGGAAGCCTTTATGTCATGCTGAATACTCTGACATGTATTCGACACTTTTCAATACTCGGTTAACATGTGTCAAAAAATCCAACACTCAATCAACTTTCTCAACACTCTAAAAACTCTAATCCAGAATTCTGACAAGCGAATTTGGAATTCCAACCTTTAATTCCGATTCGTACATAGTCAATTTTAAAAATTTTTAATAAATAAGAAATCAAAATGTAAATATGTAAATAAAAAAAAATAAAGCAGGAAAGAAGAAAAACTTATTCTTCTCCTCTTTTGATTCTCACTTTTCGTGACATGCAATTCATCCTCCAAGTTTATTTTTTTGTCTTCTCTTCCGACAAGCTTTGACATGCGAGTCCATAATATGGAATTTTTTTTTTTATTTTACTTCAAGTTTTATGAATTTGTCAAATTGAAATAATAAATGATATTAACAAATCATAGATTAATGTTTTTAGTGCAAATTCATTCTAGACTCTTTTTCTATTATCTATTTATTTGTGAGTTTGAATCAAATTAATTTAATTAAAATAGTCATACAAATGATAATTTATTATGTATATATAAAAACATGTATTCGATATAGAACATGTCAAAATTCTGTATTTTTACAAAATAACATATTAGCATATCATGTTGTGTTTTGTCCGGTGTCAATATCGGTGTTACTTAGGCTACAACTCGAATTCCCCAACCAATTGCGCAGAGTTCTCAAGCCCAAATTTATATACACCAAATCGATTAGAGATGTTTAACATAACGTATTAGTCCCCGAGCCTTATAAAATGTACTATTACGATAGCAATCAACCTATAATTTTTTTTTTTTTTTTTTTTTTTGGTAATGGCAATCAACCTATAATTGATACCTGCAAAAAACATTTTTCACGGAAGAGAGTAGTATTATAAAAATAAAAAAAGCACGAGATCGTGACACTCCAAAATTAAAACATACCCTTTACCAGTGAATTTGAATTCACACGAGATGCATAATATTCTTGAATTTCAGAAATCATCATTCGGACAAACCCTTACAAATGACAGTCTCAGATTGTGATTCTTGCAAACATCGTAAAAGTTCCTGATGCTTAAGAACTATATTCATTTTCAGAAGACCACAATTAGTATTAGCGCGAAAGCACCACAAATTAAGTTGTCATAAATTGTCACGAGTAATGCCGTGGGACAAGCTGAGAAAGAACTAATAATTTGGAGGCTAGCAAGCAAATATCAAGCGAGAGAGAGAGAGAGAGAGAGAGAGAGAGAGGAAACACGCTGAAAATGAGACGAAGAACATGGAAAGGAAGGGCTTGCCTAGAAGTAACTAGTGCAAACCCCAAGCTTGCCACTCTTTCCAGTCATATTAGTTTCTTTCTTTTATTTTCAAACCTCAGATCGCTTACATAATGTTGTTTCCTGAAGAATGATTTAGAGCAAGCAAAGTTTCATACGATGTAAAAGAGAGAAGATGGGACTGAAATACGAGCAATGAGCAAAGTAGCCCAAAGGCTCAGGAATACCAGATAAAAGGTATTCCTCAGCTAAAAAGTACTTGAAAATATTGCAACACCATCAAAACAACATGCAAGTAGGATAGCAGATGTGAATCCAGATCATTATATGAAGCATACATAACTAGGAAACTATTCTACTTAAACCAGACACAGCATAATCTTCAACGCACGACATAAAGAAAGCTGTGAAAGAGGTAGGTTTTGCCAAAAATACAAGATAGAAGTATCAATCTAGCAGGTCTCAAACCCAGAAGTCCTTTCTTATGTGCACTGTATGTACAAACAGATCACACATATAGAATGCCGCACATCCATCACTAAGTAGGAAACCTTAAGCTCATGTAGAGGTTCACAAACTGGAAGCACTAAAAGCCTAATCGTGTCCTCCCCATCATCTGAATGAACTCGTCCATATCAACTTCACCGTCACCTGCATGGTTTGGGAAATAAAAGAGCGGGTCAGAATTAAGTTTCTTTTTGGCAATGCAAAAAATTCAAGCATAAAAGAAGCAAAAAGTGATGGAATGGAACAGCTTTGACTCCGTGAAGAATTACAAGGACAGTAGTACTGAGGAATTCCCAATATCAAAACCTTGTGTATACAAGTGGCAAGCACAAAATTTTTTAATTATCCCAAAAGCCTACGGCTGCAGCTACTTACATCAAACTCCAAATCAGATAAAACAGTACTCAAAAGTAATCCTTGAGATTTCCCCTGTACAGTCTCTTGTTTGGAGAATGATGCATATAAAGCTGCATTCTTATTCGGTGTTTTGATAGGGTATAGGGCCACCAACCCAACATTCTCGGGTATTTGGCTTGTCTAACATCAAATCAAAGCATATCTATAAGGCCAAAGTACCAAATCTGACTAGTACCTATTTGCATCTTCTTACACCCCTTAATCGATCCCCAAAAATGTGGGGAGTCAGTGGAGAATTACAACCCAGAAGAAAAACCTAGCAATGTTCAAACGTTAAAAACAAAAGAAAACAAACACCACTCATCCCTAGACATCAATTTTGGATGTTTTTGAAGAGGAATCAATACATAATATGTCTGGATCCTTTACAGGATAATAGCTTAGAGAAAACTGAACCAGCCTACCCTGTATCTGTTTAAAGCATGTTTTAATTCATTTTTATGCACTACATTAGACGAACAACAATTTAGTTGTAATTTGACTGCATGTGAAGTTGATTAAAGCTTTACATTTCAAATCATTCATTATGGACCAAATCTTGAACCACAGACGGGGAGAAAATCTGATATCCAATGTCAAAACTGACAGGCATAATTGTAGAATAGATAGTTAAAAACAAACTGTGGAAGGCGTTGAACTTACGATTCTGGTCTGCCTCCCCAATCATCTCCTGAATATCTCTGTCTGTGAAGTGTTCACCCAGCTCCTTTGAAATTCTCCTAATATCTTCAAAAGATATTTTTCCCTGATCTCCAGGGGAACACATGGAATCAGAACAAAGAGATGATCACAATACAATGTTTTAATCCAAAAGCACAGAAGCTCACATTGTTATCTTGGTCAATAAGGTGGAAAGCTTTCGTGAGCTCCTCCTTTGTGTCCCTTTCTCCAATTTTGGCAGTCATCATATGTTCAAATTCATCATAATCAATTGAACCACTTCCATCCTTATCTACATCAGCAATCATTTTACTGATTTGCTGCAATGACATGAAATAATGAATTATTCAGGCATTCAATGATCCACAGAAGCAATATCCCATCATAACCACAAAAGAGAAGGGACACATTTTGAAGGATATTGTCTAACAGATTATATGTCAGTTAGAAGGGCACTTGTGGTAACATGGGACTTCTTCTTAGTGTGTGCAGGAAACCACAGAACGCAACAGCAGAGAGGCAAAAGAGAGAGAGAGAGAGAGAGAGACTAACTTCAATGCCAAATTAGTGTTTTCTTTCCTGCCAGAAGTTTGTTTACACAGAGGTGAAACGGCAATAAGGTACAAAGCCATGAAAAGCAGCTCCAGCCATCAAATTAGCAATGCAGCAATCTAAACTCACCCCAGTAAACTCACATCCAATCATGGTAAATGCAGCAAAACTACAGTGGAATAGACAGGGCCTACATCCCGTACTCAAGAACATGAATCACAAATATCGTGAATATTATTCTAATAGTACTGAAAATACCAGACCTGGATAACAGAAGGACATAAAACATTAATTTTGCTTCCATTGTTCAGAATTAACTTCACCATTTAAACCTCATGCCATGTGACATTGTGTGCTCACAAAAGTATCTAAAAAAATCAATAGTCATTCTTTCTCGAAGCAACTTTCTTTCATGCATCAAAGTCAACATATATACAGTATATCGACACTTTAGCACAGTGAAGTTCTTCTCCAAATTTCCCACCTATAGTATATGGGTTTGACTACTTGGCTGACAAGTTATGATACAGTGTGCCAAACAGTGGCCTAGAGCATCTTTTTGGCTACAGTTCAGTTAAATGAATCAGCCATGTCACAATCAAGGGAAACAAAACCTAATGCATAACACCCAAACTGCATTCAGTTTCTGCATGTGGCATGATCTAGAATGTGCTAAGAGATTTTCAGAAAATGCATGCAAGCATAGAATTTACCTCCTCTGTCATCTCAAATCCAAGCGCCCTGTTCAAAGATCAGTTTAGTTACATTTTAAATATCAAAGGTGGAAGTATTTGTAAAAGCAACCTTAGCTCATTACCTCATTGCAACATTCAACTCTCTGGCATCGATAGTGCCTAGACAGAAATGTAAATATAATTACCCAGTGGAAAAGTCAACAGACAAATCCACTGTATTCAAGCTGAAAATTATCTTAATACCTGAACCATCAGTATCAAAAAGTTCAAATGCTTCTCTGATCTCTTGTCTCTTCTGTTGAGTTAAATTATGATGCCTCCCTCTATTCTTGTCTTTCCTAGAGGGTCCCCTTTGAAGACCCTGTTCAAACAGCAAAATAGAATCTCACAATCATTAAATTTACAGATGTAACACACGTCCATCAACTGACACAATAACTATTAAATCATTAGTTGAGCTGCATAATTATCTTAAACTCAAGTAATTAGACACTAGAACCCTCACTCATCTTCAAAGAATCCTTCATGTGCCCCTCAGTCATGTCGTGCTGTGTTTTATGGGCATGACAACATTAGAAATCAAAGAAACAGCAAGTAAGCTTAAGGCATGCACTCAAGTTTTCATGTTTTTTTGTGGGATCAAGTAAATTCAAAGAGCATACCGAGAGATCTCCTTTTACTAGAAAAATGGATGAAAAGTGATGCTAAGTTTTTTTACTTCCAAGGACCATTAGTACTTCCTTGTAATTTTAGGACGAGTCTGGACAGACTTCACTTTTCACATTTTACTTAATTGAAACCTTGCAACAAACGCACTTTGAACTTTTTCTTAACCTGTAACACCTGATACTTACACAATAAAAGAACATGACAAGTAGAAAAACATATAATCTTATCACAATTTTTTTCTAATAAATTTGGATAATGCTCCCAGTAACTAAATCATCCTGAAGCAGTACAGGTATGCAGAATAAACAGCAGGTGAAAAGCCAACATGGTAAGGTAAGACGGGGAGAGAATTTTTTGTAAGAAAGCAAAACATTGCCTTTTCTGTAAGCATGAACATCCATGCCCCTAATGTCCTCTAAAACAGGTGCACAGGCTCACCCAGGTGCCATAGTTGTAATGTTCATGCGTAGTCGAAAGCCAACTAAACCCTCAATCACGAACGAGGGATTCAGGAAACACGTGCAAAACTTGTAAAGAGTTCGACCAAGAAGAACTTAACGAACAATTCTCAACTCAACTCAAACGAAATTCAACTCTCCCAAATGACGCAGTGCAAATGGAAGAAAGAGCGGACATAGACTTGGAGAGCTCCCTATATGTCCAGATTGCTTAAGCGAATCTCTTCACCCCGCCAGGTCTCCTCTACAGCCAAATCACTCTCAAAATCGAGAGGCAAACGGCGAACTGCAGCGCAACTCACAAGACCAAAATTCTAGCCTAAATCGGCCCACCATGTTTTCTCACCGCTCCGTATCAACGAATCGCCGGAACAATCAGAAAAATCGGGCGATCGACCTCGCAATCTCTCCGCCACAACAACTCAATCAAGATATAACCTCGACCGCGCACAACGGATCCGCCGCAGTACGGCGACCGGCTGAACGAAACGATCTTCCCGGATGCAAAACCCCCCACCCCGGGACAACGTCGCCGACAGTTTCCCGGCGGTTACCGATTCGAAGGGGACAAGAACGAGCGGCAGAAGTAACATCGGAGAACGGACGAGATTACGGTTTCCATCAGCGAGGAAGAGACTCACCATGGCTTCGTCTCCGGTCGGCCGATCCGGATAAGCTTCGTCCGAGCTCGGAAGCGCGAATCGGAGATCGCGAGGAGAAGCTTCGTGGCGAAGCGAAAACTCGAAATGGGAAGAGAAGAAGACTCTCGAGAGGAGCGCTTGTCGATTTCGATGATGAAACGAAATGGCCGAGTTGAATGAGTGCGATGACGGAAACGCGTCGGCCGTTTCCGGATCCGGAAGCGAACGGGGCCGTTAAAGCCCAATACGCGAATGAATCGGCCCGTAAGTCATTCGTGTATTGGGCTTTAATGGCGGTCGTTAGATTTGGTTTACGAACTATATGAGAAGGGGTAAACAGTTCTGGGTTGCTTTTGAAATCCGGAATCTAATTGTCGGAAGTGATTCCCTAATTTTATGGAACTTGAAATTTACTATGTATACTCAAGAACCTTGAACCTACCTTGTCACGTGTTATAAGGTTAGTTCCAAAGTCTATCCAAGTTTCAATTGTATTATTAATTGAATGATTGTAGTGATTTATTAGTTCTAATGACAACAATTTGCTATCATCAATTAATCACAACTTATATCTAAATAAACCAAAAATATGAAAATTAACAAAGTAAAATTTTTAGTTATAAATATTGTAAGAAATGGAAATTCATAGTGGTTTTAGATTACACATTCATCATTCGATCTCATGGAATATTGTAAGATCATGCAAAAATGTAGAATAAGGAAAACACAAAGAATTGTTCCAAATTCCAAGTGGGTCATTGGAACTAACTTTCAAATTTTTGAAACTTGGAACTTACCATGCATACCATAGAACTTAAGACTAGTTTGGTTTTCCGTTCTATTTTGGAACCATGCTCACTCTTAGTTGTAAGACAAGATCAAACTCCTAGAGAAACAACTAAATGTTATAGTTTTTACAAAACTTAGGCTATGTTCGTTTAGTAGAAAATTAATGATTTAAAAAATATTTTCCTAAATATCGTTGCTTATATCATCTACAAAAACAAGATGAACTAGAAATATTTTTATTATCAGCCACAGAATTCACATTTCTTGGGCAATAACCTAGGCCTACTTTAGAAAATCTTGATAACAGGGAGGAACATTTGTCAATCAGAGCATTTGCTTCCCAACTAAACTGCCCTTCATTTTGTAGTGTACTTATTGGATCCTCACAGTCTGGCTCTACCTCCACACGACTTAACCTATTCTGGTCAATGTACTTGAGAGCCTAAAGCTTCCGTGCCAGAGAGGTCAATGGTAAAGCCATTGACAAGGCAACCAGAATAGTCTCGACAGATGCAAGAGATTGCACCCTTCATCGACCCTTCGCTGAGAGACCCTTCTATATTAATTTTCAGGATCCCCTCTGCCAAAGCTATCCAAGCTTGTGCTGAGGTGAGATTTCCTCTGTCCTTTCTTATTTTTTTAGCATTTTGTTGCATAATCCGACCTGATTCCAAGAATATTAGTGTAAATATTAGACCGTTTCGCCACCATCTCAAATTTAGGTAGGTCAATTGAATTACTCATGAAATTCATCAACCATCTATCAATCTATGTAATACCTCTGTTAAAACTTTTTGGATTTTGATACTAGGGTTGAACCATATGAGATCTGTCCAATGGCACCGTAAGAATATGTGTTGGACTGTTTCCACTTCACTTCTACACAAGTCACATTTTATTTCTTGATTTTTCTTGAATGGGATGGCATTTTGACATATACTCAATAGAAAGATCTTTACTTTTGTACATATCTGCAAATTCTATATTGCATTCAATAGGGATCTTGGGGTTTGGTAAGATGTTGATGGTTGAACTTGTTGTGCCTTGTTTCCCGTTTCTTGTTTAAGGGTATTGTATCCATTCTTTAATGAGAAACTTCCACATTTGGTGCCCATCACACTAGTTCATCACTTGAATTTTAACGCTTGATTGGAATAGCTAGGATCTCCTATGTTCATCAAATGAATTATTCAAAAGTTGCTCATTCCAGCATTCCTCTTCAAAATTCATCAACTCTAAGACAAATTGTGGGTCATTTCTATTCTCTAGACCTTCAATTATTCCCCTCTTCAGCCATTTATCTGTTTTGATTTTAACGATTTCACCATTTTCTATTGCCCACATTACTAACTTCGAGATTGCTTCTTTTCTCATTAAAAGACTTTGCCAACCCCAAGAGGGTCTTGACCCTTTCTCAGCATGCTAGAAATCCTTACAATTAAAATACAATCCTTTTAGAAACTTAATCCATAATGCATCTAGGTTTTATTGTCAATCTCCATGCTTGTTTTCCTAAGAGGACTTTGTTGACAGTAATTAAATCCCTGAAACCCATCCCTCTTTTTTCTTTTGTTGTTTTCATGACTTCCCATCTTTTCCAATATAAACCAATTTTTTTCACTGTTTTTCCACCGGAAATTTGCAATTTTTTGCTCAATAACCTTGCAAATAAAAATCGGGATTTTAAAAATTGACATTACATTATATGGTAAAGCTTGAACCATTAATTTCAGTAAAATTTCCTTTGCTTGCTTTGGACACAATTTGTTCCTTCCATGTTTCTAGCTTCACATTTACTCTCCTAAATTTCAGGCGAACCTTTGTCTCCTAGAATTTCCTAATCAGATGGAATGCCAAGATACTATCTAGTATGACCATTTTTGGTATTTTTAATGCTTTCACCATGTTGTTTCTTATAGTTGAGGGTAACCCTTGCTGAAAAATATGTCATTTATTTAGGTTTACGGCTTGTTTGGTGGCATAGCAATACTAATTAAGAATAATCAAAACATTTTCGCACTCCTAAATGGTTCCATATGGGAAAAAGATGGAATCATCCGCAAATAATAAGTGGAATAGGGTTGGATAGAACTTGTTCATTTAGATTCCTTTTATATCTCAATTAGTCATAACATTCTCTATCAAAGAGGATAAACAATTTGAAACTAGGACAAAGAGGTAAGGTGACATAGGATCTCCTTGTCTAATGCCTCTAGTTGGGTGAAAAAAAAAGGGAAGAGACTCTCCATTTAATTTCACACTAAAGGATACTAGTAATGCATTACATAACCCAACATAGCCATCTCTCACAAAAACCCATTTATAGCAAACATGCTTTCAGAAAAATCCCATTCCACCCTACCATAAGTCTTTTGTATATCCAATTTCAGAATAATTTGAAATTTTTCATTTCATTCCGCTACTCTCAATTGGTGTAGCACCTCTTGCACAATAAAAATGTTGTCTTGGATTTGCCTTCCATTAACAAAGGCACTTTGTTCTCCAGAAATCAACTTTGGCATCTAGGATTTAAACATGTTTGCCATTATCTTCAAAATTATCTTATACATAAAATTGCAAAGGCTAATTGGACAAAACTATTCAATTCTTTTTGGGTTGGGTTTTTTGGTACAGGAGTTATATGGGTTCTACTCAAAGCTGAATCTAGGATTCTTGATGTGAAAAATTCTTTAATGGCCTTAAAAACAAAATCTTTGATCACTTCCCAATGATGATGGTAGAATAATCCATTTAAACCATTAGGACCAAGAGCCTTATTTGCTCCAAGTTGAAATGCAATCGTCTTCACCTCTTCCATGATTAGTTTTGCCACCAAAGAATTGTTCATTTCATCACCAACTCTTATGGGACATAGGTTTAGTATAGGTTCAAAGTTTTTGGCCCTACCAAGGTAGGTCCTTGAAGAAGGAAATTGTCAAGTTTTGAAGTTGCTACTTATCATTTATCCAGTTATCTTTTGAGAATCTTAGCATCAAAATTCTATTTAATTGCCTCATCTTGACAGTGGTGGCATGAAATTATCTCATATTCTTATCCCCTCATTTTGATCATTTAATCCTAGACCTTAAACCCCAACACATCTCCTCTCTCCTCCATAGATTTTCAATTTCCTCTTGAATATTTTGAATTTTGCTATTATCTTGAGGGATGTTGGTTCTATTAGTTAAAATCACAGTAGCTGTCACGCTTTCTTGCCTTCCTGCAAGTTAGTGCAGTTCATATCACTCAAGCACTAATAATGATAAGAATGTAAGCCATCGGAACACAATCAATTTTACTCAATTTCACAATTACAGCAAGCATTTCAGGTCATCATTATCCACTGCCACACAAGGGTACAACCTACTCGCAGGTCGGCTATCTACTAACATTATAGCATTTCTAGAAGAATAAAGGTCCAGTCGGTCTCGCCACTACTGCGACCAAGCCACGTCGCTATATCGACAGAATTTCTAGAAAAATAAAAGTCCAGTCGGTCTCGCCACTACTGCGACCTAGCCACGTCATTATATCGACAGCATTTCTAGAAAAATAAAGGTCCGGTCGGTCTCGCCACTCTGCTGCGACCTAGCCACGTCATTATATCGACAGCATTTCTAGAAAAATAAAGGTCCAAATCGGTCTCGCCACTACTGCGACCTAGCCTTTCAACTAGAACACGACAATTCAAAATCGATCCTTGTACACTTTACATGTCACTCACATACTCCGATTTCAATATTAACCCTTTCAATTTCGATTTCGGTGTCAAACTCGACACGTGGGAATTTTTGAATAAAATTCCTATTTTTCACAATCAACATTCAATTTGCAATATTTACTCATCAAATTCGAATTCTAAACACACAGTAGCGATCGGCACGAAATTCTGAGCAAATAGGATCAAAAATAAATTTTCGAGTTTTTTTTTTAATTTTCGGATTATAATATAATATTATATTTTCCAGAATTTTCGAAGCAATTAAATAATTCAAAACTAAAATCCTATTATGTCCCATCAAGGTTTAACATTAAATAACTCATTTTAACCTTAATTAAACACACTTTAATATAAACCAATCTCTTAATCAAACTTATAATTAAATATACTAATCTATCCACCTAAACTTCCTTAATTTAAACTAAACACACTTAGGGCATCATTAACACTCTAATCAAGGTTTAGTGAGGTAAACTCACTTGATTAACTCGCCGCTTAGACCAAAACGACGAGGGCGACGCCGGGATCAACTTTTCCAAAGGCGGGTCTAGCTTCCGGGGCCGGGAGGACGTCCAAAACGGGCCTTGAGTGGGCTGCGAGACCCACAAAAACCAGCTGCTGGTCGCGGCGGAGGAGGGCCGAAATGGCGGTCGGTTGGGCCCGAAACCGGCGGGGAAGGGCGACGGTGGCTCGCGCGGTGCAGGCGGCGACTCCGACGGGCCTCCGGCGGCGGCCGCGACAACGGCGCTTGGGACGGTGGCGAGGCGGGCTGCGAGGCGAGGGAAACGGGCGGAGCGGCGAGGCGTGCACGCGGGCTTTGCGCGGTAGTGCGAGACGGCCACGGCGGTGGTGCACGGCGGCGGCGAACGACGGAGGAGCGGCGACCGAGCGGCGAACGGCGACGCAGCTGCTGGTCCGAACGGCGAGCTCCCTCCTTCGCCGGTTTCTCTCTCTTCCTCCCCTCTCTCTCCTCCAAGGTTGAAGATGATGTTGATTGGTCCACTTTTCAAGAGCTAATCCCCACCGTCCACTTGTCAAAATCTTAGCCCTTGGCCTCAACCACCATGACATCATCCCATGTCATCTTCCACTAATTCAAATTCTCCACAACATTTCTCCAATGGGTCCAATTCCCTCTTCCGCCGAGGCATACCGATTTTTAAACTTTGTACATTATTATCTTTAATTCCATTAAATTCTCTCCCAATTGAGTCTAATTGAAATCCACAAAATTATCCCACGATCCTAATAAGACGTGTGACATGACCGAGCTTCCGACTTCTAAATTCAATCTCAATTTTTACGGTTGAATTCAATCTAGTGCAATTTCGGCGCGCCTAGTCTACCGAGTAGCTTTTGGGGAAATTTTCTTGCATCCGACCCGAGGGTGATCAGTCCTCAAGTCGACGCAGTAAAATTCCTTAATTACTTCACTCAATAGACTAGTTCCCTCGTGAGTGGCCAACTCGAGGGGACGAACTATATGCACGATGTCACAGTAGCTCTTGCTTAACATCATCACAATAAGCCACTTGTTTGTTGCTTTGCCCATCTTTTCACAATATGTTGTGTTTGAATGCTTATAACACTTACCAAATGTGTCAAGATGCATAAAGTCGGCTCACACTACCATCTTTGTATTGCAAATAACTTGTAGTTACATACAAAGATAGAATCACTTGGACAAAAATGGATAGTATACTTCCTTTCACTACTTTCAGTTCCCACAACATAACTGTGTAATGACCGATCAGTTTTCATTATAAAAACATGTTTAGATAGAAGCATGCAAGGAAAAGTACGAAAAAAAAAAAATCCTGAGCCTAATGCATTAGTATCAATTCAATCATAAACCTTTTAATTAAACCAATTCAGTCTTAAACCTTTACACATTGGTACCAATTCAATTTCTCTAACTAATTTTTGTTGGTTGACACTGATGTGGACGTCAGTTGGTGACCAAACATTGACGTGGTAATTTTTAAATATTATTTTTTCAAATTTTTATTAATTTTTTTCTTTTTTTCTTTTTTTTTTTTTATTCGTTCTTCTTCCTCTTTGGACCTTCCTTGTAGTGCCAGAGCCTTGCTGGTCAATGGGCGAGGGTCGCGACCCTAGCTAGCAACCGATGAGGGCTTCATAGCACTTGTTGGCCACTATGAGGAAAGTCCAAGGAGGAAGAAGAGAGAAAAGAAAAAGGAAAAAAAAAGAAAAAAAAAATAAAAATTAAAAATTTTGGAAAAAATTAAAATATTAAAAATGACCATGTCAACGTCTAGCCACCGACATGTCCATGTTAGCACGCCCATCAAAATTGGTTGGATGGATTGAATTGGTATTAATGTGAAAAGATTTAGGACTAAATTGATGTAATTGAAAGGTTTAAAACTGAATTAATACTAATATAATAGGTTTTGGATGTTTTTGGTACTTTTCCTAAAGCGTGGAAGAAATCAGCCTGGGATTCCTATGAATGACGAGTATTCACTTTCATGAAATGTTTTAGATAGCTCCTATTTTCAACCATAATCGAGCACACTCAAAATTATCAAAAACGACACTATTTCGCTTCTTTTTTGCTTGCTTCTCATAGTGATTGACAAATTCAAACAAAAGTTGTGATCTTACACGTCAAATTTTGAAAGACATTATTCGTGCTCTCGCTTCTTTGTGTGGATCTGAATTGCTCTGCAAAGATACCTTGGTTAAAGGCAAGACATCATTTATGACATAGGTGACAGATTATCCAACCATTTGTTGTCTCCTAAGCTCCACTCTTGAATGAAACTTGCCAAGTGCTCTCTATTTCGAATTTAAATTCACGATGATATCGAAGTTTTTGCTAATATTTATTGCAAAAACCTGGCTTTCCAAGAAGATGCAAGACAATTATCAATGATGGTTTAAGCCAAAAAAGGGTGCACATATTATAATGCACTTATTTTTACAATAAACATGATCATGTACCACCACATCTCAAAAACTTTCATAATCCGGCTTGTATACATTGTTATACAATTGGTTGATCTTTGTTCCTTATCTAATTGAAATTGATAATAAAAATTGCTTCCATTTGATTTAAAACAATCAAAATGGATAATGAGACTTTGACCATCACTTGCACTAATTGAGTTCCTTATCTTTGATAGTGGGATAATTTGACAATCAAGCAATATAAAGCCAACATTCTCTAGTCCCCTACCTTAGCATTGAAGTAGGAATATGCTTTTATAGCTCTTATACCAGCTTTCCCATATAAGTTATAACACTTTTATGAGGATATTTTATGTGTTGGCGCAATTGAATCAGATGTTTTGGCTATCATCAATGAAATGATGATTATGAACATCCCTAAACTTTGCATTTACATAGACTCCATCTTTAATTTTGAATTTAATGGAATTTGATATCTGGCTCTCTTCATTATCCTAAAACATCTTTATTATTCACGAGATGAAACGGGTGGAGAGTGTCATTCACAATTATAAAGAAAAATGCATTTTCACAATATTCCTTTGCTACTGCTTTCTTTTTCTCTTCTTAGCACTCCAGATCCTAGCAATTCTAATTTCAATATCTTTATCAACTTTATGTATAGTGATAGCATCCTCTGGAGCCTCTACAACCTTTTTTTTTTAAAAAAATCACCATTCAAAGAAAGATAAAGTGAGAAACAAAATAAGCTCTAAGAACTTAAAGTCATACCCATTTATCTAAAGAAATATTAAGCTAATCATTGAGGATTAGGAATAACATGTCGAATATTTGCGAATACATTAGTTAGTGACTTCAAAAGTTTTTATATACATTGGTTCAGTCAGGATTCAAAAAACGAACATATCATACTAAGTCTTTTTTTTTGTTGTTGCTAGAATTATACATGAGTTGACTTATAGGTAGGAGAACACGTGATATTCATGATAACTCGTGGTTGGGGTGGCAAAACACACGAGAGGGCAAAAGACAAGAAATGAGCACTACCATCTTCATCAGTTTCTACCAACTAGGAAAATGTGCCTAGAAAATCTTGAAGTATTCACATGTGAGAGAGAGAGAGAGAGAGAGAGAGAGAGGATTGAAGAATGCACATGAGTGGCCGTTGTGTCAGGATTGAAGGAGTATTCAATCTTTTTAATGAAACGGAGTCAATGCCTTTAAACCTCCGTTAGGCATGCATTTTATGTGATTAATGTGTCTCACGTTATTTGTCTTTTTTCGATGAGTTTGAGAGTACAAAACTTTCAAAGGGCATATCCCGTCGCTCCGATAATTCTTTTTTGAACGATATTTGCTTTCATTTAGAATTACTTTACGAGATGAATCTCATGAAAAACAAACAAAATTTTGAAAATAAAAGGAATCAAGTCATTTGAGCGTGCGAGTTCTCTTTATTTGAGCATGAGTGGTCATTGTGTCATTGGAGTATTCAATCTTTTTTATGAATCGGAGTCAATGCCTTTAAACCTCAGATAAGCATGCGTGGTATGTCATTAAAGCGTGTCTCACGTTATTTGTCTTATTTCGATGAGTTTGAGAGTACAAAACTTTCAAAGCGTGTATCTCGTCGCTCTGATAATTTTTTGGGGCAATGTTTGTTTAGATTTAGAATTACTTTTTGAGATGACTCATGGAAAAAAGAAAAAAAAATCATAAATAAGAGGAATCAGGTCGTTTGAGCGTGTAAGTTCTCTTTATTATGATTATCCTCACACCTGATTTTTTTTTTTTTGAAGAAGACTACAGCATAATTTTCTTTTGAAGGTATTTTTCCAGTGGAGATTTTCTCCTTCTAAAACGAATAAAAAAAGGTTTAGTAGAATGGAAGGACAAAGTTATAATTTAGAATTTCGTCTCCATTATTCGTCAATTTTTTATTTTTTTTTCCCCAAAGAAACGTAAAGGAGGGGAGAAAGTGAGTACCATGGACTTCTCGTATATGGGAGCTTCTATTCTAGAGGAACAATAGAATACTGATTTTGAGTGCTGTCAAAGTATCGATTGTCCAAACAAATTGGCCCAGTGGGGCATGGCTACTACGTTAAGAAACAAAGAAAGCTGCCTCGCTGGCGGCGATGTCGACCGAAGGCGACGGCGATCGGGGATGGAGGAGTCTGAGCGAGGGGGAGGAGGAAGAAGAAGAGAGAGAACAGATGGATTAGGTGTTGATCGGGCGTTGGGAGATTTAGATTGGGTGCGGTAAGGATCAAAATCAAAGGTTCACATATCGCGATCTCGCAAGAGAAATGGTGGATTGAATGATAGGGTGGAACATATGATCCACGTCTGGACAAGAAATTGAAAACGTGGGAAGCTTCCTTGCGCATGTAAGGAAATTACAAAAGTACGTGAACTCGTGAAAGCTGGTCTTGAAAGATCTTGGGGACGCGGAGGAAGCAACCATCGGCAGAAGCCTGGAAATTGTGAGGCTTTTTGGACGGACGAAGAGAAGAGGACACGATCAAATCAACACGTACTCTCCGCGGAGTCCCATCTTTTGCTTTTCCACGCACCTTCCGACCACCGCACCTCGCATTTTCTTGTCGTTTCGTTTCAATGTCTTTTCAATTTCGTCTATCTCTATTCATCGTACTCTCCATTTCAGTGTAATCTATTTTCCTTTGTGCTTCATCCAAAACGTATGCACACACCTTATTATCGAGCGTGGAATCATGAAACGTTCTGCGACTGCTCTACAATTGTCTGAAGTTAGGATTCACATAAACACACATTGATTTTATTTATTATATATTTTTACCACGCCCGCCTATCAATTTTCCTCAGAAATCTCAAAGCAAAAAGAATACCACCAGGCACAACATATATCCCGAGCATATAATCTCTTAGAATATCACAGAGAATCATCAAATCTAACGATGCAGGCATATTGAGCCGACCCAATATTTCATGCATAGATGTGGTGTTTCTTAAAGATTGTTCGTTCTATCTAGCCCCCTAAACACTGCTTAGAGACCCTAATCATCCTCAGAAAAATTGGAAAAAAAAAAAAACAGCCATTTCAAAACGCTGCTAAGATCATAATTAGGACACAAGAAAAAAAAGTCATCACCCCACGTCCAAAAGTCCCCAAAGTTGTTCCCAGCTAATCCGGCGTCTCTTTTTCTTACACCCTTTCTTAATGATAATGCCAACCACAAAACAAAAGTGGGGGTAGGGGGAGGAATCATTTCTCTGCCAAGTTGGGGAACAGAATGTTCGATCGCCTCCTTCCTGACGTTGACTTCGCACGCTGCAGTGGGAAACCAAACCCTGGTTAAGCAGCATCTCCGGCTTGATCGACGGCGGTCGAATCGAGGGTTTTAGCTCGTAATCCTTAACCCAGGTTAGGGCTGTCCCGGCCCAGGCTCACCGAGCACGCCACCACCTGCGCCCACTGCCTCAGCCTCGTCTTCACCACCTGCGGATCGTCGCCTGCAACTCCAAAATTTTTCACACGCCACTTTCTAATCAACACGCGATGCACATGGCGGCCGGCGAGTCTTTCGCCGGGCCGGTTGGTGTTTGGACGAAGAGAGAGGATGAGGGAGAATTTACCGTGGATGAATATGTTGTTCTGCGGCCTGCCGGCGGCGGGAGGAAGAGGAGGAGGAGGAGGAGGAGGAGGAGGAGGAGGGGGAGGGGGAGCATCGCAGTGGGGGACGGTCGACGGCGGCGGCGACGGCTTCGAGACGCCGTCGGCGTACTGCTTGTTGACGGCGTAGTAGAGCTCCAGGGCGGGCAAGGTGTCCGACAGGCGCTGATCCGCCGCCGGCGAGTCGAACCCGAAGCCCAGCTCGATGCACGCCTTCAGCTCGTCGAGGTCGTCGTCCGTGACGCTCCTGCTCCGGGTGCGGCGGTTCTTGCTGTTACCCTTGCGGCGGAGCCACGCCTCCTCGCGGCACATGTCCGGCGACCAAGATCGCTGCTTGTACAGGGAGGACGAGCGTCCGGCCAGGTGAGGCGGCGGCGGCGGCCGGGAGGCTAGGAACGACAGCTCGTCCGGCGGTGGTGGTGATGGTGGAGCGGGGGCATCTGACATGGTGGAGAGACGGCGGAGCGCGACCCCTGCCCCGTCGAACGGGGGTGTCGGGGGGCGGAGGCGCTCTCCTTCCGAGCTAAGTCTCCAGATATTTTTGGAGAGAGAGAGAAGGAGAGAGGGTCGCGGGGCTTATAGTAATCAGGGTTATGGTGTATGGTCGGTCCAAAGTCAATGATGACCGTTCCTTTTTGCGTTCTTTTATTTTAACTTTTCCAATTAATTTTTTTTTTTTTACATTTGCTCCAAGAATTTTGTCGAGCTCATCGAGGAAATATATCATTTTCAAAATATTCATGATTCACAACGCGGATACTCAATAAAAAATGACATTAATATTTCTTTAGTTAGCTAACAAATGCCCTCAAAATTGACAACAAAATCTTCGATAAAAATTAGTGTCCTTTTTTAGATAATATTGTGTCATCCAAGGATTGAGATTTATCAAGCAATTTTACTTTTCACTTGATCAATATCATCCAATAGGAAGGCAGTTAATGTGGAAGTGTGTCCTCATTATATGTTTGAGAATAGATGTCGAAAATTGCAAAAGATTGGATTTATCAAATTTTTGAATCTGTCAACTAAATGGGAATCCGATGGGTTTTTAGCTTCAATGGAAACCAATTGAGTTTATCGAAATGAGAGTTTTCATCTCATTGTTTCTCGAACCCATCTCCGTCAAAGTAATACATTGCTTAAATTGTGCATTGCAGAGAAGTTTTCGGAGACCAATAGTATTACTTGAAGGTTAAGGATGGCGCATGTTGGGCAAAAGGTCAAAACCAGCAGTGTCTTGGAAGCTTACGTTCAAGACTAGTTGTATTTTTTCATTCAAAATTATCCTATTTTTGCTTGCTGGAGAAGTTTTGTAATGCCCACAAGTTGGACGTATGGATTTTCTTGATCCGACCATCCTAGTAACATGACATTATGTTTCGAATTCCAAGCATCGAGTTGGATTTCGCAATGACTTGCTAAATTATACTTCTTTGTAGGGGTTTGATATAGGCTTCATTGAGGCTTATCCTAGGTAGGTTGACTTCAGGTCTAGGGGCATTAGAAAATATTAATTAGTCCTCAGTTTTTGAAGTTAGCCATGGACCGGTCTACTCACTTATTGCCATGTGTCGAGACGAGTCACTTTTCATATTTTTTCTCTCTTTTCTTTTTCATGCCTATGCGCCACGCCATGCGCCACGCCGTGAATGAAGCTGTCCAACTTTGACGTGTAATCCACTTTAGATCTAGCCGCAACCAGCTCTTCCACGGCAGAGACCGGCATGGTTAAGATCCCGATGGCCATGTACAAGATGCTGCAACGGGCAACTGGCGCGAGCTCAAAAATCAAAAGGAAAAATAGAGGAACAGGATCCGAGTCGACTGCAACCTACCAAGGTCGCCGCGCCCATTGGCGATTACCTTTCCTCTAACTTCCAGATCTAAAGTCTCTCCTCCAAGTGACCCCTCGGGGCCCTCGCTAGGGGGGGAGCTTCATATATTTATGGCCTTCAAAAAAGAGGATGGACTTGGTAAGGACATCTTTGTGATTGTAGCGAAGCGAGGTTGGCGTGGGGGGTGGTGCTTCAATGGGAAATAGGCATTGCGTAGAAACGGAAGCAGAGTGAAAGAGTGAAGGAAAAAGAGTAACGTTGGAGACGAGAGAGTGAGTGAAGTAACGGAGGAGAGAACAAACATGAAAAGGAGCCCCATTTGGACAGGTGATAATTAATGAGTGGAGATGCTTATCAGTGACATAGAAACCCGGAATCACCATGAAAAGTGAGCCCCATTTGGACAGGTGATAATGAGTGGAGATGCCTATGAGTGACATAGAAAACCGGAATCACCCAATATTTTCTCCTGGGGACATTCGTACATGGACAGGCATGGCTCAAGCATGATGGATTTTAGGTAGATCAGTTCCCACCAAGTATCGAGAACTGGTCTCGCGGCTTTGATATTTGCCACAAGTGAGTCTCAGTTATTTTTGGGGCCCTGGCAAGATCTCTGAGCTCATCAACCGCATTTATGACAAAAAATCACGAGGCCTGAGTTGGAATAGAGCTTTCATCCAAAATAAGTCCCCTGAGATCGACTCCTAAATGATGCAATTAGGTGGCAAATCTGTATCAAAAAGATGCAATTGATTGGTAGAAACCTCCAACGTATACAACCAAACTCTAAATCTTTGCTTAAAAGGGTACTTACTTCATAAACATAAGCTAAGAATACATGAGTAGTCCTTGAATATTTTCCTTGAACTTTAAAATAAAATACAAACTTGATTGCACCAATAAAAAAAATCGAGGTCTCAACTGCATTCTTTTTATGCACTACTCTCTATGTGATATTTTTCCCATTGTGGAACTCTTTTTTTTTTTGTCCTTATTTAGTGAAAATTTTGTACCATGTCATAGGATATTCTCCAAGTAAGTTCAAGTTCGATTGCCCCATTTACGGCTTATGAATAAATCAGAAATATTTTCTATTATACTTTAACTAGAAAACATTAAAACTTGTTAATTAAGCAAACTTTTCCAAAAGTACGTTATCTTATCAATCTTGGATCTTAGCAAGCAGCCTAAGAATCTAAGAGATTTTCTTTTGTATTTAGGAAGTTCTCGATATGTGGTCGACCAAGCCTTGATTGAATTAATTTAAATCAAGTTACTTATCCATTTTCCTTACGGCGACTTATGATTAATTCACATGGAAATCATAATAATTAGTGTAGCATAGTGCACTCGATTAACATTATTTATGTTTTTAATCATATATTCGACGTGAATTTAGATAGTATCAAAATAAGCTAAACTATAGAGGCAATGTCTATCACATCCAACGTCACAGATATTTTACACTTTTGAAGTGCCATTCTTTATTAAAGTCTAAATACGGAAATCCTTTTGGACTAAATAATCTACATGGAATGAATGTGTTCTCTTGCACTTTAGACAAAGTCTTTCTTACAAATTCTCATTTGATGTATCCAACTCTTTTGACAATGACTTACACTTTGGTAGGGAAAACAACTACTAAAGCAAAATGAATTTCAAAAACAAGCACCCAATGAAAAAGAGCTATTGGTGTACCGAGTAATCATGCAGAGGTGTTCTTCTGGAAAATTTCTCGTTTCTTTTAATTTATACATTAGAATTGATTGCATTATTTTCAATCGAGAAATAAAGCTTGATCTATATTTAATGGTAATCCTTATTTCTTTTTCAAATAGCATGCCTAATGCATATAAAATATAATGTACCAATTGTGAAAAGAAGACATACTTATGAATCAAACCTTTTTCTCAAATCAGCACAAGTATCAGCATACTTGCACAGCTAACTCGTCTTGTGTAGGACACTGCAATTGCTAGTACATCTTTGATGTGCGTAGTCACCAATGATTATTTATAATTTGCAAAAGAAAAAAAAAAGAGGAGGCAAAAAACTCATTGGTTGCGAATGCCATCTCCTGCAGGCCACGTGAAGTGCTTTTATTGGGAAGCCAATGGAGAAAGCTAACTTTTTCTAAAGAGATGAGATGCTTTACTTTCCGTCGAAGAAAAAGAAAAACAAAGGACTAGAGATCTAGGAGCTAAGCTTGTTCGTCCCTCATTGCTCATTTTTAACCTCCCCTGTTTGTTTCCTGATCCTAATGGCTGCTGTTTCTTCTTCCAAGCTCAGAAGGAGTTACGATGTCTTCTTGAGTTTCAGAGGTCCGGACGTCTGCAACCACTTTCTTGGTCATCTCTACACGGCTCTAGATCAAACAGGGATATACACTTACATCGACAATGAAGAACTCAAGAAGGGAGAACAGATATCACCAGCACTTATGAAGGCGATTGAGGAATCGCGAATTGCGATAGTGGTTTTCTCTGAGGACTATGCCTCTTCGCCATGGTGTTTGGAAGAGGTGGCAAAAGTCATGGAGTGCAGGGAGGAAAGAAAACTCATGGTCTTTCCGGTGTTTTACAAAGTAGAACCAAGAGAGGTGAGAGGGCAGAGAAAAGGTATGGAGAAGCTATGGCTAAGCATGAAGTCAAGTTTGGGAAGGACTCAAAGAAAGTAAAGAGATGGAGGAAAGCACTATTTGACGCTGGTAGCTTATCTGGGTGGCATTTTACTGATGGGTAAGTTGCTTCAATCAGTCTTAATCTTTCAATACTTAATTTTCTCTGAGATTTAGGATCCTATAAAGTTATGGGTAAATTTGCGCCCTTTGTCTCGCTCTCCCAAGTGAACACACTCACACAGCACATATCCCATCTATGGCCACGCCGCCGCCCGATTGCTACGTCCGCACGACCGTGTCACATCAGCCCATCTTCGTCTCTGTGGGTCAAGGGGCTTAGTCGATAACTCGTGACCCCAGAGCTGGGGCGTTGAACCCATATTGGGGATTGGTAGTGTTGGGCGATGGTCACCGGAGGCTGGCTACGACGGCTGAGGCTTGACGGGCACGCCACGATTGCGGGGACAAGCGGCTGCGTGGCAGTGGCGAAGGCGGAGGGGAGCTCAGCGAGGGGTGGGGGAAATTTGTGTTTGCCTTTTGGGGTAAAATGAGTAGTGGCCAATGGGGCCTTGCCCAGGCCAGGCATGGGATTTTCCCCTGTTGAGGGCCTGGGCAGGGCTAGCTCATACCCTTTTTCGTTCTTTTAAGTAAATTTAAATATTAAAATTCCAGACAAATATGAGAAATGAATCTACAAAACCCAAAATTGTGAATTTGCAGATTGATATATACTTTAAAAGGAAAATTGCACAAATGTCAACTATAAGAAGAGTCTCTGATATTAAAGACCGTGCATAATACAGAAAAAAAAATAATGTATAGTAATCTATATCTACTATAAAAGTATGGGAAATACAACTCATTATGTCCTTAACAAGATAATGTAAGTTAATGTGAATATAAATTGTGATATAAATATGCGAACAATACACATATATCATAGGGAAACTACTCCTAATTCGAAATATAGATTAGTTGATGATATGATTTAACTTCATTTGGTATTTAGCCTAATTGAACTATTACAATGAAATCATTTGAAGAAAATTAAAAGTATAAATTATAAAATAAAATGGAAATCAAACGAAATACTTAAAGAATTACTTATCAAGTTATTTCTAACTGAAAATGTATCTTATTTCCTTACATGATTAAATTCAGTTATTAAATAAACTCGATTTATACAAAGATGATAAGAAAGAATTTAAAACTGACCCTAGGCCTTAATGGATTATCCTTTGGGACAAATTCTGAATTTGCTCTATGTCGATAATCAGGCTTATATAATGTCCTTTTCGCCGTTACTATCATCAATAGCTTCTTCAGCCAATCCTAAAGAATGCCTAAGATCTTGGGCTAACTTTCTGGTATCATTGCCACTAAGGTTAGCCGCTCTTTTTACAGGATATAAAATAAATGATGTTAGCTTTTCTTGCTACATTTTTTGGGCTTCAAGGACTAAGCTTGTCCCTCAGGCTTCTTTAAATTCGTTTGTTTTTTCAATTACATAAAGCCTTTCACTGACCATTAAGGGAACCTCTCTTGCAAGAGCATTTTTTCGCTTCTTTTGTATGCACAGTCATTTTCTCGAGCAAAATATTTTGTCAAGAGAGTATTCACCTCATTATGTAACCCATTATATATAGGACAATGCAATTTTGGTACTCTATCCACCTTTTTTTATTTATTAGAAATGTTTATTTTAGTTTTTATAAGAAGAAAGAATGAAAAACTAGTTTTTTGAAAGGAAATACAGCGGTAATGACATTCTTGTAAACATTTGAAGCTTTAAAGAGCGAGAAGGTAATTAAAAAATAGTTTTCTACGGGAACTAACAGTTGGCCATATTTGTCCCAGAGACAGGCGTACGTGTCTTTGTTTGTCCACTCTCAGTAGGGGGACTTAAGTCATCCCAAAGGGTAAAGTACTTGATTTTTATTAGGATTTACCCCATGATAATGCTAACTTAGACTTCACGTTGTTGCTAGGAGTAATACCAGATAAATTGGTAGGCATTCCGACAATTAAAGGAAAAACAATATAATTTCAATGAACTTTAGAAAGAGATCAGGACAATGTCGATCAGCATTTAGCATATCCGATAATTAACTTGAATTTTAAATAAATGTAAAATAATGAACACATAACATTTAGAATAACATGAAAAATATAGTCTAGACCTGTGTAGACACGGTCATTTTGCTGGTTGAACATATTGGGTCATTCATCTCCAAATATATTGTGGACTAGTTTCTTATTCAACAATTCTCTTTAAGTACTATTAATTTTTTTTGGATCGCTCTAAAGGTAGTTTAAACTAATTTTCCCATTTCAGATATGAAGCGGGGCTCATACAACAAATTGTACAAGAGATCTCAACTCAACTAGATCAAACGCCATTAAGTGTAGCCAAGTATCCAGTTGGGATAGATTCCCGAGTACAAGAGCTTAAAACAATCTTAAATCTATAGTCCAAGGATGATGTTCTTATGATAGGATTATGGGGACAAGGAGGTGTAGGGAAGACAACCCTTGCTAAAGCCATTCATAATGCTATTTTTAGAGAGTTCCTAGGTGTCAGTTTCTTGGAACGTGTTCGAGAAAATTCCAGAAATTCCATTGATTTGGTTCCTTTGCAAAAAAAATTGCTATCGCAAGTATTATCAGGGAAGAAATTAACAGTCTATAGTGTTGGTGGAGGGAGTCGATTAGTTCAAGATAGACTTTGTAATAAGAAAGTTCTCATCATTCTTGATGATGTTGATGATGCGTGCCAATTAAATGCTTTAGTTGGAGATTGTGAGTGGTTTGGTAAAGGAAGTAGAATAATTATCACAACAAGAAATAAGCATCTACTAACTTCTCATGGGATAGATCACGACCATATGTATGAAGTTAAAGCTCTTGAGGATGGTGATGCTCTTGAACTTTTTAGAAAGCATACTTTTCTTAAAAATCAAGAAATAGAAATAAGCAGTAATCTTGTTGATCAGGTATTACATTATGCGAGAGGTCTTCCTTTGGCTCTTGAGGTGTTGGGTGCTTTCTTATGTGGTAGAAGAGAACATGAATGGAAAAGTGCCCTACAAAAACTTGCCAAAAGTCCTAATAAAAAGATCAACGATGTGTTAAAGGTAAGTTATGATGGATTGGAGGACTATGCAAAGGAGATTTTTCTAGACATTGCTTGTTTCTTTAAGGGGAGGAGTACAGAGTACATTAAGAAAGTTCTAGATAGTTGTAATTTTGACACGACTATTGGAGTACAGATTCTCATTGAGCGTTGCTTGATTAGTGAAGAGTATAGGACCTTAGAAATGCATGACTTAGTGCAATTAATGGGTTTAGATATTGTTAAAGAAGAATGTCGTGATGACCCTGGAAAACGCACTAGGTTGTGGCTTTATGAAGATGTTCTTGATGTTCTAGCAGGAGATATGGTAAGACTTGTTATGAAAATTCGTATTCAATTCTTATCTTTGACCTTGTTTACTAGTTGTTACAAGATAATGTTAATATTTACGAATAAATATACAGGGAACAGATGCGATAAAAGCTATAGTTTTGGAGCTACCAAAACCAGAGGAGATGTATATCAGTCCTAATGCTTTCATAAAGATGAGAAAGTTGAGGTTGCTCATCCTGCTTAACGTAGATAATTCTTTCCAAGGTCCCATCCATCTCCCTAATGAGTTAAGGTGGTTTGAATGGCCTAATTGTGCATGGATTCCAGATTTTAGCTATGGTCCAAAGAAGTTAGTTGGACTTGATATGCGAAAAAGCAAGATCAAAGTAGTGGGGGAACAATTTAAGGTGCGTATTTACTTGGTCCTTTTTTCATTGCTTATATTTATATAATTGGATGATGTTTGTTGTTGTCCCTAGGAAAACATCTACAATTACTATATTCGTTATATATATCAAAACATCAAATGTAGTCTGTCAATCTAGTAAATGAACCAATGCAGTTAAAATCTTCCAGTTGAAGATAATCTACCTTCTAACTGACAACTTGTTGGTTACAATTCGAAACACCTGTAGCAAAGATCTCATTTTTCATCCTCGTACTTCATATGCTTTTCTGATCAAGTCCATGTGTTTTTAATCTTTCTAACTAATCTAGTCATTCTACTTTTACAAAGTGTCTAATTAAGTCTCTCTACATCATATTTGGCCAAATCTAGTCAATGCGGTCATTGGAGTATGATGTGGATTGAATATTGCCTACATGAACACCCATCATAGATAGTGGATGAGTGCCCGCATATGTACGATATTTAATCCACGTTATAGTGTGGAGTCGTCCAAAGGCCATGCCAACTAGATTTGGCTAGATTCAGTATTGGAGAGAAATAATTAGATAATTTATGTAAATAGAAGGATTTGATTAGAAAAATCAAAAGTACAGAAAGTTTATTAGAAAAAGTAAACGCACTAGATGAAATAAAACTTTTCCTTACTAACACAAAAAATGACAACAAGGAGCTCAAGCAATCATGATTTTGAGAAGAAAATTGAAACAAAAGCTTCTTGGCCTGTAAAATTAACATTTGAGCGCTGAATGTGCTTAAGATATACCATGAGACTTTTAATTTGATTTGTAGGCTTTTTATATAGTTGGTAATGGTCTATGTGCTTTCAAAGACCCTTCCCACGAGAGAATTGAGAAGCCACGTCTTTAGAACTCTTTGGATGGTAATGGGTAAATCTCTTTTTCTTGTTAAGTCAAAATATTGTTAGCAATGGAATTTGACAGTTACATATGTCTCTTTCACCTTTTAACCCACACGGAACAATGTTCCGATTTTGCACTTCAGAACAGCAGAATTGCCCCTACATAATTTATTCAGGAAAATTGTAAGGATAATTTATTTGCCTGTGAACAAAAAGAAGTTGTTACTAGTTCATCCATGTGTGGAAACTTTTGTATATAGTTTCCTGGTATGTGGACATACCACTAGTTCTTTTAACTAAAAACTTAGAGCCAGATTTTGAATTGAATATTTATCACAGTTCTTTCATTCTTTTTTTCGTCCGGAATGTTTCTTGCAGGACTTTAAAAAATTGAAGTTCATTAACTTTAGTGAATGCCAGCTGCTGATTTGTATGCCAAACCTCGATTGTATTCCAAATCTAGAGCAATTGGATCTTCATGGGTGCAAAAACTTAGAGCATGCCCACACATCAGTTGCATATCACAACAAATTACAATTGTTGGATTTAGGTGGGTGCTCTAAACTTCACGATCTCCCTGCAGTTCTCCAGTCCAAGAATCTTTGACATCTCATTCTTAAAAATTGCTCAAAATTGCAAAGATTCCCTAATATTCCTGATGAAATCAAGGGCTTGCAAAAAGTTGATTTAAAAGGGACCTCAATTGAAGAACTTCCTACATCTATAGAAAATCTTGTCTCTTTGGAGGAAATGGATTTAAGTTATTGCAAGAAATTGGCAATCCTTCCATCTAGCATTTACAGGTTGCAAAATCTTACAAGCCTAAGGCTTGGAGGCTGCTCAAAACTAATCAAGTTTCCAAAGGAGGAGGATTCAAGTGATCCCCACATGAAGACTGGATTTCCTAAGTTAAGGTTTATAGACCTTAGTGAATGCAATCTATCGGAAGTAGAGTTTCTGGAGAATGATTCCTGTTTTCCCTTCTTAAGAAATATGTATTTGAGGGGAAACAATTTTGTTAGCCTTCCTGCATGCGAGCGACTAAATAAGTTGGAATGGTTGGATGTTTCGTATTGCCATCAACTCCAAGAGATCCTCAAGATTCCGCGGCGATTGAATAATCTATCTGCAAATAATTGCGAGTCTCTAAGCAAAATTCCCTCCAACATTGACGTTGACGTTGTTAAGTTCTCTTCATGTTATGAACTGCTACGTAATGGCTTCACCATGAATGATTTGTTCAAGCTTGAGGTTAGACTCTTTCACCCCCTCCTAATTAATATGGTAGTTTTGCTAGCATAACAGTTTTTAGGTTATTGTGAAATAAAAGCATATTGTGAGTCATAAATTTTTGAAGGAGAGTGTCCCATAATAATTTTTATTATTTGTTATTTGATTTTTTGTGGTTTAGAACAAACTATTATTTTCATTGCAGATTAAAGATTGTCTCCCAATAATTTCCCTTGATATGGAGTCTTGTACTATTGTTGCACGATTGTTTTATATTGTGAAAGGCTAAAAGTCCTGCATCAGTGAGCTAATTAAGAAAAGCAAGTATTGAAAGTGATTCTGCATGTTTGTAGTGGAGGTGGCTATAGAGTTATGCAAAGGATACTCTCTATTTATTTAGCTCTAGTTCGCTGTGGAATTATAAGGATCGCCCAATTAAAAATATCAACAATAGATGTACATCCAATTACAAAATCTTCAACAACACGTGTCTTGTTTCCACCAATTAAGTACAAAAAAAATCTTTGTAATGTTATAGTTAACTATAGCTAAACTCTAGGACTACCCACTTAACTCATTGAAAAACCTCCTTTTAGGTGCCAATTTTGATAAGGTATCTAACAATCTATATCTGTGACAGCAATTTCATGCCAAAATTGCTTGTGAACTTCTTTTACCTGGAGAAAAGATGCCAAAGTGGTTGCTTCCTGATAATGAGGGTTCTATTTCTTTCATGGTTTCAAGAGAATTGTATAAGAAGTTCATAGGATTAGCTTCTTGTGTTGTATTCCAAGAAGGAAAAAAAGAAGAATTTAAGCTTGAAGCATACGTTAATGGCAAGAAGACGATGGAAGGCTCAAGCACTTTCGGTTCATTGGATTTGGGTCATGTATGGCTTGTGTATTGCGTACCAGAGGTGCTGTGGAAAGGAGACCCTTTTGGTCCAAATGACAGGAGTCATTTCCAGTTTATCATTAGAGCACCACCTGGTGTAATCGTCAAAAAGTGTGGATTCCGACTAATGTGTAAGCCACTAGAGAACGATTTGGAGATCTTGCTTCAAGATGATGAATTGTTGGATCCAGCTTTACTCTACAGGTTTCACATGAAGATAGTCAAGTGATCATAGAGGAAGAAAGTTAAAGAGAAACACAAGATTTACTAGATAATAAAACCAGCACAGAGGAAAATAGTTCTAACAATTTAGTGACAAAGGGCCAAACATGGCTCTGCTCAATCTTTCCATCCAGAATTTGCGGGTTGCGAAATCTTGTAACCCTGATGCTTCATGGCTGCTCAAAACTAATCAAGTTTCCATTGAAGGAGGACTCAAGTGATCCCCATACGAAATACATATTTCTTAAGAAAAGTGAGATTTCCCATGACTTCGAAGGACTTATATCACAAGTTTCTAAGATTAACTTTCTACGTTGTACTACCAGTGAAAGAAGGAAGAGAGAATAACTTTGCGATTGAAGTATCCGCTGATGGAGACATTAGTGCTGCACGCCCGTGGATTTTCAGTTGTGTCATCTGCGGCTTCATTATTACGAAGCAAGGGAGCTGTGGGGAGTAGATTTCCAAGTTAGCATTAGAGCATCGGGTGGTGGAATTGTGAAGTGTGGATTCTGAGTAACACGCAGCCACTAAAGAACGATTCAGAGGTTCTGTTTCAAGGCAATCAGTTGCTGGATCCCAATTTATTTTACGAGATTTGATATGCAGATAGTCCAGTGAGTACAGAAGGAGAAAGTTCAACTGAAACAGAAAATCCACTAGATAGTCAAATGAGCACAGAGGAAGATAGTTCAAGCTAATTTGTCCACGAAGGATGGAACATGGCGGACTTTTCAATTGAGGTCTCTCTCTCTCCCTCTCTCCCTCTCTCTGTGAATGCCTGTATGTGTCTGCGTGTGTTGATGGCGAGTGTATGTTGGGTGCACCGTCTGTATACTGTAGAAGCCAACAATTCTAGACAAACAAAGAAATCTAATATAAAGCGATTCTGCAAGTGCTTGCCATAGGGATGGCTAGAACACTTGCTAGTGAATGGTTTTTATGGCATGAGTATCATATATAACATAAGCAAAAATTGATATGTCTAATTATTATACAATGATAAATTTGTGTGATTATTATAGAACTCTAGTTTGGTTGAATCAGGAGAAATATGCTCAAATCAAACTCTCGACTTGAACTGATTACAAACTTGAGTATTTATAGCAGTTTACCCTTATAACAGAAGTATCGCTATTCTCAAATTTTTCCTAATTTACCGAATGTTCTTCCTTGAAGAGAGATGCTAGAGGAGTTCAATCTTGTTGACCACAGTATTGTATCTTTCATGGCTTCACATGACTTGTATGACAAGTTCCTACGATTGTTTTTTTTTTTCCTGTGTAGAAGATGGATAAGGGAAGTATCTTTCGACATTGTGCTCCATGTTAATGGCCAAAGGCAGAATGTGTTATCAGAAACTCTTGACTCATTTGATGCAGATCACGTGTGGATTCAGTATCTTATATCAAATGTTCTGTGGGGAGTTTCAAAGGAAGGAGTTGCTTTTGGTCGATTTGACGAGAGTTTCTTATGATTTAGCCTTAGACCTAGAGTATCGGGTGGAACCATGAAAAAGTTCGGATATGTGATAAGATGTAGGCACCTAAAGGATTGAAGGTTGCGCTTGAAGACCATCAGTTAGTCGTCTCAGTTGTACTGTGAGGTCCGCGAATGTCGCCTATGGATAGAGGAACGGGAAGCCAATGACAGTGAAACAGATAAAATGGGAAGAGACAAATGCAGCAGTGTTGGCTAATGCCTCGTGAGGAAGCAATCATCAAGCCAGCGGAACATATTTGTGATCCAAATTGTTGCACACACATTGAGAGTACAAAGGACGGCATGGTTTAACTACATAGATGCAAGGGAAGATCGTCTTCTTCCTCATCAAAACCATGACAACCATCACCGCAGCGGCTTGGAATGCAATTCGCACTAATTTATATGGTAGTCTGGTTTTGTTGGATGGCTTGATCACGACTTTTGACGGAACTTCTTCCTTTTTTTATTGTTATGGTGGGTTTAACGTAAGAGCTGATCTGTTGTTACTTGTTTTTTGCCTGCTTCATTTGATTTGAAGGTGAAATCACGAGTCGGTGATGGATTCGTGATAAGTCCATCAAGAGAAATCGTTGTAAATGAATTTTTAAACTCGAGAAAATTCATGGCAAGTGCTTGTTCCATATTTCCTTGTCAATCGGATCAATGATCTCATTGCCAATTGTCTTATTCTGCACAACATGCTAAGTTACACATCAGCAAACTGAGCTTCTAAAACAAGTCCGTGTGCTATCAAAATGCCTTAAAATCAGAATCGAGAACCAAGAGACGACACAAGATTTACATGATTCAGTCAAAGGCTGATGTTCATGAGAGAAGGTAAAAAGCAAAGATTTGCATTTCCAAGTACAGTGAAAAGAGAGAGTTATCAAAATCTACCGTTATCATGTCTTGGTCTCGAAGTTAGCAAGAACTTGTCTTCGCATGTGAGCTCTCTGGAAACTATCTTCCTTTGTTTTTCACCTTCATCCTTTTTTTTTTCCTGCAAGTGACGAGCAAATATTAACTTCATAACGAATAATGGCAAGGATTTAATTTGAGTTAGTGTTTATTTTCAAAGTGACAAGGTTCCATGCATATCCCCATCGAACCTTGAAAGTCTTTGGCGAATGATAATGTATCCCAATGCTGAATATTATGCTCTCCACTCACCTTGGCACTGCTTGCTAGATGATTTTTGCACTTCAAGAATCTGTGATCTCGAGTGGGACAAGAGCATGAAACGAAGAATAAGCGCACCCTGAGATACTATGATAATTATCAGTCAAAATTATCAAATTTAGACTCTGATAATTTATGTCTGGCGTAATCTGAAGCAAGTCCCAATGCGACGGCACCGGTACTCGTCTCCCCCGCATGATATCCCATTTATTTTTGTGAAGTTGTATCAATACAGTGTTCGAGGAAACAGACGTAAGCGCCCATCTTAAATTATAAGGTGAAAGGGTATTATACTAATACGAGAAGTCATTATAGATATTCTACTTTCTAAATACGTGTCCAGTATAGGAGAAATTGTTACATGAGTGTAACATATGTACTAAACTGAATCTGAATCATTGCAAATAGTGAAGTCCATCTATTTTTCACGTGGTTCCGATCAGATCTAACGGTTTAGATCTGGTTAGCTGATCAGCTGGTCCACTGGAGCAGTTCCTCCACTCGGGACAGCTTTGTCGGTGTGGACACACCGACATATAGTATGCCCTTTTTGGCCTCACTTAGCGTGGATTGAGGAGACGTAACGAACGTTCTCCCTCAGTCGCCTATAAAAAGATCGAACGCGTGCTGGCAATTCATCCTGCGAAGAGCACCCGATCGAGAGACCAGCTTAAAAACAGAGTCTTGCTCCTGGTGTGTGCTCTGAGAAAGATCGAGAGCTAAGAGAGACGGTAGGAACAACCCAGGTCCCAGTTATAGTGTTCTCCGAGGAATGCAGGAAACCGGGGACAAGTTCCTGGGCCAAAGCTTCCGAAGTGATTGTTTAGGCTCTTGAGGATCACGGGTGCTTCATTGTTGATCACCCCAGTGTCCCTCTTGGCCTTCATGACTCTATCTTTAGCGTCACCGAGGATCTCTTCGACCTCCCCCATGAAACCAAGATTAAGAACATTAACTCGAAGCCTCACCTCGGCTATACCGGACAGATCCCCGGACTTCTGTTATCGAGGCCCTGGCCATTGTTGGCCCCGAGAAGCTTGAAGAGTGTGAAAAGTTCACCTCCTCATGTGACCCTCTGGGAACGACCGCTCCTGGTACTATATATATAAAAAATATATATATATACTTATATATATGTATGTATTTTTCCTGTTTTCTGGGACATCACATGAGTGCCTTCTTCTATTTCCTTCACTCTTAATCCTCTATTTGCACATCTACATTCACTGTACTTTTGAATTTATTGACGACTCCCCGTCCCACTTCAATGTCTTGATCTTTCTCCTACTGGTTTATGAATTCGCCAGCCATCACCAGGAAGAAGTTTGAAAAATGGTATATGCAATAAAGTCCCATGATTGTGCCTAGTTTATACATAAACAAGCTTGTTATATGTCATGCTTCCATGCTCACTTCTCGAACACCTTTCTAATTTGAACCGTGTTATTCATTATTCACGCCACCTTTTATATGCCTTGCTAGTGCACCTAAGAATTTTCTTACTTTCTTAAACGATCCCGCATAATAAACATGTTTCTCCAACCAACTTTAGCATGTCAACTTAAGGCTATAGGATATCGAGAAAAATAAATAAAGAGTCAGTGCTAAAGTTGAATTCTCTAATTTGATTTCTATTATATATATATTGGCTGCAACAAAGCTGCTTACGACTATGGCAAGTTCATAGCTGAGATGGAGAAAGTAGTGCTTAGGATAGTCTGCGAGAGCTACGGTGTTGAGAAATGCTACGACCCTTACATCAATTCTTACTCGTACCTCCTACGATTCTTGAAGTCCAAGAAACCTGAAGGCGTCAAGGTCAGTGAGAACCCGATCGGTCACATGGACAAGAGCTTTTTCTCCTCCTTGCACCGGAACAACATTAGAGGGCTTGGATGTGAGGACCAAAGATGGCGAGTGGTTCAGTTTTGAGCCCTCAGCTCCGATTTTCATGGTCATTGCCGGTGAACCATGTGTGGTGAGTCTTTCATTTGCTAGAAAATTCTTCTTAGTACTAGTTTGCGCTAGTTCATTGAAATTATTTGTAATTTTGTGGGGTTCATTCTTGATTAGGTATGGAGCAATGGAAGGATCAAGGTTTGTGTGGTGGTTACAGAAGAGAATCAAGTGAGATACTCTCTTGCTACATTCTCGCACGTCTTAGGGATGATCGAGATGCCAAAGGAGTTCATCGACGAAGCACACCCTTGGCAATACAAGCCCTTTATTCGCATGGATTTCCTTTGCTACTATGACTTTGCCGACAACCGCATGAAGGGTGAGAGCCTTTATCAGCTCCTTCTGCGGAGTTCAGGCCAAATAGCCCTCGTGATTAAATCAGAATGAATAGAGTATATGCTCTTAATGTGAAATAAGACGAGATTTGAGGAGATTGTTGTTTCTCAATCTTCTTTGTTATGTTTCCTAAACTAAGAGGTATGCCAAGTTCAGAGGTGATTGACGATGGATATGGATATGGATTTGATCTGTATAATTTATAGAGGATACAAATATTTCCTGGGGAATTAGTGAGAGATGTTCATGTCATTGGCCTTCGCTTATTCACTGTTACTCAGGCCAAGCCAGTTTTGGAAAAGTTAGTCCACCAATTCGCAACCACCTTGGACACTATTATTTTCATTTAGGAATAGAGATCGAGACATTGGTGAATATTTGATGTAATGGAGTTCTATTGCACTTTATCATGGGATGTTGCGAGTGTAAGTTGGAACCTGGTATGATAATCTCTTTCTTAGTCCAATAATATGCAGCACAACTAGAAAAAATCAATTACACAGCAAAGCAAAGAGAACTTCGAATCTTTCTGATAGTAAAAGTGCTGAGTAAAACTATCTGACAAACACGCGACAATTCACGCCCTTCTGTTTTCTTGGTCCGAATCAGTCCACTTTCTTTCTTCAAGTAATCTTACGAGTACAAGCTATATGGGCATTAGAGCATAACAGGTCCCATATAACTTGAGAAGGATTAGCAAGCCAATTACATGTATTTTGCACCTTTGGGTTATTACGACCTAATCTGCTGTTTGATTGGCCTCCCTCAAACAATGGACTATTTAAAATTCTTGGAAATGGGTTGTCAGACTCTATTGGGGTGTGATTTGTATGCTCCATCGATAAAATGTCACGTAGCCCTAGATTTATTGGTAGTTTGGTTTTGGGCCTATGAATAACTACTTGATATATGTATTATTTTTCTCTGGTAATTAAGAGACGTAATAAAGAGATGTAAGGTGCTAAATATAGTGAGATCTTCAGATGGATGTAGATTTAGTTTAAAGATGAATTGGGATAAAACTTAACGTCTCAAATTCTCTTTCTTGCTTTTACTCTCTATTTTATCTGTGATTATGTGACGAATCCTAATAGACTCTTGCATTAGATGATGAAAGGTTCAACATCCCATGCTGGTAGATTGTGGTCGGTAATGCAGTTCTCAATGTGCAATTATCGAATTCAAAAACTAGTTTTAGTTCGTATACCGAATAAGTTTAATGGCTGCCACATACGCTAGGATTTCCCACTGTGCAGCCGAAGACAATTTTGGCAAATCTTTTGGTAGTTTAAGAACCACTCTTCCATTCCTTCGAGACCCTTGACCGATGTCTGCAGCTTTATTGCAGGATTCGACCAGACTTCATTCGTCCATCCGCAGTGAAGGAAGAGGCGTTCAAAGGTTTCTAGGCGTCGTTCACACAGAAGGCAAGATGGCGGGTAAAATTTTCCTTTTGAACATATTCGTTTTTATGTGGGAAGTGCATTTTGGCACAAATTCCAAACGAAAAACCTGATTTTTGGAGCGTTATTCAACATTCATATCAAGTGCCACAGGGATTTAGGGGTCTGGTATGATGATGATGCTCCATGCATTTGATGCTGAATAGCTTGTGTCTTTGAGCTGGTTGGATGCACTCTTCACCGAATAGGTCCCCCACTTGGTGTTGGTCCACATCAGTTTGTCTTTCTCATCATTCATCCGCAAACGAACTGCTAAAACTTCATTAAAAATTAGCTCATCAAACAAATTCTGGATGACGTTTTTCCACCCATCTGGATTCTTGTTGATTAATTCAGCTACTTTCTGATTACCCTGATTCGTGAAACCAACCCCCCCCCCAGCCATCTATCTTCTCAATGTTGATATCTTTACCATTACTCACAAATCCCACGGTATTAGACATAGACACGGAGACTCTTCCCGTCAATAAACTTTGATAACCCCCAAGAAGGATGGGATCCCTTTCCTGCACGCCACAAGTTGTTAGGAAAGTAGAGACCTTTCAGGATTTCACTCTATAGCGTTGAAGGATTTTGGGAAATTCTCCAACCTTGCTTGGTATTGCATGACCTTTTTGGGGGCAATTAAATCACTGAAGCCTAGCGCACCACAATTCTGTTTTGTTTTCGAAACGTCCATCTTTCCAATGAAGCCCTGACTTTGACCACTGATTTTCCACTCAGAGCAAAGCAATTTTCTGTTCAATAGCTCAACAAATAGAAACTGAGACTTTAAAAATTAACATGGCATATTGATGTAGGGCCTGCATAACTGCTTAGATTAAGATCTCCTTCCTTGCTTTAAAAATTAAATTCTCTTTCCAACCTTCTAGGTTCATATGGACCCTTGCCAAAATTCACGCAAGCATCTGCTTTTCATCTTGACCCTAATCTGAAGGAATTCCTTAATATTTCCCTACTTCTATTTTTCATGCACTCTCAATCTTAAGCCACGTTTCTTCTTCGACTTAAAGGGCATTCATTTCTGCAATAAATCCAGATTTATTCAAACTGATAGCCTGATCCGTTGCTGAGCAATGCTGTGGTAGGATAGCACTGAGGGTTGAGCATTCTTTAGCTGTCCATCTACACGAAAAATGGATCATCTACAATAGGAGGTGAGATAATGTGAGGCAATTTTTGTTAAACTGTATCCCTGTGATTTTTCTATCTTCAATTGTTTTATTGATGAGGAAAGATAGTATATTATTGGCCACAATAATGAAAAGATAAGGGAAAAGTGGATCTACCTATCACATTTCTTGAGAGGGTTGGAAAAATGAAAACAGCTCCCCATTAAATTTGACATTGAAAGAGACAATTGTAACACAATGTATTACCCAGGAAATCCATTTGGCACCAAGTTTGATCTTCATCATGCATGCTTCCAAAATATCTCAATCAACTTTATCATGGGCTTATTTCTATCCTTCTTGAGTATAGCTTGAAATTTCTCTTTTATTTTCTGACACTAAGTTGATGCAAAACATATTGCCCTACCCAACTGTGGGCAGCTGTGTTGGTTGAGAGTCCATCCCTAATCGCTGAGGTCGAGAGTTCGAAATCCGTGTTTGTTAATGCGTTGTAAGTGAAGAGCTATGGTGTTGGGGTCCTATGCTACTTTGCCCTGAAGTATAGTTGTCTATACTAGGCATTCCATGCGCTATAGGGCTGGGGGACCCCATAAGGGGGCCCAACAGATCCTCGGTTACCAAAAAAAAAAAAAAACAAATGCACTTTAGTTTACCAATCGGTTCAACCAAGGTTTAAGGCAATTAATCATAACCATGGAAATAATTCTATAATGAAATTACATAAACATATGGGTTGAAACTGATCTAGGCTCTTAGGATTTAGAATTTTAGGGATTGAGAGATATGTGTTCCATTGAGGCTGGGACTAAAATTTCATGTATCAAAGAAGCTTTTCATCATGTTGGAACTATGTGACTAAATTTCTTCCAACAATGCTGATAGAATTGATCATAGAGCCCATCTGATCGTGGAGCTTTGAAAGCTCCCAACTAGAAAAAAAAAAAAAAAAAAAAGATTCTTTCTCTTTTCTTCAAGTTACTGCAGTGGTCAGACATTTATTCATTTCATCCGAGAACAATCAAGGACATTGGTCTAAAAACAGCTAAAAATTTCAAGGCCCATAGACTTTAAAAAGGTCAACAATAGGCTGTTTTAGTTGACCGGGCTTTCAGCACCATTCCTTATTGGCTACTTTCAGCATTGATATTCTATTGCTTTGTCTTCTTTGTATTGATGTAGCATGAAAATACTGGGTATTCTTATCACCCTCCTTCAACCAGCCAACTAGATATCTCATTCCCTATATTATTTGTTGCCATAATTTTTCAATTTACCTCGTCAATTCCTGTAATCTTGCTTAGTCATTCTCAACTATGCTGTTGTTAGTTTTCTCCGGAGTTTGTTTTTCAAGGAATTAATTTAACGATATGCATTACAGAATTTCTTCCCATTGATTCAGCTCTTGCTCATGAAACTTTTTTTCAGATTTCCCAGCAAATCATCATGTTTCATGTCTGGGGAATGCCATGTAGACTCCGCAATGCCACTATATTCTTCATTTTCAAGCTAAAAAGCTTTGAGTTTAAATTTGTCCTTTTCACTAGCTCAGATGAGAGAGACAACAAAATTGGGCTGTGATTTGACCTCATAGGCTCGATGCATTGGTTGGGGAATAATACTCTCCAACCAATCCACATTGCAACACGCTCCATCTAATGTGTTTTTTTTTTCTTTAACAAAGGCCTATCCCTCTCTGTTATTCGCCCACGTAAATGCACTTACATTCCACATCAATAGTGAACAGTCTTTTACAAAATCTCAAAAGCTACTGATCATTAATGGTCCGCAATCCGCCTCCCCATCTTTCCCTAATGGTCGAGAAATTTCACTAAATTCTCCTAGACAAATTCAAGGAAGCTAGTTAGTGGTTTTATTCTTTTCTACTCTACCCACAGCAATAGTCTTTCCTGAAATACATTTGACGCATGAACAAAACAATCCTCGTGATCTTGTTCTCTACACATATCGTTGATGAACCTTTCTAAGGCCGATTCAACATTAAGAAATACCAAATGAATCCACGTAACTACTAATACTCATGCGATTACCGCTGGATTCACCACTAAATAATGCTGAAAATTTAGTCGTTTCTTTATACACTGCACAAGATGTTCCTCATTGTTTTTCTCCATAAGAGCAGGAACATTAGGCCTCTGTTTAGTCACTAAAGCTTTCCCAGCTTGAGTTGTCGAGGTTTGTCCAACTGTGGACAATTTCAGCTTAAAATCTTCATTTACACACCGGTTCCTTCCAAGGGCTAGCCACCAAAACTTGTTCATCTGAGCCCTTTGGGACATGCATTGAAATTTCAAGTAGCTAAGGGCCTGTTTGGCAACATGCCAAACAGTGCCTGATTCTAATTTTTTGTTCCCAGAATCAGTTTGGGACGAGAATCACGTTTGGTAAAATTTTTGTTCCGGGAACAAATTTGTTCCAGGAACAGATTAGGAAGAGAATTGAGAATAAATAAAAAAAATATGATTCTTTGTCCGAGAATCAAAAAAAGAATCAAAACAGTGAAACTTTCATTCTTCCCTTTTGTCATCCCGCGATTGCCGTCCACCACCGCCCGTCGCCGTCCGCTGTCGCCCGCCGCCGCCCACTGCCGCCAGCCGCTAGAGGCAAGCCCAACCACCGGCGAGGCGAGGCGAGGCCGACGAGGGTCGACCTTGTCGAGGGCTGGCGACGCTCCGGTGAGCGTCGCGGGCCCTTGTATAGCCGGTCACCGGTCCGGCGGCCGGCCACATGAAGAAGAAGAAGAAGAATAAGAGAAAAGGAAAAAAAAAAAAAAAAAAAAAAAAGGAAAAAAGTAAAAAAAATTATTTAAAAATCAAAAGAAATTAATTTTGAAGGATCAATTAGCACATATCAAACGCAATTCTATTCCCGAGAATAAAAAATTTGGACGATTACCAAACGCGTTTTTTACTCGAATCGGTTCACGAAACAGAATAAAAAATAATAATTTCTAATCGGAATCGGTTCTCGGGACGCAGAATCATTACCAAACGCGCCTAAGTCTCATTTATTGCATTAACCCTAGCTAGTCCATAGGGGTTGTATCTTCTCGACTTCTTATTTGCTGGATACTTTTTTTTTTCCCTTGCTGCATTTATTTGATAACATGCCATGTTCTACACTAATCTGAGTTGTTGCTTTGAGTTTTAGCTGGCCAATGTCACTGCCAGACCTTGAACATACCTGCGTAAACTCTTTTCCATGCATTTCCTAATGAGCCAGAGGATCTGAACCATCCTCTTCCTCCTCACTGCGCATTGTAATTGGGTTCTTTCTTCTTGAATCCAAGGGAATCAGCGTTAGTATTTCCAAGAGATTCTCGTTTTCTGCTAGACTTTACGAAGAAATTTAAATATATTTTCTAATATAATTTAACTAGAAAAAAATCAAAACTCATTAAATCATCAAATTTCTCCAAATGCACTTCTTTTTTTTAATTAATCTTCAATTGTACCAAACAGGCTAAAAAACAAAGAAATTCTTTAGATATATGAAGTCATCAATACATGGCCTGCCAAGCCTTGGCTAGATTGATTTAAATACAGTTACTTACTGGTTTTCCTATCAATAATACTTACAATCAAATCACATGGAATTCGTAATGATCGGAGTAATTAGTAGGCTCAATTAGCATTAGTAATGTTCTTGACCTCATCTGTGACATCAATGGAGACAATAGTAGAATAAGCTAAGTTCTAGACACAATGCCCTGTCACATCCAATCTTAGTGGACACTGCCCCCCCCCCCCCCACCCCCTCTTTTTGGTCTGTGGACACTTTACCCTATTGAAGTGCCATTCTTATTTGAAGTCCAAATGCGTAAATCCTTTTGGACAACATAATCTAACTGCAATGTTTCAATTCACAATTAGATGAAATATTCATTACGAATTTTCATTAGAAATATTTGATTATTTTAATAATGACTTACACTTTGATATGATAGGGAGTGAAATTACTAAGCAAATGTAGTGTTTACCGGAGTTTCTCATTTTTGGCTAGACTTTACAAAGAAATTTAAATATTCTTCTAATATAATGTAACTTGAAAAACTCAAAACTCATTAATTCATCAAATTTCTCCAAATGCACTTTAAAAAAATAAATCAATCTTCGGTCCTACCAAGCAGGCTAAAAAACAAAGAAATTCTTTAGATATTTGAAGTCGTTGATACATGGCCCACCAAGGCTTGGTAAGAGTGATTCAAATCCAATTACTTACCGGTTTTCCTATTAATAAGACTTATGATCAAATTACACGTTATTCATAATGATCGAAGTAATTAGTAGGCTTAATTAGCATTAGTGATATTCTTAATCTCATTTGTGACATCAATGAAGACAATAGTAGACTAAGCTAAATTCTAGATGCAATGCCTATCACATCCAACCTTAGTGGACACTTTCCTCCCCCCTCCCCTCCCCCTTTCTTTTTGGTCTATGGACACTTTATCCTATTGAAATGCCATTCCTTTTTTAAGTACAAATGCGTAAATCTTTTTGGACAACATAATATGAATTGACGAAGTCTTCCTTACAAATTTTTGTTAGAAAAATCTGATTATTTTGATAATGACTTACACTTTGATTTGATAGGAAGTGAAATTACTAAGCAAACGTGGTGTTTACAGGAGTTTCTCATTTTTGGCTAGACTTTACAAAGAAATTTAAATATACTTTCTAGTATAATTTAACTTGAAAAACTCAAAAACTTGTTAATTCATCAAATTTCTCCAAATGCACCTTCTTCTTTTTCGGAAGAAGTACACCTCAAGTGCTAAACTTGGCATGAAATGACACTTAAGTGCCACTTTTTTAAAAGAAAAGTGGAACATTTAAGTGCCATCTCCGGCGAATCTCACCAAAAATCTTACGTGGCAATTTTTTATTATTTTTCTCACCTACGTAACTTGTTAGAGAGCCGACTTAGTAAAGAAATGCAAAACGACGCCGTTTTGGTGCAAATTTGAATTTTAATATTAAAATTAATTAAAGTAAATTATAAATAAATAAATAAATAAAGGGAGGCAGCGGTGGCAAGGGCTTAGCCCTCAACTGCCTTCTTCCTCCCTCCCTTTTTTTTAATTTATTAAAAATGTTTTAAACAAATTTAGTTTTGAATTTAATTTAATTAATTTTTATATTAATTATTTACCACATCAGAGGCAAAACAACGTCATTTTGCATTTGTCTAACCACGTTAGCGTGCAAACCGACATCGTTTTGCACTTACCTCGCCGAAAAATTGCTACATCAGCATTTTGACCGAATTTTCTCGTCGTTGGCACTTAAGTGATTTATTTTACTTCAATTTTGGTACTTAAGTGTCACTTTCCTAACCTTTGGCACTTAAGTGTCCCTCCATGTCAAGTTTTGGCACTCTAGGTGTCCGGCACTCTTTTTTTTTTCAATCAATTTTCGATCATACTATGTAGGCTAAAAAACTAAGAAATTCTTTAGATGATCGATGATACATGGCCGAGCAAGGCTTGGTAAGATTGATATAAATCTAGTTATTTACCATTTTTCTTATCAATAAGACTTATGATGAAATCACATGGAATTCATGATGATTGGAGTAATTAGTAGGCTCGAGTAGCATTAGTGATATTCTTAACCCCATCTCTGACATTAATGGAGATTGTTGTAGAACAAGTTAAATTCTACATGCAATGCCTAACACATCCAACCTTAGTGGACACTTCCCCCCTTTCTTTTGGTCTGTGGACATTTTACCTTTTGGAAGTGCCATTCTTTATCGAAGTCCAAATGTGTAAATTCTTTTGGACAACATAATTTGAATGCAATGTCTCAATTCACACTTGGACGAAGTCTTCCTTAGAAATTTTCATTAGAAATATCCAATTGTTTTGATAATGACTACACTTTGATTTGATAGGAAATGAAATCACTAAGTAAATGTAGTGCTTATAGGAGTTTCTTGTTTTCGGACTTTATGAAGACATTTAAATATACTTTCTAATGTAGTTTAACTAGAAAAACTCAAAACTCATTAATTCATCAAATTTCTCCGAATGCACTTCTTTTAATCAATCTTTGATCCTACCAAGCAGGCTGAAAAACTAAGAAATTCTTTAGATATATGAAGTCATCAATTCATTGCTGACCAAGGCTTGGTAAGATTGATTTAACTTCAGTTACTACCTATCAATAGAACTTATGATGAAATCATATGGAATTCATAATGATCGGAGTAATTAGTAGGCTCAATTAGCCTTAGTGATATTCTTAACCTCATTTGTGACATCAATGGAGACAATAGTAGAATAAGCTAAATTCTAGACACAATGCCCGTCACATTTAACCTCAGTGGACACTTTTCCCCTTTCTTTGTGGACCCTCCTATTGAAGTGCCATTCCCTTTTGAAGTCCAAATGCATAAATCCTTTTGGACAACATAATCTGAATGCAATATTTTAGTTCACACTTAGACTAAGTCTTCCTTACAAATTTTCAATAGAAATATCTAATTATTTTGATAATCACTTACGATTTGATTTGATAGGGAATGAAATTACTAAGCAAATGTAGTGCTTATAGGAATTACTCGTTTTTTACTAGACTTTTACGAAGAAAATTTAAATATACTTTATAATATAACTTAACTAGAAAAACTCAAAACTCATCAATTCATCAAATTTCTCCAAATGCACTATTTTTTAATCAATCTTCAATCCTACAAAGCAAGCTAAAAAACTAAGAAATTCCTTAGATATATGAAGTCGTCGATACATGGCTAAGCAAGACTTGGTAAGATTGATTTAAATTTAATTACCTCATGGTTTTCCTATCAATAAGACTTATGATGAAGTCACATGGAATTCATAATAATCTAAATAATTAGTAGGCTCAATTAGCATTAGTGATATTCTTAACCTCATTTGTGATGTCACTAGAGACAGTAGTAGAATAAACTAAATTATAGACACAATGCTTGTCACATCTTATGAAGCATGAACACGTTGCCCATGCTTCCGTGTCATGTCCGACACGTGTTGGAGCGTATCGGACATGTCGACACGCTCGGACACACGGTCAACGCGTGTCGAATTTTCCGACACGTGATCAACTTTTCTCGACATGTTTCGACACGCATGTTCGGAAGATGATGGATGGTGGAGGCAAGGGCAAGGGAGCAGAGACGAGGCCATGAGTGACGGCGAGAGACAGCCAGAGAAAGAGCATAGGCTGAGGCGAGGGCCGCCACTGTGATGCTGCGATGGATCGGCGACGAGACTACATCTGCGAGGGAGAAAAGCTTGAAGGTGAGGCAGTAAACGAATGTGATGAGGACCGAGAGCAAGCAAATATTGAGAGGAAGAGGAGAGGAAGGCGGTCGTGCGGTGAGTGGCGAGGAGGAGGAGGAAAAGGATAGCGCTGGCTAGGGTTTTTGATAGGGAAACTCAAAAATAATAATAAAAAAAACAGGGGGGGGGGGTGCTCTTCTGATGGCATGACTTTTAATATTGAGGGGAGGGGAAGCGACAGCCTATCTGTCAGGTGGTGGGGGAGGGAAAGAAAAGTGAAATAAATTTGAAGGTGGGGGAAATGGACAAGGGAAAAAAGGGAGTGGGGGTGGACCCCAGTGGGGAACCTTTTTTTTTTTAATCTGAAAATTAAATAAATAAGATTAAAAAATAATTTTGAAAAATAAAAATACTGAATTTTGAATAATGATAAATTTTGGTCACTGTAGAAGATCGTGGATTTATTTAAATAAATTGATTCTAATTTTTATTAGTCATTAGTTTCATCAATAATTTTTGCTAAAGTTAAAAACATGTTTCCAAACATGGATATGCATTAACTATGAATGTATTTCAAATTTCCAATGAATTGATTTATTACTATTATTAGTGTAAATTAATTGTAGGCTTTTTTAATTATTTATTTATTTATGAATTTGAATCAAATTAATTAAAAATAAAAATATTCATTTAATATACAACGTATCCAATGTGTTTGGATTTCATTTTTGAGAAATGATGTGTCGCGTGTCCGTCTTTACTTAGGTCACATCCAACCTTAGTGGACACTCCCTCTCCCCTCCTTCCCCTCTCTTTCTTTTTGGTTTGTGGACGCTTTACCCATTTGAAGCGTCATTCTTTATCTAAGTCAAAACGCGTAAATCCTTTTGGACAACATAATCTGAATGTAGTGTGTACTGGAGTTTCTCGTTTTTGGCTACACTTTACAAAGAAAGTTAAATATACTTTCTAATATAGTTCAACTAGAAAAACTCAAAACTCATTAATTCATCAACTCTCTCCAAATGCACTTTTTTTTTTTGTTCAATCCTACCAAGCAAGCTAAAAAACTAAGAAATTCTTTAGATATATGAAGTCATCGATACATGGACAAGCAAGGGTTGGTAAGATCAATTTAAATCCAGTTACTTACCGGTTTTCCTATTAATAAGACTTATGATCATATCATGTGGAATTCATAATAATCGGAGTAATTAGTAGGCTCGATTAGCATTAGTGATATTCTTAACCCCATCTACAACATCAATGGAGACCGCAGTAGAATAAGCTAAATTCTAGACACAATGCCTATCACATCCAACCTTAGTGGACATTTTTACCTCCTTTCTTTTTGGTCTATGGACACTTTACCCTCTTGAAGTGTCATTCTTTTTCCAAGTCCAAACATGTCAATCCTTTTGGACAACATAATCTGAATGCAATGTCTCAGTTCACACCTAGATGAAGTCTTCCTTACGAATTTTCGTTGGAAATATCTAATTATTTTGATCATGACTTACACTTTGATTTGACAGGGAGTGAAATTACTAAGCAAATGAATTCCAAAAAAAATCCAATGGGAAAGGCCCTATAGTGAGGGCCAAATGCCCTATCGGAGCAAGAAATCCTTCTCTTCAAAGTGATGGGAAGTAAGCCATTGGCATACGAAGTAATCAACTCAGAAAAAGAAGCTTGATCTAATTTTTTGTGGCCAAGCTACAAATGAAAATGTACAATTCTTGGTGAAGATCTGCTCAAATCAAAACGCTTTCACCATATTAGAATTGTTTTACATGTCAAAGCTATCCTCTTGAATTATCCAATAGGCCTTTTGTCTTATTTTGGATTTCTTCGCTCCCATTATATATATGGATTTGTTTATGGTATGTGGGGAAAATTGTCAAAAGAAATCCTAAACCTATTACACTTTTATCAATTTAGTCATAAATTTTTCAATTTTGCCTATTGAGTCATTAATATTTTCACATTTTGCCAATTGAGTTCATCCTGGCTAATTTTGGCTAAAATTTACTGACATGGACGATCGGGCTGACATGGCGTTTTAAAATAATATTTTGAATTTTGATGATTTTTTCCCCTTTTTTTTAACTTTTCTTTGCCTTTTTTTCTTTTTTCTAGTTTTTGGAGCTAGGGCCGGCAAGGGTTGCCGGTTGACCCTCACATAGCTCCAAAATTGGGGGAAAAAGGGCAAAGAAAAGTAATATATATATATCATAAAAATTGAAAATTTCATGAAAAAAAGTGTCACGTCAGCGCTGGCCATCCACGTCGGTAATTTCCAGCTAAAACTAGCTTAATAGACTAAACTGACAAAATGTGAAAATATTTAGAATTAAATTAGTATAATTGAAAAATTTATGACGAATCGACTAAAGTCTTATAGGTTTAGAATGTTTTGGACAATTTTCCCTTTGGTTTGTGCATCATAACACACTCATTTTGACAAACAATAAAGAAAAAAAATGGAAGCACCATCCTTTTGCACAAAAGGCATAGCAAAAATAATGCTAATTTTAACTATTAGAATAGGTTCTTTAGTGCCTAAAAGTTTGTAACAACTCCTTTTAATAGGCTGTCCCATTCGACACATACATTATGGATCTAATTGAATAACTTTCAGCACGAAATCATCGTATTTCCAAGCATGTTTCCACCATGCTTTCTCTTGATTCCCTATATTTAACGAGGTAGATATTTATGATTATTAAAGTGCAATAGGTCTCCAATAAATCCATCGACTTTGTGGAAGAGAATATGAATTGTGGAGATAAGAATTAACTTTGGTCATATGCACTGAGTGGAATGCGGCTTGAACGCACAGTTCTATCACATGCGCATAGTTTTCTCGTTTACTTTACGGTCCTCCCCAGCGTCGTAGCACGGACGACAGATGGGAATGGGTTGTGAGCTATGAAGCTTGTCCGTGCTTCCGTGTCGTGTCCGACACGTGTCGGAGCGTGTTGGACACGTCGACACGCTCGGACACGGTCAAACACGCGGTCAACTTTTATCGACACGCATGTCGACGCGTGTCTGAAAAACTGATGGAGGGTGAAGGCAAGGGAGGGTGAGGGAGCAGAGGCCGCGAGCACCGGCGAGACGAAGCCACGAATGGACCACCGCGACGGCGAGAGACGGCGAGCTGAACAGAGAGAAAGAAGAGAGAAGGCAAACTCCCGCCGGCGAGACGAAGCCACGAACGGACCACCGCGACGGCCAGAGAGAGCGGTGAGGGTCGCCACTGTTGCGATGGATCGGCGATGAGAGGAAGAGGGGAGGAGGGAAGGGGGTCGTGCGGCGAGCAGCAAGGAGGATAGGAAAAGGAGGGGTCGGCGGCTTGCTAGGGTTTTCGTAAAGAAATCCGAAAAAAATAAGAGAAAGGAGGTCTGATGGCGTGAGAGGGGGATGTGACAGCTCACCTGTCACTGTCAAGTGGGGGAGGGAAAATAGTAAAACGAACTTGTGGTGGAGGGAAAAAGACGAACGAAAAAAGCAGTGGATTCTGGGAATTGTCTTTTTAACCGGAAAATAAAATAAATGAAATTAAAAAATGATTTCGAAAAATAAAAATATTAAATTTTGAATAATGATAAATTTTGGTTATTGTAAAAAATCATGAATTTATTTAAATAAATTGATTCTAATTTCTTATTAATTATTAGTTTCATCAAAAAACTATTTTATTAAAATTAAAAAAATGTTTCGCATTAATTATGAATATATCTTTTGAATTTCAAATGAATTGATTTGTTAATATTATTAGTGTAAATTTATTATAGGCTCTTATTTATTTATGAATTTGAATCAAATTAATTAAAAATAAAAATATTTATTTAATATACAACGTGTCGCAACGTGTGTCGAATTTTCTATTCTTTAGAAATGACGTGTCGACGTGTCGGACACTCGTGTCGTGTCATGTGTCGGTGCTACATAGGTTGTGAGTCTCGCCTTGGATTCGCTCTAAAAATGAGCGTGTGCTGTTCTAAAAGAAACGTACCTAGTAGGAAACAAAAATGGTGGGGGTCACTCGGTTATCAAAGTTTGATCATTTTTGTAGAGCGGGGTGCCTTTTTTCATTATATTTTTCTGAAAGTGACGACCAAATATTCACTTGGGTTTTTGACTAAGCCAAAAGAGAAAAAGAAAAAGAAAAGATATCATAAGGATCGAGCTAATGCAAGTGTAGTATAATTAGTCCTATTTAATTTACTTAGATGCTTTTTATCCGCTTTTTTGTAGTGGCTACAGTTTGAACCCAAAGCTGGTATGACAAATTGTAATTTCATTTGCTAAATCAGGCATAAATTTGGGTGACATGAAAATTCAATTCTTCAACCTGAGTTAAAGGATTTCATTTTTGGTCACTTTAAAAAAAAAATGAAAGTACGGTTAACCAACTTTTGAAGCAAGAGTGCGTGCAAGAGGGGTAGTATATGGAATCCATTTTCCCCAAAAGAAAAAGGAAAACAAAGGACTAAAAATATGGAATCCATTTTCCCCGAAGCCAGCTCATTAGTCATGGGTCCATCATCATGTGCACATTTGTCAGGGGTCCATCATCGTGCGCGTTTTCCCTGAAGCTAGTACATTAGTAACGGGTCCATCATCACGTGCATCTGATTAATAATCAGAAAAGTGGCCTCCAACGAGGGGCGCATGAAATACGTTCATAGAATTTTTCTTTTTCATATTGACCAATCAAATTCATTAACAATCTAAGTAATAATAAATTCAACTTACATAAAGATTTGTACTGATAAGACATCTCGGTCAAATGTAATCTTCAATGAAAAAAAAGTCTTACTATTAATAGGTGCCTAAAGCACATGATAAAACCCACTAAGATTTGGCTCATCCTTAAGTACCTTCATCTTCTGAAATTCTAATATAATTGAAAGGCCTAAAAATATTCTTTGTTGACCATTGAAAAAGAAAGTCAGCCCCCCCGATATATAAAGAAAATGAGGAGAAGATCAAATGGTGCAAACAAAGGACCAAATCTTAGGCAACTCATTGCTCATTGTTAACCTTCTCTCTTCCTCGATTCTGATGGGTTCTTTTTCCTCCAAGGAGCGCAAAAGGAGCTGTGATGTAATGGCTTCTTCTTCCTCCGAGGAGCCCAAAAGGAGTTACGATGTAATGGCTTCTTCTTCCTCCAAGAAGCCCAGAAGGAGTTACGATGTCTTCCTGAGTTTCAGAGGTCCAGATGTCCGCAATCACTTTCTCGGTCATCTATACGCAGCTCTAGATCAAGTAGGTATATCCACTTACATCGACAATGAAGAGCTGAGGAAGGGAGAACAAATATCACCTGCACTTATGAAAGCGATCGAAGAATCGCAAATTGCAATTGTGGTTTTCTCTGAGAACTACGCCTCTTCAACATGGTGTTTGGAAGAGATAACGAAAATCATGGAGTGCAAGGAGAAAAAAGGCCTCATGGTCCTTCCGGTGTTTTACAAAGTAGAACCAAGAGAAGTGAGAGGGCAGAAACAGAGCTATGGAAAAGCTATGCGTGCGCATGTCGTCAAGTTCGGGAAGAATTCGGAACAAGTAAAGAGATGGAAGAAAGCTCTCTATGATGCTGGCAGCTTGTCCGGGTGGCCATTTACTGATGGGTTTGTGAGAACAACTCTACTACTTCAATTAGTCTAGATCTTTTGATGCCTGATTTTCTCCAAGGTTTTGGGATCCTATAAAGTCGGATAATTTTACCCCTCACTCTCAAGCAAACACACACTCACACAACACAGATCACGCCTTATCTAGCACACGAAACAGAGCACAACGTGCGAGCGAGACAGAGCAGCCCGTTCGTCCTCTCAAAGCCCCCCGATGGCCACGCCGTCGCCCGATTGCTACGTCCCCACGCAGACCCAACCGCGTCACCTCAACTGGTCTCCGTCTGTCTATATCAAGGGGCTTAGGCGACGACTGGCGACCCCAGATCTGGGGCGTCGAACCCAGATCGGGGGTTGGGTAGCCTTCGACGATGGTCACCGGAGGCTGGCTACAGCGGCTAAGACTTTCTTCTGTCACAGAGAAAGATAGCAGGGAAACGGAGAGGACGGGCGACGTTGAGGGCCATGTCACGATCGCCGGGACATGCGGCTTCTAGGCAGGGGCGAAGGCCAGGCACAGGATTTTCCCCTGTTGAGGGCCCGGGCACGGCTTGCCCATTCCCTTTTTCGTTCTTTTAAGTAGATTATAAATATTAAAATGCCAGGTAAATATGAATTTTTTTTTTCACAAAACCCAAAATTTTGAAACTAACCTATACTAATCTATATTGACATCTTATATCTCCTATATATAGTTGAAGCTGGGAGAGTTATCACTCATTTGTACACCATGTGGCAGGGAACTTTGCTATGTCATTGCCACGTGGCAGCAAATGGTAGGGCAAGACATATAGCATAATTGTGTCATATGGCTCATATATGATTGATTAGCATTAGTTTATTGATTTGTCATATATCTTAAAATACATGTGTAAAAAATATTTTTTGTTTTAAAAAAACTCATGATAGTAAAATCATCAACTTAAATTGAATCTTTTATTTCAGCTGATCTGATTTTTTTTTGTTTTAAAAAGACGAAAATAACAAGTATCTCGCTTGTCCCTCAGGCTTCTTTAAATTAGTCTCTGTTTCAATTACATCAAGCCTTTCATTGATCAATATGGGCACCACTCTCGCAAGAGCATCTCTCCCATCCTTGTATCCACAGTCATTTTCTTGAGCGAAATATTGTGTTGAGAGAGTATTTACCTCATTACGTGTCCCATCATACATAGAAGAAGATAAATTTTGTGTTCTGTCAACCTTTTTTTATTTATTAGAAATGTTTATTTTATTTTTTATAAGAAGAAAGAATGAAAAACTAGGTTTTTGAAAGGAAATGCAGCCCTTAATGACATTCTTGTAAGTACTTGAAGCTTTAAAGAACAAAAGGTAATTAAAAGATAGTTTTCTTTGTCCCAACGGCGGGCGTCCGTGTTTTTGTTTGTCCACTTTGAAAAGTGGGACTCAAGCCATCCCAAAGGATATTTGATTTTTATGAGGATTTACCCCATGGTAATGCTAACTCAGACTTCACGTTGTTGGTTTCCATCACAGCTACTACTTTGCTAAGAGAAATACCAGATAAAAAGGTAGGCATTCACAAAATCTAAGGAAAAACAAGATAATTCAATGAACTTTGTAAAGAGATCAAGACAATGCCTATTGGCATTTTGCATTTCCAATAATTAACTTGAATTTTTACTAAATGCAATAATAAATTAACACATAACATGAAGCATAAGATGAAAAAATATAGTCATAGACCTATGGAGACATAGGCATCTTGCTAGTTGAACATATTCGGACAATCATCTCCAAATACATTGCGGACTAGTTTCTTACTCAACAATTCTCTATAATTACTTATTCATTTCTTTGGATTACTCTATAAGCAATTTCAACTATCTTTTCCTTGTCAGATATGAAGTGGAGCTTATCCAACATATCGTACAGGAGATCTCAACTCAACTAAGTCGAACACCATTATATGTAGCCAAGGATCTAGTGGGGATAGATTCCCGAGTACAAGAGCTTAAAACAATCTTAAATCTACAGTCCGAGGGTGATGTTCTTATGGTGGGATTATGGGGACAAGGAGGTGTAGGGAAGACAACCCTTGCTGAAGCCATTCATAACGCTATCTTTAGAGACTTTCAAGGTGCTAGTTTCTTGGAACGTGTTCGAGAAAATTCCATAAATTCCAATGATTTGGTTCCTTTGCAAAAAAAACTGCTTTCACAATTATTACAAGGGAAGGAATTAACAATCTACAATGTCGGTGGAGGAAGGCAGTTAATTAAACAAAGACTTTGTAGTAAGAAAGTTCTCATCATTCTTGACGATGTTGATAATGCATGCCAGTTAAATGCTTTAGCCAAAGAGCGAGAGTGGTTCGGTGAAGGAAGTAGGATAATTATCACAACAAGAAATAAGCATCTGCTAACTTCTCATGGGGTAAATCCAGATCATATATATGAAGTTAAAGCTCTTGAGGAGGGTGAAGCTCTTGAACTTTTAAGAAAGCAAGCTTTTCGAGGAAATCAAGAGATAGAAATAAGCAACAATCTTGTTCATCAAGTTTTGCATTATGCGAGAGGCCTTCCTTTGGCTCTTCAGGTGTTGGGTGCTTTCTTATGTGGTAGAGGAGAAGATGAATGGGAAAGTACCTTGCAAAAACTTGCCGAAACTCCTGATGGGGAGATCAATGATGTGTTAAAAGTAAGTTATGATGGATTGGAGCCTTATGCAAAGGAGATTTTTTTGCACATTGCCTGTTTCTTCAAGGGGAAGAATACAGAATACATTAAGAAAGTTCTTGATAGTTGTGATTTTCACACGACTATTGGGATAAAAGTTCTCATTGAGCGCTGCTTGATTAGTGAAGAGGAAGAGAATATACAAATGCATGAATTAATACAATTAATGGGTATGGATATTGTTAAAGGTGAAGATCGTGATGATCCCACAAAACGCAGTAGATTGTGGCTTCATCATGACGTTCGTGATGTTCTATCACAAGATAAGGTAAGAGTTGTTGGTATATATACTCATAATCTATTATTATCTTTGACCTTTTTTTTTTTACTATAGTTACAAATAAACCTAAATATGTTCGAAATAATATACAGGAAAAAAGGGCGATAAAAGCCATAGTCTTGCAGCTACCAAAGGCAGAAGAGATGTATATTGGTCCCGATACTTTCACAAAGATGAAAAACTTGAAGTTACTCATTTTGCTTAATGTAAATAACTTTGTTCAAGATCCCATACATCTCCCTAATGAGTTAAGGTGGTTTGAATGGCCTAATTGTGGTTCCACTCTGGAATTTAGCCATGGTCCAAAGAAATTAGTTGGACTTGCTATGCGTAACGGCAAGATCAATGCAGTGCCCAAACAATTTGAGGTATGTATTTACTTGGTGCTTTTTCATTGCTTATGGCTGTGTATTGAATCTGATGATGTTTGTTATTGTTCTTAAAAAACATCTCCAATTACTGTATTCTTTTATACATATTATTTCACCTTTTTCCAAGCATGGAACAATGTTCTGATTTTTGCCCTACTAAACAGCATAATTGTCCATATATACATACATACATACTGCGATAAGATAGAACTAGTTACTTGTTCATCAAAGTTTTGCGATAATGCTTATGAATTATGATGTGGGAAAAATCGGAACCAGATATTTTAAATGAATATTTAACTAAGTTTGTTTTTTCTGCGGGATATTTCTTGCAGGAATTAAAAAAATTAAAGTACATCAACTTCCATAATTGCCGATCACTAGTTTGTATGCCGGACATCAGCTGTACTCCAAGTCTCACGGAATTGATTCTCAATGGGTGCAAAAGCTTGGAGCTTGTCCACGAATCAATTGCATATCATGACAATTTGCAATTGTTGAGTTTGAGTGGGTGCTCTAAACTTCATCATTTCCCCAATGAACTCCAGTCGAAGAATCTTCTACTTCTTGATCTCAATTATTGCCCAAAATTGCAAAAATTCCCTGATATTCCAGATAAAATCAAAGGCTTGCATAAAATTGGTTTAATTGGGACTTCAATTGAGGAACTTCCTGCATCCATAGAAAATCTTGTCTCTTTGAAAACTATAGATTTATCCCATTGTAAGAAACTGGCAATCCTTCCACCTAGCATTTATAAATTGGAAAATCTTGAAACTCTATACCTTTCAGATTGCTCAAAACTAATTAAGTTTCCAAAGAAGGAGGAGGATTCAAGTGATCCCCATGCGAAGACGGGATTTCCTGAGTTATTTGATTTAACCTTAATGGATGCAATCTATCAGAAGTAGAGTTTCTAGAGAATCCTTCATGTTTTCCTCACTTAAATTGGTTGGATGTTTCGAATTGTCACCAACTAAAAGAGATTCTCAAGATTCCACCGCAATTGAATAAATTGTCAAATGATTGCAAATCTCTGAGTAAAATTCCCTCCGACAGACATCATGTCCAGCATGCTTACTTACCTTTATGTCCTAAACTGGTCAACAATGGATCGACCATGAATGATTTGGTCAACCTTGAGGTTAGTCTCTTTCTCTCTCTCTCTCTCTCTCTCTCTCTCTCTCTCTCTCTCTCTAAAGGCTGAAAATCTAGAATCGGCCGGCTAATTAAGAAAAGCAAATATATGGAAAGTGATTTGTGCATAAATGATATTCTCTCTATTTATGGAACTCTAGTTGCTATGGAATTATAAGGATCATCCAATGGAAAACTTCAATAATACATGTTCATCCAATTACAAAATCTTCAACGATAAATTAACTATTTTCACCAATTAATTACAAAACATCTTTGTAATGCTATTGCTAACTATAGCTTAACTCTAGGACTACCAATTTTTTTTTAGTACTACCAACTTAACTAATTGAAACTTCTCTTTTTATGTGCCAATTTGGAAAAACTATCTGACGGCTTACATGTATGACAGCATTTTTATCCCAGAGGCCATTTTCTTCTACCTGGAGGAGAGATGCCATGGTGGTTGCTCCCTAATAAAGAGGGTTATTTATCTTTCACGGCTTCAAAGGACTTGTATAAGAAGATTGTGGCATTAGTTGTTAGTGTTGTATTCCGCAAAGAATGCAAGAGCGATGGTCAATTTTATCTTCAATCATTCGTTAATGGCAAAGAGATGACGTGTTACGATCATGGTGATTATGACTATCCAGTGTCATGTTTGGACCATGTGTTCTTGACCGTTTTTCGAACTATCATTTCTATGGAAAGGACTAGAAGATGTCTTTCATGCAAATGACAGGAGCCAATTCCATCTTATGATTAGAGTAGACCGGTGCAATTGTGACAAAGTGTGGATTCCGCCTAATATGCAAGCCACTAGAGGAGGATTTGGAGATTTTGCTTAAAGATGATCAATTGCTAGATCCAGCTTTAGTTTACGAGATTCGGAATGAAGATTGTCAAACAAGTTTAGAGGAAGCTGATTTTACCTAACCAGGCCTAGCTACGAAGGACACATCCACAGTTAAGGTCTCTCTCTCTCTCTCTCTCTCTCTCTCTCTCTCTGCGTGATCGATACACAGTCTATGTTGAGTGTTTGTGTGTATATTTCAAACGCTAAAAATGCTAGATGAACAAGTTGAGGTCTCTCTCTCTCTCTCTCTCTCTCTCTGCGTGATTGATACAGAGTCTATGTTGGGTGTTTGTGTGTATATTGCAGACGCTGAAAATGCTAGATGAACAATTAATATAAGGTGATTCTGCACGCATGAACATGATCAAACAGGCAAAGAGGAAGACAGTTCAAATGAAGCAAAAGATTTGCAAAATAGTAAAATGACCACACAGGAAGATAGTTCAACAAATTACTCCACATAAGGAATCAACATGGTTGACCTCTCTCTATCTCTCTCTCTTTGTGCGCGCATGTTGATACTGAAAGGTGGGCACACTTTGTGGGTATAATATAAAAGCTGAAAATTCTAGACAGATAAACAAATCTAATTGAGAGTGATTCTGCATGTATATGTAATAGGGGTGGCTACAACACTTGCAAGGGAATGATTTGATATCCCATGAGTAATTTTTATAATGTAAGCAAGGATCAATGTCTAGTTACTGTAGAACAACTTTGGTTGAATTAAAAAGAATATACTCAAATCAAACTCTTTTACTTTAACTATCAAAACTTGGGTATTTCTAACAATTTACTCATTTAACAGAGGTGTAGGTATTCCTCACTTCCTTTTGATTACCAACATGTTAGCCCTGGAGGAGAGATACCAGAGGAGTTTATCCTTGTTGAAGATGGTACTATATCTTTCATGGCTTCACAGGACTTGTATGACAAGTTCCTAGGATTGGCTCTCTGTGTTGTTGTCGGTGTAGAAGGTGGAGAAAAGGAAATATCTTTTGACATCGTGCCGCATATTCACGGTCAAAGGCGGAATGGGCTATCGGGTACTCTTGGTTCATTTGATTCGGATCAAGTGTGGATTCAGCATCTCATGCCAAATACACTGTGGGGAGTGTTGGAGGGAGAAGTTGATTTTGGGCAATTTAACGAGAGATATTTACGATTTAGCATTAAACTTAGTCTATCGGGTGGAACAGTGAAAAGGTTGGGATATGTGCTCCATTGCACACGACTAGAGGATGATTTAAAGGTAATGCTTGAAGACAATCAATTAGTGGATCCACCTGTACTTTACGAGGATGACGATGGATATCCATGTGACCGTAGAAGAATTCATAGAGAGAAACAGGAAGCCAGTAAGAGTGAAACAGAGTAAATGGGAAGAGGCGAGTGCAATATGAGTTGGCTTGCAGATGTTAAGGAAGCAATCGTTAAGCCAGCAAAACAAATTCGGGGTGGCACATGTTTCCTGATACCCTAGGATATCTGTGTCCTTGTTGAAGTAACGGATGGCATTCAGTTCAATATCTCGTGTGAGATTCAAATATATGCAAATCGATAGAGGGTGACTTTGCACACAACATTCATCGCAAGTGGGTTTGTTTTTCCATATTTTCTTGTCAATCGGATAGTGATCTCATTCATAAGTGTCACATTCTGCACAGCATGTTTTGTTACATATCATTTACTAATTTCAGCGGCATTAGCACTTCCTTGGAATAGTCTCGACATGAGATATATTCTACTTTGATATGTCATCTTTGGGAATGTTTCAATGTTCTGATCTAAGTTAAAGAATATTTCGAACAATGACAGTTGTGCTTGGCTACAATTGTATCTGATGTCTTGGAATTTTAATTTGGGTTGCATGTAATTAATTTAAGATTTTCCAATTTTATGTCCATTGAGACCTCAGTCACCCGGGAACTATTTTCCAGATTTGCTGCCTTTTTTTTTTGACGTACTTGGCAAGCACAGCTAATGGCAAAGCTTCGCAACCATTTTTACATATATATCTCCTTCTCATTTTAAAAAAAAAAAATTATTTTGTTTAATCTTACAGGTTTTACATTAGTCATCTACATGGTGCTTTTCAACGATGATGATTACGTATATTCGGCCACATGTAAGCCTACCAAAAGGTTTAGCGCACAATACATTTTTTTGTTTTAAAATTTGAATTAAACTAGTAGTTAATCAAAGAATACATGACTTTCTAAAAGTTATCTTAGTAATTTCGCATTTTTGAAATATACAATTGAATAATCAATAATCATATGGAGCTTTTCTATAGACACGTTGGGATCATGGATTCTAATTTGGATAATTTCTCAATGCTTTTGAAAAGTAATTTTCTTTCTTTTTGATGATTAAATTTTGAAATAATAACAGATCAAAACAGGAAACCGATCCAGAAATTGCTGACATCTTATAAAATCCAATTCTCCCACATTTTGTTCATGTGGACCACAATCTTCAGCAGTGACTTATGTGTTGCTCCACCTTTCAAGTTTATGGACTTCATTATTCATGTGCTTGTGCATTATGTTGACATTATTTATGTGCACATGTATATATATTATTTTTTCTATCAAGTTCTTTTCCTTTATTTATGGACTTGTGTGATTGCCCGATATTACATTGAAAACATTGATATTGTAGTATTGATATGAATGGGAAAATTACACTAAAAGTCATAATATTTGGTCCAAAATACAATCAATCCCCAAATATTAAAAAAAAAAAGTACAAGAAAGTTCTATATATTTTGGAAAAGGGTGCAATTTTATTCTTTCGACAAGATATCTACCAATTGTGTTGAATGCAAATGCCAGAAATCTAACGTGATATGTTTTAATAGAAATTGAGAAAATATGGTGTTAAATGAACAACACATCATAAAATAAGTCAAATTTTTTTAAAAAAGAAATAAAAAGCATATCAAAATTCATAAAAGACTAGAAAACCAATGGCCCCTAGGCCGAACGCTTAAACTTTTGAATCATTTGCATGCCCTCAAGACCTATAGCACATGTGGTATTTGAACAAAAATTTCTCGCAATTAACTTTAAACTAAACTTGTTACATAATTGAAATACTAGAATACTTTTATCAAATGCTTCATTTTTTTTAGAATAGTTGATAATGATTTCATAAAATTCTACAAAATTGGGTTTTGTAAGGTCATGACTCGTAATCTCACCCTTTCACTTATTATCATATCGTTTCGATCTTTCATATGTTTTTTCTCTTCTTTCTATCTAAGTGCTAGTCTTCTGTTAATGGAAGTGATAAGTCGTGAATCATATAAAATCAAATCTTTTTTATTTATTAGGAGAGAATTATCAAGTCTTATACATATTATGTGATTTTTTATTTTGCCATTTTGTGTAGAATTCTAATGCAATCCTCTGATTAGTGGCCGTCAATAATTGCTAACGTGGCTATCTACATAGGGAAGGAGCTTAAAATGTATCACGATATATTATGCGATTTTTTTGAATTAGAAAACTTTATTTGAGTAGAATGTGCCCAATTGAGCAAGATCATCGTTCTCTCCCCTCATCTTTCTCTCTCCTGTAACCGACTCCCTTCGTTCAAAGCTGACTTAAAACTTTTGTCCCGCCTCTTGCAGAGAGAAAAACTCCGAAACGGACCCCATCCCCCTCGAGAAGATGGGGATTTGAACTTTTCTAGCCAAGCCATATCTTTTCTAGCAAAAGAAACCTCCTTCTTTCTTCCTCTTTCGCCCGTCGACGCGGCCCATCGTCGCTGCAAGGTCATCTCTACCGCCGCCGCCGTCACTGTCGCCGTCGCCGTCGCGGCTTCTTTTGCCTCTCTTCTCAATCGCGGTTACCGAAAGAGTTGGCAGTCGTTTTTCCTCACCGCCTCGTGTCTTCACTCCAGAGGACTTCCCCCATCGCCCTCCCGACGCCTTCCACCGTCTTCGCCGGCGCCGCCGTCTCCCGCCCGTTCCGAAGCCGACCGGGATCCCGAGGCGCCGAGACCTTCCAGTTGTGAAGCTCTTCCGCAGGCTCCGATTTCGATTCTCTACCCGTACTGCAGCTCAGATATTGAATCCTCTGTTGACGTGATCCATTTGAGTTTGTTTCTCCGATTACGAGCATCTAGCGTTGGTAAGCTCGAACCTAGGTAGGAATCTGAACTTGAAATGGTTAAAGATCTGCTCCTCAATCAACTGCGCACCATACGTTCGGCGAAATTCTTAAAAGTAAATTCGTGTGGATTATTTTGGGCGCGTATTGATTGCTGAGCACGATTTCAGTCGGATACAGTTGTTGCCGAGCTTGAATCTGACCACTGCATTCGTTGGTGGTCGCCGAAGAGGAAGTAACCGGAAAACGACGGCCTCCGCGTTAATCTCTAAACTCATTGGCACGGGTTTGTTCATCGCGTTCCTTTTTTATTTTGTTTGTTTGGGTCATATGCTGCGGCCGTGCGTGAGTTCTGAATCAGTGGTAGTCGAGATGGTGGCCGATGGAGGCACTCCGGCGACGGCCAAAGGGAGTAGATGACAACGTACGGATGCTTCTGCCTAAAGGCTTGAACAGTGATCTTGCTTGCATTTATTTACAAGTAAGTTTGTTCGATTCTGTGAGTAACAAAAGGAGAAAAAGATATAATATAATATGAGTGTGTGTATATGTATAGTTGAAAAATGGACTTGGTGTGCGGTTATGGTTATATTTGAGATTGAGCTTGGTGAGGTTAAGATTGAAAGGGGCTGGATATAATTAGCCCATTTATGTCCATGGCCAGATTTGCGAAGTCCCAATGCAATTCCTATGCGGATCGAGCCCATCTTTAATAATAAAAAAAAGTAAATAACAATAAAGAATAAAGAATAATAAAATAATATAATGAAAATGGAAACTGATTGTTCAGACACAAGAGAAAAATAAATAAAAAGACATTGAACAATGACCCTCTTTATTTTCGACCATTCAACAATCCTCCATCCGGCCTTTTAAAAGGGTGAGAGCACCGATTAATGCAAAACAACCAATCACCCCAAATTTAGGTGGAAAAGTATTGATGCAAAACATGCCTCTAAAAAAGTATGCCTTAATCCGCGGCGCCCTGGGCTCCATCTCCATTTTGCTCGGTCATAGTAAATCCTCTCTCTATATTGCCAAACGTCAATTTTTTCAATACATAGGAAATGCCAAAAAAAAGTTACTTTATTTCCAATAACATCATTCACTTTTTTTCTTTTTTTTTTTTAAGTCAAGCAAGTTAATTTCAGACATAAAGTACATCACACTTATCATTTTTCGTTATTCTTATCTTATAGTTATATATATTAGGAAAATAAATTCAAATCAAAATGGAGAAAAATAGGGCACATAATGTTTTTTTTATTTTTTTTTATTATGATTACGTGGGAATATTGTAGTGATAGATAAGATTTTTTTTTTTAAAACTTTGGCAGATATAGGATTGATGAGTGAAGTGGTTATACACCTAAAGGAGCTAAAGATCCTAACGTGCATCCTTAACGTGTTATTGTTTCTAGGGTTATTGATGGTGGGACAAACTTCCGACTGAATTGGCCTCGCTAACACAATCATCTAGCGGCAGCTAATTCAATCAAAGGTTTGCCGTGCCATTGACAACCCCGAGGAGCGATAACACATTGAGGATTCATGTCAGGATTATTACCACTTTACTTAACACACCTATTTAAAAAAATCTTGTTTGTCATTACAATCCATGTAAATCATAATCACATACAAGAAATTGAAAAAATAAAATATATATTATATGCCTTATTTTTCTCCCTTTTGATTTGAATTTATTTTCTAAATATATATCATTATTAGATAAGAATGACAAGAAATAATAAGTGTGATGGACTTTGTACCTGAAATTAACTTGGTTGGCTTAAAAAAAAATATACGGAAAAAGTGGATGATGTCAGATTAAGTAACTTTTTTGCCTTTTTCTTCTTTTTTTTCATTTCTGATGCATTCAAAAATGACGTTTGCAATATAATTTATTATAACCAAGCAAAATGGAGGTCATGGAACCCACGAAGCCGCTGGTTAACGTGTACGTGTTTAGAGGTATGTATTGCATAGCTGCTTTTCCACTTGAATTTGGGGTGAACAATTGATTGTCTTTCAAACTTTTCTTTAGAATGATTATCTCAACTTGCTTGATCTTTTTTATGTTATGTGCAATTCGATTCTTCCGTCACCTACTGTTACTTGCTTCGTTGAATGTAATTGCAATACGGCAATCTTCCATATTAAGAGTTAAGAGCTGATGTGGAAAAGCAACAGAGGGCACTCTACCCAGGTATCGGCTACCTACTGTACCATTTGTGTGCCATTGCTGGTATTTTTATTTCTCTTTTCTTCCTCGTTTTAAAGTTTTCTATTTTACCAATTGAGTATATTTAAATGATAAGATTTACGTCTTTAATTACTACTTCATGTGAAAGTGGAAAAAATAGACTTCACTTTATCATGTGTTTGGTCACATCAAATAAGTGAGTCCAATTAGCATGGCCACTCAACATTTAAAGGAGCGAGTAGTGGTAGTGGTTGATCACAAAAGGAGCAAACTCAGAAATCAAGCTAGTTAGCGGAATCAATTGCTAGAGAAAAAGGATGATGAAATTGAAAAGAAGGGTTCGAGTTTAGAGGATTGGGCCATCAGACTCTTGCATTCGGTGATGAGAGGTTCCACGTCCCATGCTAGCAGATCGCAATCAGTAAGTGCACTTCTCAAAGCCCAATTATTGAATTCCATAACTAGTTTCAGTTCGTGTACTGAAGAGTTTCCTGGCTTCCGCATATGCTAAGATGTCCCGCTGTGCAGCCAAAAACACTCATAATTTTTGCAAATCTTTTGGTAGTTTAAGAACCACCCTTCCATTCCTTTGAGACCCCTGAACGAGATCTGCAGCTTTATTGCAGGATTCAACCAGACTTCTTTCATCCGTCCGCAGTGAAGGAAGAGGTTTTCAACTGTTTCTAGGCTTTGTTGGCACTGAAGGCAAGATGGCAGGTAAATTTTTCTTTTAGTGAACAAAATTCTTTTTTTTATGTGGGAAGTGCCTTTTGGCACAAACTCTAAACGAAAAACCTGATTTTTGGAGTGGTAATCAACTTCCGTATCAAATGCCATAGAGATTTAGGGGTCTGGTATGATGATGATGATGCTTGATCTGTTTGCTGCTGAATGTTTTTGTGTCTGAGATGGTTGGAAGTGCTTCCCAGAATAGGTCCCCAACTAATAAGTTTCTCTTTCTCATCTTCATCTGCAAGGGAATTGCTAAAACATTCATTAATAATCAGCTCATCGAACAAATTCTGTCCAACGGTTTCCTTCCATCTGGATTCTTTCTTGTTGATTAATTCAGCTACTTTCTCTGGCCAGATTCTCGGACCACCTCAATTACTCTGATCTTGAGCCATCAATCTTCTCTAATGTTGATATCTTCACCATTACTCAAAGGTCACCTCACATCCAACCTTAGTGGACACTTTTTACCCTTTCTCTGTGGACACTCCTATTGAAGTGCCATTCCTTTTTGAAGCCCAAATGCATAAACCCTTTTGGACAACATAATCTGAATGCAATATCTTAGTTCACACTCAGATGGAGTCTTCCTTACGAATTTTTGTTAGAAATATCTAATTATTTTGATAATCACTTACAATTTGATTTGATAGGGAATCAAATTACTAAGCAAATGTAGTGCTTATAGGAGTTACTCGTTTTTTACTAGACTTTATGAAGAAATTTAAATATACTCTGTAAGATAATTTAACTAGGAAAACTCAAAACTCATTAATTCATCAAATTTCTCCAAATGCACTCTTTTTTAATCAATCTTCAATACTACCAAGCAGGCTAAAAAACAAAGAAATTCTTTAGATATATGAAGTCATTGATATATGGCCGAGCAAGGCTTGGTAAGATTGATTTAAATTCAATTACTTACTGGTTTTCCTATCAATAAGACTTATGATGAAGTCACATGGAATTCATAATAATCAAAGTAATTAGTAGACTCGATTAACATTAGTGATATTCTTAACCTCATTTGTGATGTCATTGGAGACGGAAGTAGAATAAGCCTCACATCCAACCTGGACACTCCCTCTCCCCTTCCCTCCACCCCCCCTTTTCTTTTGGTTTGTGGACGCTTTACCAATTTGAAGTGTCATTCTTTATCAAAGCCAGAACGCATAAATCCTTTTCAATAACATAATCTGAATGCAATATCTCAGTTCACACTTAAACGAAGTCTTCCTTGCCAAATTTCGTTAGAAGTATCCGATTATTTTGATAATGACTTACACTTTGATTTGACAGGGAATGAAATTACTAAGCAAATGTAGTGTGTACTGGAGTTTTTCGTTTTTGGCTACACTTTACAAGGAAAGTTAAATATACTTTCTAATATAGTTCAACTAGAAATACTTGAAACTCATTAATTCATCAACTTTCTCCAAATGCACTTTCTTTTTTTTTCTTTTCTCTTTTTTTAATGAATCTTCAATCCTACCAGGCAGGCTAAAAAACTAAGAAATTCTTTAGATATATGAAGTCATCAATACGTGGCCAAGCAAGGCTTGGTAAGATTGATTTAAATCCAATTACTTACCGGTTTTCCTTATCAATGAGACTTATGATCAAATCACGTGAAATTCATAATGATTGGAGTAATTAGTAGGTTTGATTACCATTAGCGATATTTTTAACCCCATCTATGACATCAATGGAGACCGTAGTAGAATAAGCTAAATTCTAGACACAATGCCTATCACATCCAACCTTAGTGGACATTTTTACCTCCTTTCTTTTTGGTCTATGGACACTTTAGCCTTTTGAAGTGCCATTCTTTCTTTAAGTCCAAACGCGTAAATCTTTTTGGACAACATAATCTGAATACAATGTCTCGATTCACACCTAGATGAAGTCTTCCTTATGAATTTTTGTTAGAAATATCTTATTATTTTGATAATGACTTATACTTTGATTTGACAGGAAGCGAAATTACTAAGCAAATGAATTCCACAAAAAGCATCCAATGGGAAAGGCCATGTAGTGAGGGCCAAATGCCCTATTGGAGCGAGAAATCCTTCTCTTCAAAGTGATGGGAAGTAAGCCATTGGCATAGGAAGTAATCAACTCAGAAAAAGAAGCTTGATCTAATTTTTCGTGGCCAAGCTACAAATGAAAATATACCAATTTTGGTGAAGATATGCTCAAATCAAAACACTTTCACTAGATCAGCACAAGTATCTACATACTCGCATGACTACATCCTGTGTAGGACATTAGAATTGTTTTACATGTCAAAGCTATCCTCTCAAATTATCCAATAGGCCTTCTGTCTTATTTTAGATTTCTTCGCTCCCATTATATATTGATTTGTCTGTGGTATGTGGGGAAATTTGTCCAGAAAAAAAAAATCATAAACTTATTATACTTTTATCAATTTAGTCATAAACTTTTCAATTTTGCCTATTGAGTTATAAATCTTTTTACATTTTACCAATTGAGTCCATCCGATTAATTTTGGCTGGAAATTACTGACATGGATAGTTGGAGCTTACGTTGCATTTTAAAAATACTATTTTAATAATATTTGAAATTTTATGATTTTTTTCCTTTTTTTTTTTTAAACTTTTCTTTGCCTTTTTTTCTAGTTTTTGGAGCTAGAGCTGGCAAGGTTTTCGGCCGAGCCTCACCTAGCTCCAAAAACTAGAAAAAAAAAAAGTGCCATATTAGCGTTGGCAATTCACATCAGCAAAAGTGAATGAATATGTGAAAATATTTATAACTCAATTAATATAAATGAAAGATTTATAACTGAATTGACTAAAGTGCTATAGGTTTAGAATGTTTTGGACAATTTTTCCTTGGGATGTGCATCATGATACACTCATTTTGACAAACAATAAAGAAAAAAATGGAAGCACCATCCTTTTGCACAAAAGGCATAGCAAAAATTATGCTAATTTAACCATTAGAATAGGTTCTTCCGTGCCTAAAAGTTTGTAACAACTCCTTTTAATATGCTGTCCCATTTGACACGTACATTATGGATCTAATTGAATAACTTCCAGCACGAAATCATTGTATTTCCAAGCATGTTTCCACCATGCTTTCTCTTGATTCCGTAGAGTTAACGAGGTAGATATTTATGATTATTAAAGTGCAATAGGTCTCTAATAAATCCATCGACTTCGTGGAAGAGAATATGAATTGTGGAGATAAGAATTAACTTTGGTCATATGCACCGAGTGGAATGCGTTTCTCTGCAGCTTGAACGCACAGTTCTATCACATGCGCATAGTTTTCTCGTTTACTTTACAGTCCTCCCTAGCGTCGTAGCATGGACGACGGATGGGAATGGGTTGTGAGTCTCGCCTTGGATTCGCTCTAGAGATGAGCGTGTGCTATTCTAAAAGAAACGTAGCTAGTAAGAAACATAAATGGTGGGGGTCACTTGGCTATCAAAGTTTGATCATTTTCGTAGAGCGGGGTGCCTTATTTCATAATATTTTTCTGAAAGTGATGAGCAAATATTCACTTGTGCTTTTGACTAAGCCAAAAAAAAAAAAAGATATCATAAGAATCGAGCTAGTGCAATTGTAGTATAATTAGTCCTATTTAATTTACTTAGATGCTTTTTATCCCATTTTTGTAGTGGCTACAGTTTGAACCCAAAGCTGGTATGACAAATTGTAATTTCATTTGCTACATCAGGCATAGATTTGGGTGACATAAAAATTCAATTCTTCAACCTGCGTTAAAGGATTTCATTTTTTGGTCACTTTAAAAAAAAATGAAAGTATGGTTAACCAACTTTTGAAGCAAGAGTGCGTGCATGAGGGGTAGTATACCGTTATTTGCAATAACATAAAAAAAACAAACTCAAAATGATATATCTTTCAAGGAGACTAGTTATTTATAATTTGCGAAAGAAGAAAAATAAAAGAAAGATGCATTGGTTGTGAATGTCATTTCCTGGAAGCCAATGCAGTAGCTAACCTTTTTGAAAAGAGATGAGATGCTCTACTTTCCATCCAAGAAAAAGAAAGACAAAGGACTAAAGTAACTTTTAAGGGAGTCAATGGAGTAGCTGACCTTTTTAAAAGAGATGGGATGACACTACTTTCCACGAAAGAAAAAGGAAAACAAAGGACTAAAGAGACGGGTCCAAAAAAAAAAAGAAGAGCCGCGTCCATTATCACGCGCGTTTTCCCCAAAGCTAGTACATTAGTCATGGGTCCATCGTCGTGTACTTTCCGCAAAAGAAAAAGGAAAACAAAGGACAAAAGATATGGAATCCCATTTTCCCCGAAGCCAGCTCATTAGTCACGGGTCCATCATCATGTGCACATTTGTCACGGGTCCATTATCACGCCCGTTTTCCCCGAATTTTCCCCGAAGCTAGTACATTAGTCACGGGTCCATCATTCGCGCGTTTTCCCCGAAGCTAGTACATTAGTCATCGGTCCATCATCATGTGCATCTAATTAATAATTCAGAAAACTGGCCTCCGACGAGGGGCGCATGAAATATGTTTATAGAATTTTTTTTTTTCATATCGACCAATCAAATTCATTAACAATCTAACTAATAATAAATTCAACTTACATAAAGATTTGTGCTTATAAGACATTTCGGTCAAATGTAATCTTAAACAAAAAAAAGTCTTACTATTAATACTATAGGTGCCTAAAGCACACGATAAAATCCCACGCGAAGATTCGGCTCATCCTTAAGCACCTTCATTTTTCTGAAATTCTAATATAATTGAAAGGCCTAATAATATTCTTTGTCGACCTTTGAAAAAGAAAGTCAGCCCCCCCGATATATAAAGAAAATGAGGAGAAGATCAAATGGTGCAAACAAAGGACCAAATCTTAGGCAACTCATTGCTCATTGTTAACCCTCTCTCTTCCTTGATTCTGATGGGTTCTTTTTCCTCCAAGGCTTCTTCTTCCTCCAAGGAGGCCAAAAGGAGTTACGATGTAATGGCTTCTTCTTCCTCTGAGGAGCCCAAAAGGAGTTACGATGTAATGGCTTCTTCTTCCTCCCAGAAGCCCAGAAGGAGTTACGATGTCTTCCTGAGTTTCAGAGGTCCAGATGTCCGCAATCACTTTCTTGGTCATCTCTACGCAGCTCTAGATCAAGTGGGTATATACACTTACATCGACAACGAAGAGCTGAGGAAGGGAGAACAAATATCACCTGCACTTATGAAAGCGATCGAGGAATCGCAAATTGCAGTTGTGGTTTTCTCTGAGAACTACGCCTCTTCAACATGGTGTTTGGAAGAGCTAATGAAAATCATGGAGTGCAAGGAGAAAAAAGGCCTCATGGTCCTTCCGGTGTTTTACAAAGTAGAACCAAAAGAAGTGAGAGGGCAGAAACAGAGCTATGGAAAAGCTATGGGTGAGCATGTGGTCAAGTTCGAGAAGAATTCGGAGCAAGTAAAGAGATGGAAGAAAGCTCTCTACGACGCTGGCTGCTTGTCCGGGTGGCATTTTACTGATGGGTATGTGAGAACAACTCTACTACTTCTATTAGTCTAAATCTTTCGATGCTTGATTTTCTCCGAGGTTTGGGATCCTATAAAGTCGGGTAATTTTACTCCTCACTCTCAAGCAAACACACACTCACACAACACAGATCACGCCTTATCTAGCACACGAAACAGAGCACAGTGTGCGAGCGAGACAGAGCAGCCCGTTCATCCTCTCAAAGCCCCCCGATGGCCACGCCGCCGCCCGACTGCTACGTCCCTACGCAGCCCCAACCGCGTCACGTCAACCCCTCTCCGTCTCTCTGTATCAAGGGGCTTAGGCGACGACTCGCGACCCCAGATCTGGGGCGTCGAACCCAGATCGAGGGGTGGGTAGCCTTCGGAGATGGTCGCCGGAGGTCGGCAACGACGGCTGAGACTTTCTTCTGTCACAGAGAAAGACAGGCGACAACGGCGAGGACGGGCGACGTTGAGGGGCATGTCACGATAGCGGGGAGATGCTGTTGCGAGGCTGCGAGGCTGGGGCGAAGGCCAGGCACGTGATGTTCTCCTGTTGAGGGCCGGGTCACGGCTCTCCTATTCCCTTTATAAGTAGATTTTAAATATTAAAATTCCAGACAAATATGAAATGTTTTTTTTTTTAACGAAGCCCAAAATTTTGAATTTGCAAATTGATGATCCTTTAAAAGGAAAATTGCATAATTGTGCAATATAACAAGTGTCTCTGATATAAAGACGGTACATAATACATAAAAAAAAAAAAAACTAATGTATACTAATCTATATTGACATCTTCTATCTACTATATATAGTTAAAGCTGGGAGAGTTTTCACTCATTTGCACACCATGTGGGGGAACTTTGCTATGTCATTGCCACATGGCAACACATGGTACGGCAAGACACATGGCGTAATTGTGTCATATGGCCCATATATGATTAATTAGCATCAGTTTAGTTATTTGTCATATATCTTAAAATACATTTGTAAAAAAATATTTTTGTTTTAAAAAAACTCATGATAGTTAAATTACCAACGTAAATTGAATCTTTTATTTTGGCTGATCTAATTTTTTTTTTAATAAAAAAAGACGAAAATGCGAAATATCCTGAAACAAATTTTTGACTAATATCTTGAAACAAATTTATCTTGCTGCATTTTCTGGACTTCGAGGATTTGAGTTGAAGCGTGTCCCTCAGGCTTCTTTAAATTAGTCGCTGTTTCAATTACATCAAGCCTTTCATTGACCAATATGGGCACCTCTCTCGCAAGAGTATCTCTCCCATCCTTTGTATCCATATAGTCATTTTCTCGAGTGAAATATTGTGTCAAGAGAGTATTGACCTCATTACGTATCCCATCATACATAGCATAAGATAAATTTTGTCTTCTATCAACCTCTTTTTTATTTATTAGAAATGTTTATTTTATTTTTTATAAGAAGAAAGAATGAAAAACTAGGTTTTTGAAAGGAAATGCGGCCCCTAATGACATTCTTGTAAATACTTGAAGCTCTAAAGAGCAAGAAGGTAATTAAAAAGATCGTTTTCTTTGTCCCAACGATGGGCGTACGTGTCTTTGTTTGTCCACTTTGAAAAGTGGGACTCAAGTCATCCCAAAGGATGAAAACACTTTGATTTTTATTAGGATTTACCCCATGGTAATGCTAACTTGGACTTCACGTTGTTGGTTTCCATCACAGCTACTACTTTGCTAAGAGAAATACCAGATAAAACGGAAGGCATTCGGAAAATCTAAGGAAAAAAAAAAAATTGATGAACTTTGTAAAGAGATCAACACAATGCCAATCAGCATTTAGCATATCCAATAATTAACTTGAATTTTTAATAAATGCAATAATAAATTAACACATAACATGAAGAATAAGACGAAAAATAGAGTCATAGACCAATGTAGATATGGGCATCTTACCAGTTGAACATATTCGGACGATCATCTCTAGATATATTGTGGACTAGTTTCTTCCTAAACAATTCTCTTTAAATACTTATTCATTTCTTTGAATTACTCTATAAGCAATTTCAACTAATTTTTCCTTGATAGAAATGAAGCGGGGTTTATACAACATATCGTACAGGAGATCTCAACTCAACTGGATCGAACGCCATTAAATGTAGCCATGTTTCCGGTGGGGATAGATTCCCAAGTACAAGAGCTTAAAACAATCTTAAATCTACAGTCCAAGGATGACGTTCTTATGGTAGGATTATGGGGACAAGGAGGTGTGGGGAAGACAACCCTTGCCAAAGCAATTTATAACGCTATTTTTAGGGAGTTTCAATGTGCTAGTTTCTTGGAACGCATTCAAGAACATTCCAAAAATTCCATTGATTTGGTTCCTTTGCAAGAAAAATTGTTATCGCAGGTATTACTGGGGAAGAAATTAGTAGTCTACAATGTTGGTAGAGGAAGTCAATTAATTCAAGATAAACTTTGTAATAAGAAAGTTCTCATCATTCTCGATGATGTTGATGATGCATTCCAGTTAAATGCTTTAGCCGGAGGTTGTGAGTGGTTCGGTAAAGGAAGTAGGATAATTATCACAACAAGAAATAAGCATCTACTAACTTCTCATGGGATAGATCAGGGTCATATATATGAAGTTAAAGCTCTTGAGGATGGTGACGCTCTTGAACTTTTTAGAAAGCATGCTTTTCGAGGAAATCAAGAAATAGAAATAAGCAGGAATCTTGTTGATCGGGTATTACGTTATGCAAGAGGCCTTCCTTTGCCTCTTGAGGTGTTGGGTGCTTTCTTGTGTGGTAGAAGAGAACCTGAATGGGAAAGTACCTTACAAAAACTTGCCAAAAGTCCTGATAAAAAGATCATCGATGTGTTAAAGGTAAGTTATGATGGATTGGAGCCTTATGCAAAGGAGATTTTTCTGCACATTGCTTGTTTCTTCAAGGGGAGTAGTACGGAATACATTAAGAAAGTTCTTGATAGTTGTGAATTTGACACGACCATTGGAATAAAAATTCTCATTGAGCGCTGCTTGATTAGTGAAGAGAAAGTGAATATACAAATGCATGACTTAATACAATTAATGGGTATGGATATTGTTAAAGATGAAGATCGTGATGATCCCATAAACCGCAGTAGATTATGGCTTCGTGATGATGTTCTTGATGTTCTATCAGAAGATAAGGTAAGACTTGTTGGTGTATTTATTCATAATCAAATCTTATCTTTGACTTTTTTTACTATAGTTACATATATACCTAAATATGTTAAAAAAATTATACAGGAAACAAAAGCAATAAAAGCCATAGTCTTGCAACTACCAAAGCCAGAAGATATGTATATTGCAGCTGGTGCTTTCACAAAGATGAAAAACTTGAGGTTGCTCATCTTGTTTAATGTAAATAATTCTATTCAAGGTCCCATTCATCTCTCTAATGGGTTAAGGTGGTTTGAATGGCCTAATTGTGGTTCGACTCTAGAATTTAGCCATGGTCCAAAGAAATTAGTCGGACTTAATATGCGGAATAGCAAGATCAAGGTAGTGCCCAGACAATTTAAGGTACGTATTTACTTGGTGCTTTTTCATTGCTTATAGCTATATATTGAATCTGATGATGTTTGTTATTGTTCTTAGGAAAAGATCTCCAATTACCGTATTCTTTTATACACATTTCACCTTTTCCCAGCACGGAACAATGTTCTGATTTTTGCCCGACTAAACAGCAGAATTGTCCATACATACATACATACTACGATAAAATAGAAGTAGTTACTTGTTCATCAAAATTTTGCAATAATGCTTATGAATTATGATGTGGAAAAATCGGAGCCAGATATTTTAAATGAATATTTAACTCAGTTTTTTTTTTTTTGTGGGATATTTCTTGCAGGAATTTAAAAAATTAAAGCACATCAACTTCCATAAATGCCAGTCACTAGTTTGTATGCCAAACATCAGCTGTACTCCAAATCTCGAGGAATTGGATCTCAGTAAGTGCAAAAACTTGGAGCGTGTCCACGAATCAATTGGATATCATGACAATTTGCATTTTTTGGATTTGAGTGGGTGCTCTAAACTTCATCATTTCCCCAATGTACTCCAATCCAAGAATCTTCTACTTCTTAATCTCGGTTATTGCCCAAAATTACAAAGACTCCCTGACATTCCAGATAAAATCAAAGGCTTGAAAGCACTTGTGTTAGAGGGGACTTCAATTGAGGAACTTCCTGCATCCATAGAAAATCTTGTCTCATTGAGTGCAATGTATCTAAGTGATTGCAAGAAACTGGCAATCGTTCCGTCTAGCATTTACAGGTTGAACAATCTTTGTTATTTGATACTCAGTGGCTGCTCAAAACTAACCAAGTTTCCAAAGATGGAGGAGGATTTGAGTGATCCCCACATGAAGACGGGATTTAGTGAGTTATCGAGTCTATGCCTTGATGGATGCAATCTATCAGAAGTAGAATTCCTACAAAATCCTGCATGTTTTCCTAAGTTAGAATCGTTGGATGTTTCATATTGCCAAAAACTAAAAGAGGTCCACAAGATTCCACCGACATTGCTTCAATTGTCAGCAAAAAGTTGCAAATCTCTAAGTAAAATTGCCTCCAACATATCTCATTGTTCATGTGTCAACTTAAATTCATGTCATGAACTGGTCAGTAGTGGATTGACCATGAATGATTTGTTCAACCCTGAGGTTAGTCTCTCTCTCTCTCTCTCTCTCTCTCTCCAACCCACACACACACACACACACAAAACGCTGAAAATCCAGGATCAATCGGCTAATTAAGAAAAGCAAATATATAGAAAGTGATTGTATATGTATATATAGTGGAGGTGGCAAATAAGGCAACGTGAATGACATTTTCTCTATATATAGAACTCTAGTTTGTTATGGAATTACAAGGATCACCGAATGAAAAGCTTCAACAATATATGTTAACAATACAAGTTCATCCAATTACAAAATCTTCTACAATAAATATCCCGTTTCCACCAATTAATTACCAAACACCATTGTACTGCTATTGCTAACTAGAGCTAAACTCTAGGACTACCCACTTAACTCATTGAAACTCCTCTTTTTATGTGCCAATTTAGAAAAATTATTTAACAGCTTACATCTATGACAGCATTTTAATCCCAAAGAGCATTATCATCGTGGTGGTGAAAGTGATTTTCTTCTACCTGGAGGAGAGATGCCACAGTGGTTGCACCGTAATAAAGAGGGTTATATATCTTTCACGGCTTCAAAGGACTTGTATAAGAAGTTCATGGGGTTAGCTATCTGTGTTGTACTCCGAAAAGATGAACTCCGAAAAGATAAAGAAATAAATCAGATTCTTTTGTACTTGGATGCATTCATTAGTGGCAAAAGGAGGACCCATTTTATGAAAGTTGTCACTTCATCATTATCAGATCATGTGTGCCTTCAGATTCACGGAGTGTTGCCGTTGTGGGGAGGACTAGAAGATGCCTTTGGTGAAGATGACAAGAGTCAATTCCATCTTGTGTTTAGAGTAGCCTCGGTTAATACAAACGTGAATGGTATCATTGTGAAAGAGTGTGGATTCCACCTAATATGTAAGTCACTAGAGAACGATTTGAAAGATGATCAATTGATGGATCCAGCTATACTTTACGAGATTCAAAATGAAGATTATCAAACATGCATAAGAGTACAGGATCGCATGGATGTCAGAGAATGGATGGACGAATTCACAATTGAGGTATCTCTCTCTCTCTCTCTCTCTCTCTCTCTCATTGATACAAAGTCTGTGTTGGGCGATTGTATGTACATTGCAAAAGCTGAAAATGCTAGATAAGCAACTAATACAAGTTGATTATGCATGCATGAACATGATCAAACAAGCAAAGAAGAAGACAGTTCAAATGAAATAGAAGATTTGCAAAATAGTAAAATGACCACACAAGAAGATAATTCAACAAATTACTCCACATAAGAAATGAACATGGTTGACCTCTCCCAATCTCTCTCTCTTTGCGCGCGCATGGTGATACTGAAAGTTGGGCGCACTGTGTTGGTATAATGCAAAAACTGAAAATTCTAGACAAACAAACAAATCTAATTTAGAGAGATGCATGTATATGTAATAGGGTGGCTAAAACACTTGCAAGGGAATAATTTGCTATCCCGTGAATTAAAAGCAATATACTCAAATCAAACTCTTTTACTTCAACTATCAAAACTTGGGTGTTTCTAATAGTTTGATCATTTAACAGAAGTGCCGTTATTCCTTAATTAATCCTAATCTCCGAATTGTTCGGCCTGGAGGAGAGATGCCAAAGGAGTTTGTCCTTACTGAAGATAGAACCATAACTTTCATGGCTTCACAGGACTTCTATGACAAGTTCCGAGGATTGGCTCTTTGTGTTGTTTTCGGTGTAGAAGGTGGAGAAAAGGAAATATCTTTTGACATTGTGCCACATGTTCACGGCCAAAGGCGGAACGTGCTATCGGGTACTCTCGGTTCATTTGATTCGGATCATGTGTTGATTCAATATCTCCAATCAAATGTGTTATGGGGAGTGTTGGAGGGAGGAGTTGATTTTGGGCAATTTAATGAGACTTACTTACGATTTAGCATTAAACTTAGAGTATCGGGTGGAACCGTGAAAAGATTGGGATATATGCTAAGATGCACACCACTGGAGAATGATTTAAAGGTAATGCTTGAAGACAATCAATTAGTGGATCCAGCTGTACTTTACGAGGAGGAGGGCAAGGATGATCATATATCTCCATGTTTTAGCGCACTAAACTTCATACGTAGATTCAGAGAGAGAGAGAAACAGGAAGCCAGTAAGAGTGCAACAAAGTAAATGGGAAGAGGCGAGTGTAATATGAGTTGGCTTGCAGATGTTAAGGAAGCAATCATTAAGCTAGCAAAACAAATTTGGGGTGGCACATGTTTCCTGATACCCTAGGACATCTGTGTCCTTGTTGAAGCAGTGGATGGCATTCAGTTCAATCTCTCATGTGAGATTCAGATATATGCAAATAGATAGATGGTGATTTTGCACACAACATTCATCGCAAGCGTGGTCGTTTTTCCATATTTTCTTGTCAATTAGATTGTGATCTCATTGATGTGTCATATTTTGCGCAACATGTTTTGTTACATATCATTTACTAAATTCAATGGTGTTAGCGCATCCTTGGAATAGTCTTGACTCGAGACATATTCTACTTCGAAATGTCATCTTCGGGAATGTCTTAATGTTCTGATCTAAGTTTAATTTTATATTTTGAACAAAGACAGTTGTGCTTGGGTACAATTGTACCTGATGTCATGGATTTTTAATTTGGGTTGGATGTAATTAATTTCAGGTTCTCCAGTTTTATTTCCATTGAGACCTCAGTCACCCGGGATCTGTCTTCCAGATTTACTGCCTTTTTTTTACGTAACATGGCAAGTAGAGCTAATGGCAAAGCTTCGCAGCCACTTTCACATATATATGTCATTTTTTAAAAAAATTATTGTTTAATCTTATGGGTTTCATATTATTCGTCTCCATAATGCTTTTCAACAATTATGCTTATGTATATTTGTCCATATGCAAGCCTACCAAAAGGTTCAGTGCGCACAATTTTTCGTGTGCATATATGCTAATGGGAAATATACTGGAGTATTGAGCCTAATCAATGAATCTATGGAGCTTTTCTATAGACACATTGGGATCCTGGTCTCTAATTTGGACAATTTCTCAATGCTTTTGAAAATTTATTTTCTTTCTTTTTGATGATTAAATTTTGAAATCATCACAGATCAACTCTATGAAACCGATCCATACATAAATTGCTGACATCTTATAAAATCCAATTCTCCCCCATTTTGTTCCTATGGACCACAATCTTTAGCAGTGACTTCTATGTTGCTGCACCGTTCAAGTTTATTATTCATGTGCTTGTGCATTTTGTTGACATCATTTATGCGCACATGTATGTATTTATATTTTTTTCTATCAAGTTCTTTTTCTCTATATATGGACTTGTGTGATTGCCCAATATTGTAATGAAAACATTAATATTGTAGTAGCGATATGAATGAGAAATTTACACTAAAAGTCAAAATATCTGGTCCAAAATACAATCAATTCCCAAATATTTAAAAGAAAGTACAAGCAAGTTCTATATATTTTGTAATAGGGTGCAATTTTATTCTTTCGACAGGATATCTACCAATTGTGTTGAATGCAGTATGCCGGAAATTGACATTTTTTGATAGAAATTGAGAAAATATGGTGTTAAATGAACGACGCATCATAAAATAAGTCAAATTTTTTAATTAAAAAAAGAAACTAAAAGCATATCCAAAATCATAATGAAGACAAGAAAACCAATGGCCCCTGGGCCGAACGCTTAAGACTTTTGATATAGGTTCTCCTAATGTGTATGCGTCAAAACCTATAGCACAAATCGTGTTTGAACAAAAATTTCTTGCAATTAACTTTAAACTGAACTTGTTACATTATTGAAATACTAGACAATACTTTTATCTGACAGTTTAATTTTTTAAAATAATTGATAATAATTTCACGAAATTCTACGAAATTAGGTTTCATAAGGTCATGACTTGTGATCTCACCCTTTCACTTATTTTCAAATAGTTTTCATCTTTTATACGTTTTCTCTCTTGTTTCCTTTTAAGTGTAGTCTCTCATTAATAGTAGTGATATGTTGTGAATCTAAACAATGATCACATAAATCAAATCCTTTTGATATATCAGGAGAAAATTATCAAATCAACTCTTAAATATATTGAACGTTTTTTAATATTGTCATTTTGTGTAGAATTCTAATGCAATCCTTCGATTAGTGGCCGTCAATAATTGCTAACGTGGCTATCTACATAGGGAAGGAGCTTAAAATGTATCACGATATCATGAGATTTTTTTGAATTAGAAAACTTTATTTGAGTAGGTGCCCAATTGAGAAAGACGTCGTTCTCTCTCCTGTAACCGACTCCCTTCGTTTTTCCAAGAATGGATGGACGAATTCATAGTTGAGGTATCTCTCTCTCTCTCTCTCTCTCTCTCTCTCTCTCTCTCTCTCTCTCTCTCTGTGATTGATACAGAATTTGTGTTGGGCGATTGTATTTGGACGCAAATTGCACAATCTCAAGATCTCCCTAACTAGAACAAGAACATGCATAATTGAGTAGAAAGATTAACGCACCTTTTTTGGGATCCATTGGTCTTTAAAGCGGAAGTAGAAAAGGGATTATCCACGTATCAAGGGGATTACCCTCGCATTAAGTCCTTCTCCTCTATTGCCTCCATATCACTGACTCAATGAGGTGGCCCCCTCATGTTTAACGTTAGGTAAACGCTCCTTAAATGAGGATACATGTGAGAATTAGGGTTAGAGGAGAGACTTGAGCACTATTTATAAAGTTTCCAGCCAGGCCTACTCATTACGAGTTAGGCTCAACTCGGCCCACACTAGCCAGTCCCATATTAAACTAATTAAAAAAATCTTTTATCTCATTTTATACCAACATTGTTTTACATTAATCGTAAAAATAGTAAATTACAATATCAATTAATTTAGTCCACATTATGAAAACTCTTACATTCTCTTACTTGGACTATATTAATTGAAATCGTATTGTATGTGTGCACATTTGGTCCAGAGATAATTCTTAATAGTCAATCCTATTCCATAAAGTCTTAAACACCGAATTATGGCTGTAACTGCATGTATACACACAGAGCCTTCCATGGTCAAGAGTGCTCATAACTTTATTGATATGGATTCAATATGGTAGTGTGTCAAATAGATAACATCTCTCATAGAGAGATCCCACTTGTCAGTCATCATTTTTTTACATTAAGCGTCACAAAAACTTGTGCCACTAGAGAATGATTTATGGTTCCAATGAACCGACATATGCTTTGTCCTTATGGTTAACATTTCTTTATGTATAACAAGACATATGCATAAGGCTAATAACCGGATGCCCATAGCCTTCACTCAAGATTTATATAGTACCTTGAGATTTTATCAATATGTATTCAACATAATAACAATACATTCAAAAATATTTTATTGAATGCAAAAGTTGATACATATCAAACCGTTGCAAAGTATAACGAACACGGATGAAACCTTTATTAGAGTAAAGCCAGAATAGCTCATACTAAACAATAGCATCTCATGATACTCCTAGGCCCATGCTAATGACATGTCGCTCAAATACACATGGGCGTAGGCCTTTAATTAGTGGATCTATAACAATATTATCTGTGAAAATATATTATATTATTACGTCACCTTTTTGCACCGTTTCATTTTGGTAAAAAATTTTAGGGATATGTTCAGCAGAAGTCCTAAAACTTGTCCAGAAAGTGCAATTGAGTCCTAAAACTTACAAAAAGTTCAATCAAGTCCTAAAACTTGTCAAGTTAGTTCAATTGAGTCATAAAGTTAACACCGTTAGCATTTTCCGTTAAAAATGCTGACGTGTCATTTTAAATTATTTTTTATTTTCCACGTAGATTTTTTAATGATTTTTTATTCATTTTTAAAAAATTAGATTTATTCATTTTATCTTATTCTCACCAAAAATTAAAAAGAAAAGTTATATAAGTTATTTTTAAATTTGTTTTAAAAAAATCAGCCCTCCACTCCCCGCCGCCGCCCATCACCGAAGGGGCTAAGCGACGGTCATCGGCCCCGGGCGGGGGGTGGTTGGCCCTCACCCAGGCCCCAGCGAGGTCGGCGACCATCGCTCGCCACAGGTGAGGCTCGCCCGGATCGACGAGCCTCGCCGGCCCGAGCGAGGGCCGACGAGGCCTCGCCCGGGGTGGGCGATGGTCGCTGGCCCCTCGTGAGGGCCGGCAACCGTTGCCGGCCCCTCCGGCGATGGGCGGCGGCGGAAGTCCGCCAGTGCCCTTTTTTTTTTTAACAGTTTTTTTAAATAAATTTAGATTTTCCTTTTTTAAATGAATTTAGATTTTCCTTTTTAGTTTTTAATCTAATTTTTAAAGATTTTGAATAAAAAATAATTTAAAAAAAGCCATTTGAAAAATAAAAAAATCATTTAAAATACGACGTCGCGCCACGTCGGCCAGCTTCCGTTAATTTTCTTGACGATGTTAATTTTAGGACTCAATTGAACCAACTTGACAAGTTTTAGGACTTGATTGAACTTTTTGTAAGTTTTAGGATTCAATTGCACTTTCTGGACAAGTTTTAGGACTTCTGCTAAACATATCCCAAAATTTTAATCACCATATATTTAGACCCCTTAAGACCTCTGTAATAAATAAATAATACTACAAATTTGTTATCTCAATACAACTGTATGGGTCTATCCATAACTTCTGTAGTAAATAAATAATATTACAAATTTGTTATCTTAATACAATCGTATGGGTCTATCCATAAAGTTAAAACGATCAACTCCTTCATGAGGTTCTAGAGCTAAATAACTCAAGTAACAGTCTAAAAGAATGTTACTAACACTACTTACATAGTAGAAGATGACATAGAACTTTATTTAATGCACTTCTTGCTAACATAAATATGTATTCCATTATTGATCACATGTCATTCTAACAACCATCAAAGTTTACATCTGAATACCTTACTAGCTGCAAGAATTGAACATGTTTGTAAATTAGCATATAATATCTTGTCCTCTTTAAGTACCTTAAAACCTTCTTGACAGCAACCTAGTGATTGCGTTTTGGATTTGACTGATATTTACCTAGAAGTCCCGTCACAAAGACGATATTTAGTCTAGTGCAAATTCGAGCATACATTATACTTTTAAGTGCACTAACACAAGGTACATCCATTAATTAGATTTTCTCAATATCTAAATAAGGACAATGTGATAGATTCAGTCCATCACCCTTAACAACAAGAGCAATTCCTGGCTTGCAATGATATATATTGAATAATTCCAAAATACGATCAGCAAATGTTCTCCGAGAAAATCTAATAATATGGAAAAAACAATCCTTATGAACCTCAGTGCAAAGAACAAGAGATGCCTCAAGATCACTACTTGTAAACAAAATATTATGTACAAAGAGTATGTGAAAAATAAATTTCCTTCCACTGACCCTGCGATATATTAAATTACTTTGTTCCTAATTGAACAAAATAACAATACTATAAAAATTTAATAATATTATCTGAAACTTGCTTAAAACCATTAATATGACTTTTCAGTCTACACATAAATTTACTTGAATCATCTGCTATAAAATCCTCCAATTGCACTATATAAATTTTATATCTATTTGACGTAACCCCATATCAAAATAAATTATTAATGCCACGTTCACTCTAAAAGAATCTTTAAAAAATACTAGAAAGAAATAATTATTTATTAACTATAAACTATCCACATCTCTTTCAAAGTGAAAACTTTAGTTACTAATTTGACTTTAAATTCCACAATCTTTCTTTGAAATCCTTTTAGTTTTGCACGTCAATTTGCAACTAATGAACTTGTAATCTTAAGTCAAATCGGTAAGTTTCCAAATACTATAATGTTTCATAGATTGTATATCACATTTTATGGCATCTAATGACATACTTGATTGAAGATAAAAAATAATATTTATTTATGTCACTAAATCAATCATGTAATGAATATTGTAGTCATGCTATCATAAATAAACTATATAGTATAATGAAATAACTGATCATATTTTCCTAACAAATCTCCTGAATAAAGCTACAACTTTTCTATTCTATACTTGAGAGGTTTGAAAAAAATTTCATCATAGCTATATCAAGAATAGTATCTTGAACATCAACAAGTTTAGTCTATGGTATAGGAGATTCCACAATTGTTTGTATCATAATTGTCTATATAGGCAAAGACAAAGACACGATGATTTTCCATCGTGCTATTATTTTTAATAGTCTGAAAGCAGTTTTCCTTTACAATTACGTCGATCTTTAGAAAATTTAAAGTATGTGATTCCATAATTTTTGTATCTTCTTCAGGGTCATAAAATTAATATCCCTTTGAACAATCTATGTAAGATAAAAAATAATTCAGAGTAGATCTAAATGTCAATGCACTTAAAATTGGATTAGAGAATCTCACTTCTGCATGACACATCTAAATTTAATATGATTCAAGTTAAAATTATGTCCAAGCCATAATTCAAAAGAAGTTTAGAGAACAACTTTGATAAGAAACATGTTTTGTATATGAAAAAATTACTTTCAAAATATCAGCCCATAGAAGACCGGATAAATTAGTCTTATTAATTATACTCATCACTGTGTTCATTATGGTGCATAATGCCTTTCGGCCAAATCTTTTTGTTAGGATTTTCATGTATGGTAATTAAGTTACCACTCCAAAATCTACCAAGTATTTGACAAATGACCCTTTAAGTTATTTCGCATTGTCATATTCGCCAAAATACTCATGGCTACTGTTAAGCCCGATAACCTTTTAAGACTCATTGTAATTGTTTTATTCTTTATCTCAGTAATTTTACTTCCACAATAATCTATAGAAGTCTTTAGATAACCGTTAAGAGTAGGCAAAATATCAACTTTGTCAATTTTTCTACTCTTCCTTTAGACATGTGTGAGATTGTTCCTTAAATAGAAAAATTTTGAAAACAACCTCTTCAACCATATATGAGATATATTTGCAATCTTTGTATACGTGTCCTAATTTCGGTATTAGATAAAACATAACTTCAAGCCATTAAAGCTTTCATCATCTTTTAGCAGTGCAGTCGGTAGACAAGCCACTTTTTAAGTGTTCCTAAATGCAACGCTTCATGGACAATAAGCAAATTCTATTGCTCTTTTCCCAAACAACAAATCATATGTCCACAACTTAAAATTTAAAGCAGTAAAAACCTCAATAATAATTGAGTTATTAATTACAGAAAATGTGACTAAAAAACAAGCAATGTATATAATTAGCATAATGTGAGAACTGTGTAACTTGACGTACAAGTACACATCCAAAGAGTTACATGTATAATCATATAATCACCTTTGAGCAAAATACATGACATGCAGTTGTACAATCCCCACATGATAATGGTTATGAGAATATATTCCAGTCTTCATGAATTCATCACCTTTGGGCATATGTAATCACTAGGATCAGTCACTCCTCCACCACACCATCATGTATCCCTCCATGAACTAATACACAATCATATTTTTTAGGAGTATGACTATGCATTAGACTAGGAGACATCACAATCATCATACGAGACCGAAATTTCTCAAACCCAATCAAGCGTGCCATTTTGGCAGTCACTATTCAATTGAATTCTTGAAACTCTCTCATACTAGGGATATAAACTTTACTTCTCACATACACCATATTCATGTGATTTTAACTTTAGTGATAGGGGCAACATATCACTGAAATCACATATCATGTTAATTACACCGCCTTATTCATTAATAAAAATTAATCATACATATATATATATATAGCGAACCTGAAAGACATATTCCAATGAGATCATCGATCACAACAACACAAGAAACTTCTCATAATAGAGAAGAAAGCATCTCTTATGCACCCCGATTACAAATTACCATAACAACATAAAAAGAATGATGATCCAAAAGATCTCTCACAAATTAATATCAATAGCAATACAAGATACTATAGATCGACAAGCTTGATAGTTGATCCACTATCACTCATGAGTTTCATAAGACAAAATATGACTCCAAGGCCAACAACTGATTTATTAGCCAACTTTAAGTAACAACTTATCACTGTATCAACTAGCGGCTTGTAAATTAAGTCAAACCACAGAACCAAATATCTAAACTATAACAGTAGATACTATTGTTATGTGTAAATATTGTCATGTTTCTTAACCATAAAAAATATTCAACTTAATGGACAATAACTAGTGACCAAATGAGTTTAGGTACAATATGCAATAACTTAACTGATATGCATTACCCACATTCAATAGATGTATTAATTAGTACAATCAATTTGGTCACAAGTTCTTAAGATGTCTATCATTTAAATGTTACCAACGTGTAAAAGAGTATACTCGAGCAACAAAAGTTTCATAACTTTTACCATTTCTCATCACCTCAATACATAATTCAATTACTATCCCATAATGGGTGTATCTCATTAAGCCAGCTTCAGTTCATAATAGAGTTTAATTCTTATTAATGAATCACACATTTATAATATTTATGTGATAACATACCTATAACCAAACATTTGTATTTCCAAAATCACATAAAATACAAGAAAGATACGAAAGAATACACTAAAAATACGCGTATTAGGGCTTTGTATGTATTTTCACATCCATAAAATCATCAATCATGTAAATTAAATACACCACAACATAGGAGATGGCCATACGAATCCAACGCCGCCATCCACGCGCCGAATGGAGGCTCCACACGCCTACACGCGCTGCTTGAGTGCGCGGCGCGTGGAGCTCACGCGCGGGCGACGCGTGGGGGCGCGTGTGGCCTCCTCCGGCGACTCGCCGCCTACCGTTCTTCTTGTTTCGTCGAGCCTAGTCCGAATATATAATTTAATTTTCCTTTTTTTGAACGAAAAATCTCGAAAATCTCAAATTAGGGCAAAATCCTATGCGTTCAAGTTCTAGGGCTATGGAGGCTCTGATACCACATATTGGACGTAAATTACGCAACCCCAAGATCTCCATAACTAGAACAAGAATATGCATAATTGAGTAGAAAGATTAATGCACCTATTTTGGGATTCATCATTCTTTAAAGCGGAAGTAGAAAAGGGATTATTCACGCATCAAGGGGATTACCCACGCATCAAATCCTTTTCTTCTATTGCCCTCCATATCACTAGCTCAATGAGGCGGCCCCCTCACGTTTAGCATTAGGTAAACGCTCCTTAAGTGAGGATACATGTGAGAATTAGGGTTAGAGGAGAGACTTGAGCACTATTTATAGAGTTTCCAGTCAGGCCCCTCATTACGGGCCAGGCTCAACTCTGCCCACATTAGCCAGTCCCATATTAGACTAATTAAGAAACCTTATATCTCATCTTAGACCAACTCTGTTTTACGGTAACCGTAAAATCAATAAATGACAATATCAATTAATTTAGTCCACATTAGGAAAACTCTTACAGATTCTGCATGCATGAACATGATCAAACAAGCAAAGAGGAAGACAATTCAAATGAAATAGAAGATTTGCAAAATAGTAAAATGACCACACGAGAAGATAATTCAACAAATTACTCCACATAAGGAATGAACATGGTTGACCTCTCCCAATCTCTCTCTCTCTCTGTGCGTGCACATGGTGATACTGAAAGTTGGGCGCACTGTGTTGGTATAATGCAAAAGCTGAAAATTCTAGACAAACAAACAAATCTAATTTAAAGTAATGCATGTATATGTAATAGGGGTGGCTAAAACACTTGCAAGGGAATGATTTGCTATCCCATGAATTAAAAGAAATATACTCAAATCAAACTCTTTTACTTCAACTATCACAACTTGGGTGTTTCTAATAGTTTGATCATTTAACAATAGTTGTGTTATTCCTTAATTTCTACTGATCTCCGAATTGTTCGGCCTGGAGGAGAGATGCCAAAGGAGTTTGTCCTTGCTGAAGATAGTACCATATATTTCATGGCTTCGCGGGAATTCTTTGACAAGTTTCGAGGATTGGCTTTCTGTGTTGTTGTTAGTGTAGAAGGTGGAGAAAAGGAAATATCTTTTGACATCGTGCCACATGTTCACGGCCAAAGGCGGAATGTGTTATCAGGTACTCTCGGTTCATTTGATTTGGATCATGTGTGGATTCAGTATCTCAAACCAAATGTGTGGGGATTGTTGGAGGGAGGATTGATTTTGGAGAATTTGACGAGACGTATTTACGAGTTAGCATTAAACTTAGTGTATCGGGTGGAATTGTAAAAAGGTTGGGATATGTGCTAAGATGCACACGACTAGAAGATGATTTAAAGTTGATGCTTGAAAACAATCCATTAGTGGATCCAGCTATACTTTATGAGGATTATGATGGATATCCAGAATATATCGGAAAAGAATTTGTACGTAGATTCGCACATATACACAGAGAGAAACAGGAAGCTAGTGAGAGTGAAACAGATTAAATGGGAAGAGGCGAGTGCAGTATGGGGTGGCTTGCAGATCTTAAGGAATTAATCATTAAGCCAGCAAAACAAATTTGGGGTGGCACATGTTTCCTGATACCCTAGGATATATGTGTCCTTGTTGAAGTTACGGATGGCATTCAGTTCAATCTCTCATGTGAGATTCAGATATATGCAAATCGATAGAGGGTGACTTTGCACACAACATTCATCGCAAGTGGGTTTGTTTTTCCATATTTTATTGTCAATCAGATCATGATCTCATTCATAAGTGTCATATTCTGCACAACATGTTTGTTACATATCATTTACTAATTTCAGCGGCATTAGCACTTCCTTGGAATAGTCTCTACTTGAGATATATTCTACTTTAAGACGCCATCTTTGGGAATGTTTCAATGTTCTAATCTAAGTTTAAGAATATTTCGAACAATGACAGTTGTGCTCGGCTACAATTGTATCTGATGTCTTGGATTTTTAATTTGGGTTGCATGTAATTCATTTCAGATTTTCCAATTTTATGTCCGTTGAGATCTCAGTCACCCGGGAACTGTTTTCCAGATTTACTGCCTTTTTTTTTTTTTTTTTACGTACTTGGCAAGTACAGCTAATGGTAAAGCTTCGCAACCAATTTTACATATATATCTCCTTGTCATTTAAAAAAAAACAAATATTTTGTTCAATCTTACGGGTTTCACATTATTCATCTATATGGTGCTTTTCAACGATGATGATTACGTATTTTTGTCCATATGTAAGCCTACCAAAAGGTTTAGCGCACACTACTTTTTATGTGCATATATGCTAACGGGAAATACACTTGAGTATTAAGCATAATCAATGAATCGCTATCATATGGAGCTTTTCTATAGACATGTTGGGATCATGGGTTCTAATTTGGATAATTTCTCGATGCTTTTGAAAAGTAATTTTCTTTCTTTTTGATGATTAATTTTTGAAATAATAACGGATCAACAACAGGAAACCGATCCATAAATTGCTGACATCTTATAAAATCCAATTCTCCCACATTTTGTTCCTGTGGACCACAATCTTCAGCAATGACTTATGTGTTGCTCCACCGTTCGTGTTTATGGATGCATTCTGTTGACATTATTTATGTGCATATATATATATCGTCTCCTCTATATATGGACTTTTTGTGGTTGCCCAATATTGCATCGAAATCATTGATATTGTAGAGTTGATATGAATGGAAAAATTACACTAAAAGTCATAATAGTTGGTCCAAAATACAATCAATTCCTAAAATATTAGAAAAAATACAAGCAGGTTCTATATATTTTGAAAAAGGTGCAATTTAATCCTTTCAACGAGATATCTACCAATTGTGTTGATGTGGTGTGTTGGAAATCTAACGTGGTCTTTTTTAAAAGGAATTGAGAAAATATGATGTTAAGTGAATGCCAGATCATAAAACAAGTCAATTTTTTTGAATTAGAAACTTTATTTTAGTAGAATGTGCCCAATTGAGCAAGATCATCGTTCTCCCTCCTCATCTTTCTCTCTCCTGTAACCGACTCCCTTCGTTCAAAGGTGAGAAAACGACAGAGAAAAACGGAGATCTTTTCTAGGAAAAGCCATCCGAGAAACCTTCTTCTTTCTTCCTCTTTCGCCCGTCGACGCGGCCCATCGTCGCTGCAAGGTCATCTCTACAGCTACAGCCGCCGCCGCCGCCACCGCCACCGCCGTGGTTTCTTTCGACTCTCTTCCCAATCGCGGTTACCGAAAGAGTTGGGAGTCGTTTTTCCTCACCGCCTCGTGTCTTCACTCCAGAGGACTTCCCCCATCGCCCTCCAGACGCATCCCGCCGTCTTCACCGGCGCCGCCGTCTCCCGCCCGTTCCGAAGCCGACCGGGATCCCGAGGCGCCGAGACCTTCCAGTTGTGAATCTCTTCCGCAGGCTCCGATTCCGATCCTCGACCCGTACTGCAGCTCAGATATTGAATCCTCTGTTGACGCGATCCATTTGAGTTTGTTTCTCTGATTGCGAGCATCTAGCGTTTGTAAGCTCGAACCTAGGTAGGAATCTGAACTTGAAATTGTTAAAGATGTGCTCCTCAATCAACCGCGCACCATTCGTTCGGCGAAATTCTTAAACTAAATTCGTGTGGATTATTTTGACTGCCTATTGATTGCTGAGCACGATTTCAGTCGGATACAGTTGTTGCCGAGATTGAATCTGACCACTGCGTTCGTTGGTGGTCGCCGAAGAGGAAGTAACCGGAAAACGACGGCCTCCTTGTTAATCTTCTAAACTCATTGGCACCGGTTTGTTCATCGCGTTCCTTTTTTATTTTGTTTGTTTGGGTCATGCTGCGGCCGTGCGTGTGAGTTCTGAATCAGTGGTAGTCGAGATGGTGGCCGACGGAGGCACTCCGGCGACAGCCAAAGGTAGTAGATGACAACGTACGGATTGCTTCTGCCTAAAGGCTTGAACATTGATCTTGCTTGCATTATTTACAAGTAAGTTTGTTCGATTCTGTGAGTAACAAAAGGAGAAAAAGATATAATATATATGCGTGCGTGTATATGTATAGTTGAAAATGGACTTAGTGTGCCCTTATGGTTATATTTGGGATTGAGCTTGGTGAGGTTAAGATTGAAAGGGGCTGGATATAATTAGCCCATTTATGTCCACGGCTAGATTCACAGTCCCAATGCAATTTCTATGCGGACCGAGCCCATCTTTAATAAAAAAATAATAATAAATAACAATAGAGAATAAATAATAATAAAATAATATAATGAAAATGTAACTGATTGTTCAGACACAAGAGAAAAATAAATAAGAAGACATTGAAGAATGACCCTCTTTATTTTCGACCATTCAACAATCTTACACCTGTCCTTATAAAAGGGTGAGAGCACCGATTAATGCAAAACAACCAATCACCCCACATTTAGGTGAAAAGTATTGATGCAAAACGTGCCTCTAAAAAGTATGCCTTAATCCGCGGCGCCCTGGGCTCCATGATCTCCATTTTGTTCAGTCATAGTAAATCCTCTCTTATATTGCCAAACGTCAATTTTTTCAATACATAGGAAATGAAAAAAAAATGCCAAAAAAAAGTTACTTTAATTCGAATAACATCATTCACTTTTTTTTCTTTTTTCTTTTTTAAGTCAAGCAAGTTAATTTCAGACATAAAGTACATCACACTTATTTGTTCGTTATTCTTATCTTATAATTATATATATAAAGAAAATAAATTCAAATCAAAGGGAGAAAAATAGGGCACATAATGTTATTTTTGTTTTTTATTACAATTACGTGGGAATATTGTAGTGATAGATAAGATTTTTTTTTTTTGTTGAAACTTTGGCAGATATAAGAGTGATGAGTGAAGTGGTAATGCACATAAATGAGCTAAAGATTAACGTGTTATTGCTTCAAGGGTTATTGATGGTGGGAGAAACTTCCGACTGAATTGGCCTTGCCAACACCATCGCGCAGCACCCACCCATAAGTAGCTATGATAGTTGGGCTTTATTACCTCATCGCAGAGGGAACGAGTTTGAATCTCTGAATGCTTGCGACTTAAGTGAGGGTCCCAGAGGTGGTTTATTGGGCCAGACCCCCAATGGTTTACGTCTAAATAGCGGCTTGCGGCGAGACCCCACCGGTGCTACCAAGCACCAAAGGGTCGTGTGATTCCCGAATGGTGATCTCCGATGATACCTCGGTCATAAAAAATAAAAAATAAAAACACCATCACACAGCGGTGGCCATTTCAATAGAAGGTTTGCCATGCCATTGACAACCAAATGGCGATTTCCGACGGTCCCTCGGTCATCAAAAAAAAAAAAAAAAAACACCATCACGCAGCATGGCCAATTTAATCGAAGGTTTGCCATGCCATTGACAACTAGAGGAGCGATAACACGTTGAGGATTCATGTTAGCATTATCACCCTTTCACTTAACACACCTATTAATTCCAAAAAAAAAAATTCTTGTTTATCATTGCAATGTTTCCAAGTAATTCATAATCACATACAAGAAATTAAAAAAATAAAATATATATTATATGCCTTATTTTTCTCCCTTTTGATTTGAATTTATTTTCTAAATATATATCATTATTAGATAAGAATAACAAGAAATAATAAGTGTGATGGACTTTGTATCTGAAAATTAACTTCCTTGGCTTAAAAAAAATAAAAAAGAAAGAATGGAAAAAGTGGATGATGTCATCCGAAATTAAGTAATTTTTCTTAGCTTTTTTTTTTTTTTTTCATTTCTAATGCATAAAAAAATGACGTTTGCAATATAATTCATTATAACCAAGCAAAATGGAGGTCATGGAGACCACGAAGCCACTGGTTAAGGTGTATGTGTTTAGAGGTATGTATTGCATAGCTGCTTTTCCACTTGAATTTGGGGGTGAACAATTGAATTTGGGGTGATCGGTTGTTCTGAATCAACCGGTGCTCTCACCTTTTATAAGGGTGGATGGAGGATTGTTGAATCACCAAAAATAAATAGGGTCCCTACAAATGAGGAGAATTGTTTTACAAATTAAGGAGGTTCCCTACAAAATAAGGAAAATTCTTTTAAAAAAAAAGAGGATTGTTCAATGGCCTCACTACAAAGCAAGGAGGGTCAGGTCACATAGATGGCTCAAAGCTCAAACTTGAGACATAAGTTTTACAGTTCTTTGTGTGATTTCAATGGATGGAACAAGAGAGATTCTAATGGAGAGCAATCTTTCATTTCTACTTTATTGAAATTGTCTGTGTTTGGTGTAGTGGAGACTTGCATATGGATGTAAGTATCTTGGTCGACATAGTCCATGGTCATCTCATATTTGAGCTCCCTTTTGATTTTGAGAGCTATTTGTAAATGGCTTTAACATTTTGGGCTCTTTTTGCACATGGGTTTGCACCCCGTTGGTGCCTTGTAGGTGATTTTCTTTTTATCTGTCAAAAAGAGAAGATCACCATTATATTCTAGAATTGATAAGATCGAGTGAAATCATGGATGGAAGTTCTACGATTGAATTGTTTGCACTTGGTTGTGTTGGAATTGAGCTTTTGTTATCTATCTAATCCACACATTCTACCTTTTGAATACTTTTAAAAACTTCGTTGGATGGGAAATTCTTCATTCATAATTCATAGTGTGGGCTTAGTCAAATTTTGATTGTCTTTCGAACTTTTCTTTAGAATGAGTATCTCAACTTGCTTGATCTTTTTATGTGCAATTCGATCCTTCCATCACCTACTGTTACTTGCTTCGTTGAATGTAATTGCAATATGGCAATCTTCCATATTAAGAGTTAAGAGCTGATGTGGAAAAGCAAGAGAGGGCACTCTACCCAGGTATCGGCTGCCTACTGTACCATTCGTGTGCCATTGCTGGTATTTTTATTTCTCTTTTCTCCTCATTTTAAAGTTTTCTATTTTACCACGCGAGTATATTTAAATGATAAGATTTATGTGTTTAATTACTACTTCTTATGTGAAAGCGGAAAAAATAGACTTCGCTTTATCATATGTGTTTGGTCACATCAAATAAGTGAGTCCAATTAGCATGGCCAGTCAACATTTAAAGGAGCAAGTAGTGGTAGTGGTTGGTCACAAAAGGAGCAAACTCAGAAATCAAGCTAGTTAGTGGAATCAATTGCTAGAGAAAAAGGATGATGGAATTGAAAAGAAGGGTACAAGTTAAGAGGATTGGGCCATCAGACTCTTGCATTCGGTGATGAGAGGTTCGACGTCCCATGCTAGCAGATCGCAATCAGTAAGTGCACTTCTCAAAGCCCAATTATTGAATTCCATAACTAGTTTCAGTTCGTGTACTGAAGAGTTTCATGGCTTCCGCATATGCTAAGATGTCCCGCTGTGCAGCCAAAAAAACTCAGAATTTTTGCAAATCTTTTGGTATTTTAAGAACCACACTTATGATACATGGCTGAGCAAGGCTTGGTAAGATTGATTTAAATTCAATTACTTACTGGTTTTCCTATCAATAAGACTTATGATGAAGTCACATGGAATTCATAATAATCAAAGTAATTAGTAGGCTCGATTAACATTAGTCATATTTTTAACCTCATTTGTGATGTCATTGGAGACAGAAGTAGAATAACCTAAATTCTAGATGCAATGCCTGTCACATCCAACCTTAGTGGACACTCCCTCTCCCCTTCCCTCCACCCCCCTCCCCCTTTCTTCCTTTTGGTTTGTGGACGCTTTACCAATTTGAAGTGTCATTCTTTATCAAAGCCAAAACGCATAAATCCTTTTCGACAACATAATCTGAATGCAATATCTCAGTTCACACTTAAACGAAGTCTTCCTTGCCAAATTTCATTAGAAGTATCCGATTATTTTGATAATGGCTTACACTTTGATTGGACAGGGAATGAAATTACTAAGCAAATATAGTGTGTATTGGAGTTTCTCGTTTTTGGCTACACTTTACAAAGAAAGTTAAATATACTTTCGAATATAGTTCAACTAGAAAAACTCGAAACTCATTAATTCATCAACTTTCTCCAAATGCACTTTCTTGCTTTTCTTTTTTCTTTTTTTAATGAATCTTCAATCCTACCAAGCAGGCTAAAAAACTAAGAAATTCTTTAGATATATGAAGTCATCGATATGTGGCCGAGCAAGGATTGGTAAGATTGATTTAAATCCATTTACTTACCGGTTTTCCTTATCAATGAGACTTATGATCAAATCACATGGAATTCATAATGATTGGAGTAATTAGTAGGTTTGATTACCATTAGTGATATTTTTAACCCCATCTATGACATCAATGGAGACCGTAGTAGAATAAGCTAAATTCTAGACACAATGCTTGTCACATCCAACCTTAGTGGACATTTTTACCTCCTTTCTTTTTGGTCTATGGACACTTTACCCTATTGAAGTGCCATTCATTTTTGAAGTCCAAATGAGTAAATCTTTTTGGACAACATAATCTGAATACAATGTCTCGGTTCACACCTAGACGAAGTCTTCCTTACGAATTTTCATTAGAAATATCTTATTATTTTGATAATGACTTACACTTTGATTCAACAGGAAGTGAAATTACTAAGCAAATGAATTCCACAAAAAGCATCCAATGGGAAAGGCCCTGTAGTGAGGGCCAAATGCCCTATTGGAGCGAGAAATCCTTCTCTTCAAAGTGATGGGAAGTAAGCCATTGGCGTACGAAGTAATCAACTCAGAAAAAGAAGCTTGATCTAATTTTTCGTGGCCAAGCTACAAATGAAAATATACCAATTGTTGGTGAAGATTTGCTAAAATCAAAACGCTTTCCCCAGATCGTATCTACATACTTGCATGACTACATCCTGTGTAGGACATTAGAATTGTTTTACATGTCAAAGCTATCCTCTCAAATTATCCAATAGGCCTTCTGTCTTATTTTAGATTTCTTCGCTCCCATTATATATTGATTTGTCTATGGTATGTGGGGAAAATTGTCAAAAAAAAAAAAAAAAAAAAAAAAATCCTAAACCTATTATACTTTTATCAATTTAGTTCTAAACTTTTCAATTTTGCCTATTGAGTAATAACCATTTTCACATTTTGCTAATTGAGTCCATCTAATTAATCCTGGCTGGAAATTACTAACATGGATGGTTGGAGCTGACGTTGCATTTTTAAAAAACTATTTTAATAATATTTGAATTTTTCTGATTTTTTTTCTTTTTTTTTTTCTCTAGTTTTTGGAGCTACAGCCAGCAAGGTTTTCGGCCGACCCTCACCTAGCTCCAAAAACTAGAAAAAAAAAAAAAAAAAGTGCCATATTAGCGTTGGCAATTCACGTCAACAAAAGTGAATGAATATGTGAAAATGTTTAGAACTCAATTAGTGTAATTGAAATATTTATAACTGAATTGACTAAAGTGCTATAGGTTTAGAATGTTTTGGACAATTTTTCCTTGGTATGTGCATCATGATACACTCATTTTGACAAACAATAAAGAAAAAAATGGAAGCACCATCCTTTTGCATAAAAGGCATAGCAAAAATAATGCTAATTTTAACTGTTAGAATAGGGTCTTCTGTGCCCAAAAGTTTGTAACAACTCCTTTTAATATGCTGTCCCATTTGACACGTACATTATGGATCTAATTGAATAACTTTCAGCACCAAATCATCGTATTTCCAAGCGTGTTTCCACCATGCTTTCTGTTGATTCCGTAGATTTAACGAGGTAGATATTTATGATTATTAAAGTGCAATAGGTCTCTAATAAATTCATCGACTTTGTGGAAGAGAATATGAATTGTGGAGATAAGAATTAACTTTGGTCATATGCACTGAGTGGAATGCGTTACTTTGCGGCTTGAACGCACAGTTCTATCACATGCGCATAGTTTTCTCGTTTACTTTACGGTCCTCCCCATCGTCGTAGCATGGACGACAGATGGGAATGGGTCGAGAGTCTCGCCTTGGATTCGCTCTCGAGATGAGTGTGCGCTGTTCTAAAAGAAAGGTAGCTGGTGGGAAACATAAATGGTGGGGGTCACTTGCCTATCAAAGTTTGATCATTTTTGTAGAGCTGGGTGCCTTATTTCATATAATTTTTCTGAAAGTGACGAGCAACTATTCACTTGGGTTTTTGACTAAGCCAAAAAAAAAGAAAAAAAGATATCATGAGAATCGAGCTAGTGCAATTGTAGTATAATTAATCCTATTTAATTTACTTAGATGCTTTTTATCCCTTTTTCTGTGGTGGCTACAGTTTGAACCCAAAGTTGGTATGACAAATTGTCATTTCATTTGCTAAATCAGGCATAGATTTGGGTGACGTAAAAATTCAATTCTTCAACCTGCATTAAAGGATTTCTTTTTTTGGTCACTTTAAAAAAAAAATTAAAGTATGGTTTACCAACTTTTGAAGCAAGAGTGCGTGCATGAGGGGTAGCATATTGTCAATCGCAATAAAAACAAAAATAAAAAACAAAAACAAACTCAAAATGATATATCTTTCGAGGAGACTGGTTATTAATAATTTGCAAAAGAAGAGAAATAAAAGAAAGATGCATTGGTTGCAAGTGTCATTTCCTGGAAGCCAATGCAGTAGCTAACCTTTTTGAAAAGAGATGAGATGCTCTACTTTCCATACAAGAAAAAGAAAGACAAAGGACTAAAGTAACTTTTAGGGGAGCCAATGGAGTAGCTGACCTTTTTAAAAGAGATGGGATGACACTACTTTCTGCCAAAGAAAAAGGGAAATAAAGAACTAAAGATACGGGTCCATTATCACGCGCGTTTTCCCCGAAGCTAGTACGTTAGTCACGGGTCCACCATCATGTGCATCTGATTAATAATCAGAAAACTAGCCTCCAACGAGGGGCGCATTAAATACGTTCATAGAGTTTTTCTTTTTCATATTGATCAATCAAATTCATTGACAATCTAAGTGATAATAAATTCAACTTACATAAAGATTTGTGCTGATAAGACATCTCGATCAAATGTAATCTTAAATGATAAAAAAGTCTTACTATTAATACTATAGGTACCTAAAGCACAGGATAAACTCCCACGCTAAGATTCGGCTCATCCTTAAGCACCTTCATTTTCTGAAATTCTAATATAATTGAAAGGCCTAATAATATTCTTCGTTGACCTTTGAAAAAGAAAGAAACACCATCCCCCCCTCCCGGGGGCGATATGTAAAGAAAATGAGGAGAAGATCAAACAGTGAAGAACTGAGGAAGGGAGAACAAATATCACCTACACTTATGAAAGCGATCGAGGAATCGCAAATCGCGATCGTTGTTTTCTCTGAGAAGTATGCCTCTTCGACATGGTGTTTGGAAGAGGTGACGAAAATCATGGAGTGCAAGGAGCAAAAAGGCCTTATGGTCTTTCCAGTGTTTTACAAAGTAGAACCAAGGGAGGTGAGATGGCAGAGACAGAGCTATGGAGAAGCTATGGCTAAGCATGAGGTCAAGTTCGGGAAGGATTCGGAGAAAGTAAAGAGATGGAAGAAAGCTCTTTGTGATGCTGGCAACTTGTCCGGGGAGCATTTTACTGATGGGTATGTGCGAACAACTCTACTACTTCAATTAGTCTGGATCTTTTGATGCTTGATTTTCGTTTGGGATCCTATAAAGTCGGGTAATTTTACCCCTCACTCTCAAGCAAACACACACTCACAACACAGATCACGCCTAGCCAGCACACGAAACAGAGCACCATGTGCGAGCGAAACAGAGCACCCCGTTCGTCCTCTCAAAGCCCCCCCGATGGCCACGCCGCCGCCCGATTGCTACGTCCCCACGCAGCCCCAACCGCGTCACCTCACCTCCTCTCCATCTCTCTGTATCAAGGGGCTTAGGCGACGACTCGTGACCCCAGATCTGGGGCATCGAACCCAGATCGGGGGTTGGGTAGCCTTCGACGATGGTCGCCGGAGGCTGGCTACAACGGCTAAGACTTTCTCCTGTCACAGAGAAAGACAGCAGGGAAACGGAGAGGACGGGCGACGTTGAGGGGCATGTCACGATAGCCGGGACATGCGGCTGCTAGGCAGGGGCGAAGGCCAGGCACAGGATTTTCCCCTGTTGAGGGCCCGGGCACGGCTTGCCCATTCCCTTTTTCGTTCATTTAAGTAGATTATAAATATTAAAATGCCAGACAAATATGAATTTTTTTTTCACGAAATCCAAAATTTTGAATTTGCAAATTGATATATCCTTTAAAAAGGAAAATTGCACAATTGTCCAATATAACAAGTTTCTCTGATATAAAAACAGTGCATAATACATAAAAAAAACTAACCTATACTAATCTATATTGACATCTTATATCTACTATATATGGTTCAAGCAGGGAGAATTTTCACTCATTTGTACACCATGTGGCAGGGAACTTTGCTATGTCATTGCCACGTGGCAGCACATGGTAGGGCAAGACATATAGTATAATTGTGTCATATGGCTCATTAATGATTAATTAGCATTAGTTTAGTGATTTGTCATATATCTTAAAATACATGCGTAAAAAATATTTTTTATTTAAAAAAACTCATGATAGTAAAATTGTCAACTTAAATTGAATCTTTTTTTTTTTTTTTTGTAAAGAACTTAAATTGTATCTTTTATTTCAGCTGATCTGAATTTTTTTTTTTTAAAGACGAAAATAACAAGTATCATGCTTGTCCCTCAGGCTTCTTTAAATTAGTCTCTATTTCAATTACATCAAGCCTTTCAGTGATCAATATGGGCACCTCTCTCGCAAGAGCATCTCTCCCATCCTTGTATCCACAGTCACTTTCTCTAGCGAAATATTGTGTCGATAGAGTACTTACCTCATTACGTGTCCCATCATACATAGGAGAAGATAAATTTTGTGTTCTGTCAACCTTTTTCTTATTTATTAGAAATGTTTTTTTTTTTTTTTGGTAAGAATGTTTATTTATTTTTTTTATAAGAAGAAAGAATGAAAATCTAAGTTTTTGAAAGGAAATGCAGCCCTTAATGACATTCTTGTAAGTACTTGAAGCGTTAAAGAGCAAAAGGTAATTAAAAGATAGTTTTCTTTGTCCCAACGGCGGGCGTCCGTGTCTTTGTTTGTCCACTTTGAAAAGTGGGACTCAAGCCATCCCAAAGGATATTTTATTTTTATTAGGATTTACCCCATGGTAATGCTAACTCAGACTTCACGTTGTTGGTTTCCATCACAGCTACTACTTTGCTAAGAGAAATACCAGATAAAAAGGTAGGCATTCGCAAAATCTAAGGAAAAACAAGATAATTCAATGAACTTTGTAAAGAGATCAAGACAATGCCTATCGGCATTTTGCATATCCAATAATTAACTTGAATTTTTACTAAATGCAATAATAAATTAACACATAACATGAAGCATAAGATGAAAAAATATAGTCATAGACCTATGGAGACACAGGCATCTTGCTAGTTGAACATATTCGGACAATCATTTCATTGTGGACTAGTTTCTTACTCAACAGTTCTCTATAATTACTTATTCATTTCTTTGGATTACTCTATAAGCAATTTCAACTATCTTTTCCTTGTCAGATATGAAGCAGGGCTTATCCAACATATCGTATAGGAGATCTCAACTCAACTAAGTCGACCACCATTATATGTAGCCAAGGATCTAGTGGGGATAGATTCCCGAGTACAAGAGCTTAAAACAATCTTAAATCTACAGTCTGAGGGTGATGTTCTTATGGTGGGATTATGGGGACAAGGAGGTGTAGGGAAGACAACCCTTGCTGAAGCCATTCATAATGCTATCTTTAGAGACTTTCAAGGTGCTAGTTTCTTGGAATGCATTCGAGAAAATTCAATAAATTCCAATGATTTGGTTCTTTTGCAAAAAAAATTGCTTTCGCAATTATTACCAGGGAAGAAATTACCAATCCACAATGTTGGTGGAGGAAGGCAGTTAATTAAACAAAGACTTTGTAATAAGAAAGTTCTCATTATTCTTGACGATGTTGATAATGCATGCCAGTTAAATGCTTTAGCCAAAGAGCGAGAGTGGTTCGGTGAAGGAAGTAGGATAATTATCACAACAAGAAATAAGCATCTGCTAACTTCTCATGGGATAAATCCAGATCATATATATGAAGTTAAAGCTCTTAAGGAGGGTGAAGCTCTTGAACTTTTAAGAAAGCATGCTTTTCAAGGAAATCAAGAGATAGAAATCAGCAGCAATCTTGTTCATCAAGTTTTGCATTATGCAAGAGGCCTTCCTTTGGCTCTCAGGTGTTGGGTGCTTTCTTATGTGGTAGAGGAGAAGATGAATGGGAAAGTACCTTGCAAAAACTTTCCGAAACTCCTGATGGGGAGATCAATGTTGTGTTAAAAGTAAGTTATGATGGATTGGAGCTTTATACAAAGGAGATTTTTCTGCACATTGCCTGTTTCTTCAGGGGGAGGAGTACGGAATACATTAAGAAAGTTCTTGATAGTTGTGATTTTCACACGACTATTGGGATAAAAGTTCTCATTGAGCGCTGCTTGATTAGTGAAGAGGTAGGGAAAATACAAATGCATGACTTAATTCAATTAATGGGTATGGATATTGTTAAAGATGAAGATCGTGATGATCCCATAAACCGTAGTAGATTATGGCTTCGTGATGATGTTCTTGATGTTCTATTAGAAGATAAGGTAAGACTTGTTGGTGTATTTATTCATAATCAATTCTAATATTTGACTTTTTTTTTTTATTATAGTTACAAATAAACCTGAATATGTTCGAAAAAAATATACAGGAAACAAAAGCAATAAAAGCCATAGTCTTGCAGCTACCAGAGCCAGAAGATATCTATATTGGTCCTGATGCTTTCACAAAGATGAAAAACTTGAAGTTGCTCATCTTGCTTAATGTAGATAATTCTATTCAAGGTCCCATTCATCTCCCTAATGGGTTAAGGTGGTTTGAATGGCCTAATTGTGGTTCGACTTTAGAATTTAGCCATGGTCCAAAGAAATTAGTCGGACTTGATATGCGGAATAGCAAGATCAAGGGAGCGCCCATACACTTTAAGGTACGTATTTACTCGGTGCTTTTTCATTACTTATAGCTATATATTGAATCTGATGATGTTTGTTATTGTTCTTAGGAAAACATCTCCAATTACCGTATTCTTTTATACATATTATTTCACCTTTTCCCAGCACGGAACAATGTGCTGATTTTTGCCCTATTGAACAGCAGAATTGTCCATACATACATACATACATACATATATACTGCAATAAAATAGAAGTAGTTACTTGTTCATCAAAAGTTTGCGATAATGCTTATGAATTATGATGTGGAAAAATCGGAGCCAGATATTTTGAATGAATATTTAACTCAGTTTTTTTTTCTGCGGGATATTTCTTGCAGGAATTTAAAAAATTAAAGTACATCAACTTCCATGAATGCCAGTCACTAATTTGTATGCCGGACATCAGCTATACTCCAAATCTCGAGGAATTGGATCTCAGTAAGTGCAAAAACTTGGAGCGTGTCCACGAATCAATTGGATATCATGACAATTTGCAATTGTTTAATTTGAGTGGGTGCTCTAAACTTCATCATTTCCCCAATGTACTCCAATCCAAGAATCTTCGACTTCTTGATCTTGATTATTGCCCAAAATTGCAAAGATTCCCTACCATTCCAAATAAAACCAAAGGCTTGTATAAACTTAGTTTAGTTGGGACTTCAATTGAGGAACTTCCTGCATCCATAGAAAATCTTGTCTCATTGAAATCAATGGATCTAAGAGATTGCAAGAAATTGGCAATCCTTCCGTCTAGCATTTACAGGTTGAACAATCTTTGTTATTTGAGACTCAGTGGCTGCTCAAAACTAACCAAGTTTCCAAAGATGGAGGAGGATTTGAGTGATCCCCACATGAAGACGGGATTTAGTAAGTTACAGCTTCTATTCCTTGATAGATGCAATCTATCAGAAGTAGAACTCCTACAGAATCCTTCATGTTTTCCTAAGTTACTCTCATTGGATGTTTCATATTGCCAAAAACTAAAAGAGATCCACAAGATTCCACCGCAATTGCTTCAATTGTCAGCAATAAGTTGCAAATCTCTGAGTAAAATTGCCTCCAACATATCTGATGTTTCGGTTGTCCTCTTAAATTCATGTCATGAACTGGTTAGTAGTGGATTGACCATGAATGATTTGTTCAACCCTGAGGTTAGTCTCTCTCTCTCTCTCTCTCTCTCTCTCCCCCTGCCCCCCCCAACCCACCCACCCACACACACAAGACGCTGAAAATCCAGGATCAATCGGCTAATTAAGAAAAAGCAAATATATAGAAAGTTATTCTATATGTATATGTAGTGGAGGTGGCTATAGGGCAACGTGAATGACATTTTCTCTATCTATAGAACTCTAGTTTGCTATGGAATTACAAGGATCACCGAATGAAAAGCTTCAACAATATATGATAACAATACAAGTTCATCCAATTACAAAATCTTCTACAATAAATATCTCGTTTCCGCCAATTAATTACCAAACACCTTTGTCATGCTATTGCTAACTAGAGCTAAACTCTAGGACTACCCACTTAACTCATTGAAACTCCTCTTTTTATGTGCCAATTTAAAAAAATTATCTAATAGCTTACATCTATGGCAGCATTTTAATCCCAGAGAGCATTATCGTTATCATGGTATCTGTGACTTTCTTCTACCTGGAGGAGAGATGCCACAGTGGTTGCGCCGTAATGAAGAGGGTTATATATCTTTCACGGCTTCAAAGGACTTATATAAGAAGTTCGTGGGGTTAGCTATTTGTGTTGTATTCCGAACAGATAAACGGATACATCAAATTTCTTTGGAGTTGAATGCATTCGTTAATGGCAAATGGAGGATCCATTATGGGTATGATGTCACTTCATCATTTTCAGATCAAGTGTGCCTTCGGATTTACGAAATGCCGTGGGTTTGGGGACGACTAGAAGATGCCTTTGGTGCAGATGACAGGGGTCAATTCCATCTTGTGATTAGAGCAAACACGAATGGTAGAGTTGTGAACGAGTGTATAGTTGTGAAAGAGTGTGGATTCCGCCTAATATGCAAGTCACTAGAGAACAATTTGAAAGATGATCAATTGATAGATCCAGCTATACTTTACGAGATTCAAAATGAAGATTATCAAACAAGCAGAGTAGCACCGAAAAACATGCCTTTCACAAAATGGACGGACGAATTCCTAGTTGAGGTATCTCTCTCTCTCTCTCTCTCTCTCTCTCTCTGATTGATACAGAGTCTGTGTTGGGCGATAGTATGTACATTGCAAAAGCTGAAAATGCTAGCTAAGCAACTAATACAAGTTGATTCTGCATGCATGAACATGATCAAACAAGCAAAGAGGAAGACGGTTCAAATGAAATAGAAGATTTGCAAAATAGTAAAATGACCACACGAGAAGATAATTCAACAAATTACTCCACATAAGGAATGAACATGGTTGACCTCTCCCAACCTCTTTCTCTTTGCGCGCGCATGGTGATACTAAAGCTGAAAATTCTAGACAAACAAACAAATCTAATTTAGAGTGATGCATGTATATGTAATAGGGGTGGCTAAAACACTTGCAAGGGAATGATTTGCTATCCCCTGAATTAAAAGCAATATACTCAAATCAAACTCTTTTACTTCAACTATCACAACTTGGGTGTTTCTAACAGTTTGATCATTTAACAGAAGTGGCGTTATTCCTTGATTTCTACTAATCTCCGAATTGTTCGCCCTGGAGGAGAGATACCAAATGAGTTCGTCTTTGCTGAAGATAGTACCATATCTTTCATGGCTTCGCGGGAATTCTTTGACAAGTTTCAAGGATTGGCTTTCTGTGTTGTTGTCGGTGTAGAAGGTGGAAAAAAGGAAATATCTTTTGACATCGTGCCACAAGTTCACGGGCAAAGGCGGAATGTACTATCAGGTACTCTCGGTTCATTTGATTCGGATCATGTGTGGATTTAGTATCTCAAACCAAATGTGTGGGGATTGTTGGGGGGAGGAGTTGATTTTGGGCAATTTAACGAGAGGTATTTACGATTTAGCATTAAACTTAGTGTATCGGGTGGAATTGTAAAAAGGTTGGGATATGTGCTAAGATGCACACGACTAGATGATGATTTAAAGGTGATGCTTGAAAACAATCCATTAGTGGATCTAGCTATACTTTACGAGGATGATGATGGATGTCCAGAAATAATCGGAGAAGATTTTGTACGCAGATTCGCACATATACACAGAGAAACAGGAAGCTAGTGAGAGTGAAACAGATTAAATGGGAAGAGGCGAGTGCAGTATGGGGTGGCTTGCAGATCTTAAGGAATTAATCATTAAGCCAGCAAAACAAATTTGGGGTGGCACATGTTTCCTGATACCCTAGGATATCTGTGTCCTTGCTGAAGTAACGGATGGCATTCAGTTCAATCTCTCATGTGAGATTCAGATATATGCAAATCGATAAAGGGTGACTTTGCACACAACATTCATCACAAGTGAGTTTGTTTTTCCATATTTTCTTGTCAATCGGATCGTGATCTCATTCATAAGTGTCATATTCTGCACAGCATGTCTTGTCACACATCATTTCCTAATTTCAGTGGCATTAGCTTTTCCTTGGAATAGTCTCGACTTGAGATATATTCTACTTCAAGATGCCATCTTTGGGAATGTTTCAGTTCTGATCGAAGTTAAGAGTATATTTCGAACAAAGACAGTTGTGCTCGACTACAATTGTATCTGATGTCTTGGATTTTTAATTTGGGTTGCATGTAATTTATTTCAAATTTTCCAATTTTATGTCCATTGAGACCTCAGGCACCCGGGAACTGTTTTCCAGATTTACTGCTTTTTTTTATATGTCTTGGCGAGTACACCTTATGGCAAAGCTTCGCAACCACTTTTACACACACACACACATACACATATATCTCCTTGTCATTTTTTTAAAAAATTATTTTGTTTAATCTTACGGGTTTCACATTATTCATCTACATAGTGCTTTTCAACGATGATGATTACATATTTTTGTCCATATGTAAGCCTACCAAAAGGTTTAGCGCACACAACTTTTCATGTGCATATATGCTAACGGGAAATATACTAGAGTATTGAGCATAATCAATGAATCACTATCATATGGAGCTTTTCTATAGACACATTGGGATTATGGTTTCTAAATGCAATAATTTCTCAATGCTTTTGAAAAGTAATTTTCTTTCTTTTTGATGATTAAATTTTGTGATAATAACAGATCAACAACAGGAAATCGATCCATAAATTGCTGACATCTTATAAAATCCAATTCTCCCACATTTTGTTTCGGTGGACCACACTCTTCAGCAGTGACTTATGTGTTAGTTGGGCCGTTCAAGTTTATGGACCTCATTATTCGTGTGCTTGTGCATTTTGTTGACATTATTTACATGCATATATTTATTTATTTATTTCAATCAGGTTCTTCTCCTCTATATATGGACTTGTGTGGTTGCCCAATATTGCATCGAAAACATTGATATTGTAGTATTGATATGAATGGGAAAATTACATTAGAAGTCGTAATGGTTGGTTCAAAATACAATCGATTCCTAAAATATTAGAAAAAGTACAAGTAGGTTATATATTTTTTGAAAAAAGGTGCAATTTAATCCTTTGGACGAGATATACACCAATTGTGTTGATGTGGTGTGCTAGAAATCCAATGTGATATTTTTTAATAGGAATTGAGAAAATATGATGTTAAGTGAATGCCAGGTCATAAAACATGTAAAACTTTTTTATTTAAAAAAGAAACCAAAAGCATATCGAAATTCATATTGAAGACAAAAAAAAAAAAAAAAAAAAAAACCAATGACTTGCATGCCCTCAATACCTATAGCACATATGGTATTTGAATAAAAATTTCTTGCAATTAACTTTAGACTAAACTTGTTACATTATTGAAATACTACCAATACTTTCATCTAACACTTTGAATTTTTAGAATAGTTGATAATGATTTCATAAAATTCCATAAAATTAGATTTTGTAAGGTCATGACTCGCGATCTCACCCTTTCACTTATTACCAGATAGCTTCGATCTTTCTTACGTTTTTTTTTTCTCTTGTTTCCTTCTAAGTGCAAGTCTCCTATTAATAGCAGTGATATATCGTGAATCTATACAGTAATCATATAAAATCAAATCTTTTTCATATATCAGGAATAAATTATCAAGTCTTAAATATATTATACAATTTTTTATTTTGCCATTTTGTGAGGAATATCCCCCGATCAGTGCCCACCGGTAATTGCTGATGGGGCAATCTGAACTAAAATTGTATCACAATATTATGCGATTATTTTGAATTAGAAAACTTTATTTGAGTAGAATGTGCCCAATTGAGAAAGACGTCGTTCTCTCTCCTCATCTTTCTCTCTCCTGTAACCGACTCCCTTCGTTCAAAGCTGAGAAAACGAGAGAGAAAAACGGAGATCTTTTCTAGCCAAGCGATCCGAGAAACCTTCTTCTTTCTTCCTCTTTCGCCCGTCGACGCGGCCCATCGTCGCTGCAAGGTCATCTCTACAGCTACAGCCGCTGCCGCCGCCGCCGCCGCCGCCGTCGTGGCTTCTTTCGCCTCTCTTCTCAATCGCGGTTACCGAAAGAGTTGGGAGTCGTTTTTCCTCACCGCCTCGAGTCTTCACTCCAGAGGACTTCCCCCATCGCCCTCCCGACGCCTCCCGCCGTCTTCGCCGGCGCCGCCTTCTCCCGCCCGTTCCGAAGCCGACCGGGATCCCGAGGCGCCGAGACCTTCCAGTTGTGAAGCTCTTCCGCAGGCTCTGATTCCGATTCTCGACCCGTACTGCAGCTCAGACATTGAATCCTCTGTTGACGCGATCCATTTGAGTTTGTTTCTCCAATTGTGAGCATCTAGCGTTGTTTAAAGATCTGCTCCTCAATCAACTGCGCACCATACGTTCGGCGAAATTCTTAAAACTAAATTCGTGTGGATTATTTTGAGCGCGTATTGATTGCTGAGCCCGATTTCAGTCGGATACAGTAGTTGCCGAGATTGAATCTGATCACTGCGTTCGTTGGTGGTCGCCGAAGAGGAAGTAACCGGAAAACGACGGCCTCCGTGTTAATCTTCTAAACTCATCGGCACCGGTTTGTTCATCGCGTTCCTTTTTTACTTTGTTTGTTTGGGTCATATGCTGCGGCCGTGCCTGAGAGTTCTGAATCAGTGGTAGTCGAGATGGTGGCCGACGGAGGCACTCCGGCGACGGCCAAAGGTAGCAGATGACAACGTACGGATGCTTCTGCCTAAAGGCTTCAACATTGATCTTGCTTGCATTTGTTTAGAAGTAAGTTTGTTCGATTCTGTGAGTAACAAAAGGAGAAAAAGATCCAATTTATATGCGTGCGTGTTTATGTATAGTTGAAAATAATAATAAAATAATATGATGAAAACGGAAACTGATTGTTCAGACACGAAAAAACTAAATAAGAAGACATTGAACAATGACCCTCTTTATTTTCGACAATTCAACAATCCTCCATCTGTCCTTATAAAAGGATGAGAGCACCGATTAATGCAAAACAACCAACCACCCCAAATTCAGGTGGAAAAGTGTTAATGCAAAACATGCCTCTAAACAAGTATGGCTTAATCTGCGGCGCTGGGCTCTATGACCTCCATTTTGCTCTGTCATAGTAAATCCTCCCTCTATATCACCAAATGTCATTTTTTTTTTCAATGCATAGGAAATGAAAAAAAAAAAAAAAAAAAAAAGCCACTTAATTTCGAATAACATCATTCACTTTTTCTTTTTTTTTAAGCCAAGCAAGTTAATTTCAGACATAAAGTTAATCGCACTTATCATTTTTTTCGTTATTCTTATCTTATAATTATATATAAATATATATAAGGAAAATAAATTCAAATCAAAAGGGAGAAAGATAGGGCACGTAATGTTATTTTTGTTTTCTATCATGATTACGTGGGAATATTGTAGTGATAGACAAGATTTTTTTTTTTTTTTTTTTTTTTGAAACTTTGGCAGATATAGGACTGATGAGTGAAGTGGCAATACACATAAAGGAGCTAGAGATCCTAATGTGCATCCTTAACATGTTATTGCTTCTATGGTTATTTATGGTGGGGCAAACTTCCGACCGAATTGGCTTTACCAACATCAATCTCGTAGCGGCGGCCTATTCAATTGAAGGTTTGTCGTGCCATTGACAACCCAAGGAGCGATAACATGCTGAAAATTCACGTCGGGATTATTACCACTTCACTCAACACACCTATCTCTCGCCAAATTTACCAAAAAAAAAAAAAAAAAAAAAAAAATCTTGTTTATCATTACAATGTTTTTATGTAAATCATAATCATATACAAGAAATTGAAAACAATGCATTTATTATGTGCCTTATTTTTCTCCATTTTGATTTGAATTTATTTTCTAAATATATATGATTATTAGATAAGAATGACAAGAAATAATAAGTGTGATGCACTTTGTATATGAAATTAACTTGCTTGGCTTAAAAAAAAAAAAAAGAATGGAAAAAGTGGATGATGTCATCCGAAATTAAGCAACATTTTTTCACTTTTTTTTTCCATTTCTGATGCATTAAAAAATGACGTTTGCAATATAATTTATTATAACCAAGCAAAATGGAGGTCATGGAGCCCACAAAGCTGCTGGTTAGGGTGTACGTGTTTAGAGGCGTGTATCGCATAGCTGCTTTTTCACTTGAATTTGGGGTGATTGGTTGTTCTGAATCAACCAGTGCTCTCACCTTTTATAAGGGCGGATGGAGGATTGTCGAATGACCAAAAATAAATAGGGTCCCTACAAATTAAGGAGATTCCCTAAAAAATAAGGAGAGTTCTTACAAAAAAGGAGGATTGTTCAGTGGCCTCACTACAAAGTAAGGAGGGTCGGGTCACATAGATGGCTTAAACTTGAGACATAAATTTTACAGTTCTTTGTGTTGATTTCAATGGATGGAACAAGAGAGATTCTGATAGAGAGCAATATTTCTTTTTTGGTTTTATTAAAATTATCTGCCTTTTGTGTAGTGGAGACTTGCATATGGACGTGAGTGTCTTGGTTGACATAGTCCTTGATCATCTCATATTTGAGCTCCCTTTTGATTTTGAGAGCTATTTGTATATGGCTTTAACTTTTTGGGCTCTTTTTGCATGTGGGTTTGCACCCCGTTGGTGCCCTATAGTTGATTTTCTTTTTATTTGTCAAGAAGAGAATACCACCATTATATTCTAGAATTGATAAGATCGAGTGAAATCATGCATAGGAGTTCTATAATTGAATTGTTTGAACTTGGTTGTGTTGGAATTGAGCTTTTTTTTTATCTATCTAATCCACACATTCTGCTTTTGAATACTTTAAAAACTATGCTGGATGGGAAATTCTTCATTCATAATTCATAATGTGGGCTTAGTCAATTATTGATTGTCTTTCGAACTTTTCTTTAGATTATCTCAACTTGCGTGATCTTTTTATGTGCAATTTGATCCTTCCGTCACCCGCTGTTACTTGTTTCTTTGAAATGTTGTAATTGCAATCCGACATTCTTCCATATTAAGAGTTAAGAGCTGACGTGGAAAAGCATGGGAGAGGGAGGGAGGGAGGGGTAGCTGATGGCACTCTACCCAGATTTCGGTTGCCTACTGTACCATTCATGTGCCATTGCAGGTATTTTATTATTCTCTTCTCCTCATTTTAAAGTTTTCTCTTCTTTTCTTTTCTTTTTTCGATTGAGTATATTTAAATGATAAGATTTACGTGTTTAATTACTACTTCTTACGTGAAAGCTGAAAAAATAGACTTCACTCTATCAGATGTGCTTGGTCGCATCAAATAAGTGAGTCCAATTAGCATGGTCACTCAACATATAAAGGAGCAAGTAGTGGTAGTGGTAGTGGTAGGTCACAAAAAGAGCAAACTCAGAAATCAAGCAAGTTGGTGGAATCAATTGCAAGAGAAAAAGGATGATGAAATTGAAAAGAAGGGTACAAATTAAGAGGACTAGACTAGACCTAATCTAGAATTAAATAACTGGGGCTATTGAGTTCGTGTTGACCCTCAAGCTCTGCTATTCTTAAAAATTGGAAGACTATGTCATCTTTTCACTATTCGCTCTAAAATTGCTTGATATGGCTAATGGTGCCTGTGTTGCTTTTCTGTCTTGTTACTACTCATTAGACAAGTTTTGTGGTTCCAGATTGGCAATGCAATGCTTTGTTGAGCTGTATATGCATGAAACTTTTAACATATAATGTGACGGCTCAGGCGGCGGTGCCCGGAGAGGAGGGATGGCGGTGTATTCGCACCTCGGTCCTCGGATGTGCGCAAGGAGGGGGGCGCATCTCCTGTTCCACATCGCTTAGGGGGAGAGTTCTGGGCTATTTTATTAGGCTTGTGTTCTCTAACCTGTGTAACGCGTTTTAAAGTCGTGAGGGCCGAAGGCCTAAAGCGGACAATATTACATAGTGAGAGGTCTGGTTCCTTGCATATAATATATCCACATCTCCAAAAGTTATGGTTTTGATGGGATATTATCCTTGACATTAGTGTTTTACGAACTGAGCTGCAAGTGGAGAGTGCATATCTATCTGATATACGTGTTCAAGTCAAATGTTAGTTATTTGACGAAGGCGATCTAGGATAGAAATGAGGGATGTGCTCACAAAGGTGAAATTCCTGGACTTTGGCATGAAAAGTGGGTTTGTTTAGAATAAATACCAACTTTTTTTTTTTTATATGTAAATGTGCGGATAAGTTTGATATATCCCCATGAAACCGAAGATATCATACACCCTTCCAGTATCCAAGCTGTAAAGGAACCTACGTAATTCATTGCTTCACTGGGGAAGACATTGTCAGTTCTCAGGTAATGTTCTTAGTGGATGCTAGTTCTCTCTTCTTTGGCCTTGTTTGAAAATTTTAGTATTGTTTCGTTTCTTGTAGTCTTAAAAGCAACATTATCATCCTCGCCTATGACGTACTGGTAAGCATATTGTCTCTAGCTATGTCCTATTTTTCTCCTTGTCCAGGTCAGGTTATCAATGTTTCTGTATATATATTTTCAGTATGGTAATATTTGCGTAGAAATTTAGAGATGACGTAAATGAGACCTTTCAGCATCAACAGCACCATCCAAGGCATTAATAATATCTTCAATAGTCACTATGAGGATCCCTGCTCGATTTTTTTAGGCATATGTCTTAGATTTCTTTCCCTGGGAGTATTTGAACTATTGTAATTTAATTTATTTAAAATATCAGCCACACTGCTTGTCTGTAAATTTTTAGGTGAAATGTTGTGATTGTATGATTTATGTTCTAAGGCATGCAAAGTTGTGTGCACGCTGACAGGCACATGTACATGCGCCTCTGCCCAGGTACATACTGATAAGCTAGGTCCATGAGGAATATTATAGCCATTCTATAACTTGGTACCGGTCATCTTCCTCTCAAGGATTGTTATTTCGCTAAAGTTTTGCTTCGTCGAAGGAAAAAAAAGCAAAAACTTGAACTGGTCCAATTACTCGAGACTGTGCAATTGGTGAACATGGTTAGTAAATGTAGTTGATATACATCTACTTTTGGGACTATTTGCTTAGGAGTAAAGTATCTGACCAATTATCCATTCAAGTTCTCTAGTTCTGTTGCTCGGAAGCAGGAATCGAACTTCTGGACCAAATATTAACCATGGTAGACCACTGATTCAATCGCAAGTACATCTGCAACTGAGTTTCTATCGTGATGTTTATCCTAATGTTGTTCCTTTTGCCAGCAACCCCCAGATTTTCAACTCTTGCTTTTGCAGAGTTAAAATGTGTGAGCTGTGTTTATTTCTGCCGTTCCTCTTCCATTGTTGATGAGGCTAGTACATTCTTCCTCGGTCTATGGAAAATGAAGTAACACCCTTTCTTGCATATTTAGTTGTTCTAAAAGCGCTCTTGTGATGCTCTTCAGGATGAAACTGAAACAAGTCAAGCTACCCTTTGTCCAGGAGGAAAGCACAAGCTCATTTGGGATGAGGAAATTGATTTGATTTGCCTCTTCTATAATCAGATGCAGCTCGAGATAAAATATGTCTTGCCACCATTTCCACCATCTTTGGTTAAGTTCTGTTTGTTTACCAAGTACTGTGGCTGTTCATGTTACATACCATTTCCAAAATACCATCCACACTTCACAGTTGCACTAGTTATGTTATTGACTGACACTGCCATAGACTGTTTCACTCACCGTCATCCTCAATGTATGTCTATGCATTAGAATCTGGTTCTGATCTTTTTTCCCTTTTAGTATAATAGTAACTGTATATGCTTTGAACTACACCTCCAGCGCATTCATGAATATGTTATCTACTCCTTCGAACTTTTTTAAGACCGGGACATCACATGGGAGGTGCCTTCTTCTATTTCCTCCACTCTTAATAGTCTATGTGCACATCTCTATTCACTGTACTTTTTGAACTTATTAACGACTCCCCATCCCACTTCAATGTCTTGATCTTTCTCATACTGTTTTATGATTTCCCTAGCAATTACCAAGAAGGTGTTTTTAAAATGGTATATGTAACAAAGTCTAATGATTGTGCATATTTAATATATAAACAAGCTCGTTACGTCATACTTCCAAGCTCACTTGTCGAAACACCTATCTAATTTGAACCATGTTATTTGATATATATGCCAACTTTCATGTCTTGCTAGTGCACCTTCAAATTTTCTTACTTTATTAAACGATCCCACATGACAAAAATGTTTCTCCAACCGAATTTAGCAAATCAAGTTTAGGGGATAGGGTATCGAGAAAAATAAATAGAGTTAGTCCCATAGTTGACTTCTCTAATTTAATTTCTTGTTTATTTATTTATTTATTTTGGCTGCAGCAAAGTTGTTCATGACTATGGCAAGTTCATAGATGAGATGGAGAAAGTGGTGTTCAGGATGGTCTGCGAGAGCTACGATGTCGAGAAATGCTATGACCCTTACAAACGAAAATATCTAGTGTGAGATTTTCGTTATTTCCTACCTCACGTGTGCAGTAGACACTCTCTCTCACATGGGGAGTCCATTAAGCTAGGGCCAACCATTGCCGTTTGATGCATGACATCCTCTTTTAAGAATCATTGACCGCTTCTCATCCCAAATGTCAGATGTGGCATTTCTTTTTTCACTTGATATGCGTACTTGATAAAAGATCGCTACAAAATGCATTTACTAATGTCAAAAAAAGAAAAGGGAAAATCTTCACTGTTTTATTTAGATTTCATTACCCATAGATTGGTTTGTATTGCCGACTTTCAAGTGTTTTGTTCATCGTTTTTGGATTTGAGGGAAGGAATCACTCGCCAAGCACTCAAGATGGTTAAAGTGAAATTCATAAATCGTGAGAAGGGCCAAAATAACTAACATAAACTTCACATGAGTCCATATGATCAAATAAAATAGGTTTCTTATCAATTACAGCCACAGTGGAAGGTCCTGTCTACGTGCAGTCCATTAGTTATATATTTTCAATCATAGAGTAACTAATTTATAAAATTATTTTATTGTGCACACTAATGAGAAAATGTGTATGGCCATGAATGAATTATTACAAAGGCCCTAACGTTTATGTTTTGTCTCGTACTAATCGTTGCATAAAAGAAGAAATGCTAGTCTCTTTTCACATATTTGTAAGCGAGAAATATGCATCTTATGGTGTGCTTATGTAAATTATTGCTTATTAATCAAAACTTGTCCATATTAGATCGAAGGGTTCGAGGAAAACGTCTTAGTTGAAGGGATCACGCCACACCATAGTTGTTGCCTTGTTTTAATTGTCTTTGTCCGAAGGCCATGTGCAATCATATATTCGGGCAAGTTGGAGAGAACCAAGACAATGAATTCTCTCATCATCACTTTCGTCTAATATCACACATTTCTCGACTAATCAATTCCCTAATTGAAAAAAAAAAATTCCTTATTTGCAAGTTATTGATGAGTAATGAGCATGCAAGCTTGTCCTTTGGCAACTTTGCTCTAGTCAAAAAGTGGAGTCAGTAATGCTCATTATAAAAACCAGGTGCTTGTGCTTTAGCCGTTAGTAACTTTTCTATTGATGTTACAATCACTCAATTAATTATCTGAGTAAGTATGAAGAGCAAAAGATAAATTCCTTGAATACCACACTTCTAAAGATGGTGTATATTAAAATATCTGAAAATTTGTTTAAATGGCAATCAATATATCAAATATTTGGCGTGCGTGAATATAAAGAGTGTAGGGAAGAAAGATGCTCAACCGATTAATAGTGGTTCAGCCCAAACTGGCACTAGCTCCATTCCTAAGACTGATTTACTTTACGAAGCTTGGCTAATGAAACCACTACTCCTCTACCCACAGTGTACTCTTCTATAAGAATTTCTCTAACAAATGTTATCTCACAAGAAGTTGATTTACAAAGTGAATACGAGAGATTTCTGTATTTTTTATGTACACACATGCCCATGACAAGGGGTTACCCTATTTATATGGAAAACAAACTCAACCAACTATTACTAACACCTCAAACGGCTAATTTTTTGACCATCGAGAATTTGGGTGCCTCTAAAATATGGTTTTACACCTGCTAGATTGAGCAGGCGAAACTTAAATCTGAACAGCAAAGTCAGGTATTCAACTATTACTCGGCCGGGTAGCGGACCTGTTATCAGATAGAAGCCAGTATTCTTTTACCCTTGCTAACCGAATACCAAGCAGTCAGATGATCTAAGTGAAATTTTATTACTTATGAAAAGGGCCAAATTAACTAACAGAATATTCGCACGAGTCCACACCGTAAAATAAAATCGACTTGTTGTTTCAAGAACAATGGAAGATCCCATCAGCAAGGCGTCCACTAGCTGGATGTTTTCAATAAATAAATTTATTCTACTGTGAACATAAAGAAAATGTGTATGGGGACGAGGAAACCATTACGTAGGCCCTTACGATTATGTTTTTGTCTTGTACGACTTATAAGTTATAGCTTAGAAAAAGAAATATTAGTCTTTTTCCACACATCGTAAGTGAGAAAGGAGAATCTTAAGGCTTGCTCATGTAAATTATTCTATTTCAACATGAATTTTTCTATTTCTCTTCCTACATAAAAAATTTCAAAACATTATTTAATAAATCGCAATGTACATAAAGTCAGCCAGCGACTAGGCCAGCTGGAATTGAAGAAAGGAGGAAGGAAGAAATGAAAAGTAAAAAAGAAGAGAAAAATAAAAGAACATAAAAGAATAAAAATTGCAGAAAAATTTTTAAAAAAAAACTAAAAAAATTATCCACATCGCGATAGCTAACATCTATGTTAGCAATTTCCAATCAAAATTTTTCGGAAGGAATATATCGACAAATTATCAAAAGTTTTAGGACTGAATTGTTTGTTGTATAATAGATTTATTATTTTTGTAGTAATTTTCCCCTAAATTATATTTTAACTACAGATAACTTATAAGACCAAAGAGGCCCAAAACAGAATTCTGTGTACAATAAAGTAGTTCCATGGCTTGCTATATTTGAGTTGAGGGGGTGAGGAAACTTATGGGAGAAAATGTCGACATTTCACGTTTTTGTTTCTCATCAAAATTTTAAAGTTCTCTGCATTCTCCACCTAAACCTTCATTTTCTCCATTTTTCTTTGTTTCCCAAACATTCAAAAAGTAACCCTACTGTAACTAATAAATGGAGGTTAACCATTGCAATTGATACATGACCTTCTATTTTGATAACGATATAATTCTTCTTTTTATTCAAAGTGTTGGACTACATTTTTTTCACCTCATATGTGCACTCAATAAAGGAACTCTTGAAATTGTACTTACTAATGCCGAAAAAGAGAGAAGCAAAGTCTTCGGTGGGCCACAGATTGGTTTGTATTGCTGACCATCAAGAGTTTTTAATTTTATTTTTTGGATTTAAGGGAAGTGAAACACTCAAATGATATAAGTGAAATTCATTTCTCGTGAAATGACTTAATTCACATGAGTCCATGTTGACACCTCAATTTTAATTAGTTTTATTAATTAAGTTTTTAATTTTTGTCTTTTTGGATAAATAGATAATAAAAAAACAAAAACAACAAAAAACAAATAAAAATAGTAAAAAGAAAAGCAGAAAAGCCCTCGCATGGGCCCGTGAGGCCCATTCCGCGTCAGCCCAGCCCGGCCGAGTCTTCTTCTTCCTCGCGCAGTTGCAGCGCACGCGCAGGGGGCGCGACGCCGGAGCGAAGGGGAGGAGCAGCAACGATGCACGTGGAGCAGGGGGGCTGGCATCGGATAAGAACGTGGGAGGGGCAGCTGGCGTCGGATGGGACGCCGGTTCGGCCGGCGGAGGCCGCTTGGCGCACGGGGACCGGCGGTCGAAGCTCCGTCGACCGGCTGCCCCCTCGCCTATAAATAGGCCCCCGTCTCCGTCGTCGAGGAGGCACGCCGAAAACGATCGAAGGCTGCAAAGCCTCGAGCTTCCTGCTGAGAGACTTCAGAAGGGGAGCCGAGGTCAAGCAAGCCCAGATCCGAAGGCTCGCGGCCGGAGAGACGAACAGAGAGAGAGAGGGAGTCGGATCTAAGGCCGCAAACTTCGGGTTCCCCACTGAGAGACTTCAGGGGGGTCCGAGGATGCGCAGCCGAGGATCTGAGGCCCGCCGGAGGCAGGTCGTGAGCTTAAACGGCCTCCCACCGAGAGACATCGAGGGAGGCCGCGGGCAAGCGAGCATGCAGAGAGAAGAGAAATCAAAGTGCAGAGACGGTCGAGGATCAGATCTGCCGTCGATTCAGCTCCAACGCCGCCCCAAACATCGTCCCGACGCCGTCCAGATCTAAAGGTCGCCTTCGTCGCCGCAAGCTGTGCCACCGTGCTGCGCCAAAGCCGAGAGCAGGTGACGATGGAGCCTTGCCTACGCCGTCCATCCAAAGCTCTAATGGCCGTCGCCTTTGCCATTCACTGCCGTCGCCGTAGCCACCGTAGCCGCCGTCGCCGCCGTCGCCGCCGTAATGCTCCTGTTTCCCCCTTTCGGCACCGCGGATTAACAAACCCTAGGGTTTGCAATTTCCGGGTCACGAAGCGGATCCCGGTTTGGGAAACCGGGTAGGGTTTCCGCGATTTAAGGGGCGGCGGAATTCGGGTCGGGTGATGGAGCCGAGTCGGGTAGGGTTTCGCCGAACCGGGTCGGCGGGTCGGCCCGGTTCTTTCGAAAACGGGCTCTTGGGCCACGACGCCGTTTCAGCAAAAAAAAAGGGAAAAATCTGAGTCGGGCCCGTCCTCATTCGGATCGCCGGCCCGGGTCGGACCCATCCCGCGGATCCGACCCGGGTCGGCTTTTCTTTTTAAAGTTTTATTTTAAATAATATTTCAAATAAATAAATAATAAATATTTTATTTCAAAAAAATCAAAAATGTTTTATTTTAAAAAAATATATTTAAAAAATGTTAAAAATGTTTTATTTTCCAAAAAAATCGAGAAAAATCAAAAAATAATTTATTTTCCAAAAATATTAAAAATATTTTATTTTCCGAAAAAATCAAAAAAATTTCATATTTTCCAAAAAATGCCAAAAATTCATGAAAAAGCCAAAAAGACTTGTATTTTCCCAAAAATACCAAAAAATCCCAAAAAGAAAAATCCTATTTGTGTCCAAAAGAATTAGAAATAGACTCAAACAATGTTTTCCTCTAAAAATGTATGGAAAATCCTCGAACATCCAAAAACCTTAGGGTTTAAACAAGATTAGATACCGAAAGAGCATTAGTGATTAACTAGTATAATCAAGTCTCCTATCCTAATTTCTCTGATTGTGCAGGAGGGAGTATTCCTCCCGATACCTAATTAACTAGTATAATCAAGTCTCCTATCCTAATTTCTCTGATTGTGCAGGAGGGAGTATTCCTCCCGATACTTCGCTTGGGTTTTTAATCGACCCACCCCAAACTGATTAGTGGCGACTCCGTTTTAAATTAATTTACAAAAGTTAAAAATTTAGACTATTAAAGTAGTGAATTGGTGGACTTGGGAGAGTCCGGGCATAACTAATTTCAACCGAGCTATTAGCCTCCTAAGGCGCTCGTACCCGATTGCGGGCGCCGAGAAAAAAAGAGATCGCGACAGTCCATACTGTCAAATAAAATAGGCTTGTTATCAATGACAACAATAGTGGAAGTTCCTATCTGTGAGCCGTCCATTAGCTAGATGCTTTCAATTAGAGTATAAAATTAATAAATTTATTTCATTGTGCACACTAGAGTGAGAAAATGTGTATGGCAATGAAGAAATTATTACATAGGCCCTCACGGTTATGTTTTGTCTCGTACTAATCATTGTAGAAGAAAATATTTATTAGTCTATTTCCACACATTTGTGAGCGAGAAAGGGGAGTCTTATTTCGTGCTCATGTAAATTATTGCTCACTAATCAAAAGTAGTCCTCATTAGATACGGAGGGTTCGAGGGAAATGCCTTACTTTATGGGACGACAGCACTCCATAATTTTCGCAACTGGTCATTAAAGAATAAAGCCTTTTGGTTGAGTGGAAGAAAATAACTCAGAAGACATCGATCATAATTTTGCCAATGAAGGAGATGATTACGTGGACCTTAAAAAATAACATTATTTAAAAGTTAACTTCTATGAACATCTTGAAACTAACATAAGTATCAGCTGTTTTTTGGCCAAAGACCTAAGTGTTGGTTAAATTAAAACGTCTTTTAACTAAAGATATTTTAGAAGATTTATAGCAAAAGAGAAATTAGAGATCATATTTTTTTTCAATCGCCGAAGGTTAACTCCTTTCAAATCATTCCGTTAATCTTAACTAGCACCAGTGCTGTATATATTTTTTCAAAGTGTTTCGAGAATTAAAGGTTATTTCCAACATTATATCCCCAATAGCTTACGCTCAGGATTTGTTGAACTTTTAGGACTATGAGAACGAATTTTCTATCTCTCTTTTGACAAACGTGCTTTCAAAAAGTAGTAAGTCCCGAACTCCCGATGTACATAATTTGGTAATGATATTGGTGAAGCCTTGCATCAACGGGGATGGGGAAGCCATCGACTGATCTCTCAATCCCAATTATGACCCCGACAATGATGACATCAAGCTCGTGCTCGTGCTCGTGCCCCTTATGTCGCCGACCCTAACCTAATCTCGTATTTCAAATCTGAAGTGCATCGGCAGTTGCTCCTTTGTATCTCTAAAATTGTCTAATCAAGGCTGTCTGTCCCAAGTATAACATCCGATTCATAATTTTTTTGTGTCCTCTTCAGTCTTTCCTCCTTTTTACTGTGATTTTGCTTGTGCTTGTAATCTCTCTGCAAATTGAATGGAAGAAAGAGGAGGAAAATGCGACATTTGCTTTTGCTTCAAGATTCTGTTACATTGTTTATTTACCTGTTTGATAAGAATTATTTTCTCGAGTTTAACATAATTAATTTGTTCACATTTTACTTTTTTTTAATAACAAAAAATGCCACATCAGCTTACAGGGAAGCACCGTTTTGTCACGTAAGCACGTTTCGATGGAAAAGATTAGGGATGTCAATGGGTCGGGTCGGGTCTTGTTGTTACCCGACCCGACCCGCAACACAATGGTCACAGATTGACCCGACCCGAACCAACCCGAAACACATAAGACCATCTAATCTGTTTCGGGTCGGTTCGGGTCGGGTCGGGTTACTGGGTTTCCCTTCTTCTTTTTTTCTTCTGGGGTTCATTAAATCCTTTTAAAAGCTCGAGAATTTGAGGCTGCAGTTCTTCCGTCACGAAGCTTCTCAATCTTAATTAATCGATTTAAAGCAGCTTTCTTCCGGGTGCTTGGAACCAATGCTTCCTCGTCAAGGACTTTGCCGCAACCCGCATGGACACATTGAAGCCTTTAGCTTCGATGATACGAGAGATGGAGAAGACATCAAATGCAGCAACTCTTTTACCTCGTATTTTTTTACATTAGAAAACCTGTCTTTGTGAAAAATGTAGCACAACCATCTATTGTATTGATATTCCCACCATAAACCCGCAGACAATGGACATATAAATAAATAAAATGATGTGAAACCTAAGACAACATAAAAGGAGAAGTCCATGAATAACCTCAATCGTTTTTTTTTGTTGTATAAAGCTTCATAACCATGTTTGTCTAATTCAAGGGCGAAAAACTCCTCGAAATGATCACTTTGAACCTGGAAAAGAAAACATATCTATTTTCAATGACCAAACATGCTAAAAAGGGAGGACAAAACTAATAGTCGATCTCCATCGACGCATGAGGAGGAGGCCTAGTTAACATTCTGTTCTTTCAAACAAAGTAAATCTGATCAACATACATCCTCTTACTATAAATTCATTTCCCATTACTCTATCTACAAAGACCTTTTTTGCTTCAATTACATAAACAACAAAATTAAGATGTCCGCGATCTGGAACTTCCATTGAGAATAGGAATGCTTATCTCAATGTATACCAGATAATTATGATGGAACTCCAGCTACTACCCGTCGACAAGACATCAAGAAGTAACACGAAAGAAAGCACTCGTGTACCAATAAATTGGTTGATGGTTTTGTGAGAGTCTATGATAAGTTCTTTTTGTCTGCTCTTCTTCTTTTCTCGTTGTCTCGTTGTTTTGTTTAAAGTACAATTTAGCTATGCTTTGTTCTGTCGATTGGGTGGTGTTTCGCCAAGGAGTAGAATGTGGCTTTCAAGGGAGAGTCAATAAACAATGAGGTATGTCATATAAAGAAAATATAGTCCTCTGTTTCTACTTCCCTTTGCATTGCAAAAATGAATTTTTTTTTTTTTGTGCTTGTAGATCCCGACTTTTGCGATAAAAAAAATATGCGCTATCTCGCTTCCATTATGGATATTACTCATGTCATGTGGGATATGAACCTAAATTAATTTGTCAAGTTGTTGTGTCTTATTTGTTGTTACATGTGAAATTGCTTCTTTTCGTAGACACGAAAATCAGAAGCGGGGGTCCTTAAACTTATGCGCAAGATCTAACTTCAATTCACAGCCTTCCGCTCTCCAAGAAAAAGGAATCACATTTCCATGAGAAACAAGTATACTCCCCGACAGCTCACATCACCTAATTAGCACAAAAAGACGGCACATTTTGCGGCACTTTTTCTCTCTCGCGAGCATCTTCGCAGCCTTCATTCTAGCCTAATCCTAGAAAGAGAGAAAAGATGCTCTCTCGAAGTCAAGCTGCCGAATCTCTTCTTTTCTTGGCAAACACCAATTACACAAATCCGACGGCAACTCTCCGATTCTTGTTCAGCTTCCTAAATCCAACTCCACCAGACGACTCACCCCATTTCCCGAAATCATCCAAAGCTAAAGAAGACGACGCAGAGAGACCCATCAATCATTTTAGCTATAAATTTCGGCAGAACAAGAACTGCCGCACTGGCTCGACATGAAAACCAGACAACTCGCAGGAAACAAAACAAAAACGAAAACCTAGGAAATCAAGAAGCAGCGGATCAAACCTATATAGAGCGTAATCGAGGACTACAGGGGAGAAGCGAACCTTGAAATTCCACTGGAAGCTGTATCGGAGCTCGGGGTCGAGAGCCGACTCGTCCTCCTCCTCGGCGTCGCCGGCAACGATCGACAGATTCGGCGGCGGCTAGGGTCCCGGCATTGAGACGAGGGGTGGCGACGGAGACGGCGAGGCGGAGGCGCGTCGACGGACGGCAACGGTCGACTGATTCGGCGGTGGCTAGGGTTCCGGCGGTCGTGAGCGTAGGCACAGTCGTGTCGTCGGAGAAGAAGGTGGAGCCGAGAAAGATGAGAATGTGTTTGTGTTTATTGTTTATGTTTGGATTCAGAGTTATCGTGTTTCGGGTCGAACAATGTTCCGACCCTACCCGACCCTAAACATATCTTTATTGCTTGTTTTATGTCTGTGTCTCAAACAGTATCAAGACCCGAAACAAGTAGGATACTTGTTTCGTGTTCGGGTCGTGTTCGGGTCGGGTCGGGCATTTTTGACACCCCTAGAAAAGATGACGATGACCGTGTTTATATAAATATATGATATTTTTTTCCTGGATTTGGCCTACCACTTATGTGAGAACTTCGAGTGACGCTGCCACCCACCCACCCACCACGGTCATTGGGCCCGGCGCTCATTCTTACCAACTTCCTACGTCTAGGATCGTGATCGATGAAAACAAAAAAACAAGAACAGTAAATGCCGTGTTTTTCCACGCCATTGACGAGAATAAAGAAAGACGTTGAGGTCATTGCCCTCGTTTTCTTTGTCTTTGTCCAATGGTCATTTGCGATTATTTATCTAGGCAAGTTGGAACAAAGCCACAGTGATGAATCCTGTCCTCATCAGTTTCCTTTGACATTTTGCATTTCTCAACTAATCAATTATTTAATTGCAAGTTGTAAATAATTGATTAATTTTTCATTAATGTACAATGAACTTCGCTCGATTCAAAAAGTAGTCATGAGTGCCCATTATATAAATGGCCAACCAACTGCATGCCCATTGCAAGAACTCAGCAAATAGTCCTCAATCCTTGATCCTCTAGTCGTTCTAAGTCGAAGCTAAAGGTATCGAAACATCTTCCTCGGTTACACTTTCTCGTCAACGAATTTTCAGTTCCCTGCTGTTTTCTTCCCCACCACTGTCCACTTGTTTTTGCGTTTTGCTAATTTTTCCACTTATATTCTGACGTAATCAGGACTGGTCTTGGACTGCCTTCCTCTTCATCCATCTCTGCAGACAAGTCAGTGGCCTGGTATGTGTGTTATTATACATCTACTTTTTGTGTGTTATTAGCGCTTGTTTCAATTTCACCCTTTGTTTTTGGTTCTATTGATTGAACCCTAAAAAGCATAAAAGCAAATCAGGAGGAAAAGGAAGAAGAAAAAAAATTGGGTCAGATAATTGCGACATAAACTCATTGCAGATGCACCAATATTTGTCTCTCTTAGCTTACTATCTGTAAAATGGTAGTTGTATGTATAACCATCATCTTGTTGCTAGTGTAATTTGTGATTTGGAAATGATAGGGTGAACTTGGAAAAATAGCAAGTCTCTACTTACAGGCATTTAGATGATCTACCCTATTACAATTGATAGGGAAAAAAAATTGATATTTACTAATTGCAGGACACCTAAAATCCTTTAAAGCATAAAATTATTACATGTGAAAATAACAGTAGTCCATAATCTTTGATCCAACTTGTAATATTATCATTGGATTTTTAATTCGCTCAATGTGATCCTTGAATTATTCCTAAAGGTTTAATATGATCCCTCAATTTTTAACTTGCTCAATCTAGTCTCTCAACTTTCCAACAATGTCAAATCAGTCTTTTAGTACTAATTATAAGTTTTCATAATTACACTACTGTCCCGATTTTAGAATATTGTCTTTTCAATCCTTCTCAGAATGAATAAAAATATATATGATCTTTTTATTACTTTTTTTGTACCATTTTATTCTTTACAAATATTATGATGATTTCCATTAAGTAAAACTTTAGCTTATGAAATTTATATTAATAAACAAAAACATTACCTATAATGAGATTCCGGAACGATTGACTAAAAATGATTTGTTTTTTCCTTGAAAGGTGGATAATAATATTTAATCAAGGGCCTTCAACTTTGGTTCATATATCTATTGCATAAAATATGTTTAATCGTCCTTTTAATAAGCAAGAGGTTTCACAAGAAATAAACGTTAGAGAGAGAGATGCTAACTAAATTTCCTCGATGAACAAATCTAGTGTATCATCTTTTATGTTATCCTGACTTGATGATTGTATTTTATTATGTCACGTGAATTTGCACATGACTACATTGTCTAACCAAATAGGGCTCAACTTGTTGCGGCTTTATCTACCTCACGTAATGAGTGATGATGGAACAAATATTGAAAATTGTGATAAATGTAACTTTTTGACAGTCTATTCTACTCCATAAATGGGGTAAAAAGAATCTAGTATGCTAAAATAAAACATCAGGAAACGATCGAGGGTTTTGTGGTGGCTTTGTGTGAGCTTCATCTTCACTAATGAGTAATGATGCTTGAAAAAATAAAAAGAAGAGGACCGAGGATATGACCATCATACAAAATTCTGTTGATAAAATCAGGTTTTTAGAACCTATAGCTTTCATTAATTTTTATGAATACAAAAGGCGCATATCCTTTTTTCTTAAAATAACCAATAATGAGATCTTAAATTAGACGTTAATATGCTGCATTTTTTGAAATATAGAACTTGATTATGAGGAGTCGAGATTGATAACCCCTAACTATTAAGAATGTCATCATGCTATTTAATTTTGGCTAGTTCGACTTTTTTGGTTGACTCTATTTCCTCCTAATAAATACATACCTCGTTTTGACAATTTATTGATTAATAACATATTTTCAATTACCTTCACCAAAAAAAAAAAAACATATTTTCAATTACTCTGACCTTTTTCACTTCATATATTTGGCGTGGGAATTTTTTTCCCTCATTCCGCATGTATTCTAGATATTCTCAATCTCGCCTAACCATTGCCGGTTGATACATCACCTACTCTTTTGAGAATTATCAAATACTGTTTTTATTCCAAATGTTTGACGTGACACTTTTTTTTTCACCTCGCACGTGCACTTAATAGAGGAACGCTTCAACATGTATTTACTAATCCTAAAGACAAAAACATGTCTTCAGTGGGCTAGATTGTTTTGTATTGCTGACTCTCAAGGCTTTTTTTTTGGGGGGCGTTTGGTGGATTAAGGAAGGTGACCACCAAACTATGAGCCGTCACTAGATATTTTCAAACATAGAGCAACTAATTAATGAAATTATTTTATTGTGGACAGTGGTGTAAGGAAAAGTATATGGCGATGATGATATAATTACTTGGGCCCTTACGCTTATGTTTTCGCTTGGTTATGCCTCATGGCTCCTTTCTTGATGAAAGTTATTTCCAATCCATCGAGGGCTAGTGCCTCATATATTTTCGAAATGTTTCGCAAAATTATGATTTTTTCCACATTTGATCGCAATAGATTTGTCAACTTTTAGGAACCGTAAATACAATTTTTCCTATTTCTCTTCCTACAAAAATGCTGTCAAAAAGTATTTAATAAGTCCAAATGGACATCAATTCGGTAATTTACATGCATTCACATTGATTCGTCAACTTTAAAAGTAAGGTACTCCATTTTTTTAAAATAAAAAAAGGAATATTTCACAAGAAAAAATCAAAAGTTTTATTTTCGGTTTATGGAACGAAAAAGGTTCTTTAGATGAAAATTCTGAATCTGTAAATTTTGTACAACATCAAAGGGGGAAAAATGATCCCAATTTTAAAAACCACTTCCTCTTAATTAAGGGCAGAGATGGCCTACTGTTATTTTTACCATCCAAATGAACCTACATGCCAACGGACGTGGCAAACGCCGCTTCCATGGAAGTTGACGTGGCACTTTTCATTTATGTAAAAAAGTAAATTTAATAATATTAATCTCAAAATAAAAAGAATTCTGTCAAAGAGAAAAGAAAAGAAAAAACAAACACTAGAAGCAGACGGGGAAGGGCGTGTGTCTGGTCGTGGTGGCCATGCACGCCACCACGTTGCTCTTGATGCTCTTTTCGACTTTGGTGGCCGACGTCATGGGTCCATCATCATGTGCACATTTGTCACGGGTTCATCATCACGTGCGTTTTCCCAGAAGCCAGCACATTAGTCACGGGTGCATCATCATGTGCATCTGATTAATAATCGGAAAACTGACCTCCAACGAGGGGCGCATGAAGTACATTCATAGAATTTTTCTTTTTCATATCGACCAATAAAATTCATTAACAATCTAAGTAATAATCAATTCAACTTACATAAAGATTTGTGCTAATAAGACATCTCGATCAAATGTAATCTTCAATTGAAAAAAAAGTCTTACTATTAATACTATAGGTACCTAAAGCACACGATAAAATCCCACGCTAAGATTTGACTCATCCTTAAGCACCTTCATTTTCTGAAATTCTAATATAATTGAAAGGCCTAATAATATTCTTTGTTGACCTTTGAAAAAGAAAGTCACCCCCCCCCCTCTTCATATATAAAGAAAATGAGGAGAAGATCAAATGGTGCAAACAAAGGACCAAATCTTAGGCAACTCATTGCTCATTGTTAACATTCTCTCTTCCTCGATTCTGATGGCTTCTTCTTCCTCCTTAGAGCCCAAAAGGAGTTATGATATAATGGCTTCTTCTTCCTCCAAGAAGCCCAGGAGTTACGATGTCTTCCTGAGTTTCAGAGGTCCAGATGTCCGCAATCACTTTCTCAGTCATCTCTACACAGCTCTAGATCAAGTAGGTATATTCACTTACATCGACAATGAAGAGCTGAGGAAGGGAGAACAAATATCACCTGCACTTATGAAAGCGATCGAGGAATCACAAATTGCAGTAGTGGTTTTCTCTGAGAACTACGCCTCTTCGACGTGGTGTTTGGAAGAGATAACGAAAATCATGGAGTGCAGGGAGAAAAAAGGCCTCATGGTCTTTCCAGTGTTTTACAAAGTAGAACCAAGAGAAGTGAAAGGACAGAAACAGAGCTATGGAAAAGCTATGGATGAGCATGTGGTCAAGTTCGGGAAGAATTCGGAGCAAGTAAAGAGATGGGAGAAAGCTCTCCATGACGCTGGCCACTTGTCCGGATGGCATCTTACTGATGAGTATGTGAGAACAACTCTACTACTTCAAAATTAGTCTAGATCTTTTGATGCTTGACTTTCTCCCAGGTTTGGGATCCTATAAAGTCGGGTAATTTTACCCCTCACTCTCAAGCAAACGCACATGTATGATTAATTAGGCATTAGTTTAGTGATTTGTCATATATCTTAACATACATGCGTAACAAATATTTTTTGTTTTAAAAAACTCATGATAGTAAAATTATCAACTTAAATTGAATCTTTTATTTCAGCTGATCTGACTTTTTCTTTTTTTAAAAGACGAAAAAAAACAAGTATCTTGCTTGTCCCTCAGGCTTCTTTAAATTAGTCTCTATTTCAATTACATCAAGCCTTTCATTGATCAATATGGGCACCTCTCTCGCAAGAGCATCTCTTCCACAGTCATTTTCTCGAGCGAAATATTGTGTCGAGAGAGTATTTACCTCATTACGTGTCCCATCATACATAGAAGAAGATAAATTTTGTGTTATGTCAACCTTTTTCTTATTTATTAGAAATGTTTATTTTATTTTTTTATAAGAAGAAAGAATGAAAACTAGGTTTTTGAAAGGAAATGCAGCCCTTAATGACATTCTTGTAAGTACTTGAAGCTTTAAAGAGCAAAAGGTAATTAAAAGATAGTTTTCTTTGTCCCAACGGCGGGCGTCCGTGTCTTTGTTTGTCCACTTTGAAAAGTGGGACTCAAGCCATCCCAAAGGATATTTGATTTTTATTAGGATTTACCCCATGTTAATGCTAACTCAGACTTCACATTGTTGGTTTCCATCACAGCTACTACTTTGCTAAGAGAAATACCAGATAAAAAGGTAGGCATTCGCAAAATCTAAGGAAAAACAAGATAATTCAATGAACTTTGTAAAGAGATCAAGACAATGCCTATCAGCTTTTTGCATATCCAATAATTAACTTGAATTTTTAACAAATGCAATAATAAATTACACATAACATGAAGAATAAGATGAAAAAATATAGTCATAGACCTATGAAGACACAGGCATCTTGCTAGTTGAACATATTCAGACAATCATCTCCAAATACATTGCGGACTAGTTTCTTACTCAACAATTCTCTATAATTACTTATTCATTTCTTTGGATTACTCTATAAGCAATTTCAACTATCTTTTCCTTGTCAGATATGAAGCGGGGCTTATCCAACATATTGTACAGAGATCTCAATTCAACTAGGTCGAACGCCATTAAATGCAACCAAGTATCCGGTTGGGTTAGAATCCCCAGTACAAGAGCTTAAATCAATCTTAAATCTAAAGTCTGAGGATGATGTTCTTATGGTGGGTTTATACGGACAAGGAGGTGTAGGAAAGACAACCCTTGCTGAAGCCATTCATAACGCTATCTTTAGAGACTTTCAAGGTGCTAGTTTCTTGGAACAAGTTCGAGAAAATTCCATAAATTCCAATGATTTGGTTCATTTGCAAAAAAAATTGCTTTCACAATTATTACCAGGGAAGGAATTTTTAATCTACAATGTCGGTGGAGGAAGGCAGTTAATTAAACAAAGACTTTGTAATAAGAAAGTTCTCATTATTCTTGACGATGTTGATAATGCACGCCAGTTAAATGCTTTAGCTAAAGAGCGAGAGTGGTTCGGTGAAGGAAGTAGGATAATTATCACAACAAGAAATAAGCATTTGCTAACTTCTCATGGGATAAATCCAGATCATATATATGAAGTTAAAACTCTTGAGGAGGGTGAAGCTCTTGAACTTTTAAGAAAGCATGCTTTTCGAGGAAATCAAGAGATAGAAATAAGCAGCAATCTTGTTCATCAAGTTTTGCATTATGCGAGAGGCCTTCCTTTGGCTCTTCAAGTGTTGGGTGCTTTCTTATGTGGTAGAGGAGAAGATGAATGGGAAAGCACCTTGCAAAAACTTGCCGAAACTCCTGATGGGGAGATCAATGATGTGTTAAAAGTAAGTTATGATGGATTGGACACTTATGCAAAGGAGATTTTTCTGCACATTGCCTGTTTCTTCAAGGGGAGGAGTACGAAATACATTAAGAAAGTTCTTGATAGTTGTGATTTTCACACGACTATTGGGATAAAAGTTCTCATTGAGCGCTGCTTGATTAGTGAAGAGGTAGAGAATATACAAATGCACGACTTAATACAATTAATGGGTATGGATATTGTTAAAGATGAAGATCGTCATGATCCCATAAACCGCAGTAGATTATGGCTTCGTGATGATGTTCTTGATGTTCTATCAGAAGATAAGGTAAGACTTGTTGGTGTATTTATTCATAATCAATTCTTATCTTTGACTTTTTTTTTACTATAGTTACAAATAAGCCTAAATATGTTCGAAAAAATTATACAGGAAACAAAAGCAATAAAGGCCATAGTCTTGCAGCTACCAAAGCTAGAAGATATGTATATTGGTCCTGATGCTTTCACAAAGATGAAAAACTTGAAGTTGCTCATCTTGCTTAATGTAGATAATTCTTTTCAAGGTTTCATTCATCTCCCTAATGGGTTAAGGTGGTTTGAATGGCCTTATTGTAGTTCGACTCTGGAATTTAGCCGTGGTCCAAAGGAATTAGTTGGACTTGATATGTGTAATGGCAAGATCAAGGCAGCACCCAAACAACTCAAGGTACGTATTTACTTGGTGCTTTTTCATTACTTATGGCTATATATTGAATCTGATGATGTTTGTTATTGTTCTTAGGAAAACATCTCCAATTACTATATTCTTTTATACATATTATTTCACCCTTTCCCAAAGACGAAACAATGTTCTGATTTCTTCTTACCAAAAAAAAAAAAAAAAAAACAATGTTCTGATTTTTGCCCTACTGAGCAGCAGAATTGTCCAAACATACATACATACATACATACATACATACATACATACATACAAACTACGATAAATTAGAAGTAGTTACTTGTTCATCAAAGTTTTGCGATAATGCTTATGAATTATGATGTGGGAAAAATCATAGCTAGATATTTTAAATGAATATTTAACTCAGTTTTTTTTTTTTTTTTTTTTTTTTTTGCGGGACATTTCTTGCAGGAACTTAAAAAATTGAAGTACATCAACTTCCATAAATGCCAGTCACTAGTTTGTATGCCGGACATCAGCTATAATCCAAATCTCGAGGAATTGGATCTCAGTGAGTGCAAAAACTTGGAGCGTGTCCACAAATCAATTGCAAATCATGACAAATTGCAATTGTTGAATTTCAGTGGGTGCTCTAAACTTCATCATTTCTCCGATGTACTCCAATCCAAGAATCTTCTACTTCTTGATCTCAGATATTGCCTAAAATTGCAAAGATTCCCTGATATTCTAGATAAAATCAAAGGCTTGCGTGAACTTTGTTTAGTTGGGACTTCAATTGAGGAACTTCCCGCATCCATAGAAAATCTTGTCTCATTGGAAAAAATGAATTTAGCAGGTTGCGAGAAACTGGCAATCCTTCCATCTAGCATTTACAGGTTGAACAATCTCTATCATTTGAAGCTTTGTGGCTGCTCAAAACTAACCAAGTTTCCAGAGATGGAGGAGGATTTGAGTGATCCCCACATGAAGACAGGATTTAGTGAGTTATCATGGCTACAACTTGATGGATGCAATCTATCAGAAGTAGAATTCCTACAGAATCCGTCATGTTTTCCTAAGTTACTCATATTGCACGCTTCATATTGCCAAAAACTAAAAGAGATCAACAAGATTCCACCGCAATTGACTCATTTGTTGGCATACAATTGCAAATCTCTGAGTAAAGTTGCCTCAAACATATCTCATGTTCAGTATGTCGACTTAAATTCATGTCATGAACTGATTCATAGTGGATTAACCTTGAATGATTTGTTCAACCTTGAGGTTAGTCTCTCTCTCTCTCTCTCTCTCTCTCTCTCTCTCTCTCTCTCTCTCCCCCCCACCCACACACACACACACAAAACGCTGAAAATCCAGGATTGATAAGCTAATTAAGAAAAGCAAATATATAGAAAGTGATTATGTATGTATATGTAGTGGAGGTGGCTATAGGGCAACATGAATGACATTTTCTTTATCTATAGAACTGTAGTTTGCTATGGAATTACAATGATCACTGAATGAAAAGCTTCAACAATATATGTTGACAATACAAGTTCATCCAATTACAAAATCTTCTACAATAAATATCCTGTTTCCACCAATTAATTACCAAACGCCTTTATAATGCTATTGCTAACTAGAGCTAAACTCTAGGACTGCCCACTTAACTCATTGAAACTCCTCTTTTTATGTGCCAATTTAGAAAAATTATCTAACAGCTTACATCTATGACAGCATTTTAATCCCAGAGAGGATTATGATAACATCGATTTTCTTCTACCTGGAGGAGAGATGCCACAGTGGTTGCGTCGTAATGAAGACGGTTATATATCTTTCACGGCTTCAAAGGATTTGTATAAGAAGTTTGTGGGGTTAGCTATTTGTGTTGTATTCCAAAAAGATGAACAACAACATTCTTTTAACTTGCGTTTCCATACACTCGTTAATGGCAAAATGTGGGAGGATTGTAGGTACTATTTCACTTCATCATTATTGGATCATGTGTGCTTTCATATTTTCAAAATATCATATCTGTGGGGAGGAGTAGAAGATGTCTTTGGTGCAGATGACAGGAGTCAATTCCATCTTATGATTGGAGCAGGCTCGAATGATACAATTGTGAAAGAGTTTGGATTCCGCCTAATATGCAAGCCACTAGAGAACGATTTGAAAGATGATCAATTGATGGATCCAGCCATACTTTACGAGATTCAAAATGAAGATTATCAAACATGCATAAGAATAAAGGCATACCTGTCATTCCAAGAATGGATGGACGAATTCACAGTTGAGGTCTCTCTCTCTCTCTCTCTCTCTTTGTGATTAATACAGAGTCTATGTTGGGCGATTGTATGTACATTGCAAAAGCTGAAAATGCTAGATAAGCAACTAATACAAGTTGATTCTGCATGCATGAACATGATCAAACAAGCAAAGAGGAAGACGGTTCAAATGAAATAGAAGATTTGCAAAATAGTAAAATGACCACACGAGAAGATAATTCAACAAATTACTCCACATAATGAATGAACATGGTTGACCTCTCACAATCTCTCTCTCTTTGCGCACGCATGGTGATACTAAAAGTTGGGTGCACCGTGTTGGTATAATGCAAAAGCTGAAAATTCTAGACAAACAAACAAATCTAATTTAGAGCGATGCATGTATATGTAATAGGGGTGGCTAAAACACTTGCAAGGGAATGATTTGCTATCCCGTGAATTAAAAGCAATATACTCAAATCAAACTCTTTTACTTCAACTATCACAACTTGGGTGTTTCTAACAGTTTGATCATTTAACAGAAGTGGCGTTATTCTTTAATTTCTACTGATCTCCGAATTGTTCGCCCTGGAGGAGAGATGCCAAAGGAGTTCGTCTTTGCTGAAGATAGTACCATATCTTTCATGGCTTCGCGGGAATTCTTTGACAAGTTTCGAGGATTGGCTTTCTGTGTTGTTGTCGGTGTAGAAGGTGGAGAAAAGGAAATATCTTTTGACATCGTGCCACAAGTTCACGGGCAAAGGCGCAATGTGCTATCAGGTACTCTCGGTTCATTTGATTCGGATCACGTGTGGATTCAGTATCTCAAACCAAATGTGTGGGGATTGTTGGGGGGAGGAGTTGATTTTGGGCAATTTAATGAGAGGTATTTACGATTTAGCATTAAACTTGGTGTATCGGGTGGAATTGTAAAAAGGTTGGGATATGTGCTAAGATGCACACGACTGGGAGATGATTTAAAGGTGATGCTTGAAAACAATCCATTAGTGGATCCAGCTATACTTTATGAGGATTATGATGGATATCCAGAAATAGTCGGAAAAGAATTTGTACGCAGATTCGCACATATACACAGAGAAACAGGAAGCTAGTGAGAGTGAAACAACTAGTGAGAGTGAAATTGATTAAATGGGAAGAGGCGAGTGCAGTATGGGGTGGCTTACAGATCTTAAGGAATTAATCATTAAGCCAGCAAAACAAATTTGGGGTGGCACATGTTTCCTGATACCCTAGGATATCTGTGTCCTTGTTGAAGTTACGGATGGCATTCAGTTCAATCTCTCATGTGAGATTCAGATATATGCAAATCGATAAAGGGTGACTTTGCACACAACAGTCATCGCAAGTGAGTTTGTTTTTCCATATTTTCTTGTCAATCGGATCGTGATCTCATTCATAAGTGTCATATTCTGCACAGCATGTTTTGTTACATATCATTTCCTAATTTCAGCGGCGTTAGCACTTCCTTGGAATAGTCTCGACTTGAGATATATTCTACTTCAAGACGCCATCTTTGGGAATGTTTCAATGTTCTGATCGAAGTTAAAGTATATTTCGAACAAAGACAGTTGTGCTCGGCTACAATTGTATCTGATGTCTTGGATTTTTAATTTGGGTTGCATGTAATTAATTTCAGATTTTCCAATTTTATGTCCATTGAGACCTCAGGCACCCGGGAACTATTTTCCAGATTTACTGCCTTTTTTTTACGTACTCGGCAATACAGCTGATGGCAAAGCTTCGCCACCTCTTTCACATATATATCTCCTTTTCATTTTTAAAAATATTATTACTTTGTTTGATCTTACGGGTTTCACATTATTCATCTACATAGTGCTTTTCAACGATGATGATTACGTATTATTGTCCATATGTAAGTCTACCAAAAGGTTTAGCGCACACAACTTTTCATATGCATATATGCTAACGGGAATTATACTAGAGTATTGAGCATAATCAATGAATCGCTATCATATGGAGCTTTCCTATAGACACGTTGGGATTATGGTTTCTAATTTGGATAATTTCTCAATGCTTTTGAAAAGTAATTTTCTTTCTTTTTGAAGATTAAATTTTTTAATAATAACAGATCAACAACAGGAAACCGATCCATAAATTGCTGACATCTTATAAAATCCAATTCTCCCACATTTTGTTTCGGTGGACCACACTCTTCAGCAGTGACTTATGTGTTGCTGGGCCATTCAAGTTTATGGACCTCATTATTGGTGTGCTTGTGCATTTCGTTGACATTATTTACATGCATATATTTATTTATTTATTTCAATCAAGTTATTCTCCTCTGTATATGGACTTGTGTGGTTGCCCAATATTGCATCGAAAACATTGATATTGTAGTATTGATATGAATGGGAAAATTACATTAAAAGTCGTAATGGTTGGTTCAAAATACAATCGATTCCTAAAATATTAGAAAAAAGTACAAGTAGGTTATATATATTTTCAAAATAAGGTGCAATTTAATCCTTTGGACGAGATATACACCAATTGTGTTGATGTGGTGTGCTAGAAATCAAATGTGATATTTTTTAATAGGAATTGAGAAAATATGATGTTAAGTGAATGCCAGGTCATAAAACATGTAAAACTTTTTTATTTAAAAAAGAAACCAAAAGCATATCGAAATTCATAATGAAGACAAAAAAAAACCAATGACTTGCATGCCCTCAATACCTACAGCACATATGGTATTTGAATAAAAATTTCTCGCAATTAACTTTAGACTAAACTTGTACATTATTGAAATACTACCAATACTTTCATCTAACACTTCGAATTTTTAGAATAGTTGATCATGATTTCATAAAATTCCACAAAATTAGATTTTGTAAGGTCATGACTCGCGATCTGACCCTTTCACTTATTATCAGATAGCTTCAATCTTTTTACGTTTTTTCTCTTGTTTCCTTCTAAGTGCAAGTCTCCCATTAATAGCAGTGATATATCTTGAATCTATACAGTAATCATATAAAATCAAATCATTTTCATATATCAGGAAAAAATTATCAAGTCTTAAATATATTATACGATTTTTTATTTTGCCATTTTGTGAGGAATTCTAATGCAATCCCCTGATCAGTGCCCACCGGTAATTGCTGATGTGGCAATCTGAACTAAAAATGTATCACAATATTATGCGATTTTTTTGAATTAGAAAACTTTATTTGAGTAGAATGTGCCCAATTGAGAAAGACGTCGTTCTCTCTCCTCATCTTTCTCTCTCTTGTAACCGACTCCCTTCGTTCAAAGCTGAGAAAACGAGAGAGAAGAACGGACATCTTTTCTAGCCAAGCGATCCGAGAAACCTTCTTCTTTCTTCCTCTTTCGCCCGTTGACGCGGCCCATCGTCGCTGCAAGGTCATCTCTACAGCTACAGCCGCTGCCGCCGCCGCCGCCGCCGCCGCCGCCGCCGCCGTCGTCGCCGTCGTGGCTTCTTTCGCCTCTCTTCTCAATCGCGGTTACCGAAAGAGTTGGGAGTCGTTTTTCCTCTCCGCCTCGTGTCTTCACTCCAGAGGACTTCCCCCATCGCCCTCCCGACGCCTCCCGCCGTCTTCGCCGGCGCCGCCGTCTCCCGCCCGTTCCGAAGCCGACCGGGATCCCGAGGCGCCGAGACCTTCCAGTTGTGAACCTCATCCGCAGGCTCCGATTCCGATTCTCGACCCGTACCGCAACTCAGATATCGAATCCTCTGTTGACGCGATCCATTTGAGTTTTTCTCTGATTGCGAGCATCTACCGTTGGTAAGCTCGAACCTAGGTAGGAATCTGAACTTGGAATGGTTAAAGTCTGCTCCTCAATCAACTGCGCACCATACGTTCGGCGAAATTCTTAAAACTAAATTCGTGTGGATTATTTTGACTGCCTATTGATTGCTGAGCACGATTTCAGCCGGATACAGTAGTTGCCGAGATTGAATCTGACCACTGCGTTCGTTGGTGGTCGCCGAAGAGGAAGTAACCGGAAAACGACGGCCTCCTTGTTAATCTTCTAAACTCATTGGCACCGGTTTGTTCACCGCGTTCCTTTTTTGGTTTTGTTTGTTTGGGTCATGCTGCGGCCGTGCGTGTGAGTTCTGAATCAGTGGTAGTCGAGATAGTGGCCGACGGAGGCACTCCGGCGACGGCCAAAGGTAGTAGATGACAACGTACGGATGCTTCTGGCTGAAGGCTTCAACATTGATCTTGCTTGCATTTATTTACAAGTAAGTTTGTTCGATTCTGTGAGTAACAAAAGGAGAAAAAGATATAATATATATGCGTGCGTGTATATGTATAGTTGAAAAATGGACTTAGTGTGCGCTTATGGTTATATTTGAGATTGAGCTTGGTGAGGTTAAGATTGGAAGGGGCTGGATATGATTAGCCCATTTATGTCCACGGCTAGATTCGCGAAGTCCCAATGCAATTCATATGTGGACCGAGCCCATCTTTAATTAAAAGAATAGTAAATAAGAATCAATCATAAATAATAATAATAATAATAATAATAATAATAATAATAATAATAATAATAATAATAATAATAATAATAATATAATGAAAATGGAAACTGACTCTTCAGACACCAGAGAAAAATAAATAAGAAGACATTGAAGAATGACCCTCTTTATTTTCGACCATTCAACAATCTTACATCTGTCCTTATAAAAGGGTGAGAGCACCTATTAATGCAAAACAACCGATCACCCTAAATTTAGGTGGAAAAGTATTGATGCAAAACATGCCTCTAAAAAAGTATGCCTTAATCTGCGGCGCCCTGGGCTCCATGATCTCCATTTTGCTCAGTCATAGTAAATCCTCTCTCCATATTGCCAAACGTCAATTTTTTCAATACATAGGAAATGAAAAAAAATGCCAAAAAAAAAGGTTACTTTAATTCGAATAATATCATTCACTTTTTTCCTTTTTTTCTTTTTTTAAGTCAAGCAAGTTAATTTCAGACATAAAGTACATCACACTTATCATTTTTTGTTATTGTTATCTTATAATTATATATATATAAGGAAAATAAATTCAAATCAAAAGGGAGAAAAATAGGGCACATAATGTTATTTTTATTTTTTATTACGATTACATGGGAATATTGTAATGATAAACAAGTTTTTTTTTTTTTTTTTAAAAAAAAAAAAAAACCTTGGTAGATATGGGAGTGATGAGTGAAGTGGTAATACACATAAAGGAGCTAAAGATCCTAATGCGCAATCCTTAATGTGTTATTGCTTCTACGGTTATTGATGGTGGGACAAACTTATGACTGAATTAGCCTTGACAACATAATTGCGTAGCGGCGGCCAGTTCAATTGAAGGTTTGCTGTGCTATTAACAACCAGAAGATAAGAACACGTTGAGGATTCACGTCAGGATTATTACCACTTCACTTAACACACCTATTTCTGCTAAAATTTGAAAAAAAAAATTATTGTTTGTCATTACAATGTTTCCAAGTAAATCATAATCACATATCAACCCAAAAAAATCATAATCACATACAAGAAATTGAATATTATGTGTATATATATATAGTCACTTATTTGCTCGTGAAAAATCTTCTCCGCACTACTTCGCGCTAGTTCATTGAAGTCATTTCTAGTTTGATGTGGTTCGTTGCTGATCAGGCATGGAGCAATGGAAGGATTAAAGGTTGTGACCACCGCGTGGCGGTTAAAGAAGAGAGTCAAGTGAGATATTCTCTTGGGACATTCTCGTACGTCACAGGGATGATCGAGACACCCAAGGAGTTCATCGACGAAGCACACCCTCAGCAATACAAGCCCTTCAATCACATCGATATCCTTAGCCACTGAGAATCTAGTAACAACCGCATCAAGGCCGAGAACCTCATTAAGTCCAGCTGCGGAGTTCTGGCCAATTAGCCCGCATGAATAATTCAGAATGAATAGAGTATATGCCTTCTAATATGAAATAAGATGAGGTTTGAGGAGATTGCCGTCTCTTGATCTTCTTTTTCTGTTTTCTAGAATAAAGAGGCATGCAAGGGTCTTTCGAATGTAGATGCTATATGGCATATTTCGTGCAATGTAATCAATCCATGTTGTGAAATTAGTGGAGCTTCCGTTGTTTCTTTCTAATAAGTGATTTGTTATACGACAAATATCATCAGGTTATTTTTCACATACATAATGGTGGAGATGAACTCGGTCTATATCACCATGGACACATGTTATTTTCATATAGCAAGTCCACCAATGTGGTGGACATCTATCTGATGTAATGAAGTTCTAAAGCATTTCATCATGCGATGGTGCGTGCGTGCCCGCGATGACAATTTCCATCTTGGTCCAGTAATCTGTAGCCCACTAGAAAAAGGAAAATCGATTATACAGCAAAAGCAAAGAACACTCTGAATCTTTCTGAAAGCAAAAATGCCTGTGAAATTGCCGAGCATAGAAGACTTATGACTTGATTTATGAATTAAATTTTGTGACTCTTATCATAATTTCTTTTTCGTTCAGAGCCAAAAAGCCATGACATTCCCTTGTTCGGTGAGTTTCCAATTAAGGTGATCAATAATGCCATGGAAAGAAAGTCTTGGACTTGGATCCCAAGTAATAATAGGCTTTGGAGGAGGACTTTCCTATTAAAAAATATAAATAAATAAAATAAAATAAAGAATAATTAGAAGAAGAAAAAGAAGTATCTTTCATTACATAGGTATATAGACAAAAACTATAGCAAAAGAACGCTTCCACTTGGCATAAAGGGACACTTAAATACCATAACTTACGAAATGTACACTTAAGTGCCACATTCGAAGAAAAACGGATCACTTAAGTGTCACTCCGGCCAAAATCCGGCTAAAACCCCTGTTGACACCTAAATTTTGGCGATTTGTTTAAGTGTTTCTTAATTGCATTGAAAAATTGGGGATTGGTTTCTAACCCCTTTTAAAAAAAAAAAAAAAAAATTTTGTTAAAATTGCATCACATATTGACATTAGGAACATTTACGTCACTATGTTTTAAAATTTCAAAAAAATTTTATTACAAAAAAAATCTTCAAGGTATCATGTTTTCATTATTGCACGACATGTTGAACGGTCTTTATTTTTCCAAAATTGTCAAAAAAAAAAAAATCATTAAAAGGTATAAGAGAATCGAATGAGGCCGAGTAATGGGCCTTTCTTCACGCATGGGCTCGCCCACATGTCTCTTTTCCTTTTCTTTTTTTTCGCACTTGGGCTGGCCCATCTTGTTTGATTTCAACCCGGCCCGTGCGCACACCATCTTCCTCCCCTCACAACATCCATGCTTCTGCAAAAAACAGAAAAGAGGAGGGTACAAGCAGAAAATGGAGCAACGATCGGGAGCAGGAGATCGAAATTGCAGGCGGTCGGCGCGATCCGCGGGTCGGAGGAGGCATTTCGGCCGGCAAGCTGGTAGCCGCAGAGGCCATGCGCGCTTGCCGGCCAAGTATAAAACCGGAAAGTGGAGCACAGAAGCGAGGGGGGAGCATTTTGAGAGAAAAACAGAAGAGTGACTAGGAAGAAAGAGACCGGAGAGAGAGCTCGAGAGGGTAGAGGGCAAGCCAAAGGGAGAGAGCGAGACTGAAGGACAGCTTCGCCGTCACCGGTCGTCTGCCCGAGAGTCGTCGTCCATCTCGGCGCTCCCCTTTGAACCAGGTGGGTCATTCCCGAGTGCATCTGCCCTGTTTTTGGTGGGGCGTTGGGCCGAAGCTTGTGGTCGACCAGTTCGCATGAGCTTCAGTCCCGATCCCCACCTGAAACTCCGTTGTGCTCGTGTTCATTCCTCACACAGCATACGTGTGTTTTTTGTAGCGCTTAATGCAAATATTTGTTTGTGTTTGGTGTTATGGCCGAGACTTGTCATTTTGGTTTAAACTCAAGATAGATGCTGATAAACTCGTTCCCGAGTCGATCCAGAATAGCGTTTGTGAATTATGTGATGATCTTGGCATGAACCCGAGCCCCGATCGAATCTATGTTTATCCCCCTAGTTACTGCGTCTTAGGTGTTTGATAAAATGCCTGATTAAATGGCCGAAGTCTTTGATGTTCTATAATCTAGTTTGGTGATTGTTTACCTTTGTATTGTTAAACCACGTCTGCTGTCTCTTTTTTGGTGTATTTTATTGTGATTTCGTGGCATGTCTACCATCTTTTTGAGCTATCGCCGGAAGGTCCTTCAGCGGAACTACCATCCTCCGGCGGGTCCTGTGATTTAAGGCCGTCCTAGACGGCGCTTCTTTCATGATTAGCGTAGCCATTTTGCTTGGCGAAAATTTGGGATCGAAAATGTTGGTTTCGGCATGGTTATTTCCTTTGATTGTTATGGTCGCTGAGATTGGGTGTTGTTAGCCGGAGTTGGGTGCTGTTGGTCGGAGCGATGGTGGAGCCGCGCGGTGTCCGTAAAAAGTGGTTTAACGTCTGGTCTTTTTGTTCTTTTGTTTTTTATTTTATTTTATTAAAAAAAAACGAACGAAAGAAAGAAAGAATAAGATGAAGTTGCAGAGAAGAAAGGCGTCGGGGAAGAAGATGAAGTCCGAAGGAGAGAACGTGTGGAGAAGAAGACCAAAAAATAAAATAAATGAAGAAACAAAAGAAAAGGAAAAGTAAAGAGGAAAAAATGAAAAGTAAAACAATATGTGGAAAAAGAAAGTAAAAAGAGCTTTGGGAAGGAGGAGTCGTAGCAGGAAAACCCAAAAGAGAAGACAGTAGACAGGGGGTGTTCGGTGAAAGTGTCAGGAGAGATGAGGGAAAGAAATTAAAAAAAAAAAAAGAAAAAGAAAAATCAAGAAAAATGAAAAAAAAAAAAAGAAAAGCAAAAGCAAAAAAAATAGAAAACTAAAGCGGCAAAGTTAACCTCGGGAAGAACAGTTGGGCAGTACGGGCAGGGGAAATGATGAAGTGGTGAAAAGATAAAAAAATTAAAAAAAAAAAAAAAGAATCTTTAAAAAAGCTGTAAAAAGAAAACAAAAAAAAACAAAATGTTTCTTTTAACCCAAAAATGTTGGATCCGGGTTTGGGTTGGGTCCATGGGCCGGATTGGGTTTACCCGGTCCGAACCCATTTTATTGAAGTATAATAATATTAAATATTAAATATATATTAAAAGTTAAAAAAAAATCAAAAAATTAATTATAAAAATCAAAAATTTCGAAAAAATGATAAAAATTCAAAAAAATTCAAAAAAATTCAAAAAAGTTTTCCGAATTTTTTTTTTTAAAAAAAAAAAACTCAGAAAACATTAAAAATTCGACTTTCTTTTTGAAAAAAAAAAATTAAAAAAAAAAAAAAAAAAAAAAATTCGAAAATCCAAGAATGATAGGATTTGGTTAGGGATTGCTATATATTGCCGCTTTAGTGTAAATCAAGCCTTTATATTCTTGTATGTTGTTTTATGTTTAATTTGCGTGTTTTATGTTTAATTTGCACGTGTTTAATTTTAGGGCAAATAGGATCCTGGTAGGTATAATTATTACTTTATTGATTGTGCACCTGCATGCTCACCTCCTATGTTAGTGGATAGGTATGAAATCGATCCAAACTGCTTGACAAAAATCATTTTGTTAAAATGAACAAGATTAGGTACCGAAAGGGCACTAATTGGTTAATTAGTGTAATCAAGTCCCCGAACCTAGATTCTCCTGTTTGCGTAGGAAGTGAGGCACGCTCCCATGCCTCACTTGGTTTCTAGCCGACCATAATAGGTTAGTGGCGACTCCTTTTGTACAAAATTCATGAAAAATATCCCAATGTCACGCGGGGTATGGGCTTGGGAGAGTCTACGCCTAAATTTGGGCCTTAGGCCCGTCCTTTAGGCAATACCCCTAAACCCGCTCCCTCCCCCCGAGGGTAGGTCGCGACAACCCCAATGTGGTATTTTTCTGGCAAAGCGAGTCCAAAACAATGTCATTTTGCATGCTGACGTGGCCAAATAATGCAAAAACGGCGTCGTTTTGGGGCCGACGTGTAAAAAATATATGTATAAAAATTAATTAAATTAAATTTAGTTAAAATATTAAAAAATAATAATTCTAAAATTAAAATTAAATTATTATTATTTAATATTTTAACTAAATTAAATTTTAAATTAAATTTAATTAATTTTTATATTTATTTTATCAAGTCACTCAAAAACAATGTCGTTTTTGCATTATTTGGCCACGCGTCAAAGATGCAAAACGGCGTCGTTTTGGGCACGCTCGCCAAAAAAAATGCCACGTCGGCGTTTTGGCCGAATTGGCATTCAAGTGATCCATTTTACTCCGATTTTAGCACTTAATGTACATTTCATAAATTATGGCACTCTAGGGGTCCGTACGTCCAAAAACTATGTACTTGTAGCAGGGAAACACAGGAGACAAACTCACCTCCAGAGTGGATCCCTCCAAAACAAGGTGCTCCGGAGGCTGATATAGGTGGACCTCACGTAACCTGAACAGTCGATGGAGCGATAGCCTGCGCATGTCGTAGCTCCTCTGGAACTCTCAGCGAGGGGTTCGCGAACTCACCTCGCCTCTCCTTTGCAAATCAAACTGAAACCCCAGCCATGGTGGACGCCCTCAAGTTTCTCTTTTCCAGAAGAGCATTCAGCTGGAGTCCGACCATTCGAGTTTTGATAAATTCTTCGAAGTCCGCAGATGGGTTGGTGCAGGAAGAGCGCGCACCAATCTCCAAGGCCCGTGATCTGCCACTCCACTTCTCATTTCTAATTTTAGCCCATGTAGTAGAGAGACTGATAGAATAATGGATTGGGTCTTCTAGGACTCGCTTCGTTATGATGGTCCACAAATGCGCTTGATGTTTATGTTTGAGAAATAAAGGAAACGTGCTTGGCCTAAAAAAGAATCGATGCATCGAGAGGAATCGGTAGACAAAGTCTCTCGCGAGCTTAACGTAGAAAAGTGATTTTCTTATTTCTAATGGATCAAACGTGGTAAACACTCCAAGCTCACTCGAGTCTCGATAAAAGCAGACAAATTCCAACCTTCGAGGTGGTGTTCAGCCCAAACAAATTTCTCACTCCTAAGTATCTCAATTTGGTTTATTCTTTTAACAATAAAAATCAATTTTCCAAATACAATTAGATATTAGCACTTGGACATGAAACCCCATTTTTGGGCATAGGGACGACGGCCTCTACACCAGGTCCTTGACAGCCGGGCCCGAGTCCCTTGAGGCTAGGCCAATAAACCCCACTGACCCTGTCCAAGTCCTTGTCTATTGTGCCAAACACCCAACTTCCATGCCTGAATCACCAGTGCCCACCAAGTTCCCCCGAGGCTGAGCCCCAAGTTCCTGTCACTCGTGCCCAGGTTCCTAATGACTAAGCTCAAGGAAACCCGGCGCTTGGGCCTGAGGTCAGGGTCTAGCAGCCGTTGTCCAAGCCAAGGTCCTTGGCACCAGGCTTGGGAACCAAACGGCAAGTTTGGGTTCCTCAGGGGGCCGAAGACCTCTGTGCAAATGAACCTATTTTATCGTATAGTCTCCTTTTCGAATTATCGGCATGTAGATATACAAAGTTAGTTCTAAATCCACTCATTCATGAATTTCCATTTCACTAAGCTTCCTTTCGTTGTTGTTTAGCTGTCTAATTCAGTACAGCCTTTCATGTCACTTCATGGCCCCTTCTTTAATCCTTCATCGTGCGATCGGATTGGATATAACACTACGGTCATCTATGATAGACGTTCTGTCTTCGCATTGGTTTGTCGCATTTGTAATGCAATCTTGGCGGGCAATTACATAAACTCTAGAAGGTTCCGTCTGACAATTGACCCGCTACTTTTTTTTCTCATGGTATTGCAATTTGACGCGTCACTTTTGCAATTTTGTCATAACACAGTTCACTTTTACGTAAATGTCTCGCACTTATCTTCCAAGATTGGTCGGCCGGAAAAAAAGTGCATGCCATTTTAGGCCGGATCCTTATATCACACAAAGAGTCCATGTCCGTTTAGATTAAAATACAAGCGAGTTTTGCTTTATAAACCATGGAAGAAAGTTTGCAATTCATTTTAAAATTTCAACCAAATAATGGAAAGTATCATCATTTTTCTGGTAAATAGCTTCTTAAAAGACATTTTTCAAATATGTCAAATTTTTCCATGAAAGAAATGAAGCATTCATGGGCACCATGTTATTCACTATGAAGCACCGACACTCTCTGGAGTTTTCATGTCATATCGGACATTTCGACACGTATCCAACACTCGGTCAATACGTGTTATAAAATCCGACACTTAGTCAATTCTCCCAACACTTTCCAAAACTTGAGTCTAAAATTTTGATATGCATATGGTCAATTTTAAAAATTTCAATAAATAAGGAGTCAAAACATAAATATGTAAAAAAAAAATAATAACAAAATAATAAAGGAGAAAAGAAGAAAACTTAGTCTTTTTTCTTTCCGACTCTTGCTTATCGTGACCCACAATTCAAACCAAAATTTGTTTTTTCCTCTTCTCTTCCAACATGCGAGTCCAGAATGTTGTTTATTTGTTTTATTCTTGAAATATTTTTCACTTTGAAAAAATGAATGATACTAACAAATGATTGATTTATTTTTTAATATAAATTCATTCTAATCTCTTTTTTATTATTTATTTATTTATGAATTTGAAGAAATTAATTTGATTAAAATAATTTATATATATAAATATATATTTAATATATAATATATCCTAACGTCCGAAATTTTTTTTTTTTTAAAAATAACGTATTAATATATTGTATAATGTCATACCATATTACGTGTCAATATCGATACTATTTAAATTATTTTTTTACGGGAATAGGTCAAATCGGTGCATCGAGAAGAGCCAGCACACAAATTCCACTTCAGAACTGGCCATGGCCGGCCTTTGACAACGCATCTCTTTCACATCAAATATAACCTTTTTCTCTTCTTTAATCTTTCATGGGTTCTGGTGCAATGCATAAATTCTGGCTTTGCATTTATAATAAGTCGCCATCGCTTTCAGAAACGGGATCTATTCAACAACAACGAGGGGCAGCTCTCAAAAGGGAATGAGCTTTCCATTCCGGCAACCGTTCTGATGCTTCCAAAAAGCGGACATGGTCAAAAACACAGCACTTTTCTCTTGATTCTTATTGATGCGGACGGTGATAAGGCAGCTGTCTCATATCTGCTCCAGTGGTGTAGAGAGACTTCTTTGATTTCTGCCGGAGACCTAACATGGGATACACCACTACATAGCTTGTAAATGTCCCTGAGAACATTCACTAGAAAGTTAGAAACAGGTAAAGAACAAGGTAAATATGTTTCCAAGTGTTTAAGCCCCACTTCTAAGTGATGCAAGAGACTTCAATGTCTTTAAGCTCATAAATGATATGCTTCTAAGCACCACTAAAAGAGTTAGTAGATGCATTTTACTGCAGCAGTGTCATGAGCAACGCTAGTCCTATGTCCTGAATGGCCAATTTTTATGGAGCAATTATGTTTAAGATTAGATGTTATATTTTTCTTCATCTCCAGTTAAAAGAAACTACCTCCGATAAAATCTTGAATGGTGGTGGGTTCCCAACTTATATGAACATCACCCGCATGCAAACTTAACTTACTCATAATGAGGCTGATTGAAATTCATCCAATTAGTGATTGAGAAGAGCAAAACCCTAAATTGGTTTGCAAAATACTATCGTAGGAAAGTAGTAAGATCATAATGCAACACATTGCTATCCCAAAAAAGGAATATAATTAAGCCACCTGACAAAAACAAGAAATCATAATTGGATGTATGGCATGTGCGCGTTAAAGACTCGTGTAATTTAACAGTCCAACGTTCTCTTCTTCGTTCCAAAGCATGTAGGCACAAAACTTCATCATTCCAGGCATGTTGCTTTGTAATATCTTTGGTTCTTGGGAGTGCTAAAACCCAGAACGATGGAGCAATGTCCTAATCCCAAGGGACATCCCTCGTTCCTAATCCTTTCGTGATGACCAATGATTAGTTGGCAACTTTCATTAGCGGAGCCGACCCCTCCTTTTTCCTTAAAATATACACAACAATTGAGAAAGAGGGAGAGAGAGGTTAACGTTATTAGCCTACAACGAGGGGCAATGATCCATGTCTGCCCTAGCCTTTTCATTTCCTCCCATTCAACGTTTGATGATTGCAAAATGAGCTTTTAACTGGGATGGAAAAAGGTAAAGAAAATCAAAAGTTAAACAGTATTAACTTTGGACCAATTGAGACTGATCAGGAATAATTTCAACGAACAAAGACAAGAGTCAGTTCACTTGACCGTGCTCCTTTCCCCCATCAAATCCGATGGATAGAGCCGTTGCTCAAGGAATCACAGCCCCAACTGAAGAGAATTCGTCTATTTATTTTCCCAAGAAAGCAAGCTGGACAATGCCTCAAGTTCGGATCCTAGATTCACACATCAAATTGACAATTCATCTAGAATTGACACACCAATAAATCACAAATCGGCAATCCAAATTCACTTAGCTGCCGCCGCCGCCTCTTTAGCTGCTTAACACCACATCACTTTTGCAATATGGGATTCTTTCATCTAACACTCTTATGCATGCCCCTTAATATAGTGGCTAAATGAGGTAATGACTTCAAAGGTGGAAGGCCTTCTCAACTAATAATAACTTCCCAAACATATGCTCGTTTGATTATATTTTGAGGAAGCTTAATCTTCCAACTCACAAAACATATATTAAAAGCCAACACTCAAGAAAAATGTAAAGATTTGATATCTAGAATTAAAAGCCTACATGAGGGCATTAAATTTTCTACAGTGATATTAGGTATCCAAACCTTTTAAAGCATCTGGCCACACCAATCGCATGATAAGTCCCCTCATCCCCATCCTAATCATCCTCCATCACAATCCCATTGTTGTTAAATATTTACTAGGGCAAGAGATCTCGGCAGTTTTCCAAACAATCGTGTGCACTAAACTAACGAATTGGGTACGAGGTGATAAACTTAAGGACTTTAAATTAGTCAAAGTTATGAAATTTCTCCACATGAGGTAGCTAATGTTGAAGACATTTGCGAACCAGAAGTTTGCTAACATGTGTCATATTTGTGACATCATGGAGGACAAGACGGCACTCGATGGTATTTGAATAGTATATCTTCCCAAAAGATGATGTACTAACATAGAAGAAGCTATTTCTTCTGCATTCTTCTCCTTGATTCCACGGCTCCTTTATAGTGGGATTATGCCATTCAGGATTCCAGACACAGATCGACATCTCCTTGTGATCGTGCAAAGCTGGGTACTCCAAAAGCCATATCATGTAATCTAGGAGGATTTTGACCAGTAATTTAAGGAAAAGTACATGGAAACCCTTTTCCTTGGCGTTGGATCTCAAGCTTACTCAAAGAATCTATGTAATAGAGACTTTTTTCTGAGTTGCCTCTATACTTGACACCTAGGATTGTGTAATGTTGGAACTGGCTTATTCTCATTGCAAAGAAATTGACGTGATGCTTCTTCTACTTTATTTATTTTCTTAGAATTAGTATATCATATAAGCACGCAATGCTTAAATCTCTTAACGCTTTTATTAATATAATGTGTAGATTATAAAATGAACACTTAAAAATTTTCATGCATCGCGTGATTAACTTTTACTGATGATTTGGTAGGAAATTTGTTTGTTATTGATCTATTAGTGTGCCTTAATTTATAACCTAGCAAATCGATAAATCGAACCAAATTAATGAGTATAATAGATAAGTCTTTTTCATTATATTTAATAAAACTTATAGTTCAACCTAACCGTGTGAATTCTTCTTATCAAAGATTGCTTTATATTATGGAACCAAAGATTCATTCTTCTTTCGACATTATCAATTCATCATTAATATCTAATAATGTATGCGAAAGAGTTTTCCGTGATCTTTAGTGTTTTGATGTGACGTGAACGGTATAAAATCGAATCAAATCAATAACAAATCGGAATTATTAGTTTGAGCCTAGTCACAATTTTACTAATTAGGGATTGGGTTCAGACTTTCCCAAATCGACAAGTACGGATTTGGATTGAAAATTACCTCTTAACACAAATCATGAACACCGTCGTCTCCCCCCTCTCACTCTCTCTCTCATCTCTGCTATAAATATGCATCTCCATATCGCTTTCTCTCTCTAAGCTCTCTGCATTCCCGACTCTCGAGTCTCGACGTTTCTCCACTTCACGTCGAAGTCTCTCTCTCTCTCTCTCTCTCTCTCTCTCTATACAGACACACGCACATGAACGCTGCAGCAGCCAACGACCAACGGCGACAAGGGAAGTGAGATCAGCCGACCTCCTCTGCTTCTCCGAAACGCCCGACAATGGTCGACGTGGACCGGCGCATCACCGGCATAACCCCGGCCCACGTTGCCGGCCTCCGCCGCCTCTCCGCCCGCGCGGCCGCCGCCCCTTCCGCCGCGGCCTCCCGGAACGGCCTCCTCTCCTTCTCCTCCCTCTCCGACCAGGCCATGACCCACCTCCGCAGCTCCGGCGTCCAGGTCCAGCCCGGCCTGTCCGAGGCCGACTTCGCGCGCGCCGAGGCGGAGTTCGGCTTCTCCTTCCCTCCTGACCTCCGCGCCGTCCTCTCCGCCGGCCTCCCCGTCGGCCCCGGCTTCCCCAACTGGCGCGCCGCCGCCGGCCCGGCGCGCTTCCACCTCCGCGCCTCCCTCGACCTCCCCACCGCCTCCGTCTCCCTCCAGGTGGCCCGCAACGCGTTCTGGCCCAAATGCTGGGGCCCGAAGCCGCCCGACCCGGAGAAGTCCCTCCGGGTCGCGAGGAACGCCCTCAAGAAAGCTCCGATCTTGATACCGATCTTCAGCCATTGCTACATCCCTTCCACCCGTCGCTCGCCGGGAACCCCATCTTCTTCGTCGACGAGCATCGGGTCTTCTGCTGCGGCTCGGACCTCTCCGATTTCTTCCACCGCGAGTCACTCTTCCGCAGCTCTGACTACGAACCCGAAGAAGAAGCGGCGCTCCAGAGGCAGAGGTCTCTCGGGGCGAGGCGAAGCGTGGACGGCCGCGGCGGCGGAGCGGGGAGGTCGACGAGGTGGGTCGAGTTCTGGAGCGACGCCGCCTTCGACCGCCGCCGGAGAATCTCCTCCTCCTCGTCCTCCTCCTCGTCGCAGTCGTCCTCCTCGTCGCCGGAGAGGTTCTTCGACTTGCCAGCGGATACCCAGCACCCCAAATGGGTCGACGAGTACATGGAGCGGATCGGGTCGGTGTTGAGGGGCGGCGGGTGGAGCGAATCGGACGTGTCGGAGATGCTGGAGGTCTCGGCGTCCGCCGACGACGTCTTCAGGGGCGGGACGGCGTTCGCGGTGGACCGCCAGGCGGTGCTCGACTCCCTGCTCCTGAAAGCGGATCGGTTCTCGGACCGGCTCCGGAAGGCGGGCTGGAGCTCCGAGGACGTGGCGGACGCGTTCTTCGGGTTCGACTTTCGACCGGGGAAGGAGAAGAGACCGGCCAGGAAGCTGGCGCCGAAGCTCGTGGAGCGGCTCGGGCGACTGGCCGAGTCGGTTTCCCAGTAGCTGGCGGTGGATGGCAGACAGAGCAAGAGATTATTCCTCTTTTTTTTATTCTTATCTTTTTTATTCTTCTTTTTGTCCTTCTTTTTGACCTTTTTTTGACATTTTGATGCCTCGATTGCGTCATGTTGTGGAGACACAAGGCTTTGTCAAAGTGAGTGCTGATTACACGGATTTGTTCATACACTATTATCGATGATTAAAGACATTGAACCATGTTCTTCCCCCTCTTGAATTATAAATATATTGTTTAGATTTTTTTGAGATTAGCTGTTTTCGGCGTGAATAGTGTGCCCAAGTTTTGTTTTAAATAACTGATGAAGTCTTGGAGTACTAGATTGACAGATGGTGAAAGAACAAGCATAGGTCAATCCTCGAAATCTTCGCATGAACAAGTGAGGTGGGATACTTGACTTTAAGTCCTTTTCTCTCTCTCCCTTTTGGTACTAGTTTATTTTAAGAGTCCATTTATTTCATGTAAAATAAATCATTTAGAAAATATTTTTCAAAAATGATTGTTTGTATTTCTAATTAAAATTATAAAAAAAAATCATTGACTTATTATTTTAAGTAATATAATTGATTATTCATTTTCGGCAAAACAAACGGACTCTTAATATTTAATTAACCATAGCAATTTCCAGATTTATGAATAATACACGTAAAATGCTGTAAAACAGCCACTATGTGTTAAATTTTTGAATATTTAAATTGCTTCTTATATATTCTGAATTTCGAAAGGAATTGAATTTATTTGATAGAATATTATTTATAACACGAAGCAGGACTAGACAAAAAGGTAAATGAATATGTACGGCTCACCTTTTGTTTGGACATGCAAAAAGCCTTAAGAAAAGCAAAGGTCAAGAAAGAAGGGAGATGGGGAAAATAAAAATTTTCTTGGGAAGTCATATGGGAAAAATAAAGTGAAGAATCTATAATGCTTTTGCACTCTGTATAGTAAGTAGGTCGTACCACAGTCATGACCCTCTTTATATGTCGATGCATGGTCCTTTATTTTATTGATCAGGAGAACATATTGCTCTGGTAATTAGCCTGGGAAAAAGCAATTTGTTTAATTGAAATTAGTGTTGAGTTATGCACTAAGTGCATAATCATGACGGATTATATATAAAGAAAAAATCATTTTTTAAAGGAATTCAATGATAAATTAATGGATTAATATCACCAATAATCTCAAATTGATACATCCATACTCCTACCATATTTATCGCAAATTAATCCTTCCTTTTGGTAGTGGCTATTGCCATGAGTAGGCGAGGACTCACTTGCCGTCGCCACTCATGGTGAGGGCCACTTCCCATCGCCGCCCCAATGCTAGGCCATATGGAATAGTGCTGCCAACCCCTCCTGCACCTCCACCATGTAATTACCCTTAAATTAATAAGCCAAAACATTATTTTGTCTAACTTTTATGTTTCCAAAATTACTCTTCCAATTAACAGGACCTACTCATAGGGTAACACCTGATTTCCTTCTATGTATAATCACTCTAATTAAGCATTTTCGTTCTGTGTAATCTATTTACATGAATGTATGGTGCCAGCCTAAACCCTAGCCTTTTTCTAGGGCAGCACTATTTCTACTTTTTATATGACTGAACTCACCCCCAATTTTCGCTAAAAAGACAAAATTGCTTTCAATCATTCATTTGCAATTTGAAATGGTGGCCCGCCTTCTTTTTGTTTATTTATTTCTATTTCTATTTAGGATCTAGTTATCATAATTAAGCATTTCATATGTTCTGTTTTTATTGGTTATGGGTATCACATGTATTTTAAAGGCACTATGTTTCTTTTTCTCTTTTTAGATTTTACTTCCTTAGAAATAAGCTTTGTCAAAAAGAAATTTCCAAGAAAATACATATCGAGTCTCTTAATTTGCTATATCAAATAATTTATCTTTTTTTTTCCTTACTATTGGTGATATATCTGTTTACAAAGCATGTAAAGACATGATAGGAGTATTTAGAATCACTCTAAATTATTAGCATGACAAAGTTAAGTATAATAAATTGGGTTAATAGTACAAAAAGAACCCCAAACTAGTACATTTGGGAAAAATTTATCAAAAACTAAATTTTTTATCATAAAAAAATCTCAAATAGATACACTTATAACAAATTTATCTTTCATTAGTTTCTGTTAAATTTTACTATTAAATTGCTAAGTTGAATAACATATGACAATTGATGAGTGTATCAATTTGGGGTTTTACCTTCTATTTATTCCAATTTGTGAAATCTAATTTAACAAAAAATAATGAAGGGTAAATTTATCATAAATATACTAGTTTGAAGTTTTGGTCATTAAAAAATTAGTTAAGAGTAAATTTATCACATGCTTACCAGTTTATGGTCTTTCATAGTATTAATCCTAAATTATGTACTATGACACAAAAAGGTGGGTAGTTTTTAGTTTTATTTACTATAATCTAGCATAACATTGAAATATCTATGAATTTATATATGTATGACTTAAGAATAAAATATATAGGCATATAAGTTTACATTTGTTAGAAAGTTTGACACAAAAACTTAAAACTATTAAATGAATAATGATTGCATAAATATAAAGGGCATGTGATAACAATTGTCAAATAACGTGGATAATATTTTAATATATCTCTCAAAGTCTTTTGGATTAACATGCATCCTTTGGTACACATGTTCAATCAAGGAAAAATTATATTTTCAATCCATCCATTGTCTTGCTCGAGTAAAAATATACTTTTGAGACAGGACTATTTTCTGTTTTGTCTAGTAATATCTTTCCGCCAAACCGAAATAGTGGTACTGTTGACTTGGAGGGAAAAATGGAAGGAGGAAGTCTCTTCTTTTGAGGGGCCAGTTTAGAATGTGGGAGACCAGGAAAGAAAGGGAGATGCTCTTTTTCCTAGAAAATTGGGAAAAGATGGGGGGATATTTTCCAGGAGAAATCTGACAGAAGGAGCTCCCTAACTTTGCCAGGTGACAGTACAAGGAGGGACGGTGTAGCTACTGTTCGTGGGGGCCGAGAAAGAAGAAGACAGGAGGAGGAAAGGGGACCACCTTAGCACCTCGGTTGGGTTCAACGTTTCCCCTTCGTAGAGATCCATCTCTCAATCTTGAAATAACACGTGCATGAACAAGATTTACAGGTTTCGTCTGTATGTGGACATTGTTCTTGTTCATGCAATTTCGATTTTCTAGTAGATGCCACGTGAAGGGAGACACACACTACTGTTGGTGGGTTCGTTTCGGGTTCCAAATTGATTTTGAAATTGGGTTTGCTGTGATTTGAATTCTTTCAGATATTGTTATGGATTCCAATGGATTAGGCTTCTTTATATGTTTTGTTCAAAACTGAATAGTATTGAATAAGATAGTGAGAGTCGTTACTATGAATCAGTTCAAGCTCCAAGCCCCTCATATCTTGGGCGGACTACCTCGGGTGTTTCATATTTTATCAAGTGCGTTCTTTGATTTTATTTTGATGTATGTCTGAAATTTGAAACTTTTAAATTAGTAATACTTGTTCATAAATTCGAAGGAAAAACGACGGTTTTTGGTTGGAGCCATTTCAATCCATTGAAAGAAGTTCCTAAATTAGCAAATATACATTTTTCTTTTTCTTTTCTGTTTTTTCGATAAAAGAAAACAATAACTAGTATGCTAACTCGCCTCACTGAAGTCCCGATCATTCGCTCCTACCCCTTGAGAACAGTCGAGGAGTATCTTGCAATCTATATTACCCCTATCCTTAAACTTTACAATAGTCACCTCCATGTAAGTATGAAAAGAAGAGATGGTTTATAGGTAAAGGCCTAGTCAAGCTCATCCTTCAGTGTCCATATTGTTGTAACCGCGGATTTCTAAGTTATCCCTATGTGTCTCTCCAAATTCGCTATCCATCTCCGATGACGACATTGATCAGATGTACCGGGACCGGCTAATCCCCGATTTCTAGAAGCCGAACCACGGTTGTTTATTACCATGTGTAGTTCATAAATGACAACGGAGCCCTAGGTGAAGTCCTTTTCGGATAACAAACAACACCTAATATCTTGTCTACTTTGTTGAGAACACTAACTACAAGGGTAATGCTACTTTAGATCCCAAGCGTGATGCAAGGGAGCACACACCAAATCATCACATGCATAAGCGAATGCAATGCCTTCCCTATGCAACGTTGAACAACCAAATTCAAACTGAAGATGCCATCGTGAGTCATGAAATGTATAATTTCTCCCGTTCTGTTCCGATAAATTTCTCAAGATGTGTACCTCCCGATTGTCAAATTGTTGAGTTAATCATATATATACCTTCTACTTTTGGTAATGTTCTCAGGGCAGTTGAGAACAAGATCCTTACCAAATTTCGGACCAGCAATAATGTGAACATCCAAACTTAGGGGCACATCCTTTTATCACTACAGATTGTGCAGACTGTACTGCAATGATCAACTAGATAAATCAGGTAATTAACATTGTCACACTTCAAAAACGAGTTGTACAGACTGTAGTGGTGTAATAATAACATAATGTTAATTAGACATTCTGTTTCTACCTGATGGCAATCTTATCTGTCCAAAAGGTCTCAGAAACAAGTAACCACGACATTCCGCATGCACGGCATGTCATTGTCATTTTGACCCCCAAGCACATAATACCAAAGCCCCCTGAAGCCCTAGTATGGTCTGTACCTCATATCCGCTCTTGAAGGTCTCCCTCCACCAAGTCCATAGCCGCCCCACTGCATTAAAGACTGTAAAGCAGCTTAAATTACACGAATACATCTCTTCTCAACAATATTTCATCGCATGATTAAAGCTTTAAAAAATAGTCATTTGCAGAAGACAAATAGGAATCAGCGAACACATTAAAATCACTACTTTCTTCCATTTCAGATGCATGGCAGAAACAAAACCAAAAGAAAAAAAGAAAAAAGAAATAAGAAAAAGTGGCACAACAAACAGCAAAGGCCCTGGATTGAGTTATGCAAAAGAGTTGATACTTACATCATTGAAATCAAAGCTTCCATACATCCTGCCATAAGGGCGCATGGGACCTCCATAGCCCCCGAAGGGCTCTGCACTACCCATCATAAAGCTTCCACTGGGGCCAGCATCATCAAGAGGTGTTGCTGAATCAATTGCAACCTAAACAGCAAGTGTGCAAAAAGAACTGTTATTAAACTTATCAATGATATATGAAAGAATAGGCCAACAAACAGCAGTATTGGAATTCAAGCATTCTGAAAAAGAGAGGAAAGTTTTTTTTTATTTTTTTCCATTTTTTTATTTATTTAGCATGGAAAAGGAATATAATGTCACTATAGGAAACTCTTCAGGGCTAATTGATGATTAATGTGTCTCTCCAAAGATCATTTCCAAAAACACAAGGCTGCAACTGCTTGCACAACAAAGATAATTGAATAAAGAAAATGCTACACATATTAACATTTGTATGCAATTGTTAGATTTGTCCTACCTCACCAAGTCCTATGAAAAATCATACACAGCTAATGACATAACAAAAGATTAATTATTCCTTGATCACTTACTGCCACGCAAACATGGATTACAAAGTTTCATGCACATATAAGCATTTTGAAAGAAACATCCAGAAGCTTGACACCAGGGAAAATATAGAATCCAACAATTCATGTCCCTATAACAACAGTCCACACCACTTTCGAAATTTAAATCAGACTTAGGTAGTTTCTTTTACCAATCAGTAATCACAACCTGACCTCTGTAGCTGGCAACAAAATTACTACCTCTCCCTCATGCATCCCCCTGTCTAGAATTTTAGTACCAAGTTATGGAGATCAAAGACAAATGCATCAGACTAGAAAGATTCTTTTTAATAAGTCAATCAGACTAGAAGAATTCCCATGACAGTAAGGCTGATCCATCTCTCCACACAATCTTGATGCTTTGTTTGGGAGAAGGGAGAAGAAAATCATGGGTGGCTGAAGAAGATTTTGCACTTACCCTCAAATTCACTCTTGCATAATTTTCCACTCCTCACCTCTTATTTTCTCTCTCCCCCCTCTCTCCAAGCAAAGCCTAACAGTACATCCCATAATGTCTAATACAAGAATCATTAGATGAAATATATGAACTATGTTTATGACACTAATAGATCCATTTTCCATACCTGCTGTCCACAGATCTCATGAGACCTCCGAGAGACGCGCTCGGCTACACCATCCTCAGCAAACGTAACAAAACCAAAGCCTCTATGGCCAGATCTCTTTGGATCCTGAATGAAGCCATTACTATTATTGTTAGAATACAATTTGAGTTCACAGTTTTAACCTTAATTCTTAATTAGCTGCTCACTTTAGGAACATAAACGTCCGCAATACGGCCAAATCTCCCAAAATGTTGGCGGAGATCATCGGCAGTTGCCTCTTGTGGGAGCCTGCCAACAAAAATCTTTCTCCCCAGACCTCGCACAGGTTCCCCTCCTAGTCCGAAATCATAACCAAACAGAGTTATGAATGCCTCCATAGGCAAGTATTATACATGGTAATAATTTGAAATAGCCTACTTCCATAAAGTGAGCCCGCATGGTCATACAAGGTAGGAGCACCAACGGCTGCATATCTAGTTGCAGCAGAAATGTAAGCATTATACGCGCCATATCCACCCTGTGCATTTCTGCCAATTGGTCTGAAAATCCTCCTCCTGAGAGTACATTTCGTAAATGGAGTAAAAAATCCCGTGCTCATACATCTGTATCTTATGTGACTCTAGATAATATATTTAGATGCAATTCTTGAAAATAAAATAAAAAGGAAAATTCAAACTACAAACTCATGATAAAGAACTTGCCCTTGGTGTTGCTCGGTCAACAACTACTGCAGAACCTCCCAGCTCGTGTGTATCATCCATCAAGTTGTCCACAGAATCTGTACAATCAAAAGCAGATTTGACTTTTATGATCTCCATATTACTATAGTCAGTACAAAAGCACCCAAAATACAAAGCACTAAAGGTAAACACAATAAATATAAGCAAATGGATCAGCTAGACAATACACATTGCCCTATCCATCTGGCATCAAAGAAAAAAAGACATCCGTAAGAAGATTAATGAACATAAATTGCTGAGAGGACAAATGAATAGTAGTACACAGGAAGCAAAAGGGAAAAATATAGGCTCTAGGAATGCATCAACTGGATTCTTTCGGGTCTCAAATGTCAAATATCCAAAGCAAAAGAGGACAAATGTAAAGTAACACTCAACATTGAAGGTGACAACAGAGATTCGGGATGGGTTCGCACGAGCACTACCCATGGATATTACATAACTCAAAGGTTAGATTATATTTTATATCTCTACATTTGATTGACTGAAATTTGTACTTTCTTCTTGTGAAGCATTATCCCACATCACTTGTTCAGAGGATTTCTCTTGGCCTTACATGCACGTGATCTTCCTCCACCTAAGTTTGATTTTCTAGCATACTATCAAAAGCAAGTTCCAATCCATCATGCCCCATTTACTCTTTTGCTTGCAGTTCCACATTCTTTGGTTCCAACATGTGCTCTTCACATGACTTTAGTTCGCTTTGCAAGTAAGCAAGGGTGTTCAAATGTTATGCCACATCACTTGTCTAAGGGGTTCATCGTGGCATCATTAGTATATAGTATCCCTTTATCTAACAATTTAAGCTTTTGGATTTGACTTTTCGCACTGTTTGTTGCTACTTTGGCTGTCAAGCTAGGAACTGGAATGGTTTAAGTATGATACCCTCAATCTCACATGAAACATAGTGAGAGATTATGAAAAAGCACACAATATTTCTAGATATTCGACATATGGTAATCATTGCACAAAAAAGTAGTTTTTCATTGAAGAGAATCACATGGCAATTTTTCAAGTGATCAATAACTAACTTCAAGAAAGAAGTTCCAAGGACATCTATTGTGTCAGCTCCAAAGTAATACACAGGCTATTGTCGAAAAATGAGCTATTACTGTTTCCTGAAAACATATTATGAGAAAAACAGGAAAAGCCACAGAGAACATATTGAATCCCAGTGCAGCCACAACTCGCTATGTTCATTTCCTACCTTTATTGATTCTACAACCCTCAAGAAATGGATAGCACTAAACATTGTATTATCTTCTTTTGCAGACTCACTCAGGTGATGACGATGATGAAATTTAAACAAGAATGCATTACCTTGCTTTTTTCTCCTAAAATAAATTCACTTTGCTACTTTACAGCTATTACAGACGCACATTACCTTCATGCAAAATTGATTCACTGAAACCAGTTCAGCAGACAAAATACAGAAAAACATGCTTTTTAAAGGGGGAACAAACAGAATCTAATATAGAGTTCCCAAAGAACAGCCTCCTTTTTTCACGATATTTTTCTCTACTTCATGCTCTCCATTGATATTCAACATTCTAAATCTTAAACAAGCTACACTCTGCCATCCTCAATCTCTCTCTTATACACCTTGTGATTCCAGATGGGCAAGATACATGCAAGAAAGATTGCTGTTTTCCAAATATGGAATTATATGTACTCCAGCTTGCAGTATGTGCAATTTGCACAATACAGAAACTCTATCATATAAAGTGCATGAGAAACACATCACTTAATTATCAGCCCTTACAATCAGCATATACACCTTCCAAATAATCCTCTTCTAAAAATTTTATCTAATAGCACCACATCAAGAAAGCATGATACTAGAATAACCACATGTAAGTAAAAGGCTTATGTAACATGGTCTCACCTGCACTTGCATAAGTAATAAAACCAATTCCACGATGTGCCTTTGTGGCGTGATCCTGCAAAAGATTAATAGAGACCAGTGTATAGTAGTTGTCACCTAATAAGCTGTGTTATTTTCAGAAAAAGCTGAGCTGCATGATAAGGCAAATTAACAGATGCACAGGCGCACGCTCATGTTCACACACGAGAACATAGGAGCAGATAGCACACCAGAGCAAGCACATGGGGGAGAGAGAGAGAGAGGGGGAGAAGGAGGGGGGGAGAGAGAGTACCTTGGGCATAAATAAATCTGTTATCTCACCATATTTCTCAAAGTGGCTGCACATTCAAAAGAAATTATTTTTTTCGCCATATCTAGCTTGTCCATTTTGATCAATGAATTCGGCATAAAAGAGAAGAAATGAATGTTCCAGGAAAGGTTAAGTACCTCCTAAAGGTTGCTTCAGTAACAGAGGGTGGGATCCTAGCTACAAATATCCGAGTAGCTTTCCTAGGAGGTGCTCTCATCTCCTCCTGCATGAGGAAAAGAAACTTATGATAACAAGGTAAACTTTAAGGGTTAAAACTGACTCAGATTAATTAACTGTAATCTTGCAGAACAAGAGCCACTCTATGGAAACAAAGAAAAACTATTAAATGTAACAAACAGTAACAAAGAGTAAAAGAAAACCTTTGGTGTAGCTACTTTCACTTCTAGCATTCTGTTTCCTAGAAAATGCTCGCCTGACAGTGTGTTCTGCAGATGTCAACCAGAGCTCATCAAATGCATGTAGCTTCTTTCTGGAACATATGCTCATTCGGAAAACACTTACTTTAGCATCTTCCTCTGTTGCAAATGTTACATACCCAAAACCACGAGATCTGCCTGTTGACCGCTCCTGGAGAATCATGGAAACAAAAATTCTTTCAACTAGCATTTACATAAGAAGAGAAAAGGTTAAACAATCCTATGATAAGTGCAAAACCAGCAGGCACTGCCAGTGGAACGCTCACCAAATTTTGCATTATGCTATAGAAATGGATAAGGAAAAAACAAAGAGAAAGACAGCTTTGAGTCGAGTCAACTTGGTCTGAAATCCTACAAAGTTTGAGCTATCATCAATCTTCTATTGACCTCTCAAAGGCCATGCTCAGCCTCATTGTCATCAACAGTTAAAGGAAAAAGAAATTGTTGTGGCAACTTAAACAAGACAAAATAGGCTGGAGTTCCATCAGAAAGGATAACCCAACCACCAAACCCATTAAAACAAAAAGATGGAAGTGCAATTCAAACTAAGATTCTACATCAAATCACATCATGTAACAAATAGGAGAAAGAGAGAATCCTAATCGAACCATTTAACAAAGAAACTATCCAACCCTTCCCTTTTAAACAAAACAAGAAACATCCAGGTTTCCATCACAAGAGGGAAGCAAGGACAAACCTTCATCACAACACAATCCTCCAATTCCCCAAACTTGCTCATATATTCTCTCAATCCGTCGGTGTCGACCTCCCACGGGATACCCAAAACCTAAAATTGCAATTCCAATAATTAAGATCAAATACCATCAAAATAAGCTTGCAGCAATAAAAAAAAAAAAAAAAAAAAGAAAAAAAAAAGCACGAAATGCTCACCACAAGTTTTCGCTCCATGATGGGTACCGAACAAGAAGCAGGGCAGCAGCAAGAACAGGATACACAAACCCTAAGACTAACCTCGCCCTCGTCTCGTCCCTCACAGGACACACTCTTCTACACCTCTCCTCCTCACACTCGACATCCAAATCGCCTGCACGTAAAGAGCACAGCACCTCTTTCTCACACACAAACATCATCGTCGTCGTCGTCATCGAATACCCAGAAAAGCTCATGGATTTCTCCAAATTTTTCAACGACAAGGTACCAAGATCGGCAACGAAAGGAAAGGAAAAGAAGAAGAAGCCACGCGCTCAACTGACCTCGGATCTGATTCAAATTCTCAAGAACCTAAAAAACCCAGATGGCTCTCTCGCGAATTCTCTCCTCTTCTCTCCCTCCCTCGCTCGCTCCCTCGCTCGCTTGCCAGGAACAGCAGTCCCACGTAATCCGCACCCTTCAGCTCCTGATGGAGCTCCTGATCAAGGAGGGCCTACGGCCTACCGTTGGGCTCTAAGCCCAACATGGTCTGGGCTTTGGGGAATGGTGGTTGCCCATTGAAGCCATTTGTTCCGATGAAGGAAATGGAGAGATCGAGGTGATCGAATCCCGATCCGATCCAATTCCAAAGTGAAACCGAAAATTAGATAGAGAGAATCGGTTCACAAAAATTGGAACTGGGGATCAAACCGAGGTCCAACGGTCCATTGGTCTGATTCCGATTCCAGTTCAAATCTAATGGAATCAATTACTTATTTTTTTATATTACTTATTTTTTTTTCATTATTTTTTTCCACAACTTTAAACCTGACCAAGATAGTGTTTATTCACATTTTACTATTTTTTGAATAAATAATAAAATAAAAATATAATATATATTTAGTTAGTTTGGTTATTGATTCCAAGGGAATAGAATTGCCCAAACACCAGTTCCACTTTTACAAATTGGGATCAGACCAATACTCTTGGAAATAGGACCAAATTGGCTAGTTTGGTTTGATCCGAGCAATTCCCAATTTAGACATTCCATTTTGCACACTCCTAATCACATCCCCAATACATAAAAAGACCATTTACATTTCGCGAGCAATTTTTCTCCTAATGGTGTTCGCACATTTTTGGACGTGTGATTCCCCAAATCCCATGTTCATGTTGATCATTTTCTCACTCATCCTTAAGAGTTGGGTAGTTATAACTCTTTATGCCCGTTTAGTTCAACTTTGGGGAAATGCCTTCGCATTTCCCCAAGTAACTTTGAATGAATGGACATTTTGTGAATGCAAGTGTGTTTGGAAATCCATTTTTGTGTATATTTTGCAAAGTAGTTTAAGGGGAAAAGAAAAAAGAAAAGAAAAAAAGAAAAGGGAGGAGGAGATGCAACTACTTGGTAGTGGTGGTAGTGGTGGTGGGGAGGTGGTTGGTGGTGGAGGGGCTGGTGGCGCTGGGAGCGCCACCTAGGCGGTGGTGGTGGGGGAGGTCGCATCGACCCGAGTGGCCTCGGGTCGGCGGCGTCGCCTAGGTCCACCTGAGTCGCTCAACCTCAGGTGGCATCGCTTGGGTTGTGCGACCCATGCAGCGTCGCTTGAGGCTGCGCGACTCAGGTGTCACTTAGGTCGTGCGACCTCAAGCGAGACTTCTTGGCGGCTAGATCTAGCCGCCCACCAACTGAGCTTTGCGAGGAAGAAGGAAGAAGGCGGTGAACAATATTTTTTGAGGACAAAAGAGGAAAACATAATTATTAGTAAGGGCAATATTGGAAAGAAAAAAATTCATTAAACCCTAGACTAGCATTCCGAAAATGCTAAGAGCCCAAAGAAGGTCTGGACTTGCTTTGGGCTTTCAAAGATTCCAAATCTTTGGCATTTGGCAAACGGAGACTCAAAAGTGTGAACCAAACGCAAATATTTTCCCCAAGGGGCTTTGGGAGCCTACAACCCCATGGAAAGCTGAACTAAACGGGGGTTTCTTTGAGCTCTATAAAGTGGTCTTCGTCGCGGTCTTAAAAATACAAATCATGTACATCAAAGGTTGTGTTTTAAACTTTTCTTAGATTGTTTGTCATCTATGAGAATGACATTTGAATATCCCAAGCCGATCGAAAATTACGTAAAACAATCATGTGAATCTATCGTAGAGTGAAATTTTAAGAAAAATGATCTAGAAATTCGAACTTGAACTGTGAAAAGTGACTAACAATTGAAAAGGTACGGAGATCTATCACTGCCAAGAAAGGTAATTATATGGTTAACAAAGAAAAGGAAGTCTCATTCTATTTATCTATACTATAACACACGTCAACTTTTGTGGATGGCATCCACCTAAACATTTACAAAATATTATTTTCGTGAAAATTAATCTATTAAGTGACTCGAGAAAAGGAATGGCTTCTAAGTAATTTTGACAAGTTTAGTTATTCTCATCTCGCGCTCACTGTCATGTCCAAATGTGGCTTCCTTGAGCGCCTTTTGAGAAACTCCTAACGTATTTCAAAGATGACAAAAACATTCTGTGTGAACTAATTGGTATATTTGAATGTGAAGACAAAAAATATCCTCTACATACACAAATTCATTGCAACTGATGCTACGGGAAATCTGTGTTATTGGAGATAATGTTAGTAACAAGACATCCGTGTTATTGGAGATCTTCGTCCGCAAATGGAGGACAAAATAATAAGTGCAAAGTACTGGAGTTTGAAGGACCAAGGGATGTGGTATCGTCAGGGTGTTTGGATGCACCCAGTAGAAGGAGAACCACTTGAATAACATGAGTACACCAATTTGTTTGTCAGGATAAGTGCAACGGTTGAACAAATTGGTATTTGGTGAAATCGTCAATTCTAGATGGACCACATTATAGAAGAACTTCGTGCTATAGAAGGAGTGGGCAATACTCCGTGTACTTGGAAACAAAGACTATATGTCAATTTTATTCAATTCAAATTAATTTGTTGGAGCCAATTTTAGGCCTTTAAATCCACGGTGAAACATTCTGCAGAAGTCAGATGGAGTGTGCCATTTTTGGTTAAGTAGAAAAGTATCAAGTAAGTTCCAAAGGACAATTTTGACTTGAGCGAAATTCATTAATGAGGTCTAGGTGAACGCTCTAAGCTGATAATAACCTTTGTAATGGCTACTTTGACCGATTTGAAATCTCCATCGTGCCGAGGAAGTCTGGCGGGCATACATGCATCAAAGTTATTAGGAAATGAGCAAATGATATCTATATAACATACTAGATAAGTATAAGGAGTGGGATAGACCATTGATTACGGTCCTCACGAAATCAACCGCATAGTTGTTTGTTTTCTTACAATACAATTGATTAATTTTGGTGATCCAATCTTAGGAGATAATTTTCCATTGTATAGAGCTTTAACTATCCATAGTCATTGTTGGTGTCGGAATAATTTTGGCGCTCCTAGCCTTGTAGAGTTTACATAATCCTGAGGACAATGAGCTGGTATGCCTGGAATTAGCAAGCCAATCACTCTAAAAATCCTCAACAACGATCCTTCTTTGTAGCCTGGTCCAATCTGACGATAAATGGTGAAGCTTCTTATGAGCTCATGCCATGCGTCTGTCATCATTGATATCACATGTAGAGGCGATAAATAATTCTTGTTTGGTTCTTCCTCGACTATCTGCGTATCAGAAATTAAGCAAACGATAAATTCAAATGAATAGTCTAATCCAATTACAACATGCTATGCGAGGTTAATGATTTCTTTAGTCTTCTCGCCTTTAAAAGCCCGCAAACTTTTCTGAAGCAATGCTAATCCAATGGAACATGCTTTATCCAAATCTGAATTTCAGCAAAATATTTAATGCACTTACTTAGCATCTAACTAAAGCAACCATTAGAACAATTTTATCCGCCAACTAATATAATTAACCTCGCTAAAACTAATTTAGCCACCAACGAGAGAGAGAGAGAGAGAGAGAGAGAGAGAGAGAGAGATCCTTACCTTCCCTTCATATTTCCTATTGAAGTGGCAACATCTCCCGAAATGCTTGAACATGAAAGCTTTATTATCGTAAGGCAACCTAGGCACCATGTCATATCCATAAACGAATCTAAAGTACTTAATCTTACGTTCCTCCAAGACCCCCTCCATATACTTCCCAAACTTATAGTCTCCAACCCTGGGTTGGCCAAATGTGTAGACCCCCTCCAGTCTCTCCATCAGCTCCGTCTCCCCGTGCATGGCCAAGATCGCTGGGAAGAGTATCGCCAACGCACCTCCCAAACTGTGGCCGGTCAACACGTACTTCACTTTGTCGTTCTCGCCAAGCAGTGACTTTAGCTTCTCCCTTACCTCATAGTAAGCCAACGGCTTCCTTTTGGGAGACTCTTGCGGCCAGCCTTCGTTCCTTTGGAGCCCTAGGGCTTTCATGAAACCTCCGTGGATTTTCCCAGTGTGTCCTAACTCGTACCACGAGAGGTCAAAGTCCGAGCACCAATCGTCCGCATTGAAAAATTCCGTTCCTCGGAAGGCCACCACGATGGTGTCACGGTCACGTAGCATGAAGGCTTGTGTGGTTATTTTATCTACATAATCTGCAAAAGAAAAACGAAGAAGACATGGCACTTATCATCTTGGTATACTATTTACAGATGCAGAGATTGTTGTATAGCTCCATACCATTCCAGAAGTCGTAGAACCCCAAGAATTCCATCTGCACGAAACAACAGAGATAATTATTATAATCAACAAAATTCATTGTTTTCAGCTTGTATTAGGAACTTAGTCAATTAAGTTCTTGAGCATAAAGTATGATTGATTGGTTAGATTTATTTCTCACGGACTGATTAAGCCACACATTGTGTATTCCGGACGGATTGACACTGTGATTTCTTGTTTCTGGTCATAGCTTCTTATGTTTTGACGTTGTCACGAAATGATCCATGCTTTCAAATGTAAATTGAGGTGTGTATTTGTGTCTTAGATTCTCTCTGTCTCTCTCTGGTTTGACCTGCCAATGCTGGGTGACTGTCGTTCGGAGGTAGGCCTCGTTCTCGTAGGATGCTTTGGAAGCCATCATGGAGAGAGCCGCATAGTACTCTTGCTCACCAGGACTGAGGCAGGTGTCCAATTCCACTCTCTTGTCCAAATTGCCAATGAAAGATATGAAGCTTTCTGACTCTTTACGGGGCATCACCACCTTCCCTATTCACAACCCCACATTATAAGTCAACATCATTCCAAGTACAAAGTCAAAACAATTAGACAGGCATCTACTGCTTTTTGAGCAGTGCACTGCTGATCAATATCTTCACCTAGGTATGTTTTCCAAATCTTGGTTGGTAAACTAAATCATAAGAAGTTGTTCTCGTGTGGACTGATCAATAGACAGGCACGGATGAGCCCAATTAGGTATTGGATAAGCCCGGTCATTTTAGGAAAAGTTAAATTGCCTTTTGAAAATGATTTGGTTTGAGTAAACCAGATCTGAGAAATAGATATAATATATAGAAACTCAACAATTATATTCAAGATTAGACTGTGGACGGCTAAATCCATGATCAACTCCTTCCTGGACTGATAAAGAAGGAAAAAAAAATGAAAAGAAAATAAAAGAAAATAAATTCATTTTTTAAATAAATATAATTAAAAATCAAATTTTAAATTATTTATATAAGAATAAAAGTTTCATTGACCAAGGACCCTAAGACTAGGAAAATATTGGAGAAAATGTTTTCTGGTTCTTTTAAAGGGAAAGTAATTTTTTTGATTTTAAGTTTTGGTAGAAAAAACTTTTCCGTTGACTAGGAGAACATTTTCTATTCACTAATTTCTTAAGTGAACTAAACATTGAAAAACAAGGAGAATGTTTTTTGTGGAACAAGCAGATCCTTAGATACACCTTCACTTTAACTAATGAACTATGACCGAATTAGAATATATTAATTGCACATGCGTGTGACTCAAACATTTTACATGCTCAATAATAAACAAAAATCAGACTTCGACTGCCAAAAGCAAAAACAAGCAAAATCTTTTAAGCAACCAACACAACCCCCGATGTCAGTATCTGTGAGCGAAAGGTATTTTAAATGATCATGCACCATCAGCTTTGCAAATATGCTACAGGCCGAGTAAAGCGCGAGGTAGAGAGACCTCGAACATGGTTATGAAGTAATAAAGCAAATATACGATTGTTTTAACAAAAGCAACGTCGTGCATACATGCCATGAACGCATGCTCGCATTCGGAATTCGAAGGCAGTAATAACTAATCACGCAAACCAACCTCGAAGGCAGTTGACGAGAAGCCCTCCCAAGTTCTGATTGCTCGACAAGAGATTCAACCAAAACTCGATCGCCCAGCCGATCCCAGACAGGGGTTTGGCAACAAGAAGCAGGAGCTTCTGCGCAAGAACGGATACAAACATTATCCACCTCCGCTGGAAGCTCTGTTCTGCTTCCCCGGAGGAGTCTACGAATTTTCTATTGCCCACATCACTGTGGATCAAAATGCGAAAGAGATCGATGACACCGACTTTCTCTGGGCTCAACAGCATGTAATTGCTGGAGAAGCTCTTGTCACAAGCCATGGCTTTGAGGCAAAGAGGAGGGAGATGATAGCCTGGTTTTTCTTTCTTTCACTTGTCGTTTTGGATGGGACTTGTACTGCTTATTGGGCTAAGCTTCAAAGGGTTATTTATACAGGCTTCTTGGCCATTTAACATAAAAAGGTTCCTTTTTTCTTCCTGGTTACAAGAATTAAACACCAGGTGTGTTGAGGTCGGTGTTCAATTTAATTGATATATCATTAGTAGATTTAAATTCTGATTTAATGTTATTGGTGCAGTCCAATTATTTAAATATACATTCATACTCTATCATATGAAGCACCCGTAAGTTCTGTTTTCATAAGTCTTAGTTTTCTTAAAATTCCTCAAAGAAAGATTAATATTTCCTTTTCATTGGAAAAGCCTATCAATTTTGACGATGGATCCATCAACGCGTCATGAAATAATTGACAAAGTGAGTTGTCGATCACGTGCCTTAATTTATTCAAGAAAATCTTCGCAATCCAATTTAATATTACTTCACGTGATTCACTCCTTCAATTTTTTGTATGCTGCACATGCCATGTCCTTGGAAGCGACCGGAGGAGAGACATAGGTCCGCTCCTCCCATCATCATGCTGTTAGAGCAGTCTTAAAAAAACCCGGTTATGTTGAATTCGGCGTGGACGTGAGTCACACACACACACACATATATATAATTAAATTTCTAATAAGTGGACAAAGAGACTCTAATTGCGATTTATTACGCAATTATTGTCCTCTTGCTTTTTAAGACGGCCCCATCAAAGCTCCTTTCTACGCTCTTATTAGCTGGACAGCACTTGGCGCGCTTTGATTGATGTGTGGGTGCCACAGTTTCTGACGTATGCATCATGAAAATGTCGAGAGTCGCTGAAGATATCTCATTAGATCATCCTCATCTGCTTTCTCACTAACAACTTAAAGAAAGGGATATACTAACCCATTAAAAATGGAATAGAGATGGAATAGAGAAGAAAAATATCATTCGCGTTCACCCTTATCTTTGACCGAGGACTCTTATCTAGTCCACCACGTGAGACTCGAGGAATGTAAAGATATAGAGGCAACTAGAAGACATACAAGAAAAAGAAGAGTAAAGATAAAGTTTTAGTAAGTCTTTCCAAATATGTCACATCATGAATTCTATATTGACATAAATATGGCATGGACATCCTTCCAACCAGGGGATGCGGCCTCAAACCATTCACAATTCAACTCCTAAGAGTTCCGATTGATATTGCTCTTGCTCTATTAATCACTAACTAAAAATTAGAAAAGATAGGGGTAAATAACTACAGCCCAATGAGTAAAACATATCTTTTCTAAATAGATTGAGTAGCCACAATATATATAAGTATAAAGCACTAATAAAAACTCATAATTAAACTCTTTAGTATATATCAAATCATATACAAGTTGTTCATTTTAACAAGCTTTATACAATTCAGAAAATTAAAGCATTTAAATCATTATGAACATCAATGGTCAAGTCCATTAATCAATCTCATCAAAATCACAGGCCGATGATTTATTAATATTGGCCAATATCAAATTACATGTCGATGGTCTATTTATTGACCAATTTATTGCTCAATCCCACAAGGATATCCTAACCGGTGCTTACCCACAAGCCTGTTAATGGTTGATATTGAGCACTAACACAAACTCACAATAGCATTCTTCACAATTCACAAGCCAATTCGGAATCAAATCACAAAACGGTTTCACAAATCAAATATATAATCTTTCTCAACACAACTCATCTGCTTGAAATACTTTTCATAAAGTATTTCACCAATAATTTCTGAATTCATTTTGTAAATCAATTCGCAAAGCCGTATATATATCCTTTCACAATACCTTTTGTAAAACCACTCTCAAACCATTCACAAATACTAGAAGGCAGTCATTGCCCGCTCCAGATTTTATGCAATAAAAGTGCTTTAATAACTTGTACGATACTCAAATATTTATTACTCTCAGGACATGAATTTACAAATTCATAGAAGAGATAGTAACATTCACTTAAAATGTCCAAAAGCCAAACAATGATGCTTACTCGAATTGATGATCTCATAATCTTAACAATAAAACGATAATCAACATCAAAACCAAGTAAAACTCTACCTCAACTAAGAAATGATTGAATTACGAATTACGAAAGACTCCAATGCGCTAGTAAATTACTTACTCGAAGCACTTATGCAAACCTAAACACAGTGTGGAACTCAAGCGCAAAACCCTAAAATTTCACTCCGACTAAACCGTTGCTCTAACCAACTCCCGTCAAACCCCACAACTCCACAAATACCATAATCCACTATTTTCATGAAATCCCATAGCTCATCATCTCAAAAATTGGATTCCATGGCTCGAATTTCACAAAACTTTGAATATATGACAAAACCCCGAAAACTACTCCAATTAAATGAACGAGAGGTGTGAATATTTATCGAGCGTTGCATATCGAAGTAACTCTACTTGGTGAGGTTTCCATTGCGTGACGTGTGCAAAACCTCTTTTCTTATCTTTTCCTTTCTTCTCTTTCCTCTTTCTCTCTTTTCCTTCTTTTATTGGCGCGCCCTCCCTTCTATTCTTAGCCAAGCGTCCATTTTCCCCTTTTCTTTTTGAACGCTCAACTTTTTGCCCTTTTTTGTTTGCTTTGACTTAGTCAAAGTCCATATTCTACAAAATCATATATAAATAATGTGTACTTAGCTATAAGCCGCTCAAATTTGAAAAGAAGAACACTTACAAGATCCAGATTGTGTATATAGTTCTCAATTTCACTCATGCACTTTTTTTTCTTGGTTGGGCAATTATGCACTTGATAGATGGTGTACCTTTGTCGCGACCTACCCTCGGGGGGAGGGAACAGGTTTAGGGGTATTGCCTAAGGGCGGGCCTAAGGCCCATGATTAGGCGTGAGCTCTCCCAAGCCCATACCCCGCGTGACGTTGGAATATTTCTCATGAATTTTGTACAAAAGGAGTCGCCACTAGCCTATTAGGGTCGGCTAGAAACCAAGTGAGGCATGGGAGCGTACCTCACTTCCTACGCAACCAGAGAATCTAAGTTCGGGGACTTGATTACACTAATTAACCAATTAATGCCCTTTCGGTACCTAATCTTGTTCATTTTAACAAAATGATTTTTTTTTTTTTTTTTTGTCAGGCAATTTGGATTAATTTTACTCATCCACAAAACATATCAAAGTGATCATACGGGTGCAATCTAAACACGTACTATTAAACATACCATATGACTACAAACATACCATTAAACATAATAATATAAACAGTCTAAACAGGCGATGTAATCAAAATAAATGCATAATTACACTTAAAACAACAACACCTAGCAATTCCTAACCAAATTCTATCATTTTTGGAATTTTCAAAATTTTTTTTTTTTTTTTAAATTAATTTTTTTAAATTTTTTTAAATTTTTAAATTCTTTTTTTTTAAATTTTTTAAATTTTTAATTAATTAAATAAAAAAAAAAAGAGAATACTTTATAAAAAAAAAAAAAAATCTTTTTTAGTTTTTTTTTTTTTTTTTTTTAAATTAAATTTTATATAAAAAAAAGGTGAACCGGGTTGGGTTCGGTTCGACCCGACCCGGTCAACGCGGATCGGGTCCGGCCCGGACGGGGGGGGTTGGCCGAACCGGCCCGACCGAAAAGAGGAAGGCAAGGCCCGACCAAATGGTCGGGCCTTTAATTAGCCACGGGTTGGGCCCGTCGAATGGGCCTAACCCTTAAAAAAAAAAAAAATAAATAAAAATAAAAAACCCCCCCGCAGGCCCACGACCCAGACTGTCTCTGGGTCGCCAGCCCACGGGGCAAGGGCTAAGCGGGCCAGATCTAGATCTGGCCCGATTCAGCCCATCCCCTCTGGTCGCGATTTCCAATCGCGACCAGAAGGGACGACGCCGTGCCCCGAGCAACTCTCCGGCTCAGGCGCGACGGCGTCGCCTTGTTCTGAGGAGGGGGGATGGCCCGGCTTCCAGACGGGCCGGGGCGGTATTCCGGCAACCAAGATATCAAGTTAAAGCTTGGGGTGCAGGGGTGGTTTTCGTTGATGCATTTCGACAAACATGTGGCGTGCAGAAATAACGTTAAAAGATTTCAGCTCGACCGGAGCCCGAGCGCGCATCCACACCTTCAACAACGCACACCAGAACAGCAGGCAAACCAACAGGGAAAGGTGGTGGCCAGGGCTCACCCGAAACCGGTCGGGATGAGCTCCGGCCGGAACGCTTTCGAAGACGCACTCCAACTGTTAAAAAAAATGCCTACCTGGGTTCCTGCGGGAATGGCGGCTTAGAGATACTTCCACGGCGGCGGCGGTGCCTTGGAGAAACGCCAACAGCGGAAACAACGGCCTGGAGGTGCGTCGGTGGTGGTGGTACTTTGGAGATGCGCGCCTCTTCTCCCTGTTCCTTTCCGGTTCTCTGCACTGTTGGGCTTCAAGGGTCACAACGATGGCCGGTGGCTGGCCGGCGGAGGTTGGGAGCGAAGGGCGACTCCGGAAACGATCAATGCCAGTGGATGACCGTTCGGAGGGGTCCTCTCTCTGTGATTGATGTGTTTTCTCTCCCCCAAAGAACCGTCCGAGACCTCCCCCGCTTTGTGTCTGTCTTCTCTCGTTTTATACCCGGCCGGCAAGCGCGCATGGCCTCTGCGGCTGCCAGCTTGCCGGCCGGACTGCCCCTCCGACTCGCGGATCACGCCGCTCACCTGCCACCGATCCCCTTGCTCCCTCTGTTGCTGCCCCCGTTTGTTCTTCTTTGCGGGTCTTGCGGCGAAGACCGACTGCAGGAGGGAGATGGCCAGCTCGTGCGTGGGCTGGGCTGAAGGGAAAAAGAAAAACCAAGGCTGGGCCGGGCCTAACGTGAAATAAAGAGGAAAGAAAATGGAGGAATGGGCCTGCTCAAGGCTTGTCCGAACTTGGCCTAATTGCCCCTCTCTCTTTTTCATTTTTTTTTTTTTTTTTTTAAATTTCGAAATTTTCTTGTACTAATTTTTTTGGTAAAAACTTTTGATTGATTATAAGACTAGTGACACAAATTCTCCTAACGTCTATATGTGATGCAATTTTAATGAAATTTTTTTGTTAAGGGATTGGAAATCAATCCCCAATTTTTTAATGCAATTAAGAAACACTTAAACAAATCGCCAAAATTTAGGTGTCAACAGCTGCCCCTCTTTGAATGGGAACTCGAAGAGATTCCTTTCAAAGACGAGAGACACCTAAATTTTGCCCATGGAGGTTGACGAATAGGGTTGCACGCGGGAAAAAGATATGAAGGGATGATCTACTTTGTAAAAGACGTCATTCGACCGGGATGCGCAAATCTTATTGTATGATAATGAGTTTCGACAGGAAGAAAGGTCTCACCGTATATAAACGGGTTTCGACCGGATGATAGTCTTATCGTGTAAGAACGGGTTTCGACTAGAGAAATGTCTCACCATGTACAAACGGGTTTTGACTAGATGTGATAGCCTCATCGTGTAAAAACGGGTTTTGACTGGAGAAAGGTCTCACCGTGTACAAACGGGTTTTGACCGAATGTGATAGTCTCACTGTATAAAAACAGGTTTCGACTGGAGAAATGTCTCACCGTGTACAAACAGGTTTTGACCGGATGTGATAGTCTCACCGTGTAAAAACGGGTTTCGACTGGAGAAAGGTCTCACCTTGTACAAACGGGTTTTGACCGAATGTGATAGTCTCACTGTGTAAAAACAGGTTTCGACTGGAGAAAGGTCTCACCGTGTACAAACGGGTTTTGACCGGATGTGATAGTCTCACCGTAAAAACGGGTTTCGACGGAGAAAGGTCTCACCGTGTACAAACGGGTTTTGACCGAATGTGATAGTCTCACCATATAAAAACGGGTTTCGACTGGAGAAAGGTCTCACCGTGTACAAACGGGTTTTGACCGGATGTGATAGTCTCACCGTGTAAAAACGGGTTTTGACCGGATGTGATAGTCTCACCGTGTAAAAACGGGTTTCGACTAGAGAAAGGTCTCACCGTGTACAAATGGGTTTTGACCGGATGTGATAGTCTCACCGTGTAAAAACGGGTTTCGACTGGAGAAAGGTCTCACCGTGTACAAACGGGTTTTGACCGGGTTGAAAATACATGATTTAAGGAGAACCAACGGACCTTTGTAGATGATCTGGTTTGAGGTTGATCATGAACATTTGGAAATGACATGGTTTAAGGTTGACCATGAACCTTTGATTTTTAGGGAAGCATCTGCTAACCCCCTTGAAAACTGCATGGCTTCACTAAGAAATCTTGTCAAACTCAATTTGAGCAAACGTCATTAGAAACGTCATCAAGAGACGTATTGGCAATATCGTAGCATCAATTGAACAAGCTAATCAAGTTGAGTCCGACTGCTTTTTTTTTTTTTTTTTTTTAAATATTTGATGTCAATCAGCATCATGTGGTGCAAAACTGTCATCTTGCTTGTGGATATATCATTAATCATCAAATTCTCTAGGAGTCAAGTTCTTATTAGAATGACTATAACTTGTGAAAAGACTCATTAAACATGCCAAACTAGAGCTTCTTAGTCGAAAGGGCTTCTCACACACTCTCGATAAAATGGCTGTTTAATCCCATCCATTCGCGTGGGAAATAACTTATTGCCGAGAGTATCTCACATAACCCATGTCGAAGGCTTCCAGAAACATTCGTAATAAGCACAATATGATCGATCAAAAGGGTCTTTTGAAAGGATCACAATATAGGCTCGGTTAGGGCTTACATAAAGGAACTATTGCTTTGAGGCTAATAAAGGAACATTTGTCATTATCTTCATCGGGTTTACGAGTCGAGAACTTAGAAGATAAGATAAGATAGAATTACCTCCACTCCTTTAGGCAGTAACTTCTTTGTGGCATTCTCATATTCACTCAAACCATCCCAATAAGAAGAGACTTCAAAAGAGGGTTGTAATGTTGGCTTGGGTGAGGCTCGAAAGGCTTAAAATTTTCAAGAGGGTTTTTAAGAGTCGGTGATCATCATGGCATCATAACCAAGTCACTCGACCTTTCGAAAGCGTTTGGCTTTTGAAACACAGCACATCTCGAGAGTTCATTCACTGATCATTTCTGCATGAGAGCTTTGCTCTTTTCTCTAATTTCCTTTGTCCTTTGCGATGATTTTTTTTTTTTCGCAGGCACTTGGATTTTGATAATTTTTTTTCACAAAAGATGCGGCCTTTTGGCTCTTTTTCTTAACGGGCATTGGCCTTGCTTTTACCAGGCACACTGCTTTTTCAAGCCCCCTAGTTTGTCGAACCTTTTGCTCTTTGAACTTTTATAGCTCTTGTGACTTTCGATATGCTTTTCACATTTCTCATGTCTGTTAATTATATTTTGTCAATTCTTATGCCTTGCCCCAGTGAAGGGAGATGATCACCACTCGGGATTCAGAAATGAATAATCAGGCCCAAATTGGTTATAACAATGGGTATCAGTGTTTGGGTAGAGAATGAAATGCTCTTCTTCACCTTGGGATGAGTCAAGCTCCGATGAGAATTTCTTTGAAGCTACCACAAGAAGATTGATATAAGTGAAAGTAATAGAATCTTTCTCAACCTTTCGTTTTACAACACGACCGTAACCTCCTATGTTGCCCCAATGTAGGATTGTTCTCGATAGGGGTACTTTGAAGGATCATCTTTTTTTTTTTTTTTTTTTTTTTTTTTTGGCCCAAAGGGGTGACAAGAGATCAGTGCAACGCTTGGGATTGATGAAGGAAACGCCTTTATCATTTCAATCTCTGTGCTCAATGCGAATGAATCATTCGTCCTAAGAGAAGGTCTCTTTTCACTCAACTCTCAAAAGTGTTTGAAAGACGTGTTTGGATATGGCTTACCTTTCTTCATTCTAAGCACTTCTTATTTGGCATGATTAACATTCCTTTTTAGTTCTGTCAAAATCACTCATATGAAGTTCTCCTCATGAAGATGCAATTAACAACAACTGAAGCAACAATATGAATGACACTAGGCGCTCTACTTTTCATTCATTCATCTCTTTCATCATTTTCGATTTTTATTTTATAAAGGAAAAGGAATACCCGATTGCCTTTGCAGAGGTTGGGTAGCCATTTGAATCAACCTTTCAGGGGCAACGATCAACTTCTTCCATTCTGTTGTAACTTCATTGAGTTGGTTGGATACCTGAAATACAAATAAATATGCATGTATGTGATGTATGCATGACATGCATGATGCCATGTGACTCGGATTATGCGCGAAATGGCTCTACGGCCTTGATCTCATTCATGGGAAATATTTCTTTACAAAGATCGGCGTTTACGGGCTTAGACACTCACGGCCGTCCATTTCAACTAACACCATAGCACCACCCGGGAGGATTTTCTTAATGACATAAGGTCCCTCATAGTTCGGGGTAAACTTGCCACGAGGATCCGGGATGATCGGCAGCACTTTCCTTAGCACCAAGTCATTGACCTTAAAGTGCCTAGGACGAACCTTCCGATTGAAGGCCTTCGCGACCCGTTTCTGATAGCATTGACCATGACATATTGCCTTTAGCCTCTTCCCATCAATCATGTTTAACTGCTCATGCCTCTGTTGTATCCATTCGGCTTCATCGAGTTTCGACTGAGAAAGGACCCTCAACGAGGGAATCTCGACTTCTATAGGCAGGACAGCCTCCATTCCATATACTAACGAAAAAGGAGTTGCCCCTGTGGAGGTGCGAATAGATGTTCGGTATGCCATCAGTGCGTAAGGAAGCCTTTCGTGCCAATCACGATAATTTTCAGCCGTCTTTGCCAGGATCTTCTTTATGTTCTTATTTGCTGCTTCAACTGCCCCATTCATTTGAGGACGATATGGTGACGAGTTCAAATGGCGAACTTGAAACTCATTAAGCAAGTCATTTACAACTTTGTTGTTTAAGTTGGACCCATTGTCGGTGATGATCGCCTCCGGTACTCCATAACGGGCAATAATATCACGGCGAATGAATTTGGCTACATTCTTGGCAGTGACATTGGCGTACGAGTTGGCTTCAATCCACTTCGTAAAGTAGTCGATCGCCACCAAGATAAATCGATGTCCATTTGACGCCTTGGGATTGATGGGCCCGATCACGTCAATTCCCCACATAGAAAAGGGCCAAGATTGAGACATTTGGTGAAGCTCATTTGGTGGAGCGTTTATCTTATCCCCATAAATTTGACATTGGTGACAATATCGCACATGTTGTATGCAGTCAGATTCCATTGTTAACCAGTAGTAGCCGAGTTGCATGATCTTTCTCGCCAAGAGGTGACCATTCATGTGAGGGCCACACTCCCCTTCATGTATTTCCTTCATCAAACGATTGGCTTCTTTGGCATCGACGCACCTTAGTAATGTCGAGTCGAAGGACTTTTTGTAGAGGACATCTCCACTGATGAAGAATTTTGATGCTAGCTTCAGCAAATGCTTTCTGTCTGCTGCTTCACTTCCTTCGGGGGATTCACCCTTCTGTAGATACTTCAAGATGTCGTGATACCAAGGTTGTCCATCTGGTTCCTCTTCAACCGTCATACAATAAGCCGGGCGCCGAAGGATTTCAATTCTCAACGGTTCAATGTCTAAGCCCCCACTACTTGCAACATCGAAGATAAGGTAGCTAAGGCGTCGCCGAACCGATTTTGAGACCTTGGTAAGTATTCGAATGATATTTCTTGGAATTTTTCCGTCAACTCCCCAAGAAACTCATGATATGGAATCAATTTAGAATCCTGTGTTCGCCATTTGCCTTCGGTCTGTAAGATGATAAGGGTTGAATCACCATAAACTTGCAGCTTCCGAATCTTCATATCAATGGCGGCTTGGAGACCGAGAATGCATGCTTCGTATTCAGCAATAATATTTGTACAAGGAAATGTTAATTTAGCGGCGACAGGGTAGTGTTGTCCATCTGGGGAAATAAGGACCGCCCAGACTGCACTACCAGCTAAGTTAACTGCACCATCGAAGTACATCGTCCATGTGTCACTGGACACAAGTAGAATTCGCTCCTCCGCACCACTATCCTCATCAGATGCTCCAGACCCCTTGGAACTTTCCGCTAACATGTCTGCTATGGCGCGACCTTTAACAGACTTTTGTCCTAGGCTCTGAACGTCAAATTCTGAAATTAAGATTTGCCATTTAGCCAACTTGCCCACTAACGCCGGCTTCTCTAAGAGATACCTGATGGGATCGTTTTCGGTCACCAGTAAGATTCGGTGATGAAGCGTGTATTGCCGCAGCCTGTGCAAAACCCAAATTAAAGCCACACAAGTTCTCTCAACTTCCGTGTAATTCATTTCCGAAACAGTGAACTTCTTACTCAAATAGTATATGGCACATTCTCTCTTATCATTTGGTCTTTTCTGTGCCAACATGGCTCCCAATGATTCGTCATGTATAGTTAAGTACATAATCAGGGGAATTTTAGGGAGAGGGGGCACTAAGACTGGTGCGTGAGTAAGATAGTGTTTTATCTTCTCGAAGGCGTTCTGGCACTCAGCGTCCCATTCAATCTTTGCATTCTTTTTCAAGAGCTTGAAGAATGGTTTCGCTGTTTCAGACAACTGACAGATGAACCTCGCTACATAATTGAGTCGTCCCATCAGACTGCGGACTTCCCTGGCGGTAGTCGGGGGTTGTAAATCGCAGATAGCCTTTACCTTTGATGGGTCAATCTCTATGCCCTTACTACTGACCATGAACCCTAAGAGCTTCCCAGATTTCGCTCCAAAAACGCATTTTGCAGGATTGAGGCGTAGCTTGAACTTCCGAAGACGCTCGAACAGTTTCCGCAAGACCTCAACATGGTCTTCGCCTCGTCTTGATTTCGCGATCATATCATCTACATATACTTCAATCTCCTTGTGCATCATGTCATGAAACAACGTGACCATGGCCCTTTGATACGTTGCCCCAGCGTTTTTCAGACCGAAAGGCATCACTTTGTAGCAGAAAGTTCCCCAAGGGGTTATGAACGATGTTTTGCTCCTATCTTCCTCCTTCATACGAATTTGGTTGTATCCAGAAAAACCGTCCATGAAGGAGAATAACTCAAATCCTGCCGTACTGTCAACTAAGACATCAATATGCGGGAGTGGGAAATCGTCTTTTGGACTAGCTCGGTTCGAGTCACGATAATCTACGCACACCCCGACCCGCCCATCTTTTTCATGACAGTACAATGTTCGCTATCCAATCTGAATAGTGTGATACTTCAATGAAATCCACTTTTAACAACTTCATGACTTCCTCTTCGATTTTCTTAGACAACTCTGGCTTCGTTCTTCTGAGCCTCTGTTTTTTAGGTGGCACATTAGGATCGGTCGGAAGGGCATGCTCTACAATATCAGGGTCTAACCCTGGCATGTCGGCATAAGTCCGAGGCAAATATATCCCGGTATTCTTTCAGGAGGTTAATCATTCGTTCCGCTTCTAACTTCGAGAGACATGCCCCGATCTTTATTTCTTTGACATTCTGTGTATCGCCCAAATTTATGATAACCGTTTGTTCTTCTGTCAGCGGTTTTGATCCCTCATGTCGATTCCAATCACGCTCGATCCCTTTTCAAATCTTCACCGGCGTCAGATTCTAAAAGATCTCCCTCATGTGGATCCGAGTCACACGAATCTTTGTCACGATTATGCATAATGTAATGCCTGAGATGCGATGAGATGAGTTAGTATGCATTAATAACAAACAAAATGTATGTCATTTGTGAATGATTTTTCAAATAATTTTTGAAAACTGTTTCGAGAGCTCATCCTTATATCCTCGGATTTTCCTTGCTCTTACGAAATTATGAAACTAGGAAGCATGTAGAAGCCCAGCCCTCAGTGACCATCATAGAACCAGTTTGGTGTGCTTCCACATGTCCTTAATAAAACATGCATCTTCATTGAAAGGGAAATGATAAGGCCGTATTACAACATACTCCACCCAAGACCAACGGCTCAAAGTCAAGGGCTTAACGAGTTTACATCATAAGCGACTCAAACAAGCAAATTGAAATAACAACGAGTTCCCACGCAGGGGAAGAAAACATAAAGTAAAAAGCTACGCTGAGCTAGAACTGTCCTACTTTGAAGGGTCGGTAATGCTCCCAGAAGATTCAGCCTCATCACAAGCTAGGATGGTGCATACGGTATTCTCTTCAAACATCTCGGCTATACCGTCAATAGCTCCATCTTCTTCGATCAGCATTTTCGGGGGTCCTGGGAATGTTTCTTTTAATGGAGGAGGGAAAATACTCTGGCAACTTCTATCTCTTATAATTCGACCTCCGCGGTCGCCTCGGCCTCCATGTTCACCTCGACCTCCTCGGGCGCCTCGACCTCCACATTCGCTGCGACCTCCTCCATTGCCGCGGCCTCCACGCCCTTCAACAAACCCTAGGCCTTTTCTCCTTAGAACTCTTCGAGCCTCGATAGGCTTTCGAATCCCTTGTCCATGCAACCCTAGACCACCTCCAAGATTGTAGCCATTTGCTAGCATAATCTTCCCTACCGCCAAGGCCGGCTTGGATAATTCAGGAATTCTCGCGCAAGAGCCCACAGGAACGTGGACCATAGACACCAGTTCGAAAGTCTGAAAGCTTGACTCTTCTTTGCACTCGGGTTCCACGTATGGGATGGCCGTTTCGTGGTACACTTTGAAGTCTGTTTCCCCGTGCACAGTGATGAGTCTATTGTCCACCACAAATCGTACTTTCTGATGAAGGCTGGAGGCAACAGCACCCGCTGTGTGAATCCATGGTCTCCCCAACAGAAAGTTGAAGGCAGTCGGTATGTCTAGGACTTGGAATGGTACCAAGAAAAGCACAGGACCAATAAGTAGTTCCAACTCAATTTCTCCTAGCACCTCTTTCCTGATCCCATTAAATGCACGCACAGTGGACTTAGTTGGACGTATCCTTTCCATCTCAACACCTAAGCGGTGGAGTGTAGCTAATGGACATATGTTCAACGCAGAGCCATTGTCAATCAGCACTCTAGAGACAACGGTGCTATCGTGTTTCGCTGAAATGTGCAGCACCCTTGTGTGATCACCTCCATCAGCAGGGAGGTCTTCATCAGTGAAGGCGATCTGATCTTTCAGAAGGATGGCCCCCACGAACTCCTATAGTTGGGTGTCATCAATTGTTTCCGGGACATGTATCTCGTTAAGGACATTCAACAAAGCGTTTCTGTGCTTTTCAGAGGATTGAATTAGTTCCAAGATGGAGATCTGGGCCGGCATTTTTCGTAGTTGATTCACTACGTTAAATTCGCTTGTTTTCACCACGGCTAAGAATTGCCTTGCGTCCTCCTCTGTCACGGCTTTCTTTTCGGCTCCTTTGGTGGGCACATAGCAACGACCTGATCGAGTGACAGTATCTACCTCCTTTGTCCCGTAATCCCAGGGTACCGCCTTAGTGTTGAATTCCAAGGGGGGTTCTAGCATTATTACCTCGTCTTTTCCTTGGGGTGGTAGTTCGATCACGACTGGCGTCAGGCTTTCCTCCAAGATTTCAATCGCTGATAATTCTTTGACCATAAGGTCAATCGTCATTGGCTCGGTGGTTTCTGTCTCGACATCACTAGTGCGATCCTCATCAGGCAATTCTATCACTACCGGGGTAATCATAGTGACCATCCCATCCTCTCGTGGCATCGGATCATCCATACCCCCCCATCCATCAGGGACAATATCCTTGGGATCATCAAAGAAACTCGAGGCAGGCGAATATTTCACATAGTAGTCATATTTTCCGCTTGGTTGACCCAATGTGTCGAACACTTCACCCTTATCACGTATCTTCCCTAGGAGATCCTGGTTCTGAAAGGTTCCCTCAAAATCGGTTCTCAATGCATCGTCTATTACCAGTTGTTCATCCTCTTTTGGGGAAGGAAGCTCAGCTTTCTCCACTTCATGGTCGCGAGTAGGATCGTGAGATGATGCGCTAATCATGGATGGTGTCATCATGGGTAGTGGTCTTTGTTCTCCATTGACACTTCGGATTACCCCCATACTTATCATTTTGCAAATACGTTCTAGTTTTTCCTCCATGGTTATGTCCTCCCCTCTTTCATAGTGCCCAGCTAGCTCAAGGGCCTCATACAGTTTAGGGACGTCCACCGCAAAGGGTCGTTCATTCGCTTGCATTTCCCCAAGAATCATATTCACTTCTTCAGCATGATCGGGCAAAGGGTTTTGTTGCACATTGGGCGTAGCTTCTTTGAAGGTCAACTTTCCTTTATCCAATAGGTGTTGAACTCTCCATTTCAAAGGTGTAGCAGTTATCGACGTCATGCCCTCTTTCCCCCATGTGGTATTCACATGCCTTGGTCATATCAAACCTCGGGAATCTTGGGGGATTGTCTCTAGGCACCTCCTTGGCTACCAATCTCTTTTCGAGGAGGATAGGTAACAATTTTGATAGAGGTCGGGGTAGAGGCGTGAATTCCCTTCGAGGGAACTTTTTGTTTCCGTCAGATCCCCGTGACATGTTTCCTTGCATGGCTCTAGGCTTTTGCGAAGGCGTCGACACTGATTTAGGTGCAGATGGCTCTTGGATAAACGCCACTTCGACTGCCGACTCTTTATCCTTCTTTGTTGAGAACTTTTTGCTATTCCCCGTGGATATTCTTCCATCAACTATCGCCCATTCAACCCCTTCACCAACCTCCACCAGTTGTGAAAATGTTTGGCACCCAGAGTACACTAATCCCTGGAAATAATCAGACGGCAAAGTCTTCAAGAAAAGCTGCCTCATTTCTTTCTCGCTTAGTGGAGGCTTCACTTGTGATGCCATTGTTCTCCACCTCTGGGCAAACGCTTTAAATGATTCGTTCCTCCTTTTTTCCATTCGAACTAGCTCCTCTCTTGTAGGGACAATCTCAGAGTTGAATTTATATTGCTGTAAAAACTCGTCAGCGAGGTCGTCCCATCCAGTGAGCTCTTCAATATCCAGTGCAATAAACCACGACAAGGCAGGACCGTCTAAGCTATCTTGAAATGTATGTATGAGGAGTGGGACATTGTCGGAGTAGCGAGCCATCCTCCTTAAATAGTATTTAAGGTGGGTTATAGGACAGCCGGTGCCATCATATTTTCTTGTGAATTCCGGCTCCTTGAAATTCTCGGGTACTTTCACCTTGGCATATGGGGTTAGCTTGTCCGCTCCCTTCATCTCATATCCTTGGAGGACACAAAGTCGTTCCTCCATCTTAGCCAAGCGTCTTGCATTTTCTTTGTCGAAGCGGATGGTGGATCCCTCTTTTGGAGGGGGATCCGTTAACGACACAGGGCGTAACGAAGGGGCTTCCTCAAAAGCACCTTTTCAGCGAGATCGGTGACATGTGGTTCTCGCAACCGAGGGTGGAGTGGGTCCCGACAAAACGGGAGTAGAGGTTCCGGCTATGGCCGGGCTGAGGTTCACTGATTTTTCGGCTTATCTCGGCCATCAAAGTAGTGAGTTGAGCGAGCTGGTTCTCCATGTTGGCCACGCGTATGCTGACATCCTCATTCTCCATCCTGGCTTTTCCGCGAGTGCGAATTGGTGATCTCCTCTTAGCCGTGTCGACAGTTGAACGAGAGTAGACAACCTGTTAGTACCTGGTCAAGGATAGATAAGCATATATAAGCATTAAGTAATAATTAGGCGGTCGGTCCATGACAAAGATCTAATCGCCCCAATTTGTTCATTTCATTGAAAGCAAGGTTGCTACATAACGCAATGAAAGACATGAGGGAGAACCCCCAAACAACGAAGCTAATCATGAGTCCTATCCCTTGATATTGCAACATGAGACAAATTCTATAACATTGTAACACATGTGGGCATGAGCCCACTACATATCGCGCTTGACTCAATCTAACTAACGAGGACAGCTTCCGCTTGCGGCAGCCCCACCGACTCGGGTTAACTTCGAGGCACGCTCCTCGGTTTCTTCGAGCTTCCTTTTGAGGCGCTTGATCTCGGCTCGGTGGGTGGTCTTTAATGGCACGTCGGGAATCTTCGGGCGTAGGTTCTTTGGGATTTTATGCCTAAGGATGTATTCCATCGAGGCATAGTAAGTCTTCTCTTGCCCTTCCAACTCCTCTTCGGGCCATATCAGCTTCCGAGGATGGCACATATCCCACATCGACTTGACTAACGCAATGGAGTCTTCGTGATCCTGGCATCCATCAAGGAAGTCTATCCTAAGCGGGTCTTCTTGAATCGTCGGTGGAAGTTGCTGAACCTCTTGAAATTGGCGGGCAACTCGGGTTGGGTAATATTCAGTGACTCCGGTAATTCCCAACAAAGGAATAGGTCCAGTAAGCCCACACACGAACCGCGCTTCTCGAACTCGGAGCCATTTGGCGTGCCATTGGAAATCTTCGGGTCCAGGGTTGGTCATGAAAACTAACCACTTAGAATAATGATAATCAGGGGCAAACGTCTTCCTATCTTTAAACTTCATAATAGGGTGGTGAGAGTCAGAAATGTCGTTCACAGTCATCAAGCTACCAAACCCTTTGACGTGAGAGAAGAACCAAATTTGCAAAAGCTCAGGAGGAGCATGGAAAGTTTTGTTTTTGTTTTCTTTAAAGCGAGTAAGGGAAAGAAAAGTTTCAGTTAGGATGGCGTTAACAAAGCCCTTTCCCATACATACCTCACGAACTACCCATGCCACAGAAGGGTTAATAGCTTTCCTACAATGTGGGAATAACACGAGCCCAAAGAAAGCTAACAGGAAGATCCTATTCTTTTGAAAAGATGGGGCATTTTGAAAAAGCTCGTTTAGGAATGAAAACGGGCAGGTCTTGCGATTAGCTTTCAAAACTTTCCTCACGCCATCCTCCTTAATCCTAAGGAAATCAGATAAGGTCGATGCATGTTCAGTCCCTATAGGTGGACCAATTAACTCTGAGACCAAAGACTTTCCCATGGCAACACTATATTCTTCCAGGGTTGGAGTGAGCTCGTGGTCACCGAACATGAATGTGCAAGTCTCAGGACACCAGACATGTGCCAATGCTCGTACAACACCATAATGAGTTTCTATTTCTAAGAGAGGAAGTAATCGTCCGACATAGGATCGCACCCAATCATGGCCAGTCGGGTCTAGTCTATCCCACCATGTGCGAAGCTCGGCTTTCGGGGCAGCGATGATGTAAAGCTCGGGTATCTTCATCGTATACTACTCACAGTTACGATCAACCTAATTTGCCATGAACCCACCAAAAAAAGAAAGCAAATAAGTAAATTACGAAGGAGAGAATTCGGAAATCTTACCCTACTCATTGAGTAGCAAAGCCAATGACATAGACATGCGCATGGACGGTGGTTCAATTTCTACTCTAAATGGCTCAAAATGGAGCCATGGGATCACCAGACTGAACCAGCAAGGTCGCGGCTAGGTCGGGTTACCCATGACTCCGGCTTCGTCAAAGAACCGACCCGTGTCGCGCGGTTGCAGACCGGGGTGGGTACCTTCGACGTGAAGAAAGAAATTTCGGGGTTAAGGTGGGCGACTCGTACTACGCGGTTGTAGTCGGAGTGGTATCCACCTCAACACCATCCTAGGTGATCCTATGCGGCCCAGTTCGGCGGCAGGTTGTGTGTGCTATGGTGTAGTGCAATGTAGGAGACTCATGCATGACAATCAGCACTTCAAACATTAATAAACCATTCACTCTTATACCCCTACAAAACAAAGGTTAGAAATCACCATCCCTTATAACTCCCATAAACAATCAACATTCGATATGTTATGGACGCACACACTATCTTCGCTGCCAAACAAAAATATTTTGAACAAGATTAATTTTGGCTTAAGTCCTTTAAAGTTTAAAACCAAGTCCCCAGCGGAGTCGCCAAGCTGTCGCGACCTACCCTCGGGGGGAGGGAACAGGTTTAGGGGTATTGCCTAAGGGCGGGCCTAAGGCCCATGATTAGGCGTGAGCTCTCCCAAGCCCATACCCCGCGTGACGTTGGGATATTTTTCATGAATTTTGTACAAAAGGAGTCGCCACTAGCCTATTAGGGTCGGCTAGAAACCAAGTGAGGCATGGGAGCGTACCTCACTTCCTACGCAACCAGAGAATCTAAGTTCGGGGACTTGATTACACTAATTAACCAATTAATGCCCTTTCGGTACCTAATCTTGTTCATTTTAACAAAATGATTTTTTTTTTTTTTTGTCAGGCAATTTGGATTAATTTTACTCATCCACAAAACATATCAAAGTGATAATACGGGTGCAATCTAAACACGTACTATTAAACATACCATATGACTACAAACATACCATTAAACATAATAATATAAACAGTCTAAACAGGCGATGTAATCAAAATAAATGCATAATTACACTTAAAACAACAACACCTAGCAATTCCTAACCAAATTCTATCATTTTTGGAATTTTCATTTTTTTTTTTTTTTAAATTTCGAAATTTTCTTGTACTAATTTTTTGGTAAAAACTTTTGATTGATTATAAGACTAGTGACACAAATTCTCCTAACGTCTATATGTGATGCAATTTTAATGAAATTTTTTTGTTAAGGGATTGGAAATCAATCCCCAATTTTTTAATGCAATTAAGAAACACTTAAACAAATCGCCAAAATTTAGGTGTCAACAACCTTCTACTAAATTATGGTTTTCCTGTCTTAATTCTTTTGATAAGCATCACGAGAATAAATCATCTTATAATTGTAATATTCTATATCGGCTTGAGTGAAGAAGGGATTAGCCAACTGGTAAAAATGAACAAGTCTTTACACTGAGAAAGTAAGTTTAACCGTATTACTTTATGTTGTACTTAAATCGTCACAATACATTTTCAATTTTTCTGAGGAAAAAGAAAATTCTTCTTTCAAATGTCATGCATTGCTACTTCCTAACTGATAATTGATAGTTCAACAACTAGCGTATAATTCACTTCTCATTTCCCAAAATTCAAGGGAAAAATAGGATTCCCGGTCAAACAAAAGTCACATTTTTACCGAAAAGTTAAAAAAAAAAAAAAAGTCATATGAGGACAAGTTCAAAGAATATAGGAGTGAAAAATAAGCATGAGGACATCAACGAGCTGTGTAAATCCCATTAAGGTAATTTCCCCACAAAGACAGCTAAGCAATAACGACAATGCTTTAAATACTTTTTATTGGGCATTTTACACGGCTCATTCTGCCACCAATGCTATGTAGAGAAATATAAGCAAAAAATTAGGGGAAAGAAAAACCGAGGCATGACATCTCATTTGCTAGTGTTGTACATGTAACCACATGCTCTCTTCTTTAGTTCCTGAATCCACTCTTCTACCAATGACTTCTCCATAACAATTTATGGCGCATTTTGTGGGTATTAAAAAATCTAACCTAAAAATTTAACTGGTTAGATGAAAGTGTGCTTTACTATTTAAATATTCTAATATTCGTCATCATGCATAGGCTAAACTTTGGTCTATGTTTAGTGTGTGGAAATATGTAATTGGGGAGTTAAATAGGAATGAGAAATGATTTAAACTCAGATTTGCTACTCTAATATCACGTAAGATTTTATGGAACTATTGTCAAATATTCAAAAAAATTAAATTTTTTGGTTGGATTTTCTAACTTGATATTAAAATTAGCCGATCTTGACAATCCTACATCCGGTGCACACTTGAGTACAATTCTTGTACTTAATATCACCTTCTTTTTCATTGACTACTAGTATCTCTCTCAATGTCAATCCTCCACATTGTCCATCTCATTTAATACCCGACATCAGCCTATTCTATTATTGCGTAGTCTCTAGAGCCTTGTTATTTGAGAAGCGCCCATTGAGTCTATTTTATAATAACGCCAACCGCACTTGGTCGGTTTCTTCATGGTATCTATAACAACACCAAACACACCCGTTATGTTTCTATCCACATATGAACAACGCCACCGGATTCATCGCCCTTAGACAAACTAGATCGACAGCCGACTACCTCCTGTGGGACGAAATTTACTGGCCATGTAACTTTTACAGCAGCTACAACAACACACAAAAACCACTTAATTAGCCACGTCAATGTCAACTGGTTCATTCTTCAGCACACCGAACCGCTTCAGTGCTCCATTAAATTGTTTTTTTTTCGGATCTTTTATTCCAACTAAAGTTGACATTTTATATGCACTTTGAGTTTGCGAAGGTATGTTAGAAATATTTCTATAGAAAATGATCGTCTATTAAAAACAATAAATTTGTAAAATTTATCTCAGTCGGCATTAGTCATACCACATAAAACGGACGGCATTCATATCAACGTTTTCCTCTTAAAATTGGCCATATAAACTTAATTGATATAAATACAAAAGATTTAGGATTACATTGGTATCGATACAATACATTTAGAATATTTTGATACTTTCTCCCGGAATTAATACACAGCACAACATGAACGTAAAACTGAAGTGACGGTATCAACTATCTATGACTTAAATACATATATATTTACAGATACTAATCGAAGACCCGAATATGACATGAAGTTAGAAACGTGAGATCGAGAACATTGAATGGCTCAGGGACAAAGCATGCCATGAAATACTTCAACTTAAAATAATGAAGCTGATGGGGACTGCAAAACTTTGTCGCCTCGCTGGAACTCGGTCAAGCCCAGCCACGTTCAGGGCGGCTTGCCCCACTCAGTGCTGGGTGTGGGGGCAAGGATGAGAAATAAATGATTGCGAATGGATAGAACTCCACCGCACATTGCCCCGCCATATATATGAACATAAAAAGAATACCCTTTCTACGTTTAAGGAATTACCAGTTCTATTACTCAGTTACCATATGAACTTCATCATTTTCATAAAAGCTCGTCTTTTTTTTTTCCTTTCTAAAGTTAGGGTTTTTTTTTTTTTTAATCACTTGTTTGACCTCACACTCACTTTTCCTCTATGTCTATCCTTATTCATATCTTCCGTCCACCCTTGCTCACGAACTGGCGACTTAAACTTAAATACTGAATTATTTTGCTCTCAATATTTGGAAGAAACAATCGGACTTTCTCCCAATATCTTTCCCCCCCCAGGCGACCATTTAAAGTTAAATCCTTATCCTTGGGAAAATTCACAAATCAGATTTAAGTTGGTTCAGTGAGGGCGACAGTGAAAGTCAGCAAATGGGTAAGTCTTTTTCTTAATTTTCTTTAATAAAATAAAAGGCGTGGGAGGACATTACAGATGTCAGCGATAGACGCAACATCTTCTAAAACTAGAAAACCACTGGAAGACACCGGGAACATGAGAGAAACGGTCATTTTTAAGAGAGTTTTATGGCTTAGCTTTGGTGTGACCATAATAAACTATGCCGCTATGATTGTTATGGGTATTGCCAATAAATATTTGTGATTCATTAGGAAGCTGAATAGTCATTCTATCTTTTCGTTCCACCTCTAATTCAACCAGTAAAAGTGGGTGCTCCTACTTCTACAAGGAAAAGGTAATAAAAATGCATTTCAATCAAGAAACGACTAAGAAAAGTAAGCGTATCATCCATGGCAAAGTGCCACCATATATAGTAGATTCGTACGAGGGACAGCTGAAAGATGGGAAGGAAGATCCCTAATACCAATTAACCATCCTTGGTAGGCCTATGCTAAGTCCTAAACGGCCAGCGTATGACTTAAACTCAAAAGGCAAGCCTCCCTTTAAGGGTGGTGATTAATGAATATTATCTGAAAGGATGATCACCCACATTGGGATTGAGACACAATCCAGACTCCTAAAAGAGGCGGCAATGGGGAATTTTCTGCAATGGCCAAAATCCTAACGGACAATGCCGCATGGAGGTTTGCTTACCCGAAAATAATCGGAATCAAACCCTTTGGTAAGAAAACCAATGAGAAAGGAGAGCTTTCGCATTCCATAAAAATCAAAGTCGTCAAACACAATCTATGTATAGAACAAGGTAGGGGGGACCTCGAACATAGATAACAAGTACCTACTGACGCGGAAAACATACACGCTTGACAATTTTACTAACAAAGTAATAATATAACTACATAGACTTATATCGAATTGTTTTAATAAAGACGCTGTAGCATATATCCCAAGACTGGATGTCGTGCCTCGCAATACATTAAAAAATGGAAGGTGATAATGAGAAAAAGTTGACGAGTAGCCGTCGCAAGTTTTGATTGCTTGACAAGAGATTCAACCAAAACTCGATCGTCGACCCGCTCCAAGACAGGGGTTTGGCCACAAGAAGCTGAAGCTTCTGCGCGAGAATGGATACAAACATGATCCACCTTCGCTTAAAACTCTCTCCCCCTTCCTTGGAGGAGTCCACGAAATATCTTTTGTGCACATCAGTGTGGATCAAAATGCGAAAGAGATCGATCACACCGACTGGAGAATCTCTTGTCACATGCCATGGCTTCGAGGTAAATAAGAGAGAGCTTATAGTTCGAGGATCAGTGTATTGTTGTTTTTGAAGAGACTCGTGCTGCTTCTTGAACTTAGCTTCGAAGGGTTATTTATAGATACTTCTTGGACATTTAACAACAAAAGGTTTCTTTTTATTCCTTGTTAAAGAATAAATACTAGGTATATGAGGGTCGATGGAATATTAGATTGACGTACCAAATGTAGATGCAAATTTTGGTTAGGTGTCGTCAGAATGGCCCAATTGCTTAACTATCCACATCTACTCGGTCATAGTAAGTGTCCGCTATCTATACCAATTTTCAGGCAAGCCTTAGTTGAATTAAGATTAGTCCAAGCACAAGAAACACATTACCATTTGGTATGAAAAGCTGATCAGCCAACACGTCGTGGAAGTGGGGTTTCTCTCAGTGTTTTTCTCCGACACACATGCCTTTATTAATTTAAGACCAGAATTCCATCCAATTTAATATTAGGTGATGTGATTCATTCCTTGCACTTTTCATGTTGCACGTTTCATGTCTTCGGCAGCTACTAGAGAGATCTAGGTGCACGGCCCTACTATCAATCATACTGTTCGATCAGTGTTAAAGAAGAAAAGTTATGATAAATTATGCACCCTTCAAAATGTGATGAGTTGACATATTGCTTGCGAATTGCACTCCATCATGTTGATTACGATTATTATTGTTAAAATATTGTCTAATACCGCTTGGTAATAGATTATATATGCTCTTCATATTCGTGTGGTCTCCTTCCGCTTATTAATTTAAACTTTTGAATTTAACTTTTTGATATGGTATTAGAGCTCTCTATATTAAAGATGGCATAAGTCATTAACTTCAAATTTGTACAAAAATCATATAGAAAACGAACATCAATTATTTGGTCAAAAATCAGGTGTACAGTTTATAATGCGGCATGCATAGACGTTTTGAATTTGAATTGGAGCCGTGAATCTCAGTAGCTAGAGAGTAAATTGAGTCAGTTAACACCTTAAATAAACTCAGTTGTTCATTCGAAATGCTAACCATAAAACATGAGAATCTAGTTCAATGAATTGCAGTACGCTAATAGATTGCAACATCTATTACTAACATGAGAAAATCATTTTATCGTACTTTTGTGAGTATATGAGAAAAATTGCAATAAATACCCAATCTTATGTATGGAATACATTTGAGTCTTTAACACTCTCAATTGATTTAATCAAATCCTAAACCTTTACCAAAATATGCAATCAAGCGCTAAACCTTTAAATAAATTTGATTAAGCCCCAAATCTTTACTAAAATGCAATCAAGTGCTTTACTTGTATTAGACATTGCAATTTAAGGATCCCACGTGAGTAATGAGTGTCAGTGGTCAATTTAACGTATTATTGATTGCAATAAGCGAAAAAAAAAAAATTCAAGATTTAATTGAACCAAACAAAAGATGTAAAACTCAATTGAAATACGTAATAAAATTTAGGACTTGCTATGTAGCTTTTCATAGTTTTTAAATATTTGTACATTCTATATGGCGATTCATCAACAAATTTCGGCTTGAAAAATGTGATGAAATAAAAAAAAAAAATCTGAAACTAACTTTTTGTTTAGTGTGACATACTAAAAGATGAAAATCAATTCGTCAATGAAAGACTTCAAATTTGTCGATCATGTTAAAATCATTTTTTTTTTTTTTTTGTGAAAACAGATTAAAAGGCAAAAGTTGTTTTGTGCTTGAAACACCTCAAATTTGTCGATCAATAAGTCAAAACGATTCAAAACCTACAAATACATTAACAAGGAACAGAAATAATGGAATATTCTGTTTCCTTATTAGAAACAAACCGTAGAAATTTGATAATAAATTCCTCTTTCAATCTAGCCAAATGACAATTATTAAAAACTGCTTGATGAAGTGCCGTCATTTAAATATGTTAGGGTGAAAGAAGAGTTTCTTATACACAGTGATAGTGTCACATTGTTAGTAGCCATCCCATTTCTTTTAATCGAAAATGTGCAATTGTCTATAGTAATGGTTTTTGTATCGTAATGTAAAGAGTTTCCTGATCCGATCCGATTGCAAAGTGAAACCGAAAATTAGATCTAGAGAACCGGTTCTCAAAAATTGAAATTGGAGATCAAATCGATTGGTCGTAGGGACCATCGGTCGGTCCAATTCCGGTTCAGGCCCATTGGAACCAATCACTTATTTTTTCATACTACTTTTTTCCCATTATTTTTTTCTCCACAACTTTGAACCTAATCGAGATAGTGTTTAGTCACATTTTACTTTTTTTTTTAATAAATAATAAAATAAAAAATATATTTAGTCGGTTTGGTTCCCCTTGGAATTGGGAACAAAACTACCCAGATACCGGTTCCATTTTCAAGAATTGGGAATTAGATAAATACTCCTAGAAACCAGGCCAAGCTAGCTGGTTTGGTCCGATCCAGGTAGTTCCCAATTTAGACATTCCGTTTTACACATTCCTAATCATGACCCAATACGTAAAGAGACTCTTTACATTTCGCTAGCAATTTTTCTCCTGATGGTGTCGGCGCGTTTTCGGACATGTGATTCCCCAAATCCCATGTTCATGTTGATCATTTTCTCACTCATCCTTAAGAGTTGGGTAGTTATGACTCTCTTTGTCTCTTTGAGCTAAAATGAACAAATTCTGCAGCATATGCTTGATGAAGAAACTATCAATGAAATTCTTGCGGTCCCAGATTTGAAGTTGGACCACGCCCCTTTGTCTCCTACAAAATAGAAACTTGAAAAATCAAAATGTTAACACAACTTCCTCCTCTTTTCAAGCATCACGAGCTCTTTGGACCAGAGTATGGCACACCTCAATACTACCCAAAATCAGGTTCTTTCTTTAGAATATTTGTCAAGATGCACTCTCTACCAAGGAAAATCTGTGAATTGATCCTTTTTAAAATTTATGCCATCAGCAACCTGAGACCATCGAGCACGTCCTGCTACTCTGCCAGGAGGCGAAGAAATTCCGGTTTAACCTGGCCCTGACCACCAACATATTAAATCTTGGAACGTCAAGAACTGAGGATATGACTAGTCGATTTTAAGCATACCTCGGTTCCTTCTGAACTTCTCTCGGTGATTCTATGGCATATCTGGAAGGCGCGAAACAATTGCATATCGAGAGTGCACGACCCAGAGCCAAATCAGCTGGTAGAATCGGGAAATGCCATGAATGATAGCATCTCGCGATGGGCATCAACCGCAAAGCAAAAGGCAGAGCGTCAGACCAATTCATTGTTCATCTGCTAGAGCTGCAACCCCGAATGGCTCGGTTTTGTGTTTCGGGTCCTCTAGCTCGAGCTTAAATGTCAATCTTCTTCTGAAAATCATGGAGAAAGGGGGTAATTTAGCGAAAGATACAAATTTGTATATACAAACACATGAAAAGTAACATATATTAGAAGATGTCAGTGCAGGTAAACTCCTAGCCTTCATATTGCATCAACTCCTTCACCAAAAAGGAATAATGCCTCAACTCGAAATCTGCATTTTACTCGCAAAAACCAAATAAAAGCACCATAAATCCAAAAGAAGCTCTCAGATTCGCCAAAGGTCGAAGCAAACGTCGTGATTGACATGCTCCCATGAACTCACTCGTTAAGCAAATTGCACAAATAATGACGTGCGGACCCCTGGAGTGCCTTAACTTTGCACAAAGCGACACTTAAGTGCCATAACTTACGAAAGGTACACTTCAATGCCAAAATCGGAGTAAAATGGATCACTTGAGTGCCAATCCCGCCAAAGTCCGGCCAAAACATCGACATGGCATTTTTTCGGCGAACGGAGCCCAAAACGACGCCGTTTTGTACGGCGACGTGATTAAATAATGCAAAAACAATGTCGTTTTGGGCCGATGTGGTAAAAAATAATTAAATTAAATTTAAAATTAAATTTAGTTAAAATATTTAAAAATAATAATTTTAAAAATAAATTTAGTTGAAATATTAAAAAATTAGTAATTAAAAAAAATTAAAAATTAAAAATTAAAAAAAAAAAAAAAAGAAGGAAAGGGGGGAGGCGGTTGAGGGATCGGCCCTCAACCATCGCCGCCGCGCCGCCCCCGCCGCCGGGGAAGGGCCAATGACAGGGGGGGAGGGTCGGCGGGCGAGGTCGCCGACCCTCGCCGGATCTGGGAGGGGGTTGCGGCCCTCGCCCGGATCCGGCAAGGGTTGGCGACCCTCGCCGGCGGTCGGCCTAGGGTCGTCGAGCCCGGCCGGGGCCCGGCGACCCCGCCGACCCTCCCCCCGCCGTCGCCGGCCCTTCTCGGCGGCGGTGGCTAAGGGATGATCCCTCGGCCGCCTCCCCCTTTCCTTTTAAAAATTTTTTTTTTTTTTTTTTTTTAAAATTTTAAATTATTAATTTTTTAATATTTCAACTAAATTTAATTGTAAAATTATTATTTTTAGATATTTTAACTAAATTTAATTTTAAAATTATTTTTAAAATATTTTAACTAAATTTAATTTTAAAATTATTATTTCTAAATATTTTAACTAAATTTAATTTTTAATTTAATTTAATTATTTTTTTACCACATCAACTCAAAATGACGCCGTTTTTGTATTATTTGGCCACGTTAGCGTGCAAAATGACGTCGTTTTGGGCGCGCTTCGCTGGAAAAATGCCACGTCGGCGTTTTGGCCGCACTTTGGCCAGAGTGCCACTCAAGTGATTCGTTTTTCTTTGAATGTGACACTTATGTATCCTTTCGTAAGTTATGGCACTTAAGTATCCCTTTGGGCAAAGTTATGGCACTTGAAGCGTTCTTTTGCCCACAAATAACTACAATGGACAACTATGTGTTTGACGACATTGACAATTCACAACTACATGAACTCGATATCTGCAATTTACATTATTTCGAACTTAATTCCAACCCGAATGGGCACGGTTCCCCGGGATACCATAGATAGATTCCCTTCAAACGTTTGAGGATCGAAACTGAAATTGTCCCACACTGAACTTTGGTTTTACACATGCAATGTGAATCTGTATGCTTTTTTTACTCCTCCATGTAAGGATTCTGCCACTGGAGTTCCCATCATTTCATAAAAAAATTTCTCCGCCGGCACCAGGTGTCACCTTATGGAAGGGCCCTGCCCGGAGACCCTAGAGTTGTGGTCGACTCTTAAAAATACAAATCATCTACATCAAAGGTTGTGTTTTTAACTTTTCTTAGATTGTTTGTCATTTATGAGAATGACATTTGAATATCCCAAGCCGACATCGAATGATACGTGAAACAATCATGTGAATCTATCGCAGAGTGAAATTTTAAGAAAAATGATCTAGAAATTCAAACTTGAATTATGAAAAGTGACTAACAATCGAAAAGGTATGGAGATCTATCACTACCAAGAAAGGTAAATATATGGTTAACAAAGAAAAGGAAATCTCATTCTATTTATCTACACAAAATATTATTTTCGTGAGAATTAGGGCCTGTTTGGTTCGGCGTTGGGGAAATGCCATTGGGAGAATGCAAATACCTTTGAGGTAAATGGGTTTTCCGAAATGCTAGACTGTTTGATAAACTATAATTGAAAAGTGCTTTAGGAAAATGCAAGATTGTTTAGTAAACATATATTTGAAAAGCCCTTTAGTGTGACTAAATTAAGTTTTTTAGTTTTAGTATTTTTAAAATTGCAAAAAAGAAATAATGACTATATAACATTTTACATTTTCATGTTGAGAGTAATGTAAAAGATATATATTAGTAAATTTATTTAAAAATTATATTAAAAGAATTTGATTATAGATTAGATGTAAAGCTCAACTTTTGCTTAGAGTTCTTTTAGGTTTGTTTTCAACTTTGAATTTTTTTTTAATTATTGTAGTATTAATCATCTTCATTAATTAATGATCATTCTAGTGTATTGATAAAATGTTGGGCTATTAATTGTCAAAATATAAAAATGACAAAAAAGAAGAAGAAGAAGGTGAACCCAACATTTGCAAAGGGTTTTTATTATTTTTTTAAAAAATAAAAATAAAATCCGATGAAACTCCATCGCCGATCAACTTGCTTTGGACTTTCAGCATTTCAAAGGCTAGCATTTAGCCAAGGACACCTCCAAATGCTGAAACAAACACCTAAATTTTTTCCCAAAGGGCTTTTGAGGCTAAAAGCGCCTTGAAAATGCTGAGCCAAACGGAGCCTTAATCTATTAAGTAACTCGAGAAAAGGAAGGGCTTCTAAGTAATATTGACAAGTTTAGTTATTCTCATCTCGTGCTCACTGTCATGTCCAAATGTAGCTTCCTTGAGTGCCTTTTGAGAAACTCCTAATGTATTTCAAAGATGACAAAACATTCTGTGTGAACTAATTGGTATATTTGAATGTGAAGACAAAAAGTATCCTCTACACACACAAATTCATTGCAACTGATGTTACGGGAAATCTGTGTTATTGGAGATAATGTTAATAACAAGACATCCGTGTTATTGGAGATCTTCGTCCGCAAATGGAGGACAAAATAATAAGTGCAAAGTACTGGAGTTTGAAGGACCAAGGGATGTGATATCGTCAGGGTGTTTGGACGCACCCAGTAGAAGGAGAACCACTTGAATAACGTGAGTACACCAATGTGTTTTTCAGGATAAGTGCAACGGTTGAACAAATTTTTATTTGGTGAATCGTCAAGTCTAGATGGACCACATATAGAAGAACTTCCTGCTATAGATGGAGTGTATAGCGGACAATACTCCGTGTACTTGGAAACAAAAACCCAACTATATGTCAATTTTATTCAAATTCAAATTAATTTGGTGGAGCCAATTTTAGGCCTTTAAATCCACGGTGAAACATTCTGCAGAAGTCAGATGGAGTGTGCCATTTTTGGTTAAGTAGAGAAAGTATCAAGTAAGTTCCAACAGACAATTTTGTCTTGAGCAAAATTCATTAATTAGCTGTAGGGTGAATGTTCTAAGCTGATAATAATCTTTGTAAAGGCTACTTTGACCGATTTGAAATCTCCAACGCGTTGCGGAAGTTTGGAGGGCATACATGCATGAAAGTTATTACAAAATGAGCAAATGATATCTATACAACATACTAGATAAGTATAAGGAGTGAGATAGACCATGGGTTACGGTCCTCACAAAATCAACCTCATAGTTGTTTGTTTTCTTACAATACAACTGATTAATCTTGGTGATCCAATCTTAGGAGACAATTTTCCATTGTATAAAGCTCTAACTATCATAGTCATTGTTGGTGTCGGAATAATTGTGGCACTCCTAACCTCATAGCGTTTACATAATCCCGAGGAGAATGAGCTGGTATGCCTGGAATTAGCAGGCCAATCACTCTAAGAAACCTCAACAACAATCCTTCTTTGTAGCCCGGTCCAATCTCACGATGAATGGTGAAGCTTCTTTTGAGCTCATGCCACGCGTCCATCATCATTGGTATCACATGTAGAGGCGATAAATAATTCTTGTTTGGTTCTTCCTCGACTATCTGCGTATCAGAAATTAAGCAAACAATAAATTCAAATAAATAGTCTAATCCAATTACAACATGCTATGCAAGGTTAATGATTTCTTTCATCTTCTCGCCTTTAAAACCCCGCAAACTTTTCTGAAGCAATGCTAATCCAATGGAACATGCTTTATCCAAATCTAAATTTCAGCAAAATATTTAATGCACTTACTTAGCATCTAACTAAAGCTACTATTAGAACAATTTTATCCGCCAACTAATATAATTAACCTCGCTAAAACTAATTTAGCCACCAACGAGAGAGAGAGAGATCCTTACCTTCCCTTCATATTTCTTATCGAAGTGGCAACATCTCCCGAAATGCTTGAACATGAAAGCTGTATTATCGTAAGGCAACCTAGGCACAATGTCATTTCCATAAACGAATCTAAAGTACTTAATCTTACGTTCCTCCAAGACCCCCTTCATATACTTCCCAAATTTATCGTCTCCAACCCTGGGTTGGCCAAATGTGTAGACCCCCTCCAGTCTATCCATCAGCCCCGTCTCCCCGTGCATAGCCAAGATCGCTGGGAAGAGGATCGCCAACGCACCTCCTAAACTGTGGCCGGTCAACACGTACTTCACTTTGTCGTTCTCGCCAAGCAGTGACTTTAGCTTCTGCCTTACCTCATAGTAAGCCAACGGCTTCGTTTCGGGAGACTCTTGCGGCCAGCCTTCGTTCCTTTGGAGCCCTAGGGCTTTCATGAAACCTCCGTGGATTTTCCCAATGTGTTCTAACTCGTACCACGAGAGGTCAATGTCCGAGCACCAATCGTCCGCATTGAAAGGTTCCGTGCCTCGGAAGGCCACCACGATGGTGTCACGGTCACGTAGCATGAAGGCTTGCGTGGTTGTTTTCTCTAGATAATCTGCAAAATAAAAACGAAGAAGACTATGGCACTTATTATCTTGGTATACTATTTACAGATGTAGAGATCGTGGAATAGCTCCATACCATTCCAGAAGTCGTAGAACCCCAAGAATTCCATCTGCACGAAACAACAGAGATAATTATTATAATCAACAAAATTCATTGTTTTCAACTTGTATTAGGAACTTAGTCAATTAAGTTCTTGAGCGTAAAGTATGATTGATTGTTTAGATTTATTTCTCACGGACTGATAAGCCACACATTGTGTATTCTGGACGGATTGACACTGTGATTTCTTCTTTCTGGTCATAGCTTCTTATGTTTTGACGTTTTCACTAAATGATCCATGCTTTCAAAGGTAAATTAAGGTGTGTTTATTTGTGTCTTAGATTATCTCTGTCTCTCTGTCTCTCTCTGGTTTGACCTGCCAATGCTGGGTGACTGTCGTTCGGAGGTAGGCCTCGTTCTCATAGGATGCTTTGGAAGCCATCATGGAGAGAGCCGCATAGTACTCTTTCTCACCATGACTGATGCGGGTGTCCAATTCCACTCTCTTGTCCAAATTGCCAATGATGGATATGAAGCTTTCCGACTCTTTGTGGGGTATCACCAGCTTCCCTATTCACAACACCACGTTATAATTCAACATCATTCCAAGTGCAAAGTCAAAACAATTAGACAGGCATCTACTGCTTTTTAAGCAGTGCACTGCTGATCAATATCTTCACCTAGGAATGTTTTCCAAAACTTGGTTGGTAAACTAAATCATAAGAAGTTGTTCTCGTGTGGACTAATCAATAGACGGGCACAAATGAGCCCAATTAGGTATTGGATAAGCCCGGTCATTTTTAGGAAAATGTTAAATTGCCTTTTGAAAATGATTTGGTTTGGGTGAACCAGATCTGAGAAATTGATATAATATATAGAAACTCAACAATTATACTCAGGCTTAGATTGTGGACAGCTAAATCCATGATCAACTCTATCCTATGGACTGATGATGAAGTCTAAGGCTGCGTTTGGTCGACCGGATAAAAACCAGGATAGGATATGTTTTATCCTATCCCGTGTTTGGCAGCTGTCTAGGATAGGATAAGGTCGGATATAGAAGGGATATAGACCGGATAAAAAAATCCGAGGGGGGGTGGGATAAGGTCGGATAGGATTTCTTTTATCCGAAACATAAAACCCTACGTTTTTTTTTTTTCTCCGTCGTTCACCCACAAACGACTCTCTGTTTCCAAAGTATCGACGTTGAAGCCTTCTCCTCAATAGCTCTCCGATTCTCATCGAAATTTTACGAAAACCTTCTTCCTCCGCCAAGGTAAGACCCCATCCGCCGGCGATCGCCCGCCGGTCACCCTCCCAATCGATTCCCCCACTCGCCGGGTCACCTAGGCTTGCCGGTCTGCCCATGAGCCCAGGTTTGAATTCCAGATGCAAATCCGGTTGCCGGGCTGATCCCCCACCAATGGTCATCGAGGGTGGCCGAGGGTGGCTGAGGTTCGCGATCCTGTTGAAGAGGAAGTGAAAGGAGCGAGACCTTGCGGAGTAGGTACGGAAGGGGAGGCCTCTTCAGAGGTAGTGAATCGACGAATGCGGGGTTGGATCGCCTAGGGTCTGGGTTTGCCACGTTCTCTCTCTGCTCTGTCTCCATTCGCCTAGGATCGACGAATTCTTTGTTGGGTTTTCTCTTCTGCAGCTTCATCACCGCAATTTCTTATCCGGGTTTGTTCTGTCTTTACGGTACTTTTCTGTACGACCCATTGTTTGCGGGTAATTTTCAGCTCACTCATTAACATGTGTTATGAGTTAATTGATCGATCAATTTGTGATTTTTTTTCTTCTTTTTATTGGATTTATGAAATTTATTTCAAAGGTTATGTAGATATAGATGATAGCAGCTGTGTTTTTGGGAGAGGAAGAGGCGATCTGGTTACTGATCCGTTACTTGAATGAGTTCTTATTGAAGCTCAGGGGTCTTTTTCCCCGCTCTGGGAGACCCGGAACCACAATGAAAGGAAATATAACGTACTTTATAAATGCGAATTTTCCAAAAATCGTTCCGTGATTAACTGTCATTGCATTCTCGTGACATTTGGAAAAAAAAAACGAATGACTTTGGACTTTATGCTTTGTTCTAATTGGGCATTTGTTTGATTTGGTATTGGACCTGTAACAAAATGGAAACAAATGAAAAACTTGTAAGAGAGAAAAAATTCATGTTTCAAAGTGAATATATTGAAATTGAGGTTATTCTAAAAATGTTTGATTTGAAGGGGTATCCAAAATATTAGTTTACCAAACCATAGATTTGATAAGATATGAGGATATCCAACTTTAAATCTGTAGTTCACCAAACAGTAAATTGGATAGGATATGAAGATATCCGACTTTAAATCCGTAGTTCACCAAACAGTTGATGGGATATGAAGAAATCCACGGATTTTTTATCCTATCCTATCCAGTCCTATCCCATTTAGAAATCCGGACGACCAAACGCAGCCTAATAGTCTACCAATACTTTTAGTTTGTGAACAGCTTCCGCAGAAGTATTTTTGATGTGCGGAAACTCGAAGGAAATCAATCAAAGCTCAATGAACTTGCCATTCTATGCCTATGAATTGAATCTCGAATTGAAGAACATAGGCAACGTCCCCTTTTTTCGCTTTATCCAATCGAAAAAATTCTACTTAAATAAATTATTTTTATCTTCTATCATTTGAAAAACTCTAAAATAGTGAAAACTTAAATTGTTTTTACCTCTCTCTCTACCTCTCTCTCTCTCTCTCTCTCTCTCTCTCTCTCTCTCTCTCTCTCTCTCTCTCTCTCTCTCTTCATTTTTCTTTACTTTCCCTTTCTTTTTTCCACTTCACCACGACTGACCGGCGACAGCCACAAGCCATGCTCATCGACCTCAGCTGAGCCCGAGTTCACCTAAATTTGGTGAGTCCCGAGCTTGGCGGCCTCAACTAACTCAGGCTTGCCTAGATCAACCAAGCCTCAAGCTAAACACCCCCTGTCATTGCCATTCACCGGGCTACCGATTGTTTTGTTGAGGTACACAGCCAACAAAGGAAGAAGGAGAAAGGAAAAGAAAGAAAAAAGAAAAGAAATAATAAATTCATTTATTAAATAAATATAATTAAAAAATCATTTTAAAATTATTTTTATAAGAATAAAAGTTTCATTGACCAAGGACCCTAAGACTAGGAAAATATTGGAGAAAATGTTTTTGGTTCTTTTAAAGGGAAAATAATTTTTCTGAATTCAAATTTTGGTAGAAAAAACTTTTCTGTTGACTAGGAGAACATTTTCTATTCACTAATTTTCTTAAGTGAACTAAACGTTGAAAAATAAGGAGAATGTTTTTTGTGGAACAAGCAGACCCTTAGATACACATTCACTTTAACTAATGAACTATGAGCGAATTAGAATATATTAATTGCACATGCGCGTGACTCAAACATTTTACATGCTCAATAATAAACAAAAATCAGATTTCGACTGCCAAAAGCAAAAACAAGCAAAATCTTTTAAGCAACCAACACAACACCCAATGTCAGTATCGGTGAACGAAAGGTATTTTAAATGATCATGCACCATCAGCTTTGCAAATATGTTACAGGCCGAGTAAAGCGCGAGGTAGAGAGACCTCGAACATGGTTATGAAGTAACAAAGCAACTATACGATTGCTCTAACAAAAGCAAGGTCAAGCATACATGCCATGAACGCATGCTCGCATTCGGAATTCGAAGGCGGTAATTAATAATCACGCAAACCTACCTCGGAGGCAATTGACGAGAAGCCCTCCCAAGTTCTGATTGCTCGACAAGAGATTCAACCAAAACTCGATCGCCCAGCCGATCCCAGACAGGGGTTTGGCAACAAGAAGCAGGAGCTTCTGCGCAAGAACGGATACAAACATGATCCACCTCCGCTGGAAGCTCTGTTCTGCTTCCCCGGAGGAGTCTACGAATTTTCTATTGCCCACATCACTGTGGATCAAAATGCGAAAGAGATCGATGACACCGACTTTCTCTGGGCTCAACAGCATGTAATTGCTGGAGAAGCTCTTGTCACAAGCCATGGCTTTGAGGCAAAGAGGAGGGAGATGATAGCCTGGTTTTTCTTTCTTTCACTTGTCGTTTTGGATGAGACTCGTACTGCTTATTGAACTAAGCTTCAAAGGGTTATTTATACTGGCTTCTTGGCCATTAACTTAAAATGGTTCCTTTTTTATTCCTGGTTACAAGAATTAAATACTAGGTTTGTTGAGGTCGATGTTCAATTTAATTGATATATCATTAGTAGGTTTAGATTCGGATTTAATGTTATTGGTGTGGTCCAATTATTTAAGTATACATCCATACTCTATCATATTAAGCACCCGTAAGCTCTATCGACTCGTAAGTCTTAGTATTCTTAAAATTCCTCAAAGAAAGTTTAATATTTCCTTTTCATTGGAAAAGCCCATCAACTTTGATAATGGGTCCATCAACGCATCGTGAAATAATTGACAAAGTGAGTCGTCGTTTACATGTCTTGATTTATTCAAGAAAATCTTTGGCAATCCAATTTAATATTACTTCATGTGATTCACTCCTTCAATTTTTGTATGCTGCACATGCCATTTACTTGGAAGCGACCGGAGGAGAGACATAGGTACGGTCCTCCCATCATCATGCTGTTAGAGCAGTCTTAAAAAACGCGGTTATGTTAAATTCGGCGTTGACGTGATTCACTTGAGTCATACACACTCACACATATATATTATTATTAAATTTCTAATAAGTGGGACAAAGAGAATCTAAGTGCGATTTATTACGCAACTATTGTCCTCATGCTTTTTAAGACGGCCCCATCAAAGCTCCTTTTTACGCTATTATTAGTTGGACAGCACTAGGCGCGCTTTGATTGATGTGTGGGTGCCACGGTTTCTGACGTATGCAGCATGAAAAAGTAGAAAGTCGCTGAAGATATTTCATGGGATCATCCTCCTCTGCTTTTTCACTAACAACTTAAAGAAGGGATACACTAACCCATTAAAAATGGAAAAGAGATGGAATAGAGAAGAAAATTATCATTGGCGTGCACCCTTATTTTTGACCGAGGACTCTTATCCAGTCCACCACGCGAGACTGGAGGAATATAAAGATATAGAGGCAACTAGAAGACACACCAGAAAAAGACGAGTAAAGATAGATTTCTAGTAAGTCTTTCCAAGAAAAATAAAAGTCCTTTGTAATATAAAGGTGAGTGTGATAGACTAACATGCCTTCTGTTATATATATATATATATGAAGCATAGTATCCTAAATCTATCACATCATGAATTCTATATTGACATAAGTACGACACGACCACCCTTCCACTCAAGAGATGCAACCTCAAATTATTCACAATCCAACTCCTAAGAGTTACGGTTGATATTGCTCTTGTTCTATATTGATCACTAACTAAAAATCTGAAAAGATTAGAAAAGAGAGGAGTAAACAACT